>OX438806.1:9509611-10747945 GCA_949316475.1 Hypomecis punctinalis
ATACATAAATTCCACAGAACTAATCTATCTAATGGTTATTTCGGTAACTGAGACAAAAACTGTGGTCAATAAGTAAGTGATAAAACTTTATCAAACAATACTTACCTAATACTCAGTACATACCAAATTTTTATTTTATTTTAATCAAAAAAAGATTGAAGAACCCTTACTTTCATTTTTCCATGTAATCCGATTACATCGACTGGACGCAAATTTTGTGGCGGGGATAATGGATTTACACGTCGAAAACAAAACGATTCCTTTAATATTTCATCGATTATTTACTTAGTTATTTAAATCGATACCTCTTTTATATGTGAAAGTTATTTGAAATAGGAATATTTGCGCGAACGTAAAGAGGCTGTGTCTTATAATACTGTATCAACTATATGTATAAATATTTAAAAGTCCCCTGCTGATCATAGGCCTACTTACGTAAGTAAGCCATGAAAACAACAGTAGGCCCGACGATGTGCTTGTGAGGAAAATAACAATGGTCAAAAGAAAGACAAAGACTTCTAGCCTACTGTCTTGGGAAGAAATCTTTCGGAAACTTACAAATGATAGTGTATTACCTATTTCATGATTAATCACGACCAGTATCGAATAAACTGTAACTCGTCCAGTGACGAACATAGACTTCCAATAAGAGCGATTGGGAACAAAGCGGTGAGCATCCAACTCGACTCTACGATCCTAATAATAGGGTAAGGTTGTTTTAGGGTTCCGTACCAAAAGGGTAACTGTACTGTACTGTACTGTACCAGCCTTTTTTAATAGTCCACTGCAGGACGTAGGCCTACCCACGAATGGTGATTGAGCCATATCCACCACGCTGGCCCAGTGCGGGTTGGTGGATTCACATACGCCATCGAATTTCTTCTACGGACGTATGCAGGTTGCCTCACGATGTTTTCCTTCACCGAAAAGCCAATGATGTGAAATTCCGTACATAAGTTCTAAAGAAAGTCAGTACATAAGTTCCAAAGGTTCAAATCCCGATCCCGTACCAACTCATTGGTACGGAATCGGGATTTGAACCCACGACCTCACGATTGCAGGTTGGGTGTTACTACCACTAGACCACCACGGCTTCTCAAAAGGGTAAGAAGGGACTCTATTACTAAGACTCCGCTGTCCGTCGCTATGTGCGTCTGTAGGTCAGCGGGCTGTATCTTATGAACCGTGATAGCTAGAACGTTGAAATTTTCACAGATGACGTATTTTTGTTGCCGCTATAACAAAAAATACTAAAGAGAGAAAAAAATATTTAAGAGGGAACAACAAACCTGAATTTTTTGCCGTTTTACGCTTGATATTGATTGCGGAGACAGGTAGATGCTTGAAATATTCACAAAATATTTAGTGAAATATTCACTTTAAAACTAAATAATTTAATTAAAAAGGGGGATCCCATACAATACCTACAAGAAACGTGATTTTTTTGCTCGATATTAATAACGGCAACAGGAAGATGCTTGAAATATTCACAGAATATTAAGTTGTATATTGACTTCAAAAATAAAAAATTGAATTAAATTCTTCCATTTGGGGGCTTCCATACGGTACGGAACCCTCCGTGCGCGAGTCCGGCTCGCACTTGGATGATTATTTTAACTTTGTGGGGGAACGTCCTCCGCTGTATTTGCCAGTAACAAAAAATACATTTAATCTATTGTATAAATCAATAATTGCCTGTTTTTTTACACACAAAAGAACGCATACTTTAAATATTTCACTCATTCCCAATTTAAAGTTTAAAACTTTCACAAATTTCCAGAATGATGTTGGTGAAACACGATATTGAATAAATGAATAAAACATGAAACAGTACAAAAGCATTCCAATGAATATTTGGCAGCGTTGCGGCAATTCAAACTTGATGCCTGTAATAATTAAGTTTAACATTATGGGTAGGTATGAATTGTAACAAAACTAGAGGATCTAAAGACGCTAAACTACGGCACCTTTTGGATTTGGTTCATTTTTGAAATTGTACCACAGTGGTCTCCGACGACAAAATGCGAATCGTCAACTGCCAAGAAATATCGCTGTACTTGACTGCCTCGGTGGCTCAGTGGTTAGTGACCCTAATTCTGGATCAAAGAGGCGTGGGTTCGATCCCCACCCAGGGCAAATATTTATGTGATGAACATAAGTGTTTGCTCTGTGTCTGGGTGTTATTTAGTTACTATCTATAAAAGTATGTATTTAAAAAATAAGTATATGTAGTATATCAGTATCTGGCAGCCATATCACAAGCTTTGCTTAGTTTGGGGTCAGAGGCCGTGTGTAAGATGTCCCAAAATATTTATTTATTATTTATTATATTTATTGGTACCAAAAATCGACATGTGAGGATATTTAGGTATAAACCATTAATAGCATATTATGAAGTTATTAGTATTGTATTATGTAGTCGAAAGACATCTAATGCTGGGGTAAGGGGTCAGTGGAGTCTGGGCACCACGCCAATAGCCTGTAGGCCTATCCGTATCTTAGTCTCGGTTCGTTGGATGCTTGAAATTCGGTAGAAAATAGGGAGAATTTGGACTCATAGGCAACTTTTATTTTTAGAACTCAAAATTCCATAGAAAATTGGGCGAAATTGGGCTATCTCAGAAATCGTTGCAAAATTGGTTTATTGTTCCGGTAGAATAGGCCCCTATTTGGTAGAAACACCGAAAAATCAATAGGTAGGTTAGAGACCACTGTTGTGCCATGACAATATATCACTTATCACATAGGGCTTTAACACAACGGAAACCCTCAGTGACCTCAGTCTAAAGAACGAAGGCAAATAACATAGGAATAGATTGTAATAGGTAGAGCGTAACTAGATCACAGTATTACACAATATTTAGGTATACCTATACGTATTTTGGGTAGTGGAGCAAAAAGTATGCATACGAAAAACTTGCGATAAAATTGATATATTGTTCGGGTCAACTTTGTAACTCTACGGATCCAGTACGCCAAGGTTAACCTTTAAAACACCTAAGCAAAAGACACGAATGTACCTAAAAATTATCTAAAATGTTTTACGCAATTTTTAAGTCTTGTGAATTCAAATTTTTGCAACTAATCTTGATAGATTGAACATATTTTAATCCATAAGTATAGTAGTTGCACACATTGTGGCCAATGCCCCGGTTTTGGCCATTTGATGTCAAAATTATTGCATATTTATGCATGGGCTGTCTGTCCCCATGTATGCCTATATCTTTTAAACTACGCAACGGATTTTGATGCAGTTTGTTTTAAAAGATATAATAATTCAAGAGAAACGTTCATATGTATTGTAACGCAGTAGGAGCCCTTTGTAGGTATGCAGTAACTATGATGTAATCTGCGGTGTATACGATTCTGGGAAGCTCTATTGTTTTGCGTTTTTTTATTGGTGTCTTTTGTATTCGGTTTTATGGCTTAATGACTCGAGCGGGATCAGTCTTTGAATTTCGTCTTTTGTTGGGTGTTTACGTAAATGAGAAACAATAGGGGATTCTCGAACTTTCAAGTTGTTTACTTGTTAACACAATAGCGTTTATTAAGATCGAGTAATGTTGCGAAATATCTCGTAGGTTCGAGACTGTAGGAAATAACGGATATAAATACGCCGGCCGACCCTTGGGGATCAGTTTATTCGTTTACCGTCGAAGCGATAACTACTCGGGTTAGTGTGCGATACCAGTGATTGTGAAGTGACTAGCTTGTGTGAATATCAGTGCCAGTGTAAAGTGTTTGTGCGAACCAGTTGTGTCGTGTATTTTTGTGAAGTGATTGTGTGCAATAAATTGCAAAGTGAATAATCGGCGTTTTAACTGACTATCCAAGAACTCATTTCTGGAGTGCTATTGCTTCACTGAGTGTTACGACAAAGAGCTATTGGGCGCAATGGGATAGCCTGGTGCTTCAAGAGGGAGTGCTGTGCCGAAAATGGGAAAATGCTCGAGGCAACCAGTGCCATCTCCAAATGGTTGTACCCAGAACAAAAGTTCCCGAAGTTTTGAAGTTGTACCACGAAGGGTTTTCGGGAGGACATCTGGGTGTGAAACGGACCCTGTTGAAGATTCGAGAAAGGTTTTACTGGATCAACTGCAGAGATGATGTAGAAGACTGGGTACGGAAATGCACGAGCTGTGCATCAGTGAAAGGTCCGCATACCCGCAGCAGAGGAGCACTAAAGCTGTATAATGTTGGAGCACCATGGGAGCGAATCGCACTGGATGTGGCCGGACCATTTCCTGTGAGCGAAAGTGGCAACAAGTACTTCCTTGTCGTCATGGATTACTTCACCAAGTGGCCGGAAGTCTTCGCAATTCCAAACCAAGAGGCATCGACGATAGCAGACAAATTGGTCCATGAAGTATTCTGTCGTTTTGGAGTACCATTGGAAATCCATAGTGACCAAGGAAGAAATTTTGAATCTCAACTGTTTCAAGAGACGTGTCGGCTAATGGGTGCACACAAAACAAGGACAACATCTTACCACCCGCAATCAGATGGAATGGTGGAGCGATTCAACCAAACTCTGGAGAGATACCTGGCAAAAGTAGTCGAAAGCAAACAACGGGATTGGGACAAGCATATCCAGCCATTTTTGCTGTCATACCGAAGTGCTGTTCATGAGAGCACCAATGTCACTCCTGCTTTTGCCAATTTTGGACGTGAATTACGGCTACCCGCCGACTTAATAACTGGTGTCCCACCGGATTCTCCACAACCCATAACTGAGTACGCCAGTGACCTCCGGAACAAGATGAACGACATCTATGAGCACATTAGAGAGTATGGCCAGCAAACATCAGAAAGAATGAAGACTAGATACGACAGAAGGACTAACAACCCTGGGTTCGAGGAAGGCTCGCTGGTATGGCTACACAACCCTATACGCAAAAAAGGGAAATCTCCAAAGCTACAAGCCAAATGGGATGGACCATACCGAGTGGTGACCAAGATCAACGACGTGACGTTCCGCATACAGAAGGGACATCGAAGTGCTCCCAAGATAGTTCATATGGATCGATTGGCGCGATATTACGGGTGCAACGATGCTCGGGACGAGCATGTCTTAGGAGGGGGTAGTGTAACGCAGTAGGAGCCCTTTGTAGGTATGCAGTAACTATGATGTAATCTGCGGTGTATACGATTCTGGGAAGCTCTATTGTTTTGCGTTTTTTTATTGGTGTCTTTTGTATTCGGTTTTATGGCTTAATGACTCGAGCGGGATCAGTCTTTGTATTTCGTCTTTTGTTGGGTGTTTACGTAAATGAGAAACAATAGGGGATTCTCGAACTTTCAAGTTGTTTACTTGTTAACACAATAGCGTTTATTAAGATCGAGTAATGTTGCGAAATATCTCGTAGGTTCGAGACTGTAGGAAATAACGGATATAAATACGCCGGCCGACCCTTGGGGATCAGTTTATTCGTTTACCGTCGAAGCGATAACTACTCGGGTTAGTGTGCGATACCAGTGATTGTGAAGTGACTAGCTTGTGTGAATATCAGTGCCAGTGTAAAGTGTTTGTGCGAACCAGTTGTGTCGTGTGTTTTTGTGATTTTTGTGAAGTGATTGTGTGCAATAAAGTGCAAAGTGAATAATCGGCGTTTTAACTGACTATCCAAGAACTCATTTCGTAACAGTATAATACACCTGTGCGAAGCCGAGGCGCATCAATAGAACGCAAATATTATGCATGGATCGATGTAACATATTTCACATTATTGTTGATTTATCAAAAATGGCTCAGCCGATTTCGATAAAATTTAAATGAGACCAATTTCGAAGAATTATCCAATCGGACTACTATGAAAAAGTTATCCGTGGTTATACATGAAAAAAAATATACGCGTTGAATTGTATACCTCCTTCGGTGGTTCGTCGGTCAAAAACAGATTTACTGTTTAATATAGAGCACGTTTTCATGGAAAATAAGTATTACCTAATTAGACGCCTGCTTTGATACAAATATTACGGGGAACATAGGCTCAGACAAAGGAGTTTCACAACCGCCTTAAAATTGAAAGACGGAAAGCATCGAAAAATGTTCTCCTTCATATAACTATGAGCACCTAGTTATATTTTGAAACAAGCAAGATCTAAAATACTTTTTGAGCTTTAAAAAACTTTTAGAGGCGGCTTAAAAACTGACACTAGCCACACGGCCTATACGAACGTACTTTCTTTGTGGTCGCAATTTAGTCGGCAGTCGCGCCGTCCGCGTAGATGTAAAACCTCCAGGCGCCTGTATTTCTACAATGTCCCAGGAACATCAACTAAAGCAAAACATTTTAACGAGCACCACAAAACAGTGCGGGGCGACCATTTGTATGTGTTTTTGTGAGACAGGGATTTCTCATCCCTCTTGAATAAGTGTATAATCAGTTTTAAATCTATGCTTGATTGGTAATTCAAATTATGTAATACTAGCTTTTGCCCGCGGCATCGTGATATATTGATTTTTGTGCTATCCCACAGAGTATTATTATATCTTCTTTGCCCACAGGTACCTTTTATTTTTTCGTGAGATCGAAAGTGTTTTAAGTAACTTTCCGTCTCTCAAACTATGTCCATCTAAAAATAAAGTCAATTCGTTGCTCCGTTGCTGCGTGAAAGAAGAACAAACCAATAAGCTAGCAAATATTTTTGTGTTTTTTTCGTCTCATTTTCGAATTTATAATATTAGTAAGGGAGTACTGTACTGTATCAACCTTTTTAATAGTCCACTGCAGGACGTAGGCCTACCCACTAAGGGTGGTCGGGCCATATCTACCACGCTAAGCCAGTGCGGGTTGGTGGATTCACAAACGCCATCGAATTTCTTCTACTAACATATGCAGGTTGCCTCACGATGTTTTCCTTCACCAAAAAGCCAGCGGTGTTGAATTCCGTACATAAATTCCAAAGAACTCATTGGTACGGGACCTGGATTTGAACCCACGACCTCACGATTGTAAGGCGGGTGTCACTACCACTAGACCACCACGGCTTCCAGTAAGGGAGTAAGGATAAGGATTTCCGAACTGCCCAACAATTAAAATACCTATAATGTTTTCTAAATGATAGTCTAGTCAGCACGTAGGCATTTTTGGACATTTTTATTTCAGAATCCTCGGAAATATATGTTTGTGATTCATTAAATTTGGGGTTTGATTTTTAGAAAATATAAAAAACAAGATATGGTTACGATAGGTATAACGTTTACAAATAATATGAGGGAGGTTTATGAATTTTGTCTGATGAATTTGAAGAGAAATTTTCTATAATACAGACTACCTATAGATTCTCATCGATATTCCTTACTCGTACTCCCGCTAAATTGGTATTTCCTGGATAACGTACTATCCTAATTTATCACAACAAAGTATGGTCAACGCAACAGTGACCCTCAGTTGTGATGTGGGATTAACAATCTGCGTGCTACGCCCACTTGAACTAGAGGTTTTGTTTGATTTTCTGACCGTACTGAAGTTTTCTCTTTATTTTGTTTATTTTATTTTTACTTTTATGGACAGAATCGAACAAAAGAAGGACACAGTACTTGAATAACCCTGTAAATACAAGTGAGATGTTTAAAACCTACCATGGAACAAACATTAAAAGTATTCTACAGAAATGACATCTACAGTTATTTAGAAAGGTTTTTTTTAACGGGTAAAAATGCCTTTATCAAATGCAATACTACTTTATATGCTAAAACTACCTACACAACTACTACATAGAAAGCAATTGGATCATCCACAGACCCTTGAAGGTCTAAAGATAATCCAAATGCTCAAGCCCACTGCCAGTTGGCAGCGTGCCCAGCATGCTTGCAGCATTGCTACGCTGCGCTGAATGGCAATGCTTATACGTTGAGCCAAATAAACACCAGCATTTTGGTCCCGCGTCGCGTCCACCAGACGCTCAAAAAGACTTTTAAAAACAAGATGAGCTCCCGGCCCCCACGGGCCCGGCTTAGAAAAGTTGTAGGTGGGTATCAATTCGAAAGGGGGTGAGTCAGACCATTAATGTGAACGACTTTTAGTATGGGGTCAATACGGAATTTGATAAAAAAATAACATGTCACCTATAAAATTTCTAATCGTAATCGACAAAATGTATGAAACGACCTTTTTTAAATTTATTTATTGGCATAGTATACAGAGCATTCTCAAAAGCTAAGTATATGCCCTGCCTAGTAGGGCATAGCAAACAATAACATTAGGGAATAACTTAAGAATTACTTACTGCCTATCTTATCGAATATCGGAATCCCCGATCTCTCGAATCCCATATTTGCCCCACAGTAAAAGTGTGGTTCATAATGATGATCTCTCGAATCCCATATTTGCCCCACAGTAAAAGTGTGGTTCATAATGATGATTTTCGCGATGTCATGGTTGAATCAATAGCTAAAGTTATTCATTTTATCGTGCTTAAGCCGTCATTGAGAGGTTGTGCGTAAGTTACGAATAAGTCCAGTATACGTACGAATAAGTTTGTATGAGATTAGGATACGTATGCGAAAACTACTTTCTTTAGTTTCCGTGTGGCACAGCGCTCCTGGCGGAAAAGAATAAGAACTAAAAATAAGTCTATAAAGCCACACGGAAACTGCTGTAGTTTTATTTACTTACTAAAAAATAAAGATGGTTAAAAAAAAATAGAGTCTGAACTAAGTTCCCAAAATTAAGCAAGCAACTATGGCAATCTACTGAATAATTATTTATTTATATATATAAACTCGTACTAAAGCCTCTGTAACTTAACTAAGTTTATTTGTAATCCAAATCAGCCTGTACAAAAACAATGACGATTTGTAAACACAGCAATGCGAGAAAATTGGCTGGCTCGATAGCGGCTGTATATTGGCTGTATATCGCACAAATAATTGTAGCTACATTTGCCAACAGCAGCAAGAAAGCTAAACTTATTGCGCGTAAATCGAAGCGGTTATTCCCCTACTCGCTAGTCGGTTTGACTGCAAATTAGAAAAGATTAGTGTTTTTGAGAAACTATGGAGATGTAATTTTGTAGATTCGAATGTTGTGAAAACTTTAGAATAGTGACAAATCTAGGTATTTATTACCTAGATTTGTCACTGATGATTTTCAATGATTGATGATAGATAAATAATCTCGTAATTTTAGTGCGCGATTAGTCCCGTAGTATCATAGTATATAATAATATAAAAATAATTAAAATAAATACTTAAAAATGCTAAAAAAATAATAATATTAAAATACTTAAACAAACAAAATTAAAAAAAAAACAAAAAGACAAGTCTTAGCATGTGCTAATGAAGCTCTTTTTCTTCTATTTATTATGATAACTTACATGATACGATTGACTCACTTTGAATTTTGAACCCATATTTTGTGAAGCTAGGACATTTTTTTGTGATTTAAATAAAAATGTACAGTTTTCAGATTTATTCCTATATGTGTACTCTGAGACAATACTTCTCGTCAAATTTCATAGTTCTATGTCAACGGGAAGTACCCTGTAGGTTTTGATTTTTGTAAGTGTTGAAATATGCGGTTTGTACGATATAAACAGCTCTAACATTTTTTATACGAAAACTGAGAAGTTTTTCTTTTACACAATTGCAAGAGATCATAGATATACGTATATAGTTTAAATTTCAACTCTATATCTTAACGCGTTCCCGAGATAAAGAGTCTTGACATACGGACAGACGGACAACAAAGTGATCCTGTAAAGGTTCCGTTTTTTTTCCTTTTGAGGTGCGGAACCCTAAAATACGCTTATAAACCCAGACTGCATTGGATTGTAAAGCAATCGCAGTTACGTTTCCGTTCATAACCACTCTGAATGCCATGACTTCCATGAAGTAATTCTCATACCACCAATCATGCATTAAGTATTGCAAGCTCGTGACTACGTACACGCGAACTGCACCTTATGTTATTAAAAAAATAAGCATATTATTTTGCATAACCACGTCCCCTATACGTGTTACAAAAACACCTTGAAATATTTAGTAGAATATGTTTGCCTATTACAAAGTTATTGGCATAAGTAGTATAAGCCATGTTACTTTTTTTTTTTTATTTCAAATAGGTTTGCGTTTGACTACACACTGCCTGATGTTAAGCAGATGTGCGGTCTAGGGTGTAGCACGCTTACCTAGAAGATACCTATTTACTCGGGATTTGAAGACACTCACGTTGTACTTTAACGGGAAGACAGACCCAGGCAAAGCATTCCACATTCCGGCTGTTCGTATGAGGAATGAGGATTCGAAACGCTTGGTTCTAACGCGCGGAATGTCCACCATAAAAGGGTGGCGCTTTGGTTAGAAGAAAGGGGCAGGGGGGACCAGATTGTGCAACTCCTGGGCGCACTCTCCGAAGTGTATCCGGTAAAAGGCCGACAAACACGCTACCTTGCGACGATGCTCAAGACTTTGCAGCTGCGTCTTAGTCAAGGTGTCGTTGTCAATCAGCCTCCTGGCTCGCCTCTCAATCAACTCCAGAGCCTCCAGTTGATATTTGGCAGAGCCATCCCAAAGGTGAGAGCAGTATTCCATGCAAGACCTGACTTGTGCTTTATAAAGACTAAGCAGTTGCTCAGGTGTGAAATACCGTCTCACCTTAGAGAGAACACCAATTAACCAAGAACTATTTCGATTTTTACATTATGCAGAACCAAAGTTAACGACACATCGGTTTGGTAAGTTTTAATAACAAAATAAAAAAAAAATTATACTTAGGTATTATAGTACATATGACCCTTTAGGGGTAGGTATACCAAATTGCGCCTAAGGGATCAAATTTAAAATTATTGTTTTGTACCTATTGTTATAAAGTTGTTCTTTTATCATTAAAATTAAAAATTTCATTTCATGCGTAATAAGTGTACATATTTGGTTACTAAGTATAGTATACTGAGCGCCACACATATTGAAAGATGGGAAGTTAGCAGCAGAGAGCTGCGCAAACGCCAAAATATAGACGTTAGCGGGTGCCAGAGAGACGAGACGCCGACGCACACGCGCCCGCCAACCTCGTGGCACCCGCACTCTCCCTACGCCCGAGCTCACTACTTCACCATTTGTATAGGCATTGTGCACACATGCGCAATAATTAGCGAATCACGGCGAAGTGTCATCTGCGGCTAACTTTCCATCTTCCAATTTGTGTGGCACTCAGTATAACTAACTTTTAGACAGTAAAGTTAAGTCTTCATAGTTTTTTACTAGCCTTATAAATGGCCTATAAAGCCTAAAAAATCACCGATATGAAAAGCCTCTATTTTGGCCAATGAGCTGTAAAAGCGGCACTTTAGCCCAAGATTTAGGCGCTGGCGGTGGGCCAGAGGTCTTTCCAGCACAGGGTATAAAACGTAATAGAATTTTTATGTTTGATAATAATCATACGGACCTTAAACACGAAACGTACGAGGATGTAAAAGTAAAAGGAGACGAATGATGAAAAAGATTGTATTTAGAAGAAACATCTAGGTATTATTTACTTATAAGTTTATAGCAAATAAATCCGACTCAGATGTTGGTTCATAAATAATCCTAAATAACCTTTAAGGGTTTATCGATACAGATCCTCTATGCCTACTTGTAGCACTAATAAAGTAGTTGGTAAGATATTTTACATCTAGCGCGATCGTTTTGTCAATTATAATTAAAATATAGGTATAGCAATGAACGCTTACGAACACCAATGTTCACAAAATAAAGTCAAATAAATTTCAATGACAAAAAATAATCAAAGTTAAATAAAAAAAATATCACTGACCACGTTGTTGGTGGATAAATTTCAATAGTAATAAAATAATCAAAATGAAATAAAAATTGTAATCACTGTCCACGTTGTTGGTGGATAAATTTCAATACTTAGTAATAAAAAAATCAAAATTAAATAAAAAAATAAAAATAATAATCACTGTCCACGTTGTTGGTGGATATATTTCAATAATAATAAAATAATCAGAGTTAAATAAAAAAAAATATAATCACTGTCCACGTTGTTGGTGGATAAATTACAATAGTAATAAAATAATCAAAATTAAATAAAAAAATAAAAATAATAATCACTGTTCACGTTGTTGGTGGATAAATTTCAATAGTAATAAAATAATGAAAGTTAAATAAAAAAATAAAAATAATAATCACTGTCCACGTTGTTGGTGGATTATTTCAATAATAATAATAAAGTAATCAAAGTTAATTAAAAAATATATAAATAATTATCACTGTCCACGTTGTTGGTGGATAAATTTCAATAATATCTAATAGAATAATCAAAGTTAAATAAAAAAATAATAATTACACTTCACGTTGTTGGTGGATAAATTTCAATATTAATAAAATAATCGAAGATAAATAAAATAATAATCACTGTCCACGTTGTAGGAGAAGTCGCACACTGCGCTCGCCTATAGGCACGAGTAGTGTGGTCTCGAGAACCTATCGACCCAGCATGCCCACTGGCATTTAAGTACACTTACATGCAAAGGACTTGTTGCTTTACAAAGTGAATAAGTAGGATTAGGATCATATTTTAAATCAAATCCAAAATCGCGAAATTGATCAGCTGTTCCAAATATTTTGTCGAGAGTCAAGAACTTTTAGGAATAATTATTTACTATTTTTTTTTTATCTTTGGGCTTATTTATCAGTACTTAAGACACATAATCAGAAATAACTGCGACGACTTCATCCGATCATAAAGTCAAAACTTAAGCAAATAAAGCTAAGCAACTTCCCCATAACTATCGCGAATCGGCCATCTCTCCTGTGTCCAACAAAGTTGGCGCATTTAACTTAGGGCATAACGCCGCCCCAAATATGTACTGGGCCATAATCATAAAGTCGCACTTTCCTGCTGCCAGGGCGCAATAACAATACTATATCCCTGAGCTCTGGTTTTCTCAGGACGATGAAAAAAAATGTATGTGTGATTTTTTTTTCATCTAAAATGGCAACACATGGTAATTCCTGCAGGCAGCGGACGCCTAATCGAAATCAAACAACTGAAATGAACCTGCATCCTCTGGGACTCCGGCCCAGATGCTCTATCCAATTAAGCTAAAACGCTCTCTGCGAAGGTGCCGAATTAGTGAGTGTTTATTATTTTTACCAACTAATTTACTATACTACATTGTTGGAAGCGCCATTTGTAAGAACTGCTTTAAACCAGTCAGTCACTTAATGTGAAATTATTAGAACTTCTTACCATTAACGAGAAATGACGCATGTCAACAGTGTGTTATCATAAAATCGGCAAACTACTGGGAAAGATTTGGAAAGATAGACTTAAAAGAAGGTTTAGAAAGACAAACTTGGAAAAATTGTGTGATAAATCTTCCCATCTCTCCTGTGTCCATCAAAGTTGGTGCATATGACTTAGGGTATAACGCCGCCCCAAATAGGTACGTACCTAGCCATAATTCTAAAGACGCAATTTCCTGCCACCAGGGCCCAATAACAATAATGTGTCTGTGAGCTCTGGCTTTCTCAGGATAACTAAAAAGTAGGTAAAGCTGAAAACATACTATCGGATGCGGCTGACGGATGCGACTGACAGCCGCGACTTAGCAGTGTGCACAGTCTTTAAACATCCGGCGCGCCAGATCTCTCTCGGACGTCCGAACGCTCAAGGTCAGCCCAAGGTGACGTCCGCGACTTATGTCCGATAGTGTACATTCATTATCTAGATACCTATCAGTCGCGGCTGTCAGTCGCGTCCGGTAGTATGTTTCCAGCTTAAGTAAGTTCGTGTAGGCCAGGTGGCAAGCCCTGGTGTCAGAGTTTTTAAGCCGCCTGAAGGTCACTGACATGGCTAAGCGTTTAAAACAATCGGGACCTACAATTTAACGTGTCATCTCAGCCACGGTAGCGTTCAGTTGTAAATGCCACCCGCGCTCACCCATCCGAAGACTGACCGTGCTGAAGGTTGCTTAAGTTCGTTGATCGATAACGAACACAGTTAGCGATAACTTCCAGTACCTAATACCATGATTTCAGAGCACTGTTGTCTTGATAGCATAGCTTGACTACGCAGTTAGACGTATGGTACTATTATCTAGTATGTGGCTTACCTAGTAATAATTTATTACCTATTATCGAAGTGGAGCAACGATCGGTATCTGCTTAGGATCAGTCTTAGGATGTTGAACATCCTAGGCTTGAAACCCTAGGTGTGTTTTTTTCCGAAAATACGTCGGTGTCTCTTCTATCCTTCTCAGCTATTATCGCCGCTTGCAAACTAGTGGAGGAAAAAATCCTGTACTCTATGTTTAGGAAAACTATATATTTACGAAAATATAACTACCAATCTGCATTTATTCAGCGTGTGAATAAATTGTCGCTCAATTCTTTTCGTAATAAGAAGGGTCTCGAGCTCAACTATTAGGACAAAATAGCGATTAACCAGCAAATTATATTTTCATGTAAAAAATATTTTTGTCTGTCCTAGATTTTTTGAAAATATGGTGACAACAGTCATAGGGGAAACTGTAATGCTTCCATACCGATATTAGCGAGTAGATAACGGAGGCTGTAACAGTTATGCGTAATCCTACCGACAATTAATTAGGTCTGTTCATAACATGTTACACCTCACCATTGAGTTCAAGCTGGTTGACCACCGGATCAGGTGTGTAGGTGCGAGGATAAGTTCCTCCACCGGTGTACACCGAATCATACAAGTCGGCGGATGTGAAGTTAGCTACAAGCTGCGAAATAAAATATCCAATCCTAACTGAAGCTCACACAAAGCTGCACGTTGATTGTGTTTCGCACAGCTTGTAACTTCACATCCGCCGACTTGTATGCTTGACGCAGTGGGTACACGGTTAAGGTGACGCATTGACGAACTCATTATTGTTTCTCAAAAATCGAGTACCGCACCCCTTCACTCGGACAAATTTGACGCGGTCGCGTTCGACAGGATCGCGCCAGAGCGGCGGGCGGCAGTGAGTTTTTAATTGATTACTCATAATGTACACATTAAAAAAAATAACTTCTCGGTTTGTTAAACAGGGTGTTGTCGCTGATAATTCTGAACATTTGAATTATTAAACTTTTTTTGGTGAGAAATTTGAAAGTTTTTTTATTTAATACAGCCGATCTCTTTTCAAAATTTTGCCCGGTTCATTAAATTTTTCAAGATTTTCCCTTATCTATGATATTTTTAAATTTTAATCAATATCATCCTCTCACTTCGCGCATTCAAAAGTACTCGTTTTCGTGTTTCTCGTCCCGATGCCTCGTCTTAAACAGAAAACGGGTAGCGAGCAGATTAGACCATTAGCCTGAAATTTTTGACCTGAAAATCAGCGCTGAGTTTGCGGTTCCTACCTGCATTCAGCATAATGCTGAGGTGAGCCCTTTTCGACATTTCTAATTCCTTATTTTTATATCATTATTGTTGTTTTGTGCCTCTTGTATTTGTAATGTCGAATAAAGTTTTTTCAATTTCAATTAGAATCACTACATCTCTTCAATCTGTACTCATTCTGCATCAAGTAGAAATGGCCGTAGGCAGTGTACGTAGCATCTATGATCGGTGGAGTCGCAAAATTTTCGAGATGCAGTCTTGCATGAGCTCACTGTATTCAAGCCTCTTCGAACTAGTCCTAATAGAGATCTAGAGGGGAGGCCTATGTCCAGCAATGGACGTACTCATGTGTAATCTTACCGACATTTAATTAGCTCTTTCATGGCTTTACTGATTGATCACGCTACGCTTGACTAGATAGCGCCGTCATACTTAGTTTGGAAAAGGCGGTAATTTACAGTAAGCCAGAACCAGAACAGAGGTCAAACTGTCAGATTTGGCTTACCGGGCCAAAGAGTACCGGGCTAGTTAAATTGACAGTTGTCACAAGGACTTCAAACGACTTCAAAGAAACAATTCAAAAATGAGTTGACGCATTCACGGAGATGTTATTTTCAAATAGTGCTGTATCTATACTCTATAAAATTTAACTTGATCTCTGCGACAGTGACATTGACATAGAAGATTGATATTTTTAGAGTTGAGATAGTGGTGGAAAAAATCGATTTTCAAACAGTAATGAAATCGAATGAGTAGTTGTAGGTGAGAAATTGGATTTTATTTACTTACTATTATTTAAAATATGTACACATGTAAATAATGTTATGATATTAATTAAATACTCATAGGTAACGATAGTATTTATTGACGTTATTCACTATTATCGATGCTAATGTAACATATAAATTTAATTACACGTGTAAAAAATGTTATGATCATTAATTGAATGAATCATTAATTTTATGTATATTTAAATATACAATAAAATTAATTAATTAAGTTTTATTTAAAATATCGTCAGTATAAACTATCGATATTTTAATTAAAACTCTATCTAAAACTCTGTGGTCACGATCATTCGTCGCCCATCACTAATCGGCATGCCCATAAAGTCTGACATTGACAGGTACTGTCTGTACTATTAAGAAATTCAGGACTTCATAGGCGTGATTTTACTGACAGCTGTCGCAGAGATCAAGTTAAATTTTATAGAGTCAAGCGTAGCGAGATCAGTCATTAATCTAAACTCAAGACTTAATTATTTCTTATTTTAATACTCTATGGCTTAAAACGAATAAAATAAAATCACTTATTTCAATTTCATCACTTTATTTCAATGTTGAATTGAATATTTTTATTTCTATATAAACAATTTAAAAATTATAGTCCTTATACTAGTTATATCATGTCAAATTGCAAACTAATACAGATACTTCACGACAGTCATCATCAGTCGATGAATTTCGTAAATTTTACGAAATTTAGTAAAAAATGTTATTTACTTAACCATACATTAGTTAAACAACGATCACTTGTTCACTAACTAAAATTAAATTAAATAGTATAAAAATCTTAATTATAAAAGCATTTAACCATTGTCGGTATAAAAATTAAATTTAAACTGCCGTACAATTTGGTCTAAATAAATAAAGTGCATGACAAAAAATATAGCACGTCGGTAACAATTGCATAACGAAGCCTAACATTAATCATTTCAAGATTCATAAATTACTAAGATAGATAAATGAATTTAGAGAAACAATTTAACGAAACTCTGTATTCAAAAATTAGCCATTGTATAATATTTTCAATTGTCATAGATCTAGGAAACGTGACACAGAGCGACTAGTTCTCTTCTTTCTCTAGCAAGGACACTTTTATAATTATATCCTTGTCACTCTTGCTGAGAAGGACGTGAGAGTGAAAGGAAACAAAAATAATACCTTCTTTAGACTTCTCTACCTCCTGGAATGCTGTAATGAAGTTCTATACCAGAAGAAATAAAAATCTTACTTAGATTACTTAGGTAAAATAGCTGCAAGTACAAAACTTTCCGTCGTGCCATATATTTGGCCAAACACTAAATAACATTTCAAAATGTCATGTCACTTACAGATTTGGACGAAAATTAAAAATAATGAAATCATTACACTTCGCATTTAACCCTATCTTAACATTTAAATTTTATGGCAGTGTTACATTCTGAAGGTGCCCATTTTTGGCCGGAACTATACTTCGTAATTACAATGTTAAGGCCCGTATTCATAGAGCGTTCTGACTGAATTTATTTCACACAATTACACTTCAACTGACCACAACACTTATCATAAGACTCATTTTTTTTCACATCTAATCACTAACTTCATCCACCAACCCGCTCTGGGCCAGCGTGGTGGAAATGGCTCAATCACCCTACTTGGGTAGGCCTACGTCCTGCAGTGGACTATTAAAAAGGCTGGTACAATACAGTACACTAACTTCATCTTCATACTTTATCTTAATTTTCGAAACATACTTTTCATTGTCATTATTAGTTTTTTCTGTTAGCGATTGGCTTAGACAAAACATAAATTAAACCAAAAAGCGATTTTTGAAAAAAAAAATTTTGAAAAAGTGAAATTTCTTATTTTCTGGTTCGTGTGTCAATAAAACTTAACATTTTGCTCTCAAAAGATGTCATTTTTGTGAAACAAATAGCTAATACAGTATTAATAATTAATTTCGTAACTAAATGAAAATCAACAACTTCGTGAAGCGCAAATTATGTAGTTGCAAAATGTCTACACATCTATGAAGTTACAAAATAACAAACGTTCAAATCCAATTCCTATCGTAACTCTCTATAAATAAGGTCCTTAATTTCACATAAAAAATGTTCACCAACAGAATCCTAAGTACAATAATTGATCCGATATCTTAACAGTATTTATATTATTTTACACACACACATTAATAGTTATTTGTAATTGGAATGCACTTTAATACTTTACATGTTTTACTGGAGAGACTGAAATGACTATATATTTTTATTACAATAGTACCTTTCTCTGGTCCAAACTATAGTATAATCAGGATATTTAACGTAAGATCGATTTTAGTGATTAAAATAATAAAACGTCACTGACCAAACAAAAAACAACCTTTTTCTTACAAAAAAATAATGTAACCGATAATAATTATTACTTTACTAATTATTTCTTGACAATAGAATGAAATCCGTTGCCTATCGGTTTTTTTGAATGGGACGATCAATTCCTACTACATGGCGTCACAAAAAAAAATCAAAATGAGAAATAAAATTACAAAAGCTATAAAACGCTACAGGTTTTGTTATGCACATGAAAAAATATAGACAAGTAGTTGTATACACCTATATTTATACAGGGTGTTTCTCTCGACCACAAAATATATAGTATAGGATATCATGTACTTTAGTAAAAAGATAATCATTGTAATTGTCATTATGAGCAATTATTATGATGGAGCCAACCATGAAATCGCGAAAAAAGATCAGACATTCCATCCAAAATATCTGTGACTTTCAACAAAATGAATGGAACAGTCATTTTTTTGCAATTTCAGGCTTGAACCCATAGTAATAGTTGGTCGTAATTGCTAGTAAAACAACGTCCTACAATATGTACGTCGCCTAGAGGTACACCCAGTATAACGTAAGAATTATCGAGAATGCTATCATATAATAGGTACGATTATACTGATTATTTGTTAAAGAAATTCAACGGTTACATATACATTATCTTAAAATTCGTTGATATGCATAACGTTAAGACACCTTGTATATTTTCCTATTATTAATCATACAAAACTTCAATTTCTTATCCAGAAACTTTAACATATGAAATTCTGTACATATTTACAGGCCAAAATGTCATATAATTATCAATACACTCTCAAGGGTGAAAGAATTTTAAAAAGTGTGGGGATTCTACAGGTGTAACGTAAATTAAACGATCTAGTTATTTTTAACACGGTCTTATTTGCAATAAAAAAAATAACAAACGCATAAGAAGGCATAAGAATTTGTCACATTTGTAAAAAAAAAAAGACTTGTATTTATTACTAAAAAAACATAAGCTATGTACTTAAGTAAATAGAAACGTACAATCGTACGTATTTTACTATTGTTTAAAAAAAAACAAAATTGTCAAATTACTAAAAAAAAACACTTTAATTCATCAATTAGCTTTACAATGTCTTACAAAGTATAAAAAGGATTAGCCAATTATGATAAAGTTTGGGAATAATAACATTATTGAATTGCGAATGGACGAAACAATGGCACTTGAGTATCTGACAACTTTAATGACAGCCCAAACGATGCCACAGTGATTAAAACAGTAGGATTATTTTAAAACTCCCATTACGAAAATAATAAGATCGTTGATCGAAATTATATCAAAATCTCTCATCTCAAACTATTGTATATTTTGTTTTTTAAATTGAAAAATTATTTACTTTTACCGCACATCCTGTATTAACCCTCGTTGACCTATCACGCACCAGTAACATAATTACAATCGAGAATAGACATATGAGAGGAACGGAAGTTTTTTTTTTCAAAAAATATTTTTTATAAAGTTTTCGATCCGAAAAAATGTTTTGGTGACGTAACCCTACTGTTAGAACACTGCGGACATTTACCTTACAAAATTACTTAAAACTAAAAATACACATTGAAATCTTAAATTTATATTTTAAAGAGCATTTACACTTAGGTCCTAACTTCACGCCCGAATGTACGCCTAAGCAACGATAGTATCAGTCATTTTCTTAAAACATTACTTTAACATTTTTAGGTCAATTTCCGATTTCACTACTTTAAAATTAAATAGTTGAGACATTTAGGCGCTGTACATTGAATAGGCGCGATGACTGGGTAAAAATCACTATAATAAATTAGTCTGTAGCCGCGTACCCACCTAGCGCACAGGCTCGCGCGGCAGCCTCGCGAGCCAAATGCCTCGGCTGGTGTGGACGTGCCTCGGGCTGCCTCGGGCGCGCGTTTGCTCGGCTGAGCACGGCTCGGCCCCGAGCCATCTGTTGTCGGTCAACTTGACGCGCTCAAAGGTGCCTCAGTGAGCGCTGTGTGTTAAGTGGGAACGGTTATGTTCTGGCTCGCGCGCGAAGCTACTTCAAGTTTTGTCTATTACCGTGTTTGTCTCTATATATAATAATGATATCATGGGCAGACGCTCATAAATTTTTCTAATCCAGAAGCGTCTAGGTTTTTTCTTGATACGCGACTGTTTTCGTTTTTTTAAACAAAGCAGCTAGGAAAATAGCTGCAGCTGAAAATACACGACTGTCCATTTCGAATACTCGCGGACTTATGATGGCTCAGCCAGCCTCGCGAGGCGGCCTCGTGTAAATTGAAAAAAACTACTGAGGCTGCCTCGGGAGCCAACGCTCGCGATCTGGACACCGAGGCTGCCGCGCGAGCCTGTGCGCTAGGTGGGTACGCGGCTTGTGATTTAAAATATCAAAAAAAATTGGACACGTATTTTTTCTTTTGTCAAACAAACAATAAATGACAAAGATAAACCTTGTCAAAGTTCGGGAGTGGGGGATCGTGACGTCACTTCTCTGACGAAAGTCTATACATTTGTATGTGACTTGTGACGTCACGCGGAACCTTAACGGTCTACATCTTCATCAATTTTTGTTTAATATAGAAATATGTTTCTAATATTTTTGATATAATCTGTCTGATGGACTAATTATTATTTTTTAGTTATCACGCCTATTGTCTACACAAAAGTCATACACAAGTAATCTAGTTGTGAAAAATAAATACAATATTAGGCTGCGGAAAAGCTGCCGAAACAAAATATTTTTATTTTTCTTCCTTTCATAAAAACAGCTTTTTTTCAAGCATACAGGGTCAAGTGAATCAATAAAGCATATAAAAATTACACATAATATAATTAAAGTCACCTAGATAATTTTTGTAACGATAATTAATAAGCAAATTGTACCAAATTAAGGTTGTAGCACAGTTATCGCTTGCGACCCATCGCAGTTTGTGTTGCGGTGACCAATACGAAACTCAGCAAAGATGTAATTGCATTGCTGTAGGAAATTAAAACCATATCTCACTATTGTGCTGTCAATCGTAACTGAGTCGTTGAGATATAAATATTTCATGATCACCCGTAGAGTCATATCCTAATAAATATCCATTGTAAAACTTAGGATAACAAAAGAAACGGACTCCGGTGTTTGTGGTGTAATTTAAACCTAAAAAGTTTGAAAATCTTTCATGTTTCTATCTCGCTTTCATCGGCCCAGGGAGCGTTGTAGCTCTTTCTGATTTTATGAACTTAACGCCTCAATTCAGGAACATGGGACCATCGTAGCCGCGCTACCAAGAAAATTTATACAATTATCAACCACTCAATCAACAAAATGTATACAGGAGGATATCTCATCTATTGTTGACTTAGTTGCGCGAAGATTTTTTTTCATGGCGCTTAATAACAAGATAAAGCCCTAAATGACACAATGAATGTCTCGTGTCAAAGTCGGTCCGGTCTCAGAGCGATTAGTGTGCTACGACCTTAAAAGTTCGGTAGGTCAGATATAAAACAAAAACAGTTAGTCAACTCCAGCGCTAAAATTAATTCAAAAACAGTATCACAGACCGTTATATGTTAATATTGAAGAGCGCATTGAACGACTTTAAACAGTGACATCTGTTGGTAGAAAATTGACAACAAGTATTGAATTACCATTTTTTCTTCATGTATAAGTGCTGAATCAAATTTCGTTTGTCTTAAGCTATTTACACACTCGACCAACCTGTTTAAGCGCCGCTGGCTTATTTTGTGAATGAAAGGTCATGAAACATTTTTTTTTTCTAATGGACGATATTTTTGGCCTGTCGTATGCGTGTTATTTTTATTTGTAAGTCAATTGTATCAATGCGCCCTATAGGTGGGAAAATTTAAGGACATTTTTATAGTTTTAAATTAGGTGTAAATGCTACTTGGACAAAATGTTACGTTATGTTTCGTGTAAAAAAATAAAAAAACTGAAAATGTTAAAAAATAACACGTAGATGTATTTAGAAATAACATCAACGTTGAACTAATTTTCGTGGAAAATTTCACCGAGAATTTGGCTTTGCGAAATACAATGTTTCGCCGAAATATAGAAATTCAACTAAATGCTTCATTTAAATCTAATTCTGTATTCGCAATACTATTTACACCTAACCTAAAAACCATAGACATAAACATGCCTAGAGGTTCCACAAACAGTGGATAAACGGTCCGTCCCTAACGAAGTCACGTGACGTCATTCCGCCAATGGGAGCACAGCGATCCATAACTAAGCAAATGATGGACACAAAACGTTAAGCAATAAGGCATCTTGGTTGCGAACCGAAGCACTGGGCGCGGGCCCTATGTCCGTACACTTAAGGTTCAAGTTGGCGCGGCTACACTAGCCAGGCGCGATGCTAGCACCACGACTCTTCGTGCGGTGGTCTGTCGTCTTCGGAGTCTCCGTACATATCGGCCAGCTTTCGGAAGCGAGGCCCGAATGTCGATAGGTAGTTGAACTTGAGGTCTCCGTCGTCAGTACCTAAGAAAAATAGGGAATTGTTATACCTTTTTACTAGTTTTTGCCAGTGTTATATTTTGATTGTTATGCTATATGTTAGGAACCTTTTATTTTTTCGAGATAAAAAGTAGCCTATGACACTTTCCGTCTTTCAAACTATGTCCATGCTAAAAATCAAGTCAATCCGTTGCTACGTTGCTGCGTGAAAGAGGTACAAACCAACAAATACTCTTTCAGATTTATAATATTAGTAAAGAAATTAGGATTCAAGTAGAGTTCGTAGAGTAGTTCGTTGTGCAGTTTTTTTTATGAATACTTGCTATTTTTAATGTAAGTCGTATTTTTATAGTTAAATTAGGCATTTATCTGTCAACCTAATCTATCACAAAAAATCCAGAGGAACTTTGATCTCAACATTAATAAAACATTAAGCAAACTACACAGTAAATCAACATGTCTATAGATCTGGAACCACACTTAATTGAATCTGAATTTTAAAGAATCTCAATGATTCTCACATACAAATAATTATACCATATCCACAGACTTTTAAGTCCATGATTTATTGGAAAATTGGTTGTATATGTGTTTTTCAAAATGATTGCGCCTTTGTTTATGTGTATCTGTGTTTCTTGAAAATTATAGTGCTTTTATCGATATACCACTTATATAGTGTTTTAATGTAATAGTAGATTCACATTTACTCACAGCTAGCTAAAGAGGAGAGCGAGCCGCTAGTGTTGCCGTCTCCCTCGTACGCGTAGTGACGCACGTCGTCATAAGGATTGATGTCGGGGTCTCGGTCTAACACTGACTTCTTGTCGTCTAGGAAACCAGACAGATCTGGCGCCGCGCCGACTAGAGCTGTAAAGAAAAAAACTGTTAGAAAAAATATCCCAGAAATCCAATAATATTGAGCGCCTAACCACTGCAACAAACGTCAGTGGCCGAAAACTGCTTTCATAAAAGCTGACTAGTGAAACGTCTTATGGCTGAAACTACGACAACGACTAATGAAAGGCTTAAAAAGATTTCTAAAACAATAAACATCGAATTCTAAAATGAAATCTAACATTCTAAAATTATGTTGTGTCGACAACATCGACATGGCATTTTTTCACATTCCATATTGATGGTCGAAAACAATAAAATCTTCACTGAGCCTACTCGTATTTCTGAGATCTAACTAGTCTCATACGTGACAGCGTGACGATGATGCGAAGTGAACTCATTAGAGCAATACGATCCTTGTACTGAGGTCAGCCTCGTACGGGATATTTTCATACTACCTAATTACGTATCAAGCCAATATGGTACTTACGTCCTCGTTGCATTAAGGCGTCCGTGTCAGGCGGGCTGTCGTACATCTGTCGTAGCGCCCGTAGCACATGCAGATCGTAGCCAACGTCGCTTTCGTCATATAATGTCTACGAAGTAAAACTTGTCAAGACAATAATTATAATACTCACGTCCTCGTTGTATAAAGGCGTCCGTATCAGGCGGGCCGTCGTACATCTGCCGTAGCACATGCAAGTCGTAGCCAGCATCGCCCTCGCCGCCGCCTTCGTCTTCATAAGCGATGATATTTTCTCTGATGTCATCAAGTTCCTTCTCTGCCCACGCGTCCGCGCGACGTCTGTGGACGACTACCGCTAGCAGGAGGACTGTGGGGACAGAATATAATTTAATATTGTTATAGCACTACACCAACAAGCACTGGGCCAGCGTGGTAGATATGGCCCAATGACCTTTCGTGGATAGGCCTACGTCCTGCAGTGGACTATAAAAAGGCTGGTAAATAGCACTACACTAAGCTTGCCGATCACCGAAGGTGGGATGTAGGTCCGGTCGTTTCAACCGTTTAGTCGAAATGAGTAAACATTTTTTTTTATAAATATAACTTTTTAGAAATACAAGCTTTTGAGATCCTGGATATCATGTAGCAGCAGAGTGCTAGCCAAGATAAGTAAAACGATCCCAAACACAACGGGTCTATCTTGTCTAGTACAAGAGTTCCTATGGCCACCTTCCGACTCCATCATCAGATCAGCTCCATGGAACCATATTATTACATTGTCACGCGATAAACATATGCGTGCATAATTTCAGCTCAATCGGAAACCGGGAAGTTGGTCAAATTTAACTTCCAACAAGATTCCACCCAAACTTACATACATATGTACATAGGTACATCCATTGCAAGTTAAATAAAAGCTTGTAAAAATATAATGAATGATAAAGTAATTAACTTATAGCCTCTACTTCATGAATATTATAATTTTAACAGAGTTTTCAAGGTTACGGTATTGCAATAAGGGAAAAATTTTTTGTTCTGGAATTTGTTTTTACAAACAAGTTTTGTAATGTCTAAATCAACTTTGATTCTGAAATAAACTTTCAAGAGTTTCTACGGATTCTTTTAAGAATTATGCAAATAATTAATTTAAACCACAAGTTGAAGTTTCTTGTTCAACTTTCTTAGATTGTTTACCGATATCGATTCCTCTTTGAATCCATAATTTAATGTATAATGTCAATATCACGTCATTTACGACTAGTGTAATTAGCGTGGCATTTCACAGTGACAGCTGTCAATGCGACAGTTGTAAATCAAAGCTGTCAACGTGAAAGGTTTCAGTAACAAATTTCAACGTGACATGTGTCAATAACAGATGTGTAGGTGCCAGATTTCTAATTTAAATCTAAAATGAACATTCACAGAACATAGACTGCCTCGGTGGCTCAGTGGACCTGACTTCTGGATCAAAGAGGCGTGGGATCGATCCCCACCCAGGGCAAGCATTTATGTGATGAACATTGGTGTTTGCTCTGTGTCTTGGTGTTATTTAGGTACTAAGCCCGATTACAGAGGCGCCATCGTAATTATATTAGCTAAATAGCATTGTTCTGTTTCTTTTTTCGCCAGCGTAACTATTTAGCTAATATAATTACGCTGGCGCCTCTGTAATCGGGCTTACTATCTATATAAGTATGTGTTTAAAAATATATGTATATTTAGTATAATAATATCGGTCTCTGGCAACCATATCGCAAGCTTTGCTTAGTTTGGGGTCAGATACCGTGTGTAAGATGTTAACAAATATTTATAATGTATAGAAGATAAAATAATACTTACTAATAAGTATGGCGACGCAAACTAATATAGCGACTAGGAAGTTGGTATCGATCCCGAAGGTGACTGCAGTGAACATGCTCCGCTGACAGCTGGGGTCAGCGCTCTTGTGCACCGAGGGTTCGCCCAGGTTGTACATCTGTAAGAATATTATGATATTAATAAAGCTGGAGGTTACTCGGACACTGCAGCAGTGCGACTGCGGAGCGCCAGCGCAAACTATGCAACACCTCCTTTCGTGCCATCAGTGTCCAAATGCGTGCACTAAGCAAGTTGTTATCAAGTTCCTTCTCTGCCCACGCGTCCGCGACGTCTGTGGACGACTACCGCTAGCAGGAGGACTGTGGGGACAGAATATAATTTAATATTGTTATAGCACTACACCAACACGCACTGGGCCAGCGTGGTAGATATGTCCCAATCACCTTTCGTGGATAGGCCTACGTCCTGCAGTGGACTATAAAAAGGCTGGTACATAGCACTACACTAAGCTTGCCGATCACCGAAGGTGTAGGTGGTGACCTTTACGAGGCCACTTCCGAAGGAACGTGCGTGACTGGGAGAAAAGTTTAGGTCAATTGAAGGATCATCGACAAGATGTAGGAGAAGAAGAATAAACGTGTCCAGAACATTTCTTGTTAATTAATAGGGGCGGCCAGCAGTGAAAGTCCTATACCTGAAACGACGTCGTCGAAGAAACCAATTAGGCACAACATAAATATGTAATTCTTATCCGCACATTTGAGCGTTTGTGTATGTTTTAATAGGTTGTGATATATGCCTTCAGTACATCTCTTAAAGTAGAAGACCAGCGTGATTCTTTATAGTAGCAGGATTCAACTCAAAATGTAGGTACAGTTGAACAAACAAATGAATTCATCATCTACCAATAAACCTGATGTGTACATCACTCCGAAAGGAAATAAGAATCATCATATCAGATATAGTACGTCCACAGCTAGAAAAATGTCTCAAAAACACATGAATAATGAATCATAAGACCCTAGTCTCGTTAGTGCGTTAGCGACCAATATTTTTATTTCTATACACTCGTATATTTTCTGATTAGACTCATGAAAATGTAACGAATGTGTCGGTAAGACCGAAAGCATGTAACGTAAATTCATCCCCAACGGTCAACTAGTTATTATAGGCAGTAATTACACACATAATCACTTTACTATACGCTACAGTCAGTTAGTAAGGTTGGAAAAAAATATTTTTGGTCAAAATTGGCACAACCGCCTTCAACAAACAAACAACAACACTTTATTAGACAATAACATTACATAAAAAAACAGATTATAACGACAAAACAATACAATAGGTCTCTAATTGGCGGCCTTATCGCTTTAAGCGATTTCTTTCAGGTAACCAACCAGGCCGTGCACATCATTCGATTAGTTCGCATTTTAATCGATGTGTAACGAATTTTTTACATTATTGTTGATTTTTCAAAAACGGCTCTGCTAATTTCAATACAATGTAAATGGACTACCTCTGAAATTATCACTATCACTACATAGTATAAAACAAAGTCGCTTCCCGCTCTGTCCCCATGTATTATATCTTTAAAATTACGCAATTTTGATGCGGTTTTTTTTAATACATAGAGTGATTCAAGGGGAAGGTTTATATTTATAATACACCTGTGCGAAGCCGGGGCGGGTCGCTAGTGATCTATATAATAAAAGAGAGTCATCCAAATCGGTGCATATAATTGGCGGAGTACTTAATCACGTACATATCATACATACAATAATTATTTTGCAAAAAAAATATCATGACAGACTTCACCCGCGTACAGAATTCGCGAATATTTCGAATGGGACCAATTTCGAAGTATACTCTTTCCAATAAAAAAAGAACTTTTGAAATCGGACTACTATGAAAAAAGTTATGCGTGGTTGTTACAAAAAATATATAGGTATATATACGCGTCGAATTGAATACATCCTTCGGTGGTTTGTCGGTCAAATATATATATATGCGTATATATGCGACGCGTATATATACGCATACGCGTCGAATTGAATTGAGAACCCCCTTTATTGAAGTCGGTTAAAAAGTAGTTTAGAGTTTAGTTTCGCTTGATTGTTTTAATATTTAAATGAGCAATAATCAGCTTTCCATTTTATTCTATTTTTCGTAAAACATTGCCAAATTGTTCAAAAGTATACAAGAATCTTTTCTAAAATCGACACAGTTTTATTTGAAAAGTTAGAAGATATTTAGAATAGTGCAAACAGTTGCAAGAAAATTTACTCTGGAAGTTCCGAGATATTTATTCGCAGGAGCATCTAAAATGTTAGAAATAACGCTTTTCCGGGTTTCTGGAAAGTTTTTGGGAATAGAAAAGTATCACATCCGAGTTAAAAGTTTTATATCTAGGATGTCATTGCCGACTGAAAAGTACCTTTAGATCTCAATGCAAATAAAAAAACCGGACAAGCGCGAGTCAGGCTCGCACATCGAGGGTACCGTACAAACGCGTTGTTAAAATAATTAAAACCCTGTTTTAGCATGTGCTAATAAAGTTATTTTATATGATACCTTACGTGATACGATTTACTCACTTTGAATTTTGAACCCATATTTTGTGAATTTTGAGGCCCTATTTTTTTGTGATTTAAATAAAAATGTACAGTTTTTCTGATTTATTCCTATATGTGTACTTTGAGACAAAGCTTCTTGCCAAATTTCATAGTTCTATGTTAACGGGAAGTACCCTGTAGGTTTTGATTTTTGCGAGTGCGAAATATGCGTATTTTTACGACATAAACGGCTCTAACTTTTTTAAACGATAACTGAGAAGTTTTTCTTTTACACAACTGCAAGAGTTCATTGATATACGTATACAGTTTAAATTTCAACTCGATTTCTTTACGCGTTCCCGAGATAAAGAGTCTTGACATACACACAGACGGACAGACGGACGGACGGACAGACGGACAACAAAGTGATCCTATAAGGGTTCCGTTTTTTCCTTTTGAGGTACGGAACCCTAAAAATCAAGAGGGAACGTCGTTTAACCGTCAAGTGAAGCCGGCTTTTTATACAAATGTGAGTGAGTCACTGCTGCGCCGCCATAGTTCGACTGACAAGCCAAGGCGTAGTTTCCTTGTACGTTGATGTGTGTGTAATTGTCTTTACACTGCGAGGCGTAGTTTTGGTCGGCCTCACTTGTTGTTCACAACATTCTCTCTTGATTTTTTTTATTTGCTCTGAGCTTTAGATATATGCTAATTTATAGTCTTGTTATGCAATATCGTGCTTTACTACTTTTTACAGACTTCCGAAAAGGATGAGGTACTTACTATGTTATGTTCGTCCATATATATATATTATTTTTCGTGTGTTCATCAATATTTTTGCCTATTAAAAATATATATTTTTTTTTTACCCGATAGTGTAATTTCCCGAGATGGTCTCATTTAAATTGTATGGAAATCGGTTGAGCCGTTTTCGATAAATCATCAATAATGTACATCCACATCGTTTCGAGCAAATTATTCGAATTCTACTCGTATACACAATCTGTCTGTGGTGCGATTTTTTGTGAAAAATTATTCAATGTTAATAACCAAGATGACTTATGGCACTGAAAGCCAATCCATCAGCCATAAGCAGTCCACTGCTGGACATAGGCCTCCCCTATGGATCTCCAATAAGACCGGTTGGAAGCGGCTTGCATCCAGTGCGATCCTGCGGTCTTAATGAGGTCATCCGTCCACCTTGTAGGTGGACGTCCTACGCTGCGCTTGCCGGCACGTGGTCTCAACTCGAGAACTTTTCGACCCCATCGGTCATCATGTGCCCTGCCCATTGCCATTTCAACTTGCCAATCCGTTGGGCTATTGGTAACTTTGGTTTTTCTACGGATCTCCTAATTTCTGATTAGATCTCGCAGAGAGTCTCCGAGCATAGCCCTCTCCATAGCTCGTTGGGCTACTCCTACCAATAAACAATTGAATACCCAGTATAGGTTACAAAATATACCTACAAAACAAGATATTTTGATTAGAATCTATCAAGTTTCGGTACTGATATATTCTGCGTGACAATAGCCGTCCAAAAATAGTTTAATGGCTTTTCACTTGATTAAACTACTGAGTAGGGAGTGACACTTTTTATTCAAATATTCCGTGAATTCAGTTAGCTTCGCCTAACACGTGATGCGTGAATTAAAATACTTATTTTAAAATGGATTAATAATGAGTCGAGTTAGAACTTTGAGTAATATTGTTAATGAGAATTAACATTCGTTGATACCTTGATTGACCTTTCAAATAATCAAGCAATAGGTACAATATTTTGGATTTTAGATATGTTTGCCTCGTATACTCTAGCTTTTCATAACCGCTAAATGAGCTTTTGTCAACTTACAATGAGTAGTTTCTTTGTAAGTAGCAAAATACCCGAAAAAAAACAATTTCGAGCTCTAACCGAGTGCATCAGCCTTAAGTGACATGACTGCCTAACTAGTGCTGAGCGTTCTAGTCTGCAAACCCATAGTTTAAACGCCATATTCACTTAATGAAGAAAAAAGAACAAAAACTCCGATCTGCTCTCGATTCTGTAATGTATTATACCTTTTTTTTATTTATTTTTTTTTATTTCGAATAGGTTTGCGTTTGACTACATACTGCCTTATGTTAACCAGATGTGCGGTCTAGGGTGTAGCACGCTTACCTAGAAGATACCTATTTACTCGGGATTTGAAGACACCTACCTACGTTGTACTTTAGCGGGAAGACAGACCCAGGCAAAGCGTTCCACATTCTGGCTGTTCGTATAAGGAATGAGGATTTGAAACGCTTGGTTCTAACGCACGGAATGTCCACCATAAAAGGGTGGCGCTTTGGTCGCATCTGTCTAGCCGTGCAAACTGTGTGTATTATCACCTAGTATTATGTATTATTGTTTAACTGACAATTCGTATTAAATCTTCTGTTTCTTTGTAGTTCAGATTATTAAGGTAGGTTTTAATTTAGTGTTTACTTTCCCATTTAGTGCAATTTAAAATATCAATTTGTTTGTTTAGAATAAGAATAATTTTATTAAGATATAAGATAAGATCTTATTCACCACGTAAGCCACTGGAGCAGTTATGCCAGCGGCCCAGAGCCACGCTCCGCTATTTTCAGGAGCTGGGCTTGCTCGGGTAGACGCTGGAGGGGGAAATACACAAAACACCCTATGCGGGACGTCATTGCAGGACTTATCGCCCCCACATCGAATAAGAATAAGAATACAAAAAAACCTTACCGCCGAATTGAGAACCTTCTGTTTTTTTTTTAAAATAGCCTTACTGCCTTGTACTTACAAAGTCATTGTACGTAAAGTTGCTGATGCAGCCAACGAAGTTCTGGTTGGTGGGGACGTGCCGCCAGCCGAACCCTCGCGCCAAGTTCTGCAGGTCGATGCTGGACCCTCCCAGCTGCAGCGGCCCGTTCACTGTGAATATAATTAAGGGTTAGAACTGTAGAACTCTGCTGCATTGTAATACGGGCTTAAATACACACAGTTTTTAGTTTTTTATTTTGTTACTCATAACTGTGTTAAGCATGAAAAGTCCTTTCATTTGATACCTATATTGATAGGGTTGTGTAATAAAATGTAATCCGCCATGCTGTGGCGGTTGCCATCTTGTATTTACGTCAATACTGAATACAAAAAATGGTATTGTCATTGAAACTAAAAGAGTGTATCAAATATCATATAAATCTGTTCACGGGAATGGGGTCAAATTTCAATTACTAGATTTGACCCAAATAACGGGCAAATAAAGTTAAATATAACCGTTTAAAAAAAATACTGTCACTTTGTATGATGCGCGTACGAAACAGGGTAATTTTAAAATACATTTTAAGCTCTAAGTTATTCATAGGATATTTTAAGTTAGTTGTTTGTAAGCTACTAATTTCAAAATAACAGTTTTTTTTTCGTAAGACAACTTACCGTTGAGTATTTCCCTAGGCCCAGTGGGCGCAGCGAGGCTCATGCAAGTGGACAACTTGCATCTATCTACGAACATCTCAATGGAGCTTCTCATGAGGACAATTTCGATAAGATGCGGCTTTCCGTCGGCGACTTGGACCACGCTGTTGTTGAGGCGCGTGGTGCCCGATCCGTAGTTCACTAGGAGGACTGGGAAACCGTCCACCAGTTCCAGTGACATGAAATCTGCGGACAAAATGATTCATTAATAAGTAGTTATTTTTACAAGAACAAAATGATTAATATATTGTTGTTACAAAACATAGTACACAGCTACTAGTAAATAGTTATTTTAGCAAGGAGTTGCCGTAGCTTAATTTGGAGATACCGGCAAGCGCAGCGTAGAATGACCTCATCAAGAAGTAGGGTCGCGCTGGAAACAAACCGCTTAAATTACTACAAGTTTTATTGGAGATCTATAGGGGAGGCTTTTGTTCAGCTGTCGATGTCCTATGGGTGAAACGTATTTGGAATTAAACTTAGAGACATCTTTAATCATAGGTTAGAATGCCTTTGAAGTTTAATATGCGCTTTTTGTTAGTTTTCTTTGACTTCAAAAGGTGGAAGTATGCTTCATGTTTAAAAGTTCTTCATGTTCTCAAAAATGTGTAAAATTCGCCAACAAGTACAACGCGGTCACATTAACTAGACGCTTTACCATGTGACGTTATTTTGATGATGCTGCTCTGCTTACGGCCAAAAAATTAATAAGTAACAACTAATATAATAAGATTAAGGTTAAGGTTTATTCATAAGACTTATATGCAATTGTTTAGACTGATTAATTAGAAATATGTTTTGAATTGTTGATTATCTTGTGTTCCTATATTTTTTTGAATAATTTTTAAGTACCTTTTATGTATATAGTTTTTTAGGTAAAGTATACAATGTAGCGTATTGGATTTTGTGTAATCTGTAAAGCTATATTTTTACTGTAAATAATAATAATAAATAAATAATAATAAATTTTAGCGCTCAAGTACGGTGTGCAAAAAAATCGGCCAAACGAAAGGTTCCAAACCATCATCTATAAAAGATAAGTTTATACCTGTTTATTAAGATCGAGTAAAAATTGCTTAAAAAATAATGCGATGCGTCCAGTTAATGTGACGTTATATTTGACTGGCGATTTGGACTATAGCCTATTCAAATCGAGTAGATACTTCTCGTTATGGGCAATATAAAGTTAGTATTTTATTTTTTGTGGCGCTACTTAACGGGACACTACAGATTAAGTAACACGTAACTCAATTCACAAATTAAAAAAAAGCGAGACAATAGATAAGATACCCTACAACCTTTCTGCAAGTCGGTTAAAAAGGGCCTGGGAACGAAATATAACTCCCATAAGTTGTATTCCATAACTTACGCGACCGGCCTACCTATCACGCGATGCTGTCATACATAAATCATCAGGTTGTACGCCTGTCAGTCATTAAGTGATCATTAAAAAATCATTACGAATACTTTTGTGGAACTGTGCAATGGATGGCGACAAGGCGGTGTCTTACTGAGCTATGCTTGCACTTTTCAGGGTTTTGAGTGTAGTTTTTTTGAAGTGAAATCTTCTGTAAACTTCTGTTCTTTGTGAACTTTTTAGGATGGGTAAAAAATGTCAAACTCGCGTCAGGACAGACGCGAAAATTCATTGGACGGAGCGAGATATTACCACAGGCGAGGCGTAGAGAGGAAGTAATATCCCCCTCTTTTTCAACCGCGCGGCGAAAATGTATGCCTGCTCCGCGGCGCAGGGCTCTTGCGCGAGTGTGCGTGTGTAATATTGTATTTTACCACATAAATGATATTACTTTATATGTTCAAGTTTTCACTTCTGCCGGTACTCAAGGAATGCAACCTTTTCTTTTTTTTTTTTTTTACTTTCTCCACCGCATATCTGCAACCTCATAACGTAGTTTTACTGTTTCTTAACGGTCACCGAAGTTAAGTACATAACGTTTGGCATAGTCAATCTTCGGATGAGTGACCGCGGGTAGTATTTTCAACTGAGCGCTGTGGCTTTGATGACACTGTGGATCATGGATGTTTAACCGTTTAGCCATGTCAGAGGCCTAAAAACCGACACCAGGTCTAGCCACCCGGTATATACGAAGTTTGCAAAGACACATTATGTTACTAAGTATAGTAAAGCACAGTAATGTATAAAAGACATTAGTATAGACGACTTAATATTACATCCGTGCGTTTCAACCGTCTCCCACACTTTGTTAAGCCGTTGCACTGACATTCCATTCGCATAAGACCCGCGTCGCAAACCATGATTCTAGCAAATGGTAGTAACCATTGACACAGATTTAGAACATGCAAATCCAGGTAAACTCCCAGTACGGCTACACCCCGGCGTTCCCGTAAAGTTGTACACACGAAAATAAACCATTTCTTAAGCTTTGCCCCATTGTCGCGGGCAGGAAGTCATTATTCAAGCGGCGACGCCAATCCACGTGACGTGTTCATTGTTGCCGACATTGTTAGGTAAATCAGGCTGGGGTTTGAGCTGGAGCTAGATTTGGTGGCGGATAAGCAAACGACTTCGGACGCCAAGTACCTAAATGACAGGTATATTGTACGTACAATTTTATTTTTACGAAAAAACCAGTTTCCTTTTCAGAGAAAAAAACCACAGAATAAAACGGAAGAGGTTGTCAAATGTTGTTTTTAAACTTTCGCGATTTGAACACAATATTATTATGTACTTACGTACGTATCCCGACATTTCGACGAAGTTGCATCGATCGTGGTCTCGGGTAGATGTATACCCGTGACCACGATCGTCATAACGTCGGGATGATGAGGTATTTATTTATATCGTAATTTTAGTGCACGATTGGTCCTTAGTACAAAAAAATAAGAGGTTGCCAAGTCAACGCGTACATTTTTTTAAAGTAGGTATAACAACGCATTTTCAGAGTAGTCCGATATCAATAATTATTGTTTGGCAGATCACACTTCAGAGTTGGTCTCATTGAAATTTTAATGAAATAAGCTGAGTCGTTCTTAAAAATACAACAATAATGTGATAATTACTACAACGATGATACATCGATTCGTGCGAACTGTTCGAATTTCGCTAGGTGTACACGGTTGAATTCGGTTATGCCATTTTTGGCAATAATTGATTTATCAATACTGTATACTGAGCGCCACACAAATTGAAAGATGGGAAGTTAGCCGCAGATGACACTTCGCCGTGATTCGCTAATTATTGCGCATGTGTGCACAACGCCTGTACAAATGGCGAAGTAGTGAGCTCGGGCGTAGGGAGCGCGCGAGAGGCACGAGGTTGGCACCCGCTAACGTCTATATTTTAGCGTTTGCGCAGCTCTCTGCTGCTAACTTCCCATCTTTCAATTTGTGTGGCGCTCAGTATACTGGCCTTTTAAAAACCACCGCTGAATGTACTGAATTTGCCAAATGTAATTTTTTAATGTTGCGAAAAAAACTTTATCAATCAATCATTTTATTTCAGATAAAAATCCATACGTCAAAATACTTAAAACTACCTAAACCTATAGTTGGGTGTGGACCCGGAATGTTCAACATACACCTTCGTCCAGTGCTGCATTATTGGCCAGTCCAGGTCCATCCTCCACGCGAATAGCCGTAGGTAGGTGTTGGAGCTGGCGCGCACACGGCGTTTCAGGGACGCGGTTCGTTTGCGCATAATGGTTCCGAAGCCGTCTATGTGCGCTTCCGCAAACATCCCCGATGCACTGCAGTATCGCGGCAGCCCCATCAATACTCTAAAGGCATTGTTGTACTGGTTGCGCAGGACGGCAAAGGTCTTTTTGTATGTTTATATGCAGAATAATAGCCGTGGTGGTCAAGAGGTAGTGACACCCGCCTTACAATCGTCAGGTCGTAGGTTCAAATCCCCGGTCCCGTACCAATGAGTTCTTTGGAACTTATGTACGGAATTTCGCACCACTGGCTTTTCGGTGAAGGAATACATCGTGAGGCAACCTGCATACGTCCGTAGAAGAAATTCGATGGCGTATGTGAATCTGGGCCAGCGTGGTGGATATGGCTCAATCACCCTTCGTGGGTAGGCCTACGTCCTGCAGTGGACTTTCAAAAAAAGGCTGGTACAGTACAGATATAAACATGTCATTCAGAAAGTAGTACTTATCTATAGACCCAGGGTCTTAGGGTATTTTAATATTTCAATTTCCATCCCTGACAGAAAATATCATCGGGTGAATTATTACTCCATCCTATACTAATATACTGCAATCATGCTAAGTATGTCCAGGCCCGTAATCGCTGCAATAGGATGTGTAGAGATGCTTTCAGACGCCACGTTCATGCCTCTGTTGATGATGAGAATCCAGGTAAAGTCTGGAAGTTTCTTAGGTCATTGGGAGTCGGCAAATCATCTCGTCAATCTAGTCCGAGCAATATCGACATTGATGCTCTTAACCAACACTTTGCTTCTGCTTATACTATATCTGATGCTGATAAAAACAAAACTATCAATTTTCTTTCTGCCATTCCTACTCCTGACTTCTTCCCGTTTAATTTTAATCGTTTCACTGAATGTGATGTTAAAAAGAGTGTAATGTCGATTTCTTCCAATGCAGTTGGCGGTGACAGCATAAGTCGGAACATGCTCATGCCCATTCTGGACGCTATTCTTCCCATCCTCTGCCACATATTTAACTACTCCATTTCATCTGGGGTTTTCCCTACCATCTGGAAAGATGCACAAATTTTGCCTCTGCCTAAAAAACCCAGTCCTAAATCTTTTTCCGAGTATCGACCTATTTCTATCCTTCCTTTCCTTTCTAAAGTTCTCGAACGTCTTGTCCATAAACAACTATCTGAGTTCCTTAACCGAGAAAATCTCCTAAATCCTCTACAATCCGGATTTCGTCCTGGGCATAGCACTGTGTCTGCTCTTATCAAGATCACTGACGACATACGGTTGGGTATGGATGGCGGTATGCTTACTGTTCTAGCTTTGTTAGATTTCAGTAATGCGTTCAATACCGTCGATTTCGACATTCTATTGGCTACACTACGCTCTATTAACATATCTCCACCGGTGTTCGATTGGTTTCACAGTTATCTGTTTGGCCGTCGGCAGCGCATTCGCCTCGGAGAATCTTTTTCTTCCTGGTGTAATGCTGATGCCGGCGTTCCTCAAGGTGGCGTGCTATCTCCCTTACTGTTTGCTATTTTTATAAACGCTATTTCTCAACACCTTTCATCTTCCTACCATCTTTATGCAGACGACCTCCAAATTTATTCACAAGCCCGGCTCAGTGAGCTGGACTCTGCCATAGCTGTTGTTAACACTGACCTGCGTCGCATTCTAGAATGGAGTAACTCCTATGGTCTTAAAGTTAACCCTACAAAATCACAGGCCATAATAATCGGTAGCTCATACATGATATCTAAAATTGATTGGGATAGAATTCCGAAGGTCGTTTTTGGAGGAACCACAGTACCCTACTGTGACACGGTAAAAAATCTTGGCGTGATTCTAGACCGCACCTTAAGTTGGGACTCTCACCTCAGGTCGATTAGTTGCAAGTTGTTTGCGTCTGGGGGATCCCTTAGACGTCTTAGGAACTTCCTACCCACTGCCACCAAAGTTGCACTTGCACAGTCTCTACTACTCCCTATTCTTGATTACGCTGACGCCTGCTATATTGATCTTACGGAAGACCAACTTGACAAACTAGAGCGCCTCCAAAATTACTGTATCAGATTTATCTTTGGGTTACGTAAATATGATCATGTATCTGAATTTCGCACAAAGCTCAAGTGGCTTCCTATTCGCTTTCGTCGGAATGCTCACATGCTCTCCTTTCTTTATAATATTCTATTTAACCCTTCTACCCCTACATATCTTAAAGAGCGTTTTACCTATTGGCATACATCCCACTCCATCCCCCTTCGGTCCAAAGAAAACCTAACTCTGATGACTCCTTCCGCTCGAACTACCTTTTATGGCAAATCCTTTTCATTCCAAGCAGTCCAATTATGGAATCCTCTACCCATTTCCATTAAAAGGGCCCCGTCCATAACTGTTTTCAAAGAGGAAGTTAAAAAATTATATCTGTCGCAATCCTTAATTCGTTCTTAGTTTTTTGGGTGGTTTATTAATTTGTTTGCTTATTATTATTTTCGTTTACTTATACATTATTTATATATGTGTATGTTAGAAGTTATAAGTATTTATTAGTTTATTTAACTGTATTATTTATATATGTATTAGTATTTATAACATTTGTATGTATGCCTATTGTATAATTCTTTTATTATTTATAATATTTTGTTTTACTTTTAAAGTGTCCTCTAAATTAGCACACCTCGTCGTATTTTCTTTTGTACCTATCTCTCTCCATCCTAAGGTTGCCTGGAAGAAATCACTTTCAGTGATAAGGCCGCCGGTTGCTTCACATGTTTTTAGCATCTTTTTTAACTCTATTTTCTGTTTTATGTGTGTGTGAATGTGAATCAATAAAGAGTTTATCTATCTATCTATCTAATATGAAAAGAAGAAATGCCAAGTCGATACCTGATAGAGTTAGTACATAAAATGAAGCGTCGTAGGCATCGACCTGGCATTTTTTCTTTATTCGTAAGTGAGGTCACCCGTATGAGATTTTACTCATATTGTTAGGTTGACAACACTGCTCTGTCATTGCTAGTACAACTAAAAGTGTTTGATACTTGGTAGTCACCAATTCGGTCATCATCAGTACTCGCGTCTACCAAGCATAGTCCGGTACCTTGGCTGCTGATTAAAATCTTATTATTAGTTCACTGTAACGCCACTACGGTTCTCTTTTTGCTCATACTCTACTGATATACATTTATCTGCACAAGAGCTAACTTTCGTATAATTTTATACTATATTGCTTTTAATGAAAGTCGAATATTGTTTCAGATTGAAGCCGCTGTGAATGCAAGCCGATGCTTTGCTCATTTAATAACGAACTTCGGCGAGGTCTGTGGTTTTAATCACTCGTACAACTGGATAGAGATTGAGGTATTTGGCACAGTCAGCTGCGGAATTAACTGATGCAAGAAAATGCTTCGCAATGATTTCAAATGCTTCAGTGAAATCTTCAAAGCGTGTCGACAATCACTTGATATCTATCATAATTTTATAAAATTTACCGCGGCTTCAATATAACCTAGTCTACGGCTTGGAGACAAAACATAGATCACAGCTGCTTAGTTTGAACCAATAACTCGCAGCCCAAAGATAAAAATCCGTAAAACGTCATGTTTTTCGTCGCACAGTTAGGCGTAACTGTTACTGATACAAACTTGAAAAAAATACAGAGCACACAATAACAGTTCACAAGAGAGACTTTTACAATAATATTGCAAAAAAATTATATAGTATATTGGAAAAAAAAACACAAAAAAAGCATTAGAAAAAATCTTTCGTGTCGCATTTCTCAATATTTAGATGGATACGAGTAACTACTATATTTTTTGTAATCATAAAATAGGAAATTTACTAAACTAAAGACATATCTATATATTTTATTGCAAACACGGCTTTATTTATTTTTAAACGAACTAAAACTGCGAAAAATTATCGAATTCTCATCTCGAGTTTCATCTAAAACCAAACGACACTCGATTTTAGACTCTATTTGTATACAGCAAGAAATGATTGTAAAATACCTAAAAGCTTACTGTTGGAGCGTCTTAATGTAGCGGGAACCGGTCTTCACTTTTGCCCTTGTCTACAAAATTTTCTTCCAGATTGCTATAAATAACATTTGCAATCTCGTGATATTAAATTTCATCAATAGTTCTTTTACAGCTATGCTCATCATCACTCTTTACAGGAGAGCCGATTATTTGGTAGTGGAATTTGGACTCCGACGTGGCTTTTTTGTACAATCATTTCTCCAAAAACATAAAACAATACATGAACACTGCAAAAACTACGAAAAAACAACATAAAAACAAAAAATCTTACGAATTGTTATATAAATCAAAATCGTTAAAGTCACGTTACAGATAATCATGCGTATTTTTGACCGACGAACCACCGGAGGAGGTATACAATACATACAGGCATAACTTTTTTCATAGTAGTCCGATTTCAATAATTATTTTTTTATTGGAAAGAATATACTTTGAAATTGGTCCCATATAAATTTTATCGAAATTGGCCAAGCCATTTTTGATAAATCAACATTAATGTGAAAAATTTTACATCGATCCGTGCATAATATTTGCGTTCTAGCGATGCGCCCCGGCTTCGCACAGGTGTATTATACATATAAACATTTCTCTTGAATTACCTACTCTATCTATTGAAACAAACTGCATCAAAATCCGTTGCGTAGTTTTAAAGATATAAGCATACATGGGGACAGGCAGCGGAAAGCGACTTTGTTTTATACTAATGATTCTGTACACGAGTGAAGTCGGTCATGCTAATTTTTGCAAAAAAATGATCTTGTTTAATCCGCTCTCCGCTGTCCACTGTTATATCTCAAAAACTGACAGATGACACTTACCTCAGCAACACATATGCCTTACGCAAAGTCCACATGAAAACTGAGATTACCTAAAAACTTGGAGCCAGATTCGCGAAAATAAGAAAATGGGAGCTATATTAAGATTTCTCGGATGCGTATTTTTTACGCGGATTATCTTTCCAGGGTTAAATTGTGATGATGATGAACGAAAGTTTATCATTGTCACGTTAGATAGATGCGTTCTTCGTGAGCAGAGCTAAATTTAACAGTGGACTAGTAAATGATTGATAAGTGGTAGAGAGCAGTGCAGTACAAAAATTTTATGCTGAATCAGGAGGTGCAAATACGAGTAGAAACTCTAAATGTATGCTGGCAAAAACTTTTTAGTTTGAGCTCAATCAGTATGATTTGAGTTTGAGTCAAAGTAAAGCCGTTAATAACTTCAATTTCACACTTTGTTAGAATGCTAAACGCACAAAGCCTTTTATTTTCTCTATTAAAATCAAAAATTAAAAATGTAGTAAGTAACTAAGATTTTTTGATTTTATTTAATTAGTGTTAAATGGTAATGACAAAGAATAAATAAATTCTTTTTAACTTTTCAGATACGTCTTACTGCAATAGACTGTACCTTCATGAATTAGTAAAGCAAGTTATCAGACATCAGCTCTGAGCATTTGCCAACAAACAAATCTGCGGTATTGGGGAGTGAAACTTTCATTAAACTATTTAATTCAGTTTTGTTTAATCTATCAGAAACTACGAGTAGAAATCCGAGGGAATATGAATAGCAGATCTAGAACCGTGTTTTGACATTAATATGCAATACGTACATTTCTCTTTCTCTGGACAAAACGAAACGAGGAATCGAAAAAAATAAATCGCAATTATTATAATGTAAGAAACAGTTGGATTCGATTTCAAAACAGATTTTGTTTCTTCCTCTTCTTTCATGCTAATTAGTGGTATTTTTATATTGTCGCGTTTGTTTGTGTTTGAAAAACATAAACAAACAAACGCGATATATATACTAATTATTTGATTTGACCTCAGATTAGGAAAAGGATTTAACTTGAATTGAGTTTAAAAACGCGTCGCTATAACTGATGAAAGGAACATTTTTGTCACTTTTCCATGGAAAACAAATTTTAGTCGCAATATGACTCAAAATCAATTTCAATTTTTCAGACACAAAATTATCACTAATTTAAAGCCCAAGATAGAACACTGCCAAGTGCAGTTGACACAAATTAAGTCGATCTTTAGAGCGATTTGCACCCACTCAACTGGATTGGCAATTTGGCAGGATACCCTTGGACTGTTTGTTGAGCAAGCAGACATAACTACTTTAAGTTTAAATTTCATTGGAGGCGCCACGATAGAGTTTCTGGAGTAAAACTGACGATTGCTAGCAAGCGCTTTCAGTGACTCTATTTTGCCACCTAGACGAGATATGTTGGCAGTTGGTATTGTACAGGGGAAGAGTTTTAAAGTAGGGACTTTAATGCGGCAAGTTTCTTCGGATGCTTCCAGAGATCTAATTGCACTAATTTGTTTGCAAACAATTTATTTTTGTTAGGCGACGTTTAAATGACACTTTCTTTGGCAAGCAGATAGGATTACTCGCGAAATCCTTAAAAGTTCTGGATCTGTTTCTGTACTTTTTAATTTTCTCACTGTAGTGGAAAGGTAACTTCTTCCCATAACTCGAAGAATTAAGCCATGGTCTATCAAGCTAGCTAAATACGGGATAATAGGTCGTGTTTTCGTGCAGAACTTTTAGACATACCTACCTACAAGTTTTTTCAAGATATTTTTTCGTTAACCATTTGAAGCAAAAATACGTACGCAATTTTGGAAATACACTGCTAAGCTTATTGTGCCTTCCTTATGTTTATCACTCATCTCGTCTTCTAACCAATACATAAATATATCAGGATCCATACTTGTATGGACGCGAAGTCGGTGGAAATGAAATAAATTCATTAAAATATTCCTAGGGATTACCTTGAATTTCTAGCAGTAGCTTGTGCCTCAGTGGTCCAAGTAAAAGACAAAGTTGTTCCTAGTGTATGATATCACAGAAAAGATCACATGACCTTCGTAGCACGCTGGAGGAGACACGAGACGCAAACATCGCTGTGGAAGCCAATGGGCTTCTAACATCAAAGACTGATAGAGCTTACCTGAGATGACATTGAAGTTTATTTTGCTTTCGTCTTACCTTGAACATCTAGCAGCGGGTTGTGCTTCAGTGGTCCCAAGTAGAAGACAAGACTGTTTCTGGTGTGTGAGGTCACGGTGAGGGTCACGTGGCCTTCGTGGCAGGCCGGAGGAGACGCGTACATCGCCCAGCCGTCGCCGTGGAACCCGATGGAGGTTTGTTCGCAGTGCGGCCCTGAGAGACCTTCGGGGCACTCGCATTTGTCGGCGAAGGGGGTTCCTGGATAACGTACATTTTGTAAGATACAAGGATACAAATATTCAATCAGATTTTTGGGTTTGTACTTTACTGTACCAGTCTTTTTAATAGTCCACTGCAGGACGTAGGCCTACCCACGAAGGTGATTGGGCCATATCTACCACGCTGGCCCAGTGCGGGTTGGTGGATTCACATACGCCATCGAAATTCTTCTACGGACGTATGCAGGTTGCCTCACGATGTTTTCCTTCACCGAAAAGCCAGTGGTGTGAAATTCCGTACATAAATTCCAAAGAACTCGTTGGTACGGGACCGGGGATTTGAACCCACGACCTCACGATTGTAAGGCGGGTGTCACTACCTCTTGACCACCACGGCTTCTATGCGTGGGTATGGTGGTATTGGGTTTACGCCGAATCAAACAACTTAACGGTTGTGATGTTAGCTACAAGCTGCGGAATCTATACTGAAGCTCACTTAACTTATAGCTCACATCATAGCCGTCAAATTGTTTGATTTGGCCTGTAAGAGATATTTTTATAAAAAAGTTATTATATTGCATTTTTGACAGAGGATTCTATTGTACCTACTAATCATAATGAGCAACTTTTACTACAGAACGAAATGCAAAATTTTGAATAAAGACATCAGCAGTTCCACACAAAAAGTTCTTTGGCTCTCAATAAATGTATGGAGAAGCTGAGCTGCTTTTTCAACATTTCGAAGATGTTCATAAATGTCTAACAATGAATTTGAATGAGTATGCCATATAGTTCCCGTTATTAACTGGTTTTACTATGGTAACACCCTGAAATCGCAAAAATTACAAAATGTATCTCTAAAAAATCTTTTCATACAAAAATTCCATGCATCGAATTTCGATTTTAATAGGTATATATTATATTCCATCAGAAAACAATAACAAGGAGAACAAAAATTTAAATAGATAAGCTCGCATTTGACCACATTTTGCTTAATAATAATAAATATTGGGGGACATCTCACACACGGTCTCTGACCCTAAACTAAGCAAAGCTTGTGATATGGCTGCCAGAGACTGATATACTACATATACATATTTTAAATACATACTTAATAGATAGTACCTAAATAACACCCAGACACAGAGCAAACACCTTTGTTCATCACAAAAATGCTTGCCCTAGTGGGAATCGAACCCACGCCTCTTTGATCCAGAAGTCAGGGTCACTAACCACTGAGCCATCGAGGCAGTCGAGAGTTTAACACAAGAACTGACTACGATGTAGCACGTTTACCTAGAAGCTACCCATTTACTCTAATTTCAAGACGCCTACATTGTACTTGAACAGAAAAATTCAGACTCAGCACTTGCTAAGCAGAGAAAAAGACTTTTACACTAGCAAAGTAAGAAAGACCATAAAAATTCAATATGATTCGACAAAACTTGGCAAGTTACTTGTAAAAATATGGTTCTAGTGAGAACAAAACTATTTGAAATTCACCTCGCGAGCCAAACCCTTAAACTACGGGACAATAACGCTTGAAAGCTTTAACTGTTACTTTTATTCAGTGACTTTGTATTTTCATGTAATTTCACAGCTTAGTAACTGTCTTTGCAGCTTGCTTATGTAATGTAAAGAACGTAGTTCTCGTAAACTTTTAAGACTAGAACTTATTACGTAAAGTATCAAAAGAAGCTTTTGCCGGCGGATTCACCCACGTGATATTTAGATGTTTATGCTGTCGCATTGAGGCGTTTTTATTGTTCCTGAAGAAGGAGTAGTTTGGGACACTTTCCGATCTATAAACTATATAATTTACACTTGTACCTACATGAACAAGCAAGCAAACATACAGGTGAAACTAATAAAAGCGTGTTAAAAACAAGTCGATCTTTTCAGTTGTTGCTGCGTGAAGGAAACAAAAACAGACCGACCAACAAATTTTAATACACTTTGGGATTTATAATATTAGTAAGGATGTTTGGCAACACATAGACGTTAAAAGTTTTTATCATTAGAATCAAATATACCATAGAATAGTATCTCGTTTTCGGCAACGACATTAAATGTAAGAATTATAAATCAGATTAAACTCATTTTAAGCTTTAAAACCTGGTTTCACGGCTCGTCGAGATAGTGCGCCTGTCTATCACTGCATAAACCGCGGTTTTAAAACCGACGAGCCTGGATCGCGGCTCGTCAAACATGATGAAGTACGGCACAACTGCTTGGCTCGCTAGTCGATCAGCGTCGACAAACCAACGAGCCATAATCGTTGAACTTTAAAACCGAGTTCTAAAAATTGTACGTATTGTATAGTATTGTAATTTATTTTATCCAGTAAAGCGCTATAAAAGAAATAAAATAAAATAAAACTAACCTCCATTCAAACAGATCAACGGCTCGTCTACGTCACAACTGCACTCGGATTCCACTCGCGCGGAGACTCCAACAAAACTCGTAGTGTTCGTGTACACAGACAACGGTACGTTGTTCTTTACTAGGACATTTCTGCAGGAATCTTCGCATTGCTCTTTCTCGATGAGACATTCGTCGATTTTCACCATGTAGATTTTCGCTTGGAGTTCTTCCTCAAGCTATAAATAGTTAAAATTTTAGTATATGAGGAATAAGATAGGCCCGAGTATACTACCTTGAACGACTCTCATTGATATTTGAACAAATATTTGTTCATCATCACATGACGCTTAGAACTAATAACAAAGTCAGCTTATAGACCGAATCGACTTTCTTGGCGGCCCTGATGTTAGCTACAAATGCGCCAATCCAATCATGGTTGAAGCTCTCTTAACTGCTAGGCGAGGATTGGATTTCGCGCCGCTTGTGTGGCTAACTTCACTGACAAGAAGATTGATTCAGCCTGTACGAGCTTGTAAGAGTAATCGATTATATATTTTTTTAACAAGACTGTATCACATCTAAGTAAAAGAGATAATGAGATAAACTCATGCTTACCTCCAACACAAAAATGTCATTTGAATTCGAAAAGGACACCGATTAAAATTACTTCATACCATATCTAGCAGAGGACAACACCCTACCAATTTTACCAACGATTTATAAATAAATATCACTAATACTAATATCAAAAATAGTGAGCACGAAATTTTTCGACGAATCGAAAGTTCTAGCAAGAAGGAAAAGTATTCTAATAGGCTTCCTTGAATCGACGTTTGATAAAACTAAGGTTTTTATGAAGCCTATTGATCGGAACACCATAATCCAAACCAGCCTCTACACATGAAATTGTTACTCTATTCCAATGGAAAATATTTCACCCTTGATTTTGGGTAAATACGTCCGTTTGTTTAACTAACAAAACAACGGTATCGGACGCATGAATAACATTTTATAGGCATTTGTATTCAGCATAAGGGATCAAAAGCGCTTTTTATCTGTACCTAACAGAAATTCAAATAGCCTGGCGTTGTTAGGAAATATAAAAAGGTTATAGAGGCAATATTTTGGCGTTTTGATGCATTGGGCCATTTTTGAGGTCGCAAAAAAAAGTGAAAAGCGTGAAAATATGGCTTAGTTATTTTTCGAGAATTTTTACGATCTATTGGTGTTCAGATACTAAATTGCCTCTTTACAATAAATGACATAATATTCAATTACCAAGTAACAAAATATTCAACAGTTAATTTGACCGTTTAGTAATTTGGTACTCAATAAATCAACGGCGAATTTAGCTGTGTTTAGCGTTACAATTACACATTTATTTCTGCTATACGACTGGTTTTATAACATGAGTCCTTTTTTTAATTTACAAAAATGTACCTTGGTTCCTATCAAACATTTTTGAATTTTACTTTAAGCAATAATCATAAAATATAGGTAGGTATAGTTTCAATACATTTAACATTGAACGACCTAATGGAAGCCTCGCTTTCTGTACTGTACTGTACCAGTCTTTTTAATAGTCCACTGCAGGACGTAGGCCTACCCACGAAGGGTGATTGGGCCATATCCACCAAGCTGGCCCAGTGCGGGTTGGTGGATTCACATACGCTATTGAATTTCTTCTACGGACGTATTCAGGTTGCCTTACGATGTTTTCCTTCACCGAAAAGCCCATGATGTGAAAATCCGTAAATAAGTTCCAAAGAAACTCATTGGTACGGGATCGGGATTTGAACCCACGACCTCACGATTGCAGGTCTGGTGATACTACCACTAAACCACCACGGCTTCAACGGCCTCGCCTTCTGCCGGGCTAGTATACGCGCCACGAATTATTTCGTTCGTAGTGTCAGAACGAGACAGCGTTATGGCAAAGTATATATCTGTCACTTTTTCCCATTACGTGGCTTTTCGTGGTCGTATGCTTGACTAGCTGGGGTCTCTAACCACTGGGCAAAGCTCGTATAGATAGACCTCACCTACTGTAGAACCATCGACACGAAGAATACTTATCATACCTTCTCTTGTATCCCAATCACCATTGAATCGAGCTTCTCAGGCGGGTAGTACGGCGAGCCGTGGGCAGAGAACCGCACGTCCAAGTAGACGTCTTTCACTGTGGGCTTGCTGAACACAGTGAACACGTCTACGTTGGCCATTGAGGTGTTGTAGAGCTCGGACAGGCGGCGGTGCAGCTTGTCTTTCTTACTCGTTCCCTGTGAACAGAAAAATATATTATGCTGCTTATTTTTTATCACGACGTAACATAGATTACAAACCCTGATTTTTTAGGGTTCCGTACCCAAATATAAACGGGAACCTATTATTTTTTAACGCGCTTGACCACTAACTCTCCTAATGGTAAGCGACGTTGTTGTCGTAGATGAAGAACGCAGACTTAAAATACACCTATTCACTCCTTCTTCTTGTCATGTTGGCAGTTCAAAAAATAATCTAACAAGTCTGTTCTGATCATCCCAGTGAATTGCTACAGCAGTATTTGGTATATTTTTTAAACCCCCCTAGGTCACCAAGATTCTAAGATACTGAGGAATGCTTTGATGGTAGCTATTATTGCTATTCGATATTCAAAAGCGTTCCAAAAAACATAATTTTTGAAAAACTGCCGTTTAAAGCGACATTTAGCGAAATGGTGATTGTTTCGCTATTTCTCTACAGATTAAAAAAAACACTTGGATCTATAATTCTATACACAATGAATGCAGAAATCGCATAACAAAGATCATCGCGAGACAAAAAAAAAACAATCATTAGGAGAACTTCGTCCTTTTCGGAAGTCAATTGTAAAATAATCCTGCACTAGACAAGCAAGAATACTTTTACGCAACACAAGTTCGTTTTCCATGTAATAAAAACTCATTTTTCCTCCTGCGTCTCTATTAAGTAAAATCGTCAAGTTCGTACCCGAGCTCGATTGGCTCAACGCGCCGGTAAATCAAAGCCACGGCCTCGCCGTTAGATTCATTAGCAGATTATCTTCGACAGCTACCGCATTATTAAAGTACTTCACTACTTTCGTAACGCAAAAAATCAAAGGAAAATGAGAAGAAGATGTAGGTTTTGGTCAGTGAGACTAGACGTTCACACATTGGCTATATCAAAGTTGCGCTTAGCCATAAACTATTTTTGATGTCAATCTAATTTATTGTTAATTGACCTCAGTCTAAATACTGCTAAATCAAATCTGGATGAGCTGCAATTGATCACAAAATGTTCTACCTTTGTGATTAGGCTTCGCTTTTATGCATCCTTGCTAGTTTTATTTTTAATGTTTTACATGCTACAAATATCCCAGCTTCATACGGTTTGATTTGACGAATAAGTTAGGTGCGCTGCACGCACTCTACATGTAATTTAAGTTACATGTCACAATGATAAATATCTAGCCTTTTCACCTCTATCTAGCTCCCTAAGGAGAGGTAACGGTGCGCAACAAGAGAGGTGTAAAACCGCGCATGACTCGGTAGGATATTGTTCACCGGATTTCAGAACAATGACAATTTGAAGTTGCATTTTTATCGGTATGCTACTTTTAACAAATAAACAGTACCTTTACATGTCCAAAATACGGAATCTATAAAGGTAATCTGCGAGTTTATCCTTGGCCCGTTAGATTCATCAAGGGATCCATTGAGCGGCGCTAACGAGAGGTAATAGCGCGCGACGAGAGGGTGTAAAACTGCGCATGACTCGGGTAAGATATTGTTCACCGATTCTCAGAAAGATTCTTTGAAGTTGAGCTTCATAAAACATTGTTATTTGAACCAACCTTCAAAGAATAATATTTTTAATACGACTATATTTTCCAAGTTTACAAGGTTTTGCTCTGTAAAGTCAAGTTTGCTCTAAAGAGTCTCTACAGGGTACTGTAGTGTACTGTAGGTGTAGACTGTAGAGCCAACCTCGAAATAGAGGAAAAAAGACTGTTGTTCCATAGTGTACAGGATAATTTTTTAATCGTGTAGTAATGCAGTTACAGAAATAAAATTATTGTCTCTGAAACATTATGATTTGTTTCAGAAACACGTACATTTTGTTTCTGAAACAGAGTTTATAAACAATGAAAAACACTGTTGTTCTATGATGGTGTACAAGGATGATTTTTAATCGTGTAGTAATGCGGTCACAGAAGCAAAATAATTGTCTCTGAAACATTATGATTGGTTTTAGAAACACGTAGATTTTGTTTCGGAAATAGATTTAAAAATAATGAAAAAAACTGATGTTCCATGATGGTGTACAGGGATGATTTTTTAATCGTGTAGTAATGCGGTTACAGAAATAAAATAATTGTCTCTGAAACAATATGTTTCAGAATGAAACATTATGTTTTGTTTCTGAAATAGAGTTTATAAACAATTGTTGCTCAATAAATACATGGCTTACACTTACATCAGCCTCCGGTACGATGAAGTCTTCAGCAGTAACGTTCACGAAGCGGATGGATCCGGACTTATCGACTGCTTCTTCTGGAATCTCCTTGATGGTCACGTTCACCGTTGCCTCTACCCAGTGGAAGGGCACTATTGGTACGTTCTCTTCTGTCACCTAAAAAATTAAGATCAGTTATGCTAGTGCCGCACTGAAAGAGATTCCTTGGTTCGCTATGACACGGGTTAAAATGGACACAATTATTTTTAGTATCTCGCTAGCTGTATAGTTCTACAAAGAATGGACATTGGCTTTTAAAATAGATAAATAATCTTTTGGTCACGGATTTCATCGGCTTTGTAGAGTAAAACGCTCTCAAGTCATCAGCAGCCTCCATGACAACATTGGGAAAACTTGACCATTGGACACGTCACGAGTGGAGTTTGTTGCTGATTTGTCCAATGATGGTTCGTAAGAAAGAGATAGCGCTCTACGAAACGGATATTAGCTCATTGTCTTTTTCCAAATGTCAATGTCATCAATGTAGACAAGATTATTTTTTGCAAAAATTAGCATGACCGACTTCACCCGTGTACAGAATTCGCGAACAGTTCGCACGGATCGATGTAGCATTTTTCATGTAGATTTATCAAAAATGACCAACCGATTTCGATAAAATTTGAATGGGACCAATTTCAAAGTACGAGTATACTCTTTCCAATAAAAAAATATTGAAATCAGACTACTACGAAAAAAGTTATGCGTGGTTAAACACAAAAAAAAAATATACGCGTCGAATTGTATAATATGTCTTCCGGTGGTTCGTCGGTCAAAAAACAGAAAAAATGCCAAGTCGACGGTCAATGTTCATCATTTATTTGTGTACTTTGGCTTGTTTATACAGATTACTACAAATTACAATTCAATTTTAATACACTTAGTTGAACAGAAAATTCGAAAAATGTAACTAAGCCCCTGTACTCTCTGTGCCATTTTCATGAAAAAAAAAAACTAGACTCCAAAGGCCATTCCGTGAAAAAGTAGCAACAAAATATGACTCTCATAAAGTTCAACCGCCCAGCTCCGGGATATAGATCGGTATCTAAACTAAAATTGGAAACTGAAACTAAAAGCACGCGGACGACGAAAACGGTAAACGTTATTGGACATTTAGCAACGGTCCATTATATCTCTGATTCCACATATTTATTGATCTGATTTATATATCGAATATTGAATCCGAAAATATTTAATCTAATACAGAGCACAAGACAACTTTCTCTTCTTTATCAGTCATACATTTTTGTATAAGTAAATGTAAACAAAGTTCGATAGAGACAGTGTAATTTTATTAATTAATTTGTCGGAACTATATTAAGTTCTATAGTTTAACAGCATTTTAGTACGTTATGTGTCCGTTAAGTTGGTATTGTGTCATTTTTTTTTCTGGTGACATCTTACACACGGTCTCTGACCCCAAACTAAGCAAAGCTTGTGATATGGCTGCCAGAGACTGATATACTACATATCCTACTTCCTACTAATATTATAAACGTGAAAGTTTGTGAAGATGGATGGATGGATGGATGGATGTATGGATGTTTGTTACTCTTTCACGAAAAAACTACTGAACAGATTGAGATTAAGCTTTGCAATAATATAGCTTATATATCAGAAAAACATATAGGTTATAAATTATAATGATATATTGCGTATGCGGGCGAAGCCGCTGGTAAAAACTAGTTATACATATATTTAAATACATACTTATATAGATAAATAAATAACACCCAGACACAGAGCAAACAGCTACCTTCATCACATAAATATTTGCCCTGGGTGGGGATCGAACCCACGCCTCTGATCCAGAAGTTAAAGTCACTAACTACTGAGCCACCGAGGCAGTCATCATCAAATGATAACAATAGAAAGATACTATTGATATTTAGATATTCATTGACACGTAAAAATTAAGTTACCATCTCGTTTTGTCACACTGAAATAAAATTAAACAGCAAGAGGTTTGTTGGCGTCCAACGAACTGCGCTTGACAATACACGCTGGGGCAGGTGTAATGCAAAATATGAAAATGGTCTCTTACGTTAAACTTCAGCAAGTAGGTCCCATTAGGAGTTCCCTCCTTCATGGTGATCATGCCAGTGTTGCTATGCACGTCGAAGTACGGACTCCTCTGTTCGTACGATGGCAACCACATGAACCGCTTGTCGGGAAGGTCCCAATCGTCCGGGTCGTCGACGAAGACTCTGCCAATCTCTGTGTCGGGAGCTTCGCCCTGTGAAGGAAAAAGGTTTTTATAATATTAGGTCTAGTTTCTGATGTTTTTGCACTGTCCGGAGTAAGGCTAATCTGCGTTATTGTGAGATGACAGTGTAGACGAAAACTAGCCGAAGACAGTGCCATTAAACTATATAGTTAGGTATTTAGCAGTGCCCGACGGGGTCCATGATCCTACTTCATATAAGGTACTTTTACAGCTATTAGGTAGGTTTGTTTTAGTACCTACCTAATAGCATGGAAGCCAAATACATAAATATGAATGAATAAAAAGTCCTAATTATGAAATGACATGATCTTACAATGTTGTTTTTAAACTTTCGCGATTTGAACACATTATTATTACATACTACGGGACTAATCGCACACTAAAATTACGAGATAAATAAATACCTCCTCATCCCGACGTTTCGGCTGAGTTGCATCGACCGTGGTGTAGACTGTCCGTGTATCCGTGACCACGGTCGATGCAACTCGGCCGAAACGTCGGGACGAGGAGGTATTTATTTATCTCGTAATTTTAGTGCGCGATTAGTCCCGTAGTATATAATAATAATATGATCTTACAATTTGCGCTGAAAGATGTATTTTAGCTCATCTTAAATTATACAGCAATCTTTTAAGAAGCACTTGGACGAATGTATTCCCTTTTAAATTTACTGTTTACAAAATTCAAAGATGTTGTATTAAAGCAAATCGAATCTGCTACCAGATGAGCTATCGATATTCAAAATTCAAAATTATCTTAACTCCTTATGTTCTACAGAAATTGCCTGGCACTATTTATGGGTTCCTAGTACTTAGTTTCCAGGCGCATCAATTCTACAGACTTACTGAACAAGCAATAAAAATATTTTAACAAGAGAAACACAAATCAAGCAAGATATATCGCTAAAATCTATCAACTACACAAACGACAAAACAGCGAAGAAGTGTACAAACACACTAACGAGCGAACAAAACCAAGAATTGTAAGGGAGCGGGGAATAATGAGGAGATGGGAGAAAAGTCCATTTATCAGCACGACAATACGGAGACACGGAGATTTCTTAGACTCCTAGACAATAGAGGGGAAAAACATGTCAAAAAGTGCCTTCGTGTCAAAATGCCGGTGCATTTTGATTCACTTATTTGTTTTTGGGATAGATGTTGAACTCTACTGGGCCAGCTACGAACAATTGAATCACGTCAAGTAAGAACGAACGGATCGACAAAATAAAATAAATAAAAAAAACCGGACAAGTACGAGTCAAACTCACACATCGAGGGTTCCGCACAAACACGTTGTTAAAATAATTAAAACCCTGTTATAGCATGTGCTAATGAAGTTCTTTTATATGATGCCTTACATCATCTTTTATATGATACGATTTACTCACTTTGAATTTTGAACCCATATTTTGTGAATTTTGAGGCCCTATTTTTTGTGATTTAAATAAAAATGTGCAGTTTTCAGATTTATTCCTATATGTGTACTCTGAGACAATGCTTCTCGCCAAATTTCATAGTTATATAATGCGGTTTTTTACGACATAAACGGCTCTAACTTTTTTAAACGATAACTGAGAAGTTCCTTTTTTACACAACTGCAAGAAATCATAGACATACGTATACGGTTTAAATTTCAACTCGATATCTTTACGCGTTCCCGAGATAAAGAGTCGTGACATACACACAGACGGACAGACGGACAAAAAAGTGATCCTATAAGGGTTCCGTTTTTTCCGTTTGAGGTACGGTACCCTAAAAAGTAAACATTGTTTATTGTCGACCTGCACTTTTTGTCGCTTTTTTATGTTAGCAAATTAAGGCGCTTTGGTAGTTGATAATTGTATTAATTTACTAGCTTTCTCACCCCATAAGAACCTTTCTTTCCGGAATAAAAAGTATCCTATTAATCATAATCAATTTATTGATAACGTTAGTTACAAGTCGGTCTATATCGTAGGTACATAGGTAGTATTAATAATATACTTATATTGTATTTAAGATTGCATTTTAGAGATATATTGTACTTATAAGATATAATATATTGTACGTACGTAACATTATATTGTACTTATTATAACAGACCTTTGAACTAAATGCATGCCAAAAATCAAAACGATCTGTTGCTCTGATGCTGCGTGAAAGAGTAACAAATACACTTTTGGATTTATAACTTCAGTAAAGATTTAGTTTATATGCGCAGTATTGCGCGTAAAGTTTCATTTATAAATTACAGCAAAGACGATCGCTTATTTCGTAGAAAACATTCGTTTTTTTCGTAATATATCAATTACTCGTAAAATGAACTGAATAAGTTCACGAATTTGATAAGTGTTCCCGTAATTTTAAAGCAAATCGATATCAATTTACAAAATGAATACATCGATATCCGTTCTGAAATCACAACCTGCCACTCAAAACCAATTGAAAACAAAAAATTCAATAACGAAATGAACAAAAAACCGTTGAACAAAAACAAGAACAATTAAAATAAATACTGAATAAAACTTTGCTCAACATAAACGTTTTTACTCTGCGTGTACTGTATCATAGACAAGAAGCTATTGGTATATCTTTTTACTGCGGCAAATTACCTGTATATTGATAAAACATATCAAAGTTTATTTATTACGCCGTTTCATCACCTCTTTACTAGCCCAGTTTCAACATAATTATAAAAATACTATACTCTATAAAATTTAACTTGATCTCTGCGACAGTAGAAGATTGACATTTTTAGAGTTGGGATAGAGCTGGAAAAAATCGATTTTCAAACAATGTTGTAATGAAATCGAATGAGTAGTTGGAGGTGAGAAATTGGATTTCATTTACTTACTATTATTTAAGATCAAGTATGTACACATGTAAATAATGGTATGATATTAATTATATATTCATAATAACGTAACGATAGCATTTATCGACGTTTTTCACTATTATTGATGCTAATGTAACATATAATTGGGTTTACTTTAATTACACATGTAAAAAATGTTATAATATTACAATATACAATAAAATTAATGATAAATCAAGTTTTATTGAAAATATCGTCAGTACAAATTATCGATATTTTAATTAAAACTCTGTCTAAAACTCTGTGGTCACGATCATTCGTCGCCCATCACTAATCGGCATGCCCACAAAGTATGACATTGACAGGTACTGTCAGTACTTTTAAGAAATTCAGGACTTCATAGGCGTGATTTTTCTGACAGCTGTCGCAGAGATCAAGTTAAATTTTATAGAGTATAAGTAATATCTAGACTGATCATTGGACATTCAAACGTGGCTATAACGTATAGAGATTATATTATTATTATATTATAATTACTCGACTGCCTCGGTGGCTCAGTGGTTAGTAACCCTAACTTCTGGGTCACAAAGGCGTGGGTTCGATCCCTACCCAGGGCAATTATTTATGTGATGAACATAGGTGTTTGCTCTGTGTCTGGGTGTTATTTAGTTACTATCTATATATGTATGTATTTAAAAATATGTATATGTAGTATATCAGTCTCTGGCAACCATATCACAAGCTTTGCTTAGTTTGGGGTCAGAGGCCGTGTGTAAGATGTCCCCGAATATTTATTTATTTACACTAATGTTGCTGTTTGTCTAGGAGTTCCTTAATGATTCTGCTCTACCTGCATCTTAACGCGTAAATTTACGTACTAATTAAGCTGATACGTATATGTTACGTTTCAACGCGTCAAACTTGAAGACATTAGAGCGTTAAACGATACATTATGGCTTAAAATTAGCGCGCTAATTTATGACGTAGGTGGATCAGTAGCAGAAAATAGTAAAAAAGTTAATAAGCTGGACAATACAATTATCAATAGCTTTGCTAAGCTATGCTGATATCTAAGAACGTTTCACAGTCACTAAGTGGACATAGACATAAACAAGCACAGTACTCGCCTACGCATCAAATTTTACATAGCCTCGAGTAACAAAACATTCCGTTGTCTCCTAAACCACATATATTAAGGCAATTTTCACCGTGGAGCTGCGTTAATTTTCCAATACATTAAATAATTACACGCACTCGGATATACGAAGCCCTTAGTTGTAGTAATGGCCCATTTGAGTCTCGAATAATTAATAGTTAAAGGGGGAAAGATTGGGATAAAATTGGTGTCCTTTGTGTAATAATGACCTTCAAACAGTCTGTCATTTGAAACAGAAGCCTCTAAATACTGCCATCGTTTTCATTACAGGTTGATTAGATGAAGCTAGCAAAATTTTAATCGTAAGTATTGTTCGTGTAATTAAGTATTTTTCGCAATAAATCGCAACACCGACTTCCACCGTGTCCAGAATTCGAATAGTTTGCACAAACCGATGTGACATCCATGTACATTATTAATAATTTATCAAAAAGAGTAGAATTTTGTAATCGGTTCACAATTGGCGAAAATATCGATGAACATACACAAAAACATACACACAGACGAACATAGTACCTCCTCCTTTTTGGAAGTCAGTAAAAAAAGGATGCACTTGCACGAGCTGAAGACCAAAACTGCTCTGGAATATGTACATCTTTTCCCGTTCTTAAGTTATAAAGCTGCTAGTTATTATACAAGGAGTCGGAAAATTATGTGTTACTAACGTCCGAAAAAAAAATTAAATAAGTATATTAAGCGATTTGGTAAAAAAACGCGAGTTAGCAACTTCTGAACACCTTTAGTTGATTTTTCTGCATACCTCAAGATAAGGAATTCGTTTGGTTTAGCTGATGTTCTGCCGCAATAGAAAGATATTCGAAAAGTTAGGTTCATAGAAAAATACCATAATAATGCACATCTAAATAAATAAATAAAAAATATCATCATATCACAAAGAGTTATCTTTGTGATAAGCATTTCAAAAATCTGAAGCGAACGCAGAAGGGGCAGGTTCAAATCCTGCGTTCGCTTCAGATTTTTGAAATGCTTATCACAAAGATAACTCTTTGAGATAAAATCTAGTGTGGAAAGCACTCAAAAATAAAATCATAACATCATCATATCACACTAATATTATAAATCCGAAAAGTTTGTTGGTTTGTTCCTCTTTCACGCAGCTACGGAGCAACGGATTGACTTTACTTTTGGCATGGATATAGTTCAAGGATAATAAAAACATGAATTTAATATAAGCATACAAAATGTTCCTGCATATAAAAGTTGTCGTTCACAGATAGTGAGATGAAGTTCACCGGGTCAGCTAGTTCTAAATAATTATATCTCCGGATTGAGTATGAACTTTTACGTCTCTGGCAGAATTTGCAGATTCTGCAAAGCAAATTGTGTATGTGTAATATTCCTGTTTTCCTTGGTATTACGAGAATCACATCATCATTAAAAATTAACGTCGCAGCCTGATTTTCCTCCTTCCCTCCTATAGTACACAAACAAATTAACAAGTAACTCTTTCGAAATCCGCCAGCTTTGGCAGCGCTCAATCGGTGTGGAAACTGGAATGCTCGTGGGTAAATTTCAGAGTAACACGACTTTTTACAAAGAAACAGCTATACAATGTAGGTCAGATCAAACTTGTTAGTGGCTATGAAGTTAGCCACAAACTGCGCAAAACCCGATCCTCGCGTGAGCTTCAGTCAGGATTGGGTTTAGCGCAAATTGTTGCTAACGTCACAGCTGCCTTGAAGTTCGGTTCAGCCTAATACCTCTTTGTATAAGTATTGTATATTGTATGTATTGTTTGTATGTATGTATTGTACCGAACATATTGATACTTACCTTTAGTCGACCTCTGTTCAGATCAGTATGGCTGAGTGTGAGTTTTGTCGTAAATATGACGCACTCTTCGACGAGCGCGTAAGCATGTAATTTGTATGAAGAAATGTACAGCGCCACTGTACTGTACTGTACTGTATCAGCCTTTTTTTAATAGTCCACTGCAGGACGTAGGCCTACCCACGAAGGGTGTTTGGGCCATATCCACCACGCTGGCCCAGTGCGGGTTGGTGGATTCACATACGCCATCGAATTTCTTCTACTGACATATGCAGGTTGCCTCACGATGTTTTCCTTCACCGAAAAGCCAGCGGTGTTAAATTCCGTACATAAATTCCAAAGAACTCATTGGTACGGGACCGGGATTTGAACCCACGACCTCACGATTGTAAGGCGGGTGTCACTACCACTAGACCACCACGTCTTTACAGCGCCACTAGCGGCGCGTTTTTGAAACACTTTGTGCGAGTGCAAGCTCATACAAATTACATGCTTACGCGCTCGCCGAAGAGCGCGTCATGTTTACGACAAAACTTACACTCAGCGTAGACTTCAAAAGTCGAAATTTCACGTATATACAATTTGCCTATTATTATATCCAAAATAAAATATCTATACCTACGGTTATCCAAAGATACATGATTATTTTCTACTAAACGTTTTAAATAATTTGTAAGACTTTTCTCACGCGATATACAAAAATATAATACGATATTTTAGGTTATTGGTAATAAAGATAACATAAATATTTCTCATTAATAATGGTAACTACCGTTTACATAAAATGCACTGTTTATTCGTCGCTAGGTTTATTTATTTATCTTTCACAAATTTTATTTTGAAATCCTACTTTTACTTGTAAAAAAACTTTACTTTGATTTTTTTCACACATATCAATGCTACTATAGAGATACTATTAAAAAATCAATGCTTTTTATTATTTCAATCGAGAGCGCTGAAAGCTTTGGTACGTCAACAAAATCATGTCAGTACAATACAGTACCAGCCTTTTTAATAGTCCACTGCAGGACGTAGGCCTACTAGGCACAAAGGGTGAATCGTGTCGCTCTAACGGAAATCCACCTTTAGTTTCTGCTAATTGGCAAACGTTCCCGAAACCTCAAATATTTTCATTAGAATCTAACGTGTGTATGGTTCGTTAAATACGAGAGAATCGAGTTCGGTGCTGTTAGTGAACATTTAAATGTGATTCGTGTATTATCATCATGTTACAGTTGTGTCATCACAAGTAACTATGGCGATGGTTTTTCAAATTAATTGAATTTAGATAAATGTAAAAAAATATCTCTAAATTAGTTTTTCTAGCATGTTATGGTATTCATCATTATGACTAACTTTTAATAAAGGATCAATCACGAAATCTCAAATATACTGAACCTTACAAAAAGTTCGTCTGCTTCCGATATAATGTATGGAACACTACATTTTTACTGCAATATAATAATAAAAGTTGGCTATAATGCTGAGTAAAGTGATATCATCAAATATGTCCGATTAGTAGAGATTTAACCTGTGTCATAACAAGGATAAATGTATAGCGTGAGTTGGAATTTGGAATGCCATTTCACGGGTCGTGATTTCAATAAATGATTTCAATTAAAGCAGTTTTAACACAAAAGATTTCCCGAAATTCCTATTTTCCACTATTTTCTTTTCGTTACTAACAAACTTATTATTATTTTAGTAAATAACAAAGTTTTGGTCTTCGCATATTTGCTCTAGAATGACCTAGTATCTGTAACAATTCCTAGCATCCTGGTAACGTCGCATATGAGCCCCAAGATACAAGCCTGTGCTTAGTTTGGGGCTCGTCGTCTAGCTTTTTATTGACACTATTGCTGATCTGTACTTGATTATTTGTAATCTTCGAAACTATGGCTATTTGCATTGTATTAGTTTTAAACTTGTTTGATGTATTACTTTTGGTAATAAACTTATATTATTATTAACAATGATAATATGAGAAAATATTATGATAGAAAAATAAATCTATACCTAAATGGTACCTACTGATGTGTTCGGGCAGCCTTAATTAGGTTTTCTGGTTTATAAATAAACTATTTTTTAAAAGCGCCCTCTGTCACTAAGCGTGGAGTTTCCATTTAACAGTATCTAAATCTTTTACTTAAAGGCTGATACTGAATCTTAACTGATGATTAGTCTTGATGTGATCATTATGTGTCTCCTTATCTAACGATTCTATCAAGAAAACTGGCCCTAAGACTAACCAACATCCTAAAACCTATTACGCATCTACCACCATCTTGGCACCATCTCAAGTTTATAGAGATTAAAATCAGATCAGTCGCGTGTGATATTAAATCATTTAAATAACGTCCTGGACCAATTATGCATCTACCATCTATGCATAACATGGCCATATAATATTTTGACTCAAAGCGGGACAAACATTTATTTTACAAACGGAGAGTAAAGGAAATCTTTCCCCGTTTGCTAAGCGAAAGGTCAGCGAGCGCCAGATTTTTTCAATAAAGGACTTTTAATTATTTCTAAAAGCGACGTACCTATGAGCAGGTTGTGTAAGGATTTCAGATCTGCGCTACACAATTTTTTTGTGAGTACAACTTGTAAATATTCAAAATTGCTAACAGTTATCAAATCAGAACCTGTGATTCAGGATTACAAGCATGCGAAGACACGTGGCAACGTTTATATTTTTAAGAGAAAAAACAAGACCATTATCGTTCGGGACAGATTATAGACAAAAGGGACAGTCCCGTTCAAAACGAGACGCCTGGTCACATTATCTATGCCTCTCAAGTTTAAAGACAGATTAAAATCTTATCTAACCAAACCAGTACAAATAACCAACCCCCACATCTCGAGGTAATCTCGGAGCACTGAGTGAGCAATCCGAGTACATCGTACCGTAATTCAGAAAATCAGGCCAACCCCATAAAAACCCGCCACTAATCCCCGTTTACGTACGCACCGTACTAAACCCACTTTCATTAACGCCAAATTAACATTTTAATAGCGATATATTATTATAAAACGTCAGTGCCGTTAAGGTTTATAGGCTATCGGATATCGACTTAATTATTCAGGTTACGATGGTCGAAAACCGCTGCCGGAGACATAGGAATAGACGGCGCAATATCGTCAACCACCTTAGGTTAGGTCTTAGATTATAATATCTCTTGATACGCAAATATATTTTTCGTTCTGTTTAATAGATATCAATAAAAATTAAAACAATTCTACAGAAAAAATGTTTCGTAAATAATTCTAGATTATAGAGTGGTTTTAGTTTTTAGGATATCATTATGATTTAAGATTTAAGAGCCACTTTGTACCCTTTATATTTTTACCACCATGTTTATGGAAGCAGAATAAACGAATTATGAATTAAGAATGTAATTCAGGACTTTCAGGCATAGAGAATAATCTCATGAGGTTTTCCCTTACCGTTTGAATCTAACGGCAACGAATAATGTGCATTATAGCCACGGGTTGCGTGCATTGTGATTTTATTAAGGTAATTTAGGTTTGCGAGATTTTACTGTAGTAACTCTAAATTGGCACGGGCGGAGGCACGTTTTTGCCCACCCCAGGGGCATTATTTTTGAGTTTCGTACGCTTCGGACGTATACAGAACTGACAGATTGTATGGAGAATCCGTAAAGTTACGTATAAGTCCTAGCCGTTTCTATACAAATTCCGTATACGACCGAGCCGTACGCAAGTAAAAAATAATGCCACAGCAAACTTTAAAGTTAATATGTACGTAAAACTAACTTAATCATGTTTTGGTAAATAAAATTTTCTTTCTTTCTTTGGAGGTGGGCAAAAGTAGGCAGCTGACGCTCATATATGTAGCAATATGAATTAAGTAGGTAGATAAATTTAAGCCAGCACAACTTGCGTCACTTCTCTAGGTCTGCGCTCAAAACCGCTGAGCACCTGTTGAAACAACAACTTTTATGAAAAAAGTAATGACAAACTTAACAATAGGATTGAATTTATTGTTATACCCATTAGAATCTAGGCGACTCGGTACGCAGTATTAGCAATCATCTAGTAATTAATTACTAATAGTAACATTGTTAAAACATGATCCAGAGCGATATACCTAATTAAGCATATCAACTTCTTTTTTTTAGAGTTGTATTGTATTATATAATCTTTTTATTCATGGTAGTGTTTAACCACATTTTACTTCATATTAGGCCCAATTTTAGAGGGGCCATCGTAATCATAAAGCAATTTAGAGTAGCCCTGTTTCTTTTTCACTGCATACATTTGATAGAGAGAACACTATTTTACGTTGCTCTTAAATTTACGATGGCGCCTTATTGAACTAATATGCAGTCTAAGATATAAGCACTAAGCATACATGCCTAGAAGATTTTACCTATTTACTTTAGATTTAAAGTCATCAATATAAGATAGATAAATCTTTGAGCGGGGCTATATCTTTAAATGAAAGAACACTTTTAGGACACTTTTGCCCTAAAGTGCTGAGTGCACAAAACAGTTTTAAAAAATAAAACAAAGCCGCGTTGTAAACACATTTCAGTGAAACGATAACTTTTGCAACCGGTCATAAACGTCTAATCGGTCATAATTTTGAGACTACAATGAAAAACACTAAAATTGTTTACGGTTCCATTTTAGAGTTGCACTAAGTGTCCGACCAAAATCTGTAGAAAACAATATGAATAAAATATTTAGTTTTATCATGCTCCGTCGGATTGCCGGGCTAATAGCAGTATGTAAATCAGTAATCGTTTTTAAATAAATAAATATTTTGGGACATCTTACACAAGGCCTCTGACCCCAAACTAAGCAAAGCTTGTGGTATGACTGCCAGAGATTGATATACTACTTACATATACTTATTTTTAAATAAATACTCATATAGATAGTAACTAAATAACACCCAGACATAGAGCAAACACTTATATTCATGACATAAATATTTGCCCTGAGGATCGAACCCACGCCTGTTTGGTCCAGAAGTTAGGGCAACTAACCAATGAGCCACCGAGGCAGTTTTACATACAATATATGTGTAAGTAATTAATTTTCTTGTAATCTGTAGGTATTTCGATACAGTAATATTCGATTTTGATGACTTAACCATGATAATGATGAGTATAGACTGAATACGATTGAAATTACTTTATAAAATATCGAAAACAAACTGGAATATCGCAAAATACTGTTGGAACCAACTGTACAACATTAATTTATAACAAGTATTTTATATCAGAAGTTTAATTTATCTATGTTTTGAATAAATATTTAGTGTATTTCCGCTATACACTAAATATTTATTCAAAACATAGATTTGAAGATGAATTTCCGCAAAGTAATGCCTGATTCAATCAACTAGTTTAATTTATGTTAAAAACATTGTCTAATTACACCAAAACATATGCTTACACTTACAACTAAAAAGATATAAATTAAAATACAGAAAATCCAGCAGAAGACGGCAAAAAAATAAACAATACCGTAAAAAAGCGTCACATTCCCGCCAATTCAATCCGGTTCTCCGGCAAAAATATCCCATCGCTTCTCTATTTTACACAGAGCAATGAATTCAGAGCGTTTTCATATTTTCATGCTTTTTAAGGCGTCCACACTGAATACAAATTACTTTATGAAACGTCGAGTAAACTAGAGAAAAAGAGCTTTTTATAAAGCTAGGTTACTGTACACAGCGTGCCGTCAGTAAACTGGGCTAAAATATGTTGAAACTTTTTAATGTTACATCTTTAAGGGATGTTAAGAGTCTTTTTCAGTTTAATATGCTTCTAAAGGAAGGCAAGTGACTACTTAAGATGAAAATGAATCTAAATGAATGAAGTGATGAGTAGAAATAGTTACTTTGAGAGGGTAAATTAAAATTAGGTGGGAGTGAGTATTTAACTTTTGGGACAGTTTTAGTGTTTGAAATAGGTATTCCTTGTGATTGAAATCGAATGATTTCTTTTTGTTTATTTAACAAACACCGAACGAACATGTAGTCAAGAGGTAGTGACACCCGCCTTACAATCGTGAGGTCGTGGGTTCCCCGGTCCCGTACCAATGAGTTCTTTGGAATTTATGTACGGAATATCATACCACTGGCTTTTCGGTGAAGGAAAACATCGTGAGGCAACCTGCATGCGTCCGTAGAAGAAATTCGATGGCGTATGTGAATCCACCAACCCGCACTGGGTCAGCGTGGTGGATATGGCCCAATCACCCTTCGTGGGTAGGCCTACGTCGTGCAGTGGACTATTAAAAAAAGGCTGGTACATTACAGAATGAACATGGCTAGATTGTATTTTTTTGTAAAGAACAAATCTATCTCAAATTTCTAGATAACTACAATAACTAAGAATGTGTCCATAACACTTTTCCTATTGAATCTATTAAGGCGAAGACACTATGTAACTGTGTTTTTTATACGTAGCACTAGCACTAAGTACATCACTATGAATACGATAGTATTAAACATTTGGTTGTCTGTAAAGTCTGATTACGGACGACAATTTTACGTGATAACGTCATATACGTCACAAGTCGAATGCTTAGGCACAGCTCGGACACTCCGCGATTTTTCATACAAAATCTGCTGTACTTACTGTAAGTACTTACTCACAGACAACACACATACGCACGAACACTACATGTGCATTTGTGTGCGGAACGTCTATGGCTGTCAGCGATCACCACGACGCCGTCGTGACGACATGCCGCGTGAGTGAGACAGTTGCGTATTCAATTTTGCAAAAATGAATATAAATCTAGTGCATATAAAAGTATAACAATTACTTAATTTGGAAGCATTTTAGCAATAAGTAACCAATCTACTTTATTTTAAACGAAATATGAAGAGAAAGTTACCAAATAATGTAAAATAAATTCCCTTTACTTATCCTTAGATAAACATTAAAATGTTTGTTTTGTTACGTATTATTGATATTCAACCACACACAGCACAATTCTTCCCTATTGTCACAGTCTAGGTATTTTTTTATACAAAATCTACCGGCCAGTGCAGCCCGCGCGCAGAGTACACGATCGGTACGTGAAACGCGGGGTGGAAGTAAGGAAGACTCAAACGGGTGGGGGGTAACGAGTGACCGTTCTATACGTAGTATTATTATATCTTCTTTGGCTTAGGTTGATCGTGCCTCTCTATCGCTTATACCGCGATTTCTCTTGCACGCTCGGCTCAGGCGCATGCTTATCGCGCGTGCAGCCGGCGGCGTTCATCGATTTATTTACGTTATCACGTCAAAAAACTAACAGCTTATCATGTACAAAATAAAAACCAATAATAAAACAATTAAAGTTCAATTAATTTGATTTTCCAATAAAGTTCCAACAATCACCAAGTAACCGCTACGAGTTAAATTTCGAATATTATTGAAAATTCCATCGAATAATTGAATAGTACGAGTATCAAACATTCGATCCTATCACAATTGGCGCGAGCGTAATTATTCAAATGCGTGCCTCATCATAAAATCGTTAATTATTCAAACGAAAAACCAATTAATATTAAACTGCTGTGTCGCTGTTAAGGCGGTGATAAGAGTATATCGTCAATGAACAAGTCAAATTGAGTAGTATAGGGTCAACAAGTCTCAGATAGCGTTCATATAGGTCTTAAGTTTTGTGTGACGAAAACGTAAAGGTACCTAAAGAAGTAAAGAAAGTAAAGAAGTTTCAAAAATTATACTGATACCACTGATATAATAATATAGTATGTGTATATAATAATTTATATAATACTAATATGCTCTTAAGAGTAAACTGTCCAGAAACCAATTTTCTTAAAGATCTAGAATGTCCAAAAAATTTACTCAACAAAGACAAAAAATAAGTGAAGTCATTATTAAAAAAATATCAAAGCAAAATAACGTTAAAATTAGTATGCATCATTCTTCTAAATTCTCCATAAAAAAGAAACACCAAGACTACTTTCTTAGGAAACAATGAAACATCACAATATGATATATTTATATATTATGTATTTATGTACTTTATTTATATATGATATATTTATGTAATTGTTTACGTATGTATATTTATCTTATTGAAGATGTAGTATATTATTATACTTAATATGTAATTATTGTATTTTAAGTTTGTAAGTAATTATTTTTTCTTTCCACATTTTACTTTTATTATACACCACCAACCACATATTTGTACTCTTGATTTTCTGTCCATCCAAAGGTAGCCTGGAAGAAATCGCTTAAGGCGATAAGGCCGCCGTTGTACCACCTAATTTTAAGCAAATGTATACTTTGTTATTTAAGCTGTTTTTCTGGTGTACAATAAAGTTATATTGTATTGTATGATGTCTTTTTAAAATTCTATTAAATTTTCTATCGTCGATGGGCGTAAGAGATAGCTACCAACTATTATATCAACCCCTTAAGAAACAAAGGTCATAATTGGATTTTATGAATAAACACGGAGCGCGTAGTGAAGTTAACAAATTAACTCCAGCTAGATTAGCACGCATGAATTCAATGCTAAATTATGAATACTTTTAATGATTCGTAGGGTTGATCGAGTAACATGTCGGTGTGCAATTTAGTTAATTAATTGATAGTTTGCTCCACCCATTTTAGGTCCAGCTCGGTATTGTAGTAGGACAGTCAAAAGTAGCCGAAAGAAAGAAGAAATTTGCCAGCTAAAAGTTTTAACCCACCTATAGCACTGAATGAAAAGAATATAATCAAAATAATGTTAAATATCGATGGTGTAGTCGTGGTTTCTAGGAGTCGTGGTTATATTGCATAGAATACATCGATGACAAATTCATTGGAATGCACACAGCAATACATGACATTCGTGAATTTCCTTAAAGATATTTACAAAGCATAATAGTTAAAACAAAATGAAATAAACGCGTTCAAATAAAGAAGATGTTCAGATGAAGAAGATTTAAGATGAAGTTCAATTAGCCTTCGAACAAAAACGAAGCTAAAACCAAATATTAAAAATAGAACAACAAAAAGAAAAGAAAACAATAAAACCATGCGATCCACAGAAAATAGAACTGAAAAATTAACGAACAACCGAAGATCACAAAAGATTTAAAACTCAAGTGCAAGGTTCAATCAGTGTCACAATGGAATTGTACATAACAAGCAGATAAAAAATGGCGGACAAGAGCCAATCGCGTTTTCATACTCACATAATACCGCCAGCTGTATAGCTCGTTGTAGTAAACTTCCGTCTGGTTGCGTTAAAACAAATATCTAATTAGACAAATCATTAAAAGATGAAAGACGACAAATTACAGACACATTCTAAAATAATTAAGATCATTAGTTCTTATCTTGGAACATAATTTTACGTAAATCTATAATATTCGTGAGGAAAGATCCGTTTGGCTTAATAACCCAAGCGTGTGGAGCCAATTTTGAAGACAACAAAAAAGTATAAAAGCTGTCAGTGGCGAAATAAATTTCGTCTGTTTTATGCTTAAAATAAATACTCGTAACTATATGCAATTAATTAATGTTTGGCTTAATTAAACTACAGTCAAAGGCAAAACAATAATTTTCAATTTTTTTTCTAAAATAAAGTTGCCAGTATCTTTATTTTACTGGCCAGTATCTTTAAATAAAAGCTTAACCAAATTTTGTGCACTTTGAAAAAAGAAACTCAGTTAAAACCAAACTATAAACACGACATAACAGTAAATATACCAAACAACTAATACTAACAGAGTAAAGAAAGTGAAATAGAGGATCTTTGGCACAAAGAAAATGATGTGTGTCCCAAAAGGGATCAAGGGATTGTTGTACCTTTCCGAGACCATTATGTACATTTCACTAAAGTAATTGGGCCTCAAATAGGCACGAATTTGTTTGCCTCTAGAATATTTGGATATTATTCTTCTAGATGAGGTCAATTCGCTCCATTCTCTGTAGAGTTCTAAGAAAACATTCTGCGAAATAAAAGGGTTCATTTCGGACCTTATTTTGCTATTGAAGGGGCGGAATTGAAAAGATATATGTAGTGAATTATTATTATTGGTAAAAATTATATACGTTAGAACAGATCATACCTAAAGTTGGTTGAGACACGAGAGGGTACATTTGTCAGTCCGTTTCACACTTCAAACGTCATTGGTTTTTCTCAGCACTCTCGTACAGCTCGTTTGAGCTGAACGCTCATAATTATGTCCTTGCTCCAGGAGCCGAACGCGGCGCAATCATCAATCTTTATTATGAAATAGAATGCAACGTCTCGCACTTATGTGCGCGACAGCGTTTCAGTCAAATGCTGCAGGCGTTGATGTTTTCGCTGCGTTCGGCTCTTTCGTACGGACATGATTAGCTTTACAAATTTCATGTCTAGTGGAAGAACAGCCTTATGCCAGTAGAGTGTCGCCCGGCCACGAGTTCAGGCTTTAGCGGCAGCGGCAGCGGCGGCGGCGGGGTCTACGAGCGACGGAGCGGAACGTCGTGGCGTCATTCGAACATTTTAGTTCATTCGTTTCTTACCGCTCGCCTCGCCTTGCGTCCCGCTACCGCTCATAGTTATATAGGCGAAGTCGTGACCGAGTGGTAAGGCTGTTTATTCGACATATTTGCTTTTTTTTGCAAAAAAGTGACCAAGATCAAACCGCTCCATCTTAGAACACGACTAAGAAGATTTGCTAAAAATAATACGCACCTTATAGTTGTACACGAATATGTCGCTATGTCCAGGGCCCATGGGGTTGTCGTTCCTGTCGCCGATGACTACGTGCAGGATGGAGACGCCTGTGAGGCGCGGGGTTCCAGAGTCGGTGATGGCCACGGGGATCCGGTACTCTTTGCGCTGCTCGCGGTCGAACGAGACCAGGGTGGACAGGATGTTGCCTGGAGAACAAATGTACATAAAATATTTTTGAGGCTTTAAGAAGTTAAACACATGGGTAGGAGAGTAGACCCGTAGAATTTTCATACCCGTTGGAGATTCGAAAAAACATTACTAACGAACAAACTAACCTAACCTTCTGATTCCATCTTTTGGTTTGTGACATTAATCGAAATTAACTATGCACAGTACTAAAGATTGAAAATCTATAGGGGAGGTCCATGTCCAGCAATGGACGTCCTATAGTTTATGTACGTTTATTTGTCTAAAAGAAGCTACGTATTGCTGTTAGGTTCAAATGGTAGACGTAAAGTATAGTAAACATACGACCACACCTCACAAACTTTGGCTCACAAGCTTTTGCCCGCGGCTTCACCCGCATGATATTATGATTTTTGTGCTATCCCATAGGAACCTTTTATTTTTACGGGATAAAAGTAGCCTATGCCACTTTCCATCTCTCAAACTATGTCCATGCCATAAATGAAGCCAATGAAGAAACGTGGTCTCTCACTATGGGCCTTATCAGTAAACTCCAAGTAGCCTAACGAGCTATGGAGAGGGCTATGCTCGGAGTCTCTCTGCGGGATCGAATCAGGAATGAGGACATCCGTAGAAGAACCAAGGTTACCGACATAGCCCAACGGATTAACAATTTGAAATGGCAATGGGCAGGGCACTTAGCGCGGAGGACTGATGACCGGTGGAGTCGAAAAGTTCTCGAGTGGAGACCACGTACCAGCAAGCGCAGCGTAGGACGTCCACCCACAAGGTGGACGGATGACCTCATTAAGACCGCAGGATCGCGCTGGATGCAAGCCGCTTCCAACCGATCTTATTGGAGATCCATAGGGGAGGCCTATGTCCAGCAGTGGACGTCCTTTGGCTGATGGATGGATGGATGATATAAGTATGTAAGATATGTACGTTTTTCCCTTAAACCGTTGTAGTGGCTTTTGGTATTTCAAAACAAATAATAGGTCACTAATTGCTGATTTACCTCGACACTACACTTGCTTCGAAAAATATCAATGAAACTGACCATCCCACATCAAAAGGTTCATTTATATTTTTAATTGCCTATACCTGAAGAAAATTACCCGTATTTATAACCGTCTAGTCACGATTAGAATAGTTGACATTTGAAAGTGACCTTTGTAAACACGTTAATTGGATTTAAATTGATTTTACTCGTGACTACTACTGTCATGGCTTCTTACATAAACGATATTGATACCTACGCTATGTTTCTGTGAATCTCCAAGTCCGAAAGACTTGCGTCGATACCTTGGCGCCGTCACATCTTTCTGAGACACAGAGTAGGGCTGGAGCGGTGGCCGATTCGGCGGAGCAGCACAAGCGGCGCAAATGTGCTAACCTCGGCAGTTGTTTGGAGTTGAGACATTGGGTCCGTGGGGGCCGGGAGCTCACTTTGTTTTCAAAAGTCTTTCTGAGCGTTTAGCGGACGCGACGCGCGCGACCAAAATGCTGTTCAGCATGCTGTCCATGCTGGGCACGCTGCCAACTGGCAGAGGGCGTGAGCATTTGGATTATCTTTAGACCTTCATGGGTCTGTAGGTGCTCAAATTGCTTGTATGTAGTAGTACTTTATGTAGTTTTAGATTATGTAGGTCTTGTATTTAGTGGTAGTTATTAAAGGCACTTGGCCTAGTATAGTTCGAAAATGACTTTGGTAATATTATTTTAACATGTCTAATTAATCATTAAAATTCAAAGTGACCACAAATGACACCAAGATGGCTTCAAATGGTACATCTACCCTATAAGAGGTACAGTTGCCTTTGGATATTAGCTATCCGGTGTATCTTTTAAACCAAAAAAGGGTGATGCAGACCATTGTTGAAAACTAATTTTAACCTGGAAATGGAGAAAAAAAATCAACTTCTTCATACATTTTGTCGATTCCGAGTAGCGATTTTGTATGAGACAGCTATTTTTTTTTAAATTAATTGGCCTTATAGTTCGTTGTTCATAATGTTAGTAACGATAATAAAATTAAACAATATCGAACAAACGTAGTTAAACAAGAAATTAACTGCTTTTCCAAAGAAAAATTTCGCACATAACAATTTAACGTGTCATCCGAGCCACGGTAGCGCTCAGTTGTAAATGCCACCCGCGGTCACCCATCCGAAGACTGACCGTGCTGAACGTTGCTTAACTTCGATGATCGCTAACGAACACCTAGTCAAACTACGCTACGAGCGTTACAGTGAAGGTGAATATAGCCCAATTACTCTTCGTGGGTAGGCATATGTTCAGCAGTGGACTATCAAAGAAGCCTATACCTAAAGCGAACTATAACTAATACTGCAACAGTAGCTGCAGGCACAAAGAAACATTGCCGCATAAAGTCAAATATATTATCACATGTACCATGTACCAGCCTTTTTAATAGTCCACTGCAAGACGTAGGCCTACCCACGAAGGGTGATTGGGCCATATCCACCGCGCTGGCCAAGTGAGGGTTGGTGGATTCACATACGCCATCGAATTTCTTTTACGAACATATGTAGGTTGCCTCACGATGTTTTCCTTCACCGAAAAGCCAGTGGTGTGAAATTCCGTACATAAATTCCAAAGAACCCATTGGTCTGGTACAGGGATTTGAACCCACGACCTCACAATTGTAAGGCGAGTGTCACTACCTCTAAGCCATCACGTCTACACATTATCACAAGCGCTATCATAACACCTAACTAGCCACATGAACTCACTATTTTGAATCCACCAACCCGCACTGGTCCAGCATGGTGAACATAGTCCAATCACCCTTCGTCGTCAGCAATGTACTATCAAAAAGGCCGATACAGTAGAAAGAGATTTTATGATATACATGATTTTTTTTAATTACCAGAATTGTACTGAAATTATTTCAATTGACTATTTAGATATTATTATTATACAAACTATATTTTGTAATGACTTATAACTTGTGTTATCAATAATATGTATTTGTACTATAACGACTACTGCAACTGCAGACACAAAGGAACGAAAAAGTCAAACATATCATAAGCGCTATCATAACTCCTGACTAAGCCACATGAACCCACTATTTTCTCTTCAAATTATAGTATCAGAAAATCGCGGCGCGGCGCTCCACTAAACTGCCACGACTCGTGAAACATCGCAGAGTTTAGAATCGCCTCGACATAAATAATACCAAGCAAAACGGGCTTAAAACAGAGAAATATGAATAAATATGGATACAGTCTTCCGCAAAAATAAAATGAATAGACGACCGTTTACGTGTTCAATGCCTGTAGTTTGAAAGACGGAAAGTGACATAGGCTACTTTTTGTTCCGAAAAAATAAGTTTCCTATGGGTTAGCAACAAAAAACTAGTTGTAATATAATTCAAAGAGTCTAATTTAACTAAGTAGAGACCATCTATATATAGGTATTATGTCGGTACATTTATGATTACAGAACATTTTGCCCAGTCGCCGGTCGGTCGTTTCATGTACAAATTCAGTAACAACGATTTAATACAATAAATGTTAATGTAAAATAAAAACAACACTATAACGTATTACGGTTTGATTAATAAATGGATGGAAAATTAGATTGTTACTTTTTAGGGTTCCGTACCCAAAGGTTAAAAACGGGACCTTATTACTAAGACTCCGCTGCCCGTCCGTCTGTCCGTCTGTCTGTTTGTCACCAAGCTGTATCTCAAGAATCGTGATAGCTAGGCAGCTGAAATTTTCACAAATGATGTATTTCTGTTGCCGCTATAACTACAAATGCTAAAAACAGAATAAAATAAATATTTAAGGGAGGCTTCCAGACAACATTTTTTTTGCTCCATATTAATAACGGCAACAGGTAGAGGCTAGACATTGGCTTAAGGGGGTTCCCATAGGGTACGGAACCCTTCGTGCACGAATCCAACTCGCACTTGGCCAATTATTTATGTTCGCTTTTATTTAATTTTTGACCGACGAACCACCGGAAGAGGTATACAATTCGATGCGTATATATATTTTGTATAACCACGCATAACTTTTATCATAGTAGTCCGATTTCAATATAATATAATTCTGTTTTTATTGGAAAGAATATATTTCGAAATTGGTCCCATTTAAATTTTATCGAAATCGGCGGAGCCATTTTTGATAAATCAACAATATTGTGAAAAATGTTACATCGATCCGTGCAATTTATTCACCTATAACTTTTTTCATAGTAGTCCGATTTCAATAATTCTTTTTTTATTGGAAAGAGTATACTTCGAAATTGGTACTATTTAAATTTTATCGAAATCGGCTGAGCCATTTTTGATAAATCAACAATATTTCGGAAAATGTTACGTCGATCCGTGCAATTTATTCGCGAATTCTGTACACGGGTGAAGTCGGTCATGCTAATTTTTGCAAAAAATAATCTTGTTGTATTCTCTACAATAGCTAAAATAGAAAAATCTGCAATTCTCTAGCTAGTGTATTCTCACGGCGGTATCCATCTGTTTTCCTTGGTCCATGGCTCCCACCCGGTGAAATTATCAACATGCCAACTCGAATGCGGCACAGACCAAAATTGAATTGGCACTTGTGAACAAAGTTACGGTTCTTCGCGCGCCTTTTATTGTATGTTAAGTACATTAATTAAACCAAATTTCGAAACTGGCGCAGAATTAATCGAAACTCTGTATTCGGATACGGAAATCGGTTCGGTTTTAAGACGAGGTGGAAGTTTCGCGAGCAATTTGGCTGCGAGTTCGGCTTCAATGGAGTTTTGAGTTAGAATTGCTACATTAATAGAAATGCTGTCGTAGATGCCGGTAGAGATAAGCTATTAGCTTCGGGCTAAGCGTTTCCTAACACTCTCACAGTTGAATGCATCTTATTGCCTGACTTTTGCTTCGTATAACTTATCCTATACCTTTGAACGACCAATTCTCGTGCATGTATATCTATACCTCTATACAAATAAATAAAATTGGAGTCAAACAGATAATTATGTCAAACTTAATACTAACATGATTGTTACGTGTCTATGTCCTACGATGCGGTCCGTCGCGAGCCATCCCACACCCAAATTTCCCCATCAGAAATGCGTGTTTACATGCGTTACCTCGTTGGATTGCTAGGGATATTTGTTGCGTGAGGAAATATCGCGATCTGGGATCACGTCCCTTATCCCTCAAGCGGCGCCCCAACTCTGTGACAAATTTGATGGCATCAGAGCTCCAGGAACCCGCCGTCTCTACAGCAAACGGGACAATATCGTATGTGGATTCGAGGTTACCGTATTTGAGACGCTTGCCGCTGGCGCCGCTCCCGGGCCGGCCAATTTGTTTGTTTTTACAATTTTTGTCTGTCTGTCTGTCTGTCTGTTTATTCTGGCTAATCTCTGAAATGGCTCGACCGATTTTGAGTGGACTTTTATTGGCAGGTAGCAGATGTAATAAGGAGTAACTTAGGCTACGTTAATCGACTGTTAGGCGGAACGAAGTTCGACGGGTCAGCTAATTTATAAATATGTTTTGCTGATGCACTTTGGATCAAATTTGGTTTTTAGATAAATTAATAAAGTAGCGCAAATTTTCAAACATTAACAATGATAGCGTAAAATTGTATGCGCCACTGAAGGTCCCAATTTAAGTTACGTATTAAATATAGTAAGATGTGAAAGACACGACAAATTATGTGCACAATATTGTACATGTTACTTAAAGGTGAAGGAAAAAATAGTGAGGCAACCTGCATATGTCAGTAGAAGAAATTCGATGGCGTATGTGAATCCACCACCACCACCACCACCGCACTAGGCCGGCGTGGTAGATATGGCATAAACACCATTCGTGGGTGGTTCGTCGTTAGTCCTACGTCCTGCAGTGGACTATTTATAAAAAAAAACTGCTGCTGATACAGTACATACTTATAGTTATCATAAGTAGGACTTTAAACTTTTATTTTATTTCTGTGCAGAAACATTTCTTGTTATAATTTACGTAACTGGCTGAAGTCATGTAGGCGCTGCTTCTGTAGACATTTTAACTACAAATGCGACTAACTACATTATACTATAGAGTAGCAAATAGTATACATAAAGCCGCCATAACGGAGATTACAGAACTTTAAAGTTAACAGTTATGCGACGGATGTAATCAGTACCATAGCGATGTCACAGTCAATTGCTAATTAAACGCAATAAGGAAATTACTTCACGGAGATGAGTAGGAACACAAACTAATCCTACTAGCTGCTTTTGTTAATGTAAGCTATCAGGTGGAAAATATCCGTTTAAAAGCTATTAGCGATTATATACGATACTTTGAATCCCTCGCTACGTTCAGGATTCTACTAAAAAATCCCTCGCTACGTTCTGGATTCTACTTTAGAATCCCTCACTTCGCTCTGGATTCAAAAAAGCGCCCTCGCCGTAAAAATATTATTTTGTACCCATATGATACAATCTACTATTTTAAATTTTATATGAAAGAAAATAAATACGAATTTTCAAAGTCGTAGAACAAAAGATGTCTGTTTTGATGTACATAACATGCCTTTAAAAGGAGGATAATTGATTACCAGTGACCCTGTATAGCTATTATACAAACTAGACCTTAGCAGATTTTAACTTTCGGACTCTTTAAAGAACCGAAGTAAGGCCCTGATTCACTAAAGAACGCAACGTGCCTAAGTAATTAGTATCGTGACTAACTAAAACTTGATATGTTTTTAATGTTATAGTGCATCCCACACTAGGTTTATCTCAAAGAGTTATTTTTGTGATAAACATTTCAAAAATTCGTCGCGGATGCAGGACTCGAACCTTGCGTCTTCGGAATAATAGCCCGACGCTCTGCCCAACTGAGCTAATCCGCAGTATTGCCACAGTAAAACATACAGTAAAATATCTTCATACAAACGTGCCGCTCTCAGTTTGAATGTGTGCGTGCGCGCCGCGCGCCGTTTCGGCACGCGATTTCACGCACACGCTAGCATAATATATGGGGGAATAAGGTGGCGGCAGTACGGGCTGTGCAGCGCGACTGTGAGCACGTGCGTATGTTACATGACCGTTCGCGTTTGTCAACTCTCGCCGGCCACTTACCATAATATTAATTATTACGAGTATCATGACTGCAAAAAGGGGAAAAAAATATTGTAGTGTTTTTGAGTGCGACTTCGCAAACCCGGACTTATCATTCTTCATAGTTCCTACTGAACCAGAAATGTAAGTACCTACTTATACTTAAATCTTATTAGAAAATGTGGTATTATATTGTTTATTTCACAGTTTATTTGCTTTATTAAGAGCGTAGCCGAGTCGCATTTTTCCATACAAATGTATTCCCAAATTTACTTCCTGAATACTATGTTTAGAGCTAAAGTTTATTTTAAGAAGTCTAGTTTTACTATAAAACAGAGGATTGAGTACGAAACATCGTTTAGGTAAAAGTATTTGTCGAGTATAGTGTAATAAGCAATTTCACAATAATTAATATTGCAAATTACTATTGAATTTTTTTTTTCTATTGTCTTATGTGTGAATAAAGGCTTTTTATTTTTACTAAATTTATAAATTGGTAAAATATTCAATCATATTATGATTTTTATTGCATAAATTTAGATCAAGTGCTGCTTGTTCGAAAATATTAACTAAAAGTAAAAGTGACAACCCTGAGGATCAACGCAAGAGTAGGCTAATAACTCGGCGGACGGCATTAGATAACCTACTGTTATGTATTTACTGTGGTACTGCCTCCACGTCGAATTTAACTTATTATTAATTTATTTCAACGCTATAAGTGGTTGAAATGATAAACACTTCACAGATTCGACGCGGAGGCAGTACAGTGGATTAACTCAGTTGGGCAGAGCGTCGGGCTAGTGAACCAAAGACGCAAGGTTTGAGTCCTGCAACCGCGACGAATTTTTGAATATTTGAATTTGATTATCAGAAAAATAACTCTTTAACTAAACTTGTATGGAAAACGTCTTCGAAGGAAGCGTTTGTGGCCACGGCAGTCTCATTTGTAATTATACCATCACAAAAGCTGATGAAATTAATCTTACCTTGGATATGGAACTTGCTTCTAATATCAAACGCAGCCGACTCGTTGAGAGCGAAGGTGAAAGGAGGTCCATTTTCGGGAGAATCGTAGTCTTTCGCAGTCAGGATCACCACTTGGCCGGGCGGTTCGTTCTCGTACCAAATCACAGGTTGGGTCTGAAAAATTAATTTAGATGTTAAAATCAAATTAAAACAGCTTTAGTTAACTTTTTTCTTTGACGAAAACGATACAATAGACTTTGTACCAGCCCTACCGAACCAAATTGCTTAAGAGAAAGTAGAAATTTCTGCTAATATTTTGAAGTAAGACAGGACAATTTCTCCAGGTCCGGTCACATTGTAGTACGCTAGAGATGCTGGCTGCATTGGAAATCTCGGTCTATAAAATAGAAAAGTGATCTGACTATTTTATTTGTAAAAGTTGGTGTTGTCGCTAATAATTCTGAGCATACGAATTATTAAACTTTTTTTTGATGAGAAATTTGTAAGTTTTTTTTTTGTAATAACTCTGGTTATTTTTCTAAATTTTGCCCGATTCATATAATTTTTCAAGATTTTCCCTTATCTATGATATTTTTTAAATTTGAATCAATATCATTCGTCCGCTCACATCGCGCATTCAAAAGTACTCGTTTTCGTGTTTCTCGGCCCGATGCCTCATCTTAACAGCAGCGGGTACTATCTAATAAATCTTTTGGAATGTTACTGATCTCTAAAATGTAACATTATAATCACAACAGAATTATTATTATAATAAACATACTCGTACATCTACCCAAGCAACGAAATAACGTCGAAAAATCCTAATTTTGGTCAAATTTTGACTATACATTTTTGCTGTTTCACATTTCATTCTACCCGTGACCACGATCGATGCAACTCGGTCGAAACGTCGGGATGATGAGGTATTTATTTATCTCGTAATTTTAGTGCGCGATTAGTCACGTAGTAAATAATATTACACATTTTTGTATCGTGTGATCGTAATAACTCTACCTAATTCTTCCAGGACTAATTTTTTCTGCTATAATATTTCCGAGCGTTAAATTCGTACACCCATCGCGGTAAAATATACTTAATACACATATAATGTGCCTTATCAAATTGGAAAACCTTTTGGGAGGCCGTAAACTCGATGAAAACTTCGCACGGGTTTTCCTCGCGCAGATAAAAGCTTTGTTATCACGATATCGATGTTAAAACCACTTTGTCCGGAGAGATTGCAAAGGGAAGTCTTTATCCAGTCTCGAACAAGGGTGTGCGGTTTTAATCTGATATAACTTGAAGGTAGAGCCGCTGGAATCGGCCGGGTAAAAGTTTATTCGCTAGTGCCAAATTGTTTTATATTTAAAAAGAGTTTATGCAAAAATATATCGAGCTCGGGCCATTGCCTTGTATAGCATTCAATTATTTGTTTTGATAAATGATTTTTCTATTATTTTAATATTTTCTCTCATAACAGTCTTCATTTAAAGGAATTTCATATTTTCGGATCTTATAGTCTTTTGACATTGCTTGTTAAATATTATAGCGTGATGACGGCCTTGAAAAAAAAATCTAATCAGAAAATATGAAATTCCATGCAAACTAGGAATTCAATACGGTTGTTTTAATCTGTGCCATTATAAATTTGCCATATTTCAATGGATTTTTTGAGCTACCGTACACAGTAAGCCCGATTACAGAAGCGCCAGCGTAAATTAAATAGCAGCGTAAAAAGCGTTCTCTCTATCGAATGCCTAAAGTGAAAAAGAAACAGAACTATGCTATTTAGCTAATATAGTTACGCTGGCGCCTCTGTAATCGGACTTGCTATGGTCCCACTTAACAAGATTTTATTTTACACATAATATTACTAAGATCATATTGTACGACTGCAGTGATCATTTCTTGTTTATGAGAGGTAAAATACCTCAAGCAACACTATTCTTCCATCGCAGTCTACCAAAGATGGTAGTAGATTACCTACACATATTTATGTAGTGTAATCTTGTAGTCATCAATTTCAGTTGTGACCAATGAATCGAATTTATACTTCTAATTGCAAAAAAAATCTGGGCAATGAAAACATAAAAGTCTACAGGAGGTTAAAAAACGTTGACATCAAAATGAACACGCGGCAATATCATAATATAAAATGAACGGCATTTACTCCCTCTTGTACTAAGTTTCCCTATTTTCACCAAAACATTCTTAAACACGAGAAACATCAACATCACCTCTGGCTGACCTTCGCAAAGTTGTAAAAAAGTGTCCACCAAAATCATATCTGAATTCGTAATACCCAAACCTGAGGGTGAATCCTTAATACCAAAGTGCAAGCCAACCAATTTACGCGTGCAGTTCGTAAAATATAGAAAACAGCGAGACTTGTACGAATGACTGTCAATTTTGTTGGTAAAAAGTTAGTAGCTCCACGAGCCAAGTCCTCAGATAACTTGGTCGTACTGTAATACGGTTTCCAGACTCAGATTACATCAGTGGACCGACTAAAAGCCCCCTTCGGGACCTCGAGAATGGAAATTAAGCAACCTGCCCAATATTGGGTTCCGATATAAGAAATTGAACACCCTTAGCTTGCGGATTTGCATAAAAAATTTAACGGAAACGGTCTAAACTTGGCTTAAGTGGTACGTGGGAATAAGTCGAAACAAATACTCATATCTTTAGGATGGGTTTGGAACGCGGCTTCATAAGGGAAAGCGGTTTATTTAAGGCATCCCTAGCCTCTCTTTGACAAATTTATTATTTTTACTGCAAATTTACTCCTAGCCCTTCGTTTATATTCTCGTCTTTACGAACGAGGAGATAGAACTCAAATTTGTAGGATGACAAAGGACTTCGTAACTTCTTTGTTTATCAAGTTAGGAACACAATCTTTTCCCCGATCTTAAATCAAAACTTTGCAACCGCCAAACTTTAAGATATAGTCCACTTTCGGATCCCAATAAGTCCAATAACCAATATTTACCTGTTCCATCTTGCTTCGACCTAAACAAATTTCAGTTTGGCAAACAACTGGCCAATCCATAACGTCTAAGGTAAGGCGATAAATATGACAATAAGTTTGGAACCTGACGAGAAAGTGTCTACCGTCTCCAATTTTCGTACCCTTGTCAAAGAAATTTCAGTGACAGACACACAAACACGTAACACAAAACAGTGTGCCGAATTTACATAATATAATGTAAAACCTTAGAGATAGAAATAGAATGATTTATCGCTATAATGTTACAAGAATATATACACTCAAACTAAATTGATATAGCGATAGTAAGCCCATTTTATATACCTCGCTAGGTTTCAGAAATAGTTTTATTCTACCTAGACTTTAGGTAGGCTTTCATGAAACGTATTACGATAAAAAGCTTATTTAGATAATAACCACAGCCCTTGAATTTCAATTTAAGATAACAGGCACATAAACTGACTCCACGATTTTTGTGGAATCGAAAAATAACTGAAGATACTTTTTGTGTGTTCTTTTTAGCATTTTGACAGTAATATGAAACTAATATTGGTTTATTTGAACAGAATGGGCTCGTATCTCGAACGTTATTAGAGTATAAATAATAATGAGACTTGTTCATTTTGATTCATTCTAGTTCTAAATCTATTATAACAGTCGTTGAGATTAAATTTTTGCGTATGTATATTTCTATACGTATACGTTTATTAACCAAATCAAACATGTGTTAACAGTTAATAGGGGTGTGTTTGCATCCGTCCCGTGTATTTCGACTTTCTTTTCTGATTCAAAACGAAGATCTTAAAAAAATATAAAATGTAACAGTAAAGCAACAAAAAAACACCAATCCAATGCATCTCGGGCGGTATATTTTCCAACCCTTAAAAAGAATTCTCGGTTTCCACTTCCGTCCCGGGGGAATGGAATTTCGAGTAATGATTAAGAACGACGGACGCCTCGGTGAGGCTGTCAATTTTTTATGCAAATGAACGCCTATCGTACTCTCGCGTACGGCTGGGTAAACCTGATCGATTTGTGGGCTGGTTTCCTAGTGGTACAGATTAGGGGAAACTTCTACATCGTCTACATCATTCCAAAACGTGGTCTTTCAAGGTGAACCTGATCAATTTGCGGGCTGGCTGCCTAGTGGTACAGATTAGAGGTACTACATCATTTTGGAACGTAGTCTTTCACTGTGGGTCTTATAAGTACGCTCAAATTGGTCTGAAGTGCTTCGGCGAGGGCCTTGCTGCCTTTTTGACGTGATAACGTTTTATAAATCGATGAACGCCGTCTGCACGCACGAAAAAGCATGACTCATTGTCACGTTTCGCTTGAGCCGAACGTGTAAGCGAGAGCGCAGAACAAGCGATAGAGAGGCAAGATCGGCCTGAGCGTTCGGTTTGTGATGCAAAGGACGTTATCACATAAAATTAATTATAGTCCATAAACCGACTTTACAGACACCCAATATTTTTTCTCAACAATCAAACTGTTCTTCTCGAATTCTTTGTTGACCCTATAGTATCATTATTTTGTATTGTATAGTGACTTTTTGGTTTGTTTGTACTTACAAAATCACTTGATCCACCAGATGCTGAGTGTGAGTTTTGTCGTAAACATGACGCGCTCTTCGGCGAGCGCGTAAGCATGTGATTTCTATGAACTTGTTGTTTCAAAAAACGCGCCGCTAGTGGTGCTGTACATTTCTTCATACAAATTACATGCTTACGCGCTCGCCGAAGAGCGCGTCATGTTTACGACAAAACTCACACTCAGTATACTGGAACACACTGCCTTTTGCAACACAGTTTTAAACTAACGCAAAAGGCAAAGCTACTTAAAATTGTGTACCTAGTGTAATTTTTTGCAATAAAAAAATATCTTATCTTATAATGAGGTTCTAAATCACCCCAGCTTAGTACACCATTGTTAAATAATCCTGTAGTCTTTTTTATTTCTAATTGGTAAGCGTACGAGATTGGATTAAAGCATATTTTCACGAGGAAACCTCTCAGCGTGGACGCTGCGAGAAATTCACAAAACGAATGTTCATCGCAAAACATAACTTAAGCTGTAGGTTCCAAATGATATGCGGCACGGACCGCATTATCGGGGAATGAATAAACGCTGACAAGCAGGGCGTGCGTAATGCCGGCCCGCTTCCAGGGTGCCAGATAACGGTCTTAATCCCAGAAATGGGAAACTCGATGGGAATCCGAAGGGGATGGAAATCCGACAGCGAATCCGAAAGTCATGGTGATTATTTCGGGAACACGAAATTATGTATACGGTAATAAAGATAAATATTGTGAATTATGGATGAGTTTGTCAGTAGTCTGATCGGACAAATGGGATCCGGAATGCTCGTATCGGTTTCTTTAAACGTTGAGTTGGTGTTGTATTTGTACTGTCACAGAACAATAAGGAATTTTCCCGTTTTCAAGTTTTATTTTTATTAAATTACACCAAGTCTGCGGTAATTTATGGTGTTTCAATTATCTTCAAAAATGACGGAGTTATAAATTTTTAAACAAGACCGCACGAAATCAAAAAACCTCGCGACGGATTTACGCGTGTGACGTCATCCGACTCAAGAGCCGCGCCGTGGGTTAGGTGGGAGTAAGGAAAAAAGGAAATAAAGTGCTTCATTCTATACCGGGTATTTTTCCTAAGCCGTATCTAATATCGTACGTATCGTAATCGTACGGTCTAATACCGTTAATCGTAATTTGACTACGTTCTAGGATATCATTGTGCTTATCTTTATGTTATGATCAACATTTACTATGGGACTAACCCCCCAATATAACGAATAAAAAGTCAGCATTCCCATAATTTTGTCGTGAGTAAATGAACTCTATATTTAAATGGAACAAGACTTGGTGTATGTATCCAGTGTACTGCGGTTTTTACATCTGTAACTATTGACTAGTAGCTCTCCAAACAGTAGTAACCTTCCTTATTGGCAGTCTTCATCCATCCATCAGCCATATAAAGTCTACTGCTGGACGTAGACCTCCCCTATGGATTTCCAATAAGCACGGTTGCAAGAGGCTTACATCCTGTTCCTGCGGTCTTATAATTGTATCGTTGATTTACCTACCAGGCTAGCATACGCACCACGAAATAATTCTATCGACATGTCAGAGTTATGGTGAAGAAAATATCTGTCACTTTTTAACACGTCGACGAAACTCTTTTCGTAGTCTTATGCTAAGCTAGCTATTCGGTACATGTCATACGCTGCGTTTGTCGGTGAGTGGAGACGCAAGAACTTTGCGGATCTATCGGTCATCCGTCTTTTCAATTATGTGCCCTGCCCACTGCCATTTCAACTTGTTAATCCACTGCGATGAAGATAACTTTGGTTTGTTTGTGGATATCCTTATTCCTGATACAACCCAGCAGAGAGACTCTGAGCATAGCTCTATGTATAGCGCGTTCAAAATAACTCAACGCGGGTTAATTTGAGCTTATACTTGAGGGTCACAGGGAAAAAGCACGTTTCAAAATGTTGTAGAAGTTACATAACCCTAATCTGTACCACTATATAGCCGTGCCAAACTGCTCCGTGCATAGCACGAATATAAAAATGCCAAGTCGATGAAGGCAGGCGATGGTGCTAGTAGGCGATGGACTAGTCAAGTGGACATAATCAGAAACTTTTCAATATAAAGAATATGTTTTGTCTGATGCGTTCCTAGCATGGAGCGTTGAAGTGGGCAGACATCTTGCGTAAAACCCTGTTTAAGACTCTAGTAAAAATAAAACAATAAATCAACTAAGAACCCAGCTATACAATTTAAGACCTCATTTCAAGTACAGCTCGATTTAAGAGCTTATTTCAAAAAGTCCGAGTTGCAACATTCTGTTTTACCAGCAATTCGAGACTCATTCTAATTGATACTAAAACCTCCTCGGGTGTATATTGCATGCACTAAACCGTGTAGTCTGAAGCCTTTGCTTTAGCGCTAAAGGATTTATAGAAATGTATCGACAGCTATACTTTGAAACGGACACTTTGAGTGCACCGAAAAGTTCTTTGTTCGCGAGATTGCAACATGGCTAGTTATTTTTACTGTTGTTATAAACTGTTCAAACTAGTCTTGAGCTTTTACGGCTAAGTAAAGAAGTGGCTATATTGTGTAATGATGAATGTTAACACTCAGAACTTAAATCTTTTTGATGAGTTTTATCTTCAAAGAGTTATATTTTGGGATAAACATTTAGTTTTATCTTTTTATTGAAATGGATTGATGTTTTAAAAACTATAGTTTTGGATGGGCAGAAAGGTGGTGGCGAACATTGGGGGGGATTATTGTACAGCCGTGAGATTGCACAGGCTTTAACGTAGCCTATTCAATCAAAAATAAATAAAAAACAGTAGTAAGTAAATACCAAGTCACTAAGGTTTTGAGCCTATTTCATTTATTCATTCATATTTTCATGTACGCTTTTTGATTAAAGACGCCTTTTTAATCAAACGTAACCTACAATTTGACGCGTCACCCGAGTCACGGTAGCTTTATTAGCTACAATCATCCATTTCATGGCTGAACACGTTAGCTTCAAACAATTCAGATTTATTTGTTGCACAACATGAGTTTACATAGTACTTACATGATGGAATAACAATATAAAATAATCCGTCATATTCAGGCTTTCGGTATGCAATATCAGATACAATTATTGTAGGTTTATTGATCCTATACTCGTACTATCAAATTCGTTATAAAAGCTTCGAGACGACAATTACATAAATAAAGTATCTAGCAGTCGATTCTCTAAATATCTTTCTCTGTGAGGAAGGGTAAGATTATTACGGGATATGTATCCATCTCGTAATGCAGAAAATATTGAATTTATTGTTGTCTGTTGACTCCATTTGTCGATAAGAACGTATCTATGATAACAGTATGGGTCTTGAGGATGTATTGTTTTGAAACAAAATAAATATTATCGATGTTAGCACACGTCTTATAGTATCTTACATTTTTATATCAGAACTTTTTACATCGTGCTCTACAGTATAAATTATTTACTTATGAGTACAAGTTCTTCTTACGGGAGGAGTAAATTTTCAGTACGTTAAGTTGCAACTGGGCGAACGTGGTTATGGCAAGTCTTTCAAGAGCAGCCCTATGTTTACCAGTGGACTGGGAGACTTAACATATTATGCGAGGAAAATATAAATGGAAAACTTAAATATGCAAGTTTTCTCACAATTCTATTTCTTTACCGTTTAAAGCTTACGGCAATTTATAATAGTCACACAACTCCGAAAAGACGGTGCTTGTCCCTGACGCTTCAAATCAAGGCTCTTCTTCAGGAAAAATACAGTGCAATATAAATGACAATACTCAGGAACGCAGTGCTGTGACGAGCCCATGTGCTAGACCTAAAATCTTGAAAGAGGTCGCCAAAAAAAGGTCGTCAGTGATCACCTCAGAAGTATAATTTTTCAAACTTAAAAAGATTTTTCCTAAATCGGTTCACTTTTGGCGAAGATATCGATGAACATGTAAAAAAACCGGACAAGTGCGAGTCAGGCTCGCACACCAAGGGTTCCGTACAAATCCGGAAAAAATCACAAAATAGGGAAGTAAGTTGTTAAAATCTCTATATTATAATAATTGACAAAAAAAGTATTTTTTTTCACTTTTCTCGTCATACATCGAAAATTAAATATTGCTAAAATAATTGAAAACCTCTTTTAGCATGTGCTTATAAGCTCTTTTAATCATATCTTACGCTATAAGCTCTTTTATATCATACATTACATTATACGATTTGCTTTTGCATTTTGCCCTTTGAATTTTGAACCCATATTTTGTGACTAGGCCCTATTTTTTGTGATTTAAATAAATATGTACAGTTGTCAGATTTTTTAATAATAATAATTTATTCCTATATGTGTACTCTGAGACAATGCTTCTCGCCAAATTTCATAGTTCTATGTAAACGGGAAGTAGCCTGTAGGTTTTGATTTTTGTGAGTGCGAAATATGCGGTTTTTTACTACATAAACGGCTCTACCTTTTTTTAAACGATAACTCAGAAATTTTTCTTTTACACAACTGCAAGAGACCATAGATATACGTATACAGTTTAAATTTCAACTCGATATCTTTACGCGTTCCCGATATGAAGTCTTGACATATACACAGACGGACAGACGGACAACAAAGTGATCCTATAAGAGTTCCGTTATTTCCGTTTGAGGTACGAAACCCTAAAAAACATCTGTTCATACATTTTGTCGAGAGTGAACGATACTTTTCTAAGAAATAGCCATTTTTTGAGATTTGTTAAAAGTTGTTGAACAAAAGTTATTAGTTTTGATGTACAGAATAAGCTCCAAAAAGGATGCTAATTATATACCAGTAACCCTGTATACTTAAGAATGAGTGGTATCTGCGTTGTATTTTAAAATACTCAGAACAAAAGCTATGATTACTTTATAGGGGTGTGCTCTTACTGTTTTCGGTATATTCATGTCAACGTTGAATCAATCATATTTTCTTCCTGAATATGGATTTCAGTGTAAGTAAACGGATTTTCCTGCTCAGAAAAAGGTAATTTCGTTTCGCCAGTTCCGTGAAATAATATTGATAATGCCTACGCTGTATTGATAAATAGTACAATACATTATGGAATAATAATGCAAAGATAATGTTGTGAGACTCGATGTGGCTTGTGGTAGAGCCTATGCAGTAGAATCTAAGTAATTATTCCATAGATGGAAAGTCCAAAGGTATTGTTTATCAAATTTACTTCAAAATTACCTATTAACCTTTGTTTATAAATTCATGTCATGTCATGTTTAAGTGCAAGTTACAATGCATGAGAATTGAAAATAAATAGTCTTAAATTATGTTTTTTAATCTCTACTGTAAATTTTATTTCGTATTTTGTTTTCTTTTTAATTGTCTTTACGCTTGTTTGCTTTTAATTGCTATACGAAAAATTTAAGACGTAAAAATGTACAAAAAAAAGTCAAAGATATCTAAATTAAAGGAACAATTTACTTTAGAAGTTTATAGACCTACGTCAAAATCACAAATGAGAACGTTACCCCCCTTTTGCAGTCAGTCAAAAAGAAAAATTGCGAGCGAACTGCATCAATAGACCGAATATTCTGAATACCGAGCACTCTGAATTCGAAAGTCAAATAAAAGTTCCAGAACTCGTTAAAGCTCACAAAGGTAAAAAACTTAATTAAATCCGATCTAGATTTAGGTTTCAAAGGCTTTACGCAGATTTAAATGCAATTACGTGTAAGTTTTATTTTTATGACGAAATTTGAAAATAATGAGTAAAGTTAGATTAGGTTAGATTGTACTGACTTATTGGTTGAATGCTTCACATAATTTAGAACTTATATCGTTGTACTTATCTACATAATTTATACTTTTACTACAAGTTACCTCTTGGTCACGACCACACGACCGGCAAAGGGCCGAGGCAGATGTCACTGCAAGAGTCCTATACCCTTGAGACTACCCAATTTTTGAGAATAATTAATATTAGAAAATGTTCGTAGTGGGTAAAATTATTCTCTCTAACTAGATTTCTAATGGATAATATCTATTACCCCTATAGAACAGAGAACCCAATTGTCCCAGTGAGCAACGGCTCTACCACTTGACCATTAGTTTTATACTAGGGTTACTGACGACTTTTGGGCGCTTTTGGCTAACTTGGAGGTGCGATTGCCTTCCATGCAGGGTGCATTTCTGGTGGTCTAGTGGTAACGACACTTGCCTTACAATCGCGAGGTCGTGGGTTCAGATTTCGGTCCTGTACAAATGAGTTCCTTGGAATTTATGTACGGAATTTCATACCAATAGCTTTTCGGTTACGGAAAACATCGCGAGACAACCTGCAAACGTCCGTAGATGAAATTCGATGGCGTATGAGAATCCACCAACCCGCACTGGGCCAACGTGATGGATATGGCCCAATCACTCTTCGTGGGTAGGCTTACGTCCTGCAGTGGACTATTAAAAATGCAGGTACAAGTACCTATAGTACAGAAACAATCATTGGATTATAAACTAAAATATCCGTCGGAAAAGGGTCGGATTGCATATCTGTTTTATAGCATTCTCTTTATAGGGAATCCTTATAAAGAGCTGAGTGCAAAGCACCATTGTAATGTACTTACATTGGTCAGGAAAGGTGCGTTGTCGTTAATGTCAGTGAGCTCGAGGATGACTTCGGTGGTGGACCGCAGGCTGTCTGACCCGAGCCTGCCGCCGTGATCCGCTGCCATTATCAAGATCTGCCATCTGGAGGAAGGAACAAAGGGTTACTTTTGTTGTTTTTTAATTGATTAACCTGCCTTGGCAATGACAGAGATTACAGGGAGGACAAATGGTCTCATGGAGTTCGCAGGATTGCACTGGATGCACACTGCTACCAATCGGTCTCATTGGAGGTCTATTGGGGAGGCCTATGTCCAGCAGTGGACGTCCTATGGCTGATGGATGAATGATTGGTATTGACAGAATCAGTTTTCGGTCGTCTAAACCAAGCATAAAGTCAACCCTCAAAATAATAACTAGGTATTTAAAGCTATTCTGAGATGAAATCGCTGTTCTGAGAGACAATCGCTCAAATTCAGGATCGCTCAAGAATCTTTCGGTCGGAAAATAATTTGACAGTTAAATTTTTTATGGCATCCAATTTTAGCTAACCAAGTTATAAATAATTTGTCGTAGACTAATAATAAGTAGTTTATACTAGGAGTGATTTGTTCAATAATGTTTACTGCATAAACCTCCTCGCCGATTGGGGTTGGATAAATAAGTAGTGTTAAAAACAGGTAGGGAAGAATAACAATTTTCTCTACGAGGCAGTCATCGGTATGAGTTTTTTTTTTTTTCATTTTACTTTTTTTATCGCAAATATGTTTAGCTTCACCACTAACTATAGGTGAAGCACGCAGCGCAGACTTGAAAGTCTCTGACTTTGAAAAGGTTTGAATTTTATTTCTCAGGATATCAGAACGCCGCAAGCCGGTTCTTATTTCACGAGACAATTCCTTACCTCGTGAAACCTAAGGGCTGATCACGGTCTAAAGGCTTGGTGAGCCTGAGGCAGCCGTCATTGTCGATCTGTAAGAACTCCTTCTGTTCATGCTTGACTAGAGAGTACACTATGTTCTGCGGAGCGCTCCTGTCTTTGATATCTGGATCGTAGGCTTCCACCTAAAACACAAGAATAAATTATATTCTAACATCAGATACACAGTTAAACATATCCTTGAAAACATAGTTTGGAATGAGAATAAAACTAGTAGATCTTTAAAATTAAAGGTTTTTTCTGTGATGGACACCATGCATTTGTAATCGTATCTAGGACGTTCATCAGTTTCACCATTCACAAGGTAGACACAGACTAAATTAAAAAATTAAATTAACATCATATTATTTGAATTTGGGATTTGAATTTATCTATAGGACAGCGATAGATGCTCAGCGCTAAAGGATGAGGAGGCCTATATCAAATAGTGATCGTCCTTACAACCGAAATGAAGTAAGTTATAGGCCCGGTAGCTATAATCCTACCGCTTAACTTAGTCCTCTCCTGCGCGGTACAGGGGCGCCAGGGGAGGCGACAAAAGGGGACCAAGACGCCGAAGAACGACGAAGAAATGCGGGCGCCGGAGACCTGCCGCCTACACCTGTATCAGTTCAGCGCTGGCAAGGACTAAGTTAAACGGTAGGATTATAGCTTTGGTGTTAATTTTTGCACCCGCCTGAAGGCCGCCGAAATGACGACGTGGAACTGCTTCTAAGATTAGTTAGTAATTAGTATGTGTTCGAAAAAATATTACCTTAACAATACACCCTTCATACAGTTTCTCTTCCTCAATCGTTTTCGTATAATTAGCTAAGAAGACAGGCGGGTTATCGTTCAAGTTCTCAATGTTGATGATGACTTTAGCATAGTCTTCGTAGATACCGTCGAAGGCTCTGACGTCGAGGCTGTAGCTGGTGATGTTCTCGTAGTCAAGCTCGTTGTTGACTCGGATTTCTCCAGTGAAGTTACGGATGACGAAGGCGTCGTATGTGTTACCGGCGACTATACTGTAGGTAACCACAGAAGCTGTAACAGAACATACACCGTTTTAAATAATCTACAAAATAATTTTTAAATAAAGATAATACATTAAGAGCTCCTTTCAATGGCTTTCAATTGTTCCATGATAGTCAAGCAGAATCAAAGAAAAATAACGAAGGTCATGATCACGGGTATGCATTTCGTCTATAATATTTCATATTAACACACCTAATACTTGTTGTAATTCAGAAACTAATAATAGGTATAATTTCGTTACTCTTTATGCACCGAAAAATTTACATCCACTAGTGAGATAAAGAAAGATGATAATGACTTAATAATGGTGTCATGTTATTTTATTTCGTTTTGTCGTAACAAGCAAATCAGACATAAATGTGCTTTTAAAAGAGTTGACAGAGACCAATATTAATGATTCTTAAACTTACCAGTATCTATATCTACGGCATTAACAACAGTGACTAGTTCATTGATATTCGCATTCTCTGCTATTGACTCTGCCACGTACGTATCTTGAGTAAAGTGAGGCGGGTTGTCGTTCTTATCCGCTATTTCTATTAAAAACACTTGTTGTCCAGCATTATGCTTTCCGGGAATCAGAGCAGATACAGCATTATCAGTAGCTATGATTTTGATGTTGTAGAAACTTCGTTCTTCTCTATCGAACATTTTTAGTGTAGTAATGTTACCAGTTATAGCATCTATAGCAAAGGGATCAGAAGGGTCGCCCAGTTCGTACGTGATCTGGTTGTTGGCTGATGTGCCGTCAGCATCAAACGCTCTGACTTGCATCACAGGGGTGCCAGGGTTCTCGTTTTCTAGAACGCTGCCTGATCTGATTTCACTGAAGATGGGGATGTTGTCATTTACGTCTTCTACTTCGATTTGGATTATCGTCTCTGCTGCTAATTTGTAGTTGTTCTGAAAAAAGTTACCATCGTAATAGGTAATACAAAATCATTACATTTACGTTTCTTCAAAACAAATAATTTTATAGTGTTCAAACACACTTAAAATAAACACATTATGATTGCGTTTCCACCAGAAACGAGATGGATAGAAGCGAAGCAGCGCCGTGAAACGTTATTCCCTGATACGATAGACGATTTTTTTTCTCAACCACACATAATATCTCATATCTGTTGGATATAACAACCCTAAGGATCATTTATCTAGATCTCTGGAGATTTTGTAATTAAATCTATGCTCTATAGAAACATCGTGCGATTTAGGTCACTGATTCATTCAAAGTACATTTTTGTGTATTTTAGATATTTTCTCAAATACGCAGGCATTTATTTAAATTTAATATAAAAATACATCGATTAAAACGAACATAAAAATATTGCAGAAAATAAATCATCACCGTTTATAAATTTCATAAAAGAGATACAAACATAAACATTAATCCATTTGCAAGAGCCAGTTGGTCGAGTACTTAGGATGAGAAAACCCCACTGAACGAGAAATATTTTTTCTTTCCTTACCTGTATTCTTACAGTGAGCGTGTAATCCGTAATTTTCTCGTAATCCAAATGGTTCCCCAGTTTAATATAGGCGGTATCTGCCTCCGGTTCCAGCACAAAGGTGTGCCATTTGTTGGTTTGCTCTGTTTGACCTTGGACCAGTTCAAATTGCAATTTTTTCTCTTCTGGGATGTTTGATCTGTAAACACATGCGGGAAAAATGACAAAGAGTATATAACCCTTATTGACACTGGAGTAAAACGCAAAGCGGTAACGCTCGCACATTTTTCGGTAATATCGGAATGAGGACAAAAATGTAGGTTACAGATGTGCAAATATTTAAACTAAATATTTAGCAGCACAAAGCTAATAAAACCGTTATAAAATTCTTATATCCGCATCCTTTAGAGGTTCGCTTCGAAAAAGCAAAGAACGCCAAACTTAATCAACTTGTATTAGAAACTTCAAAGACAATGAATACTTTATAAAGTCCCGACGGTTTTCAAATTCGCATTTAACTTAGTCAAATTAAATGGTACTTACATAGCCCTCACTGTTGCTATAGGCGTATTGAAATCAGAGTAATTTTCTTTTAATATTATCGCTTGGTCGGGAACTTCTATGAAAGATGGGCTCTTCTTGTTAGATTCCACAACTTGGATGTCTAAAGTTATAGAACTTTGTTGGGGTGGATCGCCCATATCTTTTACTATCGCGCTTAGTTTGAACTTGTAGCCCGGCACTTTCTGTGGAAACAAAAGGGATTTATTTATTCAAGTTATTTGTGTGGCTTCCATAATAATTTTATGAGAGCTTGAAAAGTTCGGAAACTCGGTGTGTCCATTCGGTAAGTTTCTATGAAGTTTTGGTAACAGACATTCGTTTTCAAAACAAACACAGTTTTCAATCTTTTTTGATCTTCAAATTTTTAAAATTCCTCAATAAATAATTCAGTGTTAATTTTTCATACTTACATCAATCGTTTTATTTAAAAATATGACTCCGTTATCGGGATCTATGAAAAAATATGCTTGATCCGGCGAATTGGAGTCCAAACTGTAATGGACTATGGAGTTGTTCCCATCGTCTATATCCGTCGCTGATATCCTCATGACTTCTCTTCCACTTGGCAGGTCTTGAGGCACTGACTCCGAGTACGACTGTATACAAAACAATTCATTAGCACTTGTGGTAAATACAGAAACAGACGCAAAAGAAGAATGGTTTACCCATTTAATGGATCTAAATGATAGTAAAGGAACTATCGAATCTTTATTTTTTGCTCAAAGTGATGACACATATTTTAGAAATTCAAATTATTCAACTCAAATTATTAGTGATCCTTAGCTGCTAAACAGATCATCTCTGTTATGTTCTACGCGAAGCATGCCGAAAGCTAAGAGAAAGACTTGTTTATATTTATTCGAATCGAAATAATTATAATCGTGCAGTGTGATAAAATGCGCCTAAGGGGGAAAGAGCGGCCTAGCTAAAGAAAACACATCAACTACAAATGTGCAAAGAAAGTGTATTAAACGACACACTAACATCAAAAGTATATTACCAATAACGCCTTGAGCGGCGGCCTATGATCCTAAATCAGACATGCAGGAACATGCAAGTAAAGAAATAGATATTTCAAAATAGACTTCGATCGGTACCGTTGCTTAAAAAACTAATAATAGCTATATTTCTAAATAAGCAATGGTAACGATCAATACTCATAGAACACGTAATGATTAAGATAGTTTTATTTTGTGCGAAACGCTTTCTCTCATTGTGATACTTTCATTTATTTTGGACAAACCTTCCATACGTCTCCTCGGAAGACCTTGGAAAAACAGGCAAGCGTTATTATAGTCTGCATCACGTTTTGAGGCTAATGAACGAACATTTCGTTAGTCACAATGTATATTATAAAATTATTATAGAAAATATAGATCCCAACCTTTTTGTGGTTCAGAGAGGCGTAGAGATCAGAAAAGGTAGAAGACAACTAGAAGATTTTTTGACGTCAGACATGCAATCGAAGTAATAGTTTAAAGTATTTTTTAGAAATAAACTAATCATACTGCGCGGTTTTCATCTCTTGGAAATGGTCATCATATTACTTCAGTTGATATCTGAATAGTTATAGCCTATAACATGGCTTAAGATAGCAAATTCTATAAACCCAAAAAGCTTGTCTGCTACGATACTCACAACTTTGTCGAAGACTGGTTGATTGTCATTCACATCTTCAATTATTATTTTAATGGTGCAAGCGTCGTCCAACTGTGGCTGGCCGTTGTCACTAGCTCGAACTGTTATGTAGGCCTCTTTTTCTCTAGATGGCTCGTCGTGGTCGAATATCTGTACCATATCATCGTTTTTATCAATAACATTGGTAAAATTGTTGTTAGTAATAAATGCACCCACCTCTATTATTCCATGCTTATTAAGATCTGCTTTAATAAGAAAATTGGATATTTTAGTTGGAATGATCAAGATCTATGTTATGTGCCTGAATGTAATGAATTAAAAAACTATCGTAAGGATCAGATTATTATTAATTAGGTTTAAAAGTGATATACTGACGTCGGCCGTCGTTATTCTTCCTGTTTCTGGGTCGACGTGAAATCTCTCTTTCTCACCAGGAGTAGACACGAATTTGTATGTGACTGTACCACCCATGTCGGGTGGATCTCTGTCTTCTGCCTTTACCTGTAATAGTTAATTTACATCTTAATACCATTGATTTTGACAGATAGGTACCAGAAATATATCTGTCGTAAAAGACGACATGATTGTCTTAAGGAACGAGGAAGGGTATGACAACGAAAGGCATCTTTAGATCAAATAAAAGAAAAGTAGATATCATGTCGTACGGAGGGGTGAGAACACTAGCAGAGGACTGTCTAAAGAGTGGAAGTTGCTCCATCGACATAACCATATTACCTTTGCTCTTAAGATTTGACTAACTGGACGTACTAAAACCCGTACGACATCCATTCACAAGACCGGAATGACCTAATCAAGACCGCAGGCCTCATGCAATTGGCTCTATTGGGAATGACTATTATATTATAACAATTTATCGAAAATGGTTTATATTATTTTAATAACGAAGTCAAACATCATTTTCATATGAGAAATAAATTAATTTGTTTCGACATACAGCACCCGTGTGAAAATCTCGAGGAATATAAACATGAATGATTGATCAAACGAAAACGAATCTGTGACTTTGTATAATATTTTAAGAGCTTCCCTTCGTCAAACATCAAAGCAAATCTATTGACATTTTGAAAAGCTATCAGAGATAATAACATTTAAGTAGTAGTATTACAAGAGGCAATCAATAAAAATAAATATATTATTGCTTTGAATGAATTTATTTCGAACCACAAGATATATCTCAGTTTTTCTGTTCTTATTTACATTTTAGTTACATTCACAATCATCGACCCAAGGCTGGGTATAGACCTCCTCTTCCTTATGCAATATTTAGGGCTAGTGTTCTGCCTACAGAACGTTTTATTTCCTTATATATGAAGATAGTTTCGTACTTACAGTGAACACATAAGTTCCTACTGGCTGCTCCTCTTTCACCGTAGGTCGGTAGTTGAGACAATCGGTGAACAGCGGCTTGTGATTGTCCTTCACTGCGAGCTTCATCGACGTCGATGGTATGAACTGAAACGTAGTTTCCTTGTGCTACTACATCATTAGCTTTAGGTTTGAGAGAAATGACTTGCCAAAGTAATTGAAGTAGTATCTTGACCGTTACGACGCTTGGTGATATAAACCCACACCGATCATAGAACAAATATATAATCGGCCATGAGCGAGCCGGACTCGCGCACGAAGGGTTCCGTACAGTATGGACGCCCCCTTAATATAGTTCATTTTATTATATTTATTTATTTTTGTAGAGAATATACAACTTAATTTTCTGTGCATATTTCAAGCATCTTCCTGTTGTAATTATCAAGCAAAAAAATATTGTTTCTTGTATGGGAGCCCCTCTTAAATATTTATTTTATTTTTATTTATTTACTACATAGAGTCAAAGACTTACAGTCACATGCAGACCAAACGTTTTTGACTTAAATATTCCACAATAACTTAAATATTATGCACATAATTCATATAAATTCTCTTAGTAACTATTTATTTTATACTTAAGTATTTATTAAGTATTTTTTTTAATCAAGTATTTATTTTTGAAGTCATTATTTAACTGAATATTCTGTAAATATTTCAAGCACCTGTCACCGTTATTAATATCGATCGAAAAACGGCTAAAAAATCGGGTTTGTTGTATGGGAGCCCCCCTAAATTATTTATTTCTGGTTTTAATATTTGATGTTAAAGCGGAATCAGAAATACATCTGTGAAAATTTCAACGTTCTAGCTATAACCGTTCATGAGATATAGCCTGGGGACAGACAGACAGACGGACATCGGAGTCTTAGGAATAGGGTCCCGTCTTTACCCTTTGGGTACGGAACCCTTAAGTCACTATTTATAGTCTCTAATAAGATTTTTGAAACGAAAAAATAATCAATATCAGAATCACAATATTTAAGTAATTGTAGACCTAACAGTTTTTATATATGACAATATTATGATGCTCGATACTTTTTAGACATCAAAAAAGTTAAGTGCAAAATCTTTAAAATAGACTATCAACGAACGTAAATGTGCCATAGCTTATTTGGCAATAAGCAAAGACATTCTAAAACTAGATTATTTTATCAAATAACATTACCTGGATCCGTTAGTTATGAGTGAAACATAGGTAATTGAATAATAAATTAGAAACGTAACGCAATTTGGCAAGACATTTCTAGAACTATGTGATTCAATTTCACTAGATCAATATTAGGAGTATTACAACTTTAAATATAACACTTAAGATGTATATATTTCGTATAGAATTAGTAAGATGCGAGTAAAAGTGTAAAAGAAAATTAGTAAATAGTTATGTACATAAATATATTATTATGTATACCTTGTATCTATCCTGTGTAGCATGTTAGAGGGCATTAGAATAAAAGTGAGAAAGAACATGGTATCATGAACAAACAATTTAACAGTCATAATTTTTATAATATTAATGTCAATGCAATACATCATGCATACAACTATTATATTAACGAAGCATAAAATAATCACGAAATCTATCGGGACGAAGCTTTGGGGACCGGGTGGTGATGTGGTGATGGTGATGGTGATACTGATAGAGTAGGTGGTGTGGTGATGATGACAACTTACGGGCGCCGCATGAGATGGTAGGTGTCTGGAGTGCCTTAACCTGGTGACGTGATGTGACTGGTAGTCTCGTGCTGTGGACAAAAGAACAACCTGTTAATAAGTTTGTATAGGACGGGTGACTCGCCCTGGTGTTAGATTTATTAAACCGCCTGAAGGCCTGTAACTAGGTGTTTGTCAGCGATCACCGAAATTAAGCAACGTTCCGCACGGTCAGTATTTGGATGGGTGACCGCGGGTGGCATTTTCCAACTGAGCGCTACCGTGGCTCGGATGACACGTTAAATTGTAGGTTGTTTTAACCGTTCAGCCATGTCAGAGGCCTTCAGGCGGCCTAAAAACTCTGACACAAGGACTAGACACCCGGCCTATACGAACTTACTTACTTTATTTAAAGTGTCATCCGAACCACGGTAGTTCTTAGTATTTTAGTATTGATTTGTTAGTATTTTTGATATGATTAAGTAAACAAGATTGTTTTTGACCGACGAACCACCGGAGGAGGTATACTCGTACAATTCGACGCGTATATTTTTTTTTATGTATAACCACGCATAAATTTTTTCATAGTAGTCCGATTTCAATAATTATTTTTTTATTGGAAAGAGTATACTTCGAAATTGGTTCCATTTAAATTTTATCGAAATCGGCTGAGCCATTTTTGATAAATCAACAATAATGTGAAAATGCTACATCGATCCGTGCGTAACATTTGCGTTCTAGCGACGGCTTCGCACAGGTGTATTATACATATAAACATTTATCTTGAATTACTCTATCTATTAAAACAAACTGCATCAAAATCCGTTGCGTAGTTTTAAAGATATAAGCATACATAGGGACAGACAGCGGAAAGCGACTTTGTTTTATACTATGTAATGATTCTGTACACAGCACAGCACAGTGAAGTCGGTCATGCTATTTTTTGCAAAAAATTATTATTATTTATAGAGTCACACTAGTTGTTCAGCAGAACTTGTATCACAAGTTGGCAAAACTAGACCAATTTTGAACTTTTTTTGGGTGACAACACTGAACTTAAACTACTCGAGTTTAAGTTCAAAACATATTTTAGTAGACTGTTGTCTACCAAAATATGTTTTATGCATAATACCAATTTCCTCAACTTGCGATGACGGTTTCATTGGTTGCTAATAATAATTCTCAGACAGTTAGATGTCCACCCAAAAGCAACTTTCAAAATGGAACTAGTTATATAAAAATAGAAACTAGGTCGACCTATCCTTCGCTTACCCTCCTGAAATAACACTAGAATGTTAAAATAATTTTTCTTATATGATCAAAGATTTCAAAGAGTTCTTACAAAGTAACTCAACGTCTGCTTATCAAGCGCTTCTCTTTCTTATGTTAACCTTGTAACTTGTCTGTAATGTCTGTATTTTACACGTGTTAGAGTATTGATTAGAACCTAAAGTACTCGCGGCGTAGTCTGTTTTAACAAGCACTGTATCCTTAAGCATATCATACGATCCTCCTCGAACATATCTCCAAACACTCGCAATAACAACAGAGTCGAGTAAGGAGCCTGAATCATTTCACGCGTTCCAAGTAAGGAAGCCGGATTATCTTACAAGCATGCAGAGGTGTAATATCAGTTAGTTCAGATTACTGTACACCGTGTTTACACTGTACGCGATATCTTTGTGATATATTAATGGCGGGCAGTAGCTCAACTCAATTCATCAATAAGTTTAAAACAAAAAAAATGTAAATCTATGACTCGATCAAAAAAACCGGAAAAGTGCAAGTCAGGCTCGCACACCGAGGGTTCCGTACAAATTCAGAAAAATACACAAAATTGGGAAGTACCTACGTTGTTAAAATCTCTATAGGTACTCTTCATCATCATCGACAATTTTTTTTTTTTACTTTTCTTGTCATTCATCGAAAATTTTTAAAATAATTAAAAACCTGTTTCAGCATGTGCTAATGAAGTTTTTTTTAAATGATACCTTACATGATAGCACTTTGAATTTTGAACCCATATTTCGTGAATTTTGAATTCCCTATTTTATTGTGATTTAAATAAAAATATTCAGTTTTCAGATTTATTCCTATATGTGTACTCTGAGACAATGCTTCTCGCCAAATTTCATAGTTCTATGTCAACGGGAAGTACCCTGTGGGTTTTGTGAGTGTCAAAATATGCGGTTTTTTACGACATAAACAGCTCTAACTTTTTTAAACGATAACTGAGAAGTTTTTCTTTTACACAACTGCAAGAAACCATAGATATGTATACTGTATACGTTTAAATTTCAACTCGATATCTTTACGCGTTCCTTAAATAAAGAGTCTTGACACACACACAGACAGACAGACGGACAGACGGACAACAAAGTGATCCTACATTGTTTATTTATGTTTTTTCCTTTTGAGGTACGGAACCCTAAAAATATTAATTGAAGCTATTTCGCTACTTACTTAATTGTGCATCGTTGCCATTTTGAATACATTAGATTTTCAACATAATTAAATAATAACTAACGTTTTATACGAATTCTGTTTGACCCCATGGTAAAAATTACCATAATGATGATACGATTTATCTTTCTATTTCACTTTCTATCTGCTCAAGAATAACCCTGTATAGAGTAGAACGCAATCTTGCACAAGCGCTATTCCAAGTTCATTTTTATGATGCTGTCTACGTCTGTACTCGTACACTGTGTCAGAAAAGAACTGAACTGTTCAGTTTTTTTTCTGACACAGTCTACGAATCTCTCTCTTCCACGGAAGTTACATACGTATGTAACTTCCTTGCTCTCTTCTCGAATGAGTAGCGTTGACAAGGCTGGTCAAACGTAACGAAGGGAAAGATTGCAAACAAGCCGTCCAAATATCAAACTTTAGGAACTTCAAACAATCGAAAGCCTCGATAAAAATAAAAAGCTTTTAACTTATAAAGCCTTTTAGATTTTCATAGAGCATCATATTGGAAGAAAAAACCTAGGCTGAGAACTGTACCTAACTTAGACGATAGGAATTAGCTTCTATAATAGCAAGGATATCTCATGCAGACTTCGATTATTTTCGGTTCCGAACCAAAAGAAAAGCCAATGGTTGTTGAAATAAATGCAGTCAAGTAGTGGGAGCTGAGTAACTGCCCACATCTGTACTGTACAGTAACTGTAAATGAAGATAACGTTGATAACGTTTAAATGCGCGGCAGTGTTCATGTTTGCTAAGATTACATGTCTAAACTCTGTGTAAAAGCTTTCTTTGGGACCGTCCTGATTATTTTGATGTACAGTTTACGGAGTTGATGAGTTTGATTTGTTTTCCTTAGGGCTAATGAGGGCAAGCTTGAGATGTTTATATTTTACATTTGGATCTTTGGAAGGGGAAGCATTCGCGTTTTTCTACGTATTATCGACAAAGATTTTTTGTATTCATCTACATAGATAGGTGTAGTATCAGAAGAAACTCATTACATATTGAACATTTATAGCTTTGTATTCATTTTGATAATTGATCATTCATCTAATATGATTGAATTTGAGGATAGGACTTTTTACGGATCTAAGTTAAGGGAACAACAAATGTCGCAATGTTACATCGTAAATGATAAATTTACAGAATTCCTTTTTAAATGCCGAATGCCCGTGCATTTTTATCGACTTCCAAAAAGGAGGAGGTACTATGTTCGTCTAAATGTATTTTTTATATGTTCATCGATATTTTAGCCAAATGTGAACGGATTTATTTTAAAAAAATCTTTTTTAGTTCGAAAAAGTATACTTCTGAGGTGGTTTCATATAATTTTTATTGAAATCGGCTGAGTCGTTTTTGATAATTCAGCAAAAAAGTAAATGGATGTCACATCGATTCGTACAAATTTTTCGAATTCTGTACTCGGTGGACGGTGGTGCTACGATTTTTTTCGAAAAACAATTATTTTCAATGATATTAATAAGTAGTATTGGGGAAAAGAGATCATTCACAAATCAAGAAATATTTTTTTAATTAAAGTTTGCGTATAAATTGACCAATTTGTGTCATTTTAATATGATTTTCAAAGTATAAAGACAGCTGGGTAATAGGACGATAAAGCAGAGAAAATCTACTCCACTACTAGAATAATCTTAGCTTGTATCCTATATAGTTTCTGAAGGCTTTACCAAAACAACAATTACGCAACATCAAGGCTGGACACTTGAATCAGAGCTAGCGTAATAAACTTGTTTACATACTACAGACTTCTGTAAGATCACATCTTATTTAGGTCGGGGAATACAATACAATCTACGTTCATCAAGACAATAGCGAGTCGGTTCATCTTGAATAGTCCCCTTAGTATTCAAGAGCAATGTTCATCTATTGAAGTAAGGAGAGGCAGAGAGCTTACACAAGATAGGTATAAAACAATAAGCGTTGACAAACGCTCAGTGCGCTTCGCTCGCCCTGTTCGCTTCGCTCAATCCGCTCACATGAGGCCTGTCAACCGAAACCCAAGCATCAAACTGCATTGTGTCCGACAATAGTGCAGAAGCAGGTAGGTTGGGAGACGCGGGTGAATCGGTTTACGAGTGCGTAAAATAGTACATTACACGTTTTGAAATTTTGGGCATATGGATTATCTTTAGACCGTCATGAGTCTTTGGTTGATCTAATTGCTTTGTACGAAGTAGTAGTTTAATCATGTAGTTTTAGCACAGGTAGTAGTGTTGTATTTCACGTTTTGAATTATTTCTGTTTTTATTATTAACATATAACGTGATTAAGTACGCCAAAAATGTAGTTATGACTAAAACTTTACTGTTGAATATTTTGATTAATAAATCAAAATAGTTGAGACAACGTGTTCGAAAATCTTGTTAACGTACGTCACTTCTTTTTTATTAGATATGACTTTGTCTTACAAATTTTGCACCGGATAAAATATTCAATATAATTATTTTTCTTAATCTTTACATAGTTTTGATTAAATGAAACTAAAGGTAAAGGTATAGGCAAAGGTTAAGTGGACCTTCCTACATGTATATAAAAATTATACCACACTTATTAAATTTAAAATATGAATACCATACCATAATATATCTAGATCGCAATCTTTTTAAAACATATTGATCGAAATGGTTCAAAATAAACTCAGAGCTTATTTAGGATCCCGAATTCACTCATTATTTTACTCCAAAGCATCCAAGGCTTATCAAATAGATATGATACCTAAATAAAAGATCAGTAGTTTGTCTAAACACATGTAAACAAATCTTCCAGCAGCTCCTCAACTAGCTTTGTTCTCGGAAAACGTAGATTCGGTTCTCGGATGCTCACATGAGTACGTGGTAGTTGTCTAACACTCGTGAGCGTCCTATCGCCTTTTGAGCTGGATCCAGGCTTTGCTAAGTCGAACATGAATGGATAATGAATCTATAGACTCGAAAATACTATTGAAGTTTGGTGTGTATGGCGTGCTGTACAATTGGGCGCAAAACAGCAAACTGTATTGTACTGGCCTTGTAATAGAACTGAATATAGGCCTATTCACGAAGCGCGATTGGGTTATACCCACCACGCTAGCCCAATGCGAAATGGGGGATCGCATAATTTTTTTTATGGGCGTATGCATTTCCTTAGGAAAAATATTTCATCTTTTCACCAATAAGTAATGGTTGTAAATGCCAACCAACCGAGCGCTACCGTTGCTCGGATGACACGTTATATAGTAGGCACCGGTTGTTTAAACCGTTTAGCCACGTCAAAGGCCTTTAGGCGGCTTACAAACTCTGACACCAGGGCTAGCCACCCGGCCTATACGAACTTACTTATACTGAGCGCCACACAAATTGACGGATGGGAAGTTATGCGCAGCGTTCTGCGCAAAAGCCGAAATATGGGTACGCGCGGGAGCCAGAGAGACGAAACGCCGCGGCACACCCGGCCGCGAACCTCATGTATCCCGCGCGCTCCCCGAGCTCACTACTTCGCCATTTGTATAGGCATTGTGCACACAAACACAATAATTAGCGAATCACGACGAAGTGTCATCTGCGGCTAACTTCTCATCCGTCGATTTGTGTGGCGCTCAGTATACCAATAATGGTGTTAAAACTGCAAAACCAAGCGGCAGAATCGAATATTTTGAGGATGGATTGCTTTTGACATGATTCTTATTGGGATGGCATTAAGAAACAATAGTAAACACTACAATATAAACTCCACTTCACTTAAAGAGTTCCCCGATAAATCCTCTATTTTTATTTAAAACAAAGATCCTGGTAAAAGCACTGCTGTTCCATTTTTTCAGACAATATTTTACAGTGAAGCTAGAGTCGTAGTGATTGAATTCACCGATTTATTTAAGCTGTTTCGAAGCCTGATGAATGAAGCTATAGACATTGTAAATTATTTGAATTCGAGAGTCGATAGTTTTTAATCCCGGTTTAAAAGGAATTTTAAAATACAACATAAAAGAAATATTTTTTCAAAATATATTTGGAACACAATTTTCCTTTTAAAACGGGAAAACACTCACGTAGTTTTTAGTGTGTTCATGTGTGTTTCCTGTTTTACAGACTCCAAACACTATGTGAGTGATTTAGCGTTTATTAACCTTAAAGTAAAATATGCGAAAGCCACTTTAGATTCCATATTAAAATTAAAGGAATAAATCCTACTAATATTATAAACGCGAAAGTTTGTGAGGATGGATGGATGGATGTATGGATGTTTGTTACTCTTTCACGCAAAAACTACAGAACGGATTGAGATGAAACTTTGCAATAATATAGCTTATATATCAGAATAACACATAGGCTATACATTATAATGATATAAATCAAAATATCATGCGGGCGAAGCCGCGGGTAAAAACTACTAAATAAATATTAGGGGACATCTTACACACGGTCTCTGACCCCAAACTAAGCAAAGCTTGTAGTATGGCGGCCATACACTGATAAACTACATATACAAATTTTAAATACATACTTATATGGATAGTATTAAATAAAACACCGGTTTTATTTAATATAATGTATTCTCACGCGAGTTTTAATGAAGTGATATATAGATAGTACCTAAATATCACCCAGACACAGAGCAAACACCAATGCTCGTCACAAAAATGCTAGCCCTGGGTGGGGATCGAACCCACGCCTTTTTGATCCAGAAGTCCCCCAGAAGAATAACCACTGAGCCACAGTGGCAAATATCAAATAAGTTATACAACGTGACTGGTACTTTTTTCAAGGTGATGTGTATCTGTTAAAAATGGTAAATTAAACTACAATATTCGTTCGTCAGAAATACATGTTTGTTCACTGTTATTATGTCACTCACTATTATTTGAAATGTATCATGAATCGTAACGACACAAGATTACGGCCAGGTTAAATGGCCGTTCATTAAAAAATCAATACCTCAATTTCCGTTTAGTATTATAGACACAAAATCTACGGTTGGTTACATAATTACGATTTTAAAGGTTATATAACAACATAACGTACAATAAGGAACTCTTAGGCCCAGAACACTTGCCCTGATGCCGGGGCACTAGAATACGGCATCGGTATCCCCTGCCTGTAGTAAGAGCCTACTAAAAGGGGACCCCTGGGCTCGTGGGTGGTTAGAATTGGGGCTCTGGCCATCCACTCAAGCGGGCCCGAGAAGGACGGCAGCGTGTGTGGTAACGCTGTCGTACAGGACCGCACAAGCCTGGTCTACTACCAGGCGAGTAGACACACGAAGTGCCGGGAGTACCGGTGCGTTCCTTTTGGAGATCCCGGGGCTCCCAAGAAGGCACATAGGCTGGCCATCAAGGGGGTTTTAGTGGGTACAATCCCACATAACCCGACTGCACCCCAAAGCGGTCGGGCATCTTTGGAAGATTTCCCCCTCGTAAAAAAAAGGCCCAGGACACACGGTGAAAAGCAACTGAAACCCTTTTGAAACTATTGATTTGAAACAAGTTTCAACCATTTTCAACAAACGCTGAAACCACAATCATTTCGGTTTTCTTTGAGAAAAGACGTCTGCATAATGAGTTCTTCAAGTGACGAAAGACGCCAAGACAAAAAATGAATGAAACGCAACGCGAGTTTCTTGCACGCCGGTTTCAATGCGACGGATTTTCAACGCGTTTCAAACCGGTTTCAAACTGGTCGCGTCATGTGTGGTCTCTCAACTGAATCTGTGGCAGCAACTTAAATGCAACTCAAAAGTAACTAGTAGTTGCAGTTTCGTTGCATTTGCGTTTCACCGTGTGTTCTGGGCCTTAGTAATTAATTTTAGACAAATGTGGTAGCTTAAGAAGTTGAATATTTTAATGCACATGCTTGTTAAATAAAATTATTTTTAGCTAAAAATGACATAATCGACTTAACAAACAACCGTGTACAGCTTTCGATTAGTTCGCACGTATCAATGTATCGTCGATGTAGTAATTTTCAAATTATAGTTGATTTTTCAAAAACGTCTCAGCTGATTTCGATAACATTTGAATGGGACTTCTCAAGTAAGTAATCTCCCAACCAAAAAACCGGACAAGTGCGAGTGCACACCGAGGGTTCCGTACAAACACGTTGTTAAAATAATTAAAAACTTGTTTTAGCATGTGCTAATGAAAATCTTTTAAATGTAACCTTACATGATACGATTTACTCACTTTGAATTTTGAACCCATATTTTGTGAATTTTGAGGCCCTATTTTTTGTGATTTAAATAAAAATGTACAGTTTTCAGATTTATACCTATATGTGTACTCTGAGACAATGCTTCTCGCCAAATTTCATAGTCCTATGTCAACGGGAATTACCCTGTAGGTTTTGATTTTTGTGAGTGCAAAATATGCTGTTTTTAAGACGGCTCTAACTTTTTTAAACGATAACTGAGAAGCTTTTCTTTTACACAACTGTAAGAGACCATAGATATACGTATACAGTTTAAATTTCAACTCGATATCTTTACGCGTTCTCGAGATAAAGAGTCTTGACATACACACAGACGGACAGACCGACAGCAAAGTGATCCTATAAGGGTTCCGTTTTTTTCCGTTAGAGGTACGGAACCCTAAAAAAGAATCATCATAATCGGGTCATAATTGGCGAAGTAATCGCGTAAAAAAATTTTAGTCGCATTAAGAACATACTTTAATGAAGTCTGTTAAAAAGTTGACAACTATACACAACACAATAAGTCCCCTGATTGCCATTCAGCACGGTAATGCTTCAAGCATGCTAGGATAGATGTCAACTTGTAGTGCACTCAACCTTTTGGATTATCTCTGGACCAATGGAGCACTGTAGTAATTGCAGTAGCTTAGTTTCTTGTATTATGTTGTACTCAAAGGCACTTTCCTAAACATGTTAGCCATAAAAAAGTTACCTTGTATACTAAAGAAGTCTTAAACGATCCCGTTTCTCATAAAATTTTGTCCCAAAATAGCCTACCCTAATAGACTTAGAAAGATACATAACCTGTTGAAAGACTAGACAAAACCGTTTCACTTACTACAAAATTCACTAGACTGGGGCACGTACAAAGGTTTTATTATCAGGCCGTTCTCCAGGTAACACATTGTCCTTTAAAGAGGATCTATCAAGGCCTTGAGGTATTGTACTTCGGGGTAGGTGGTGGATGGAATGTCAGTTAAATAGCTCACGCTCTTTAGGAAATACTTTTCTGTACATTGTTTATCGGCCAACCAATACTTTTATCTACTGGAGTAATTATGGCATCTTTAGCATTTTAATTCTTTTCAAGCTGTAAAACAAGTGTAAGTAAGTTGTGCTACATCACATATACCACTGTACTGTACTGTATCAGCCTTTGAATAGTCCACTGCAGGACGTAGGCCTACCCACGAAGGGTGATTGGGCCATATTCCACTACGCTGGCCCAGTGCGGGTTGGTGGATTCACATATGCCATCGAATTTCTTCTACGAACATATGCAGGTGGCCTCACGATGTTTTCCTTCACCGAAAAGCCAGTGGTGTGAAATTCCGTACATAAATTCCAAAGAACTCATTGGTACGGGACCAGGATTTGAACCCATGACCTCACGATTGTATGGCGGGTGTACACTACCTCTAGGCCACCACTGGTTTTACATATACCACATATATGACAAAAAAAATATAGTAAAATTATTTGTCAGAACAAAATCATGCATAATAGAAAAAATCGTTCTGTTACAAAATATGATTGTGTGTGTATTATGTTTTTTTATCACTTTTCTGTTGGGTTAGTTATAGTTATTATTCATCAACCAGGGTCAAATAGAATAAGTCCTGAAATGAGTTTAATGTGACTTATTTCATTGTGGATTATTTTTAGAAACAATGGATTTCTATATCGATAGAATCTGAGAGTTTCTAGGTGCACCTGATTGTCTCTAGAGTATTCTAGAGCAAATTTTGCGTCGTCAATATCTTAGTTGATCGTCAGAAGCATCAGAGTGTGTGATCCGCATCTACTCGCTTGGCTAAACCTTTACACTATAACACAGTGTCCGAATAAGGACTGGGTCGGTATTATCGTACAAATGGAAAACATCACGTAACGTTTCCCTCAAAGGAGAAGCCTATGTCCATTAGTAGACGTTCGTATGGTCGACATGATGATGATGTCTAAAACTGTCCAACAAACTTTGTATCTTCAATCTTTCACACAATTTTCTGTAAAGATACACGCAACGGTATGTGTGAATCTACCCGGGAGTGTCTAAAACTAAAATAAAACAAATTGACGATCTGAATTAGTTTTTTAATGAAAATGAAATTTATTGACTTTAACAAACGTTTCTCAAAATAATACTAAATACCTACTAGTCATGAAATACACAGTAATTTAGCAAGTTGAGAAACATTGCCATCCAAGCTAGCAACAAACCTGTGTCATTGCTATTCCAAATAGCAATGGAACGAACGAACGAACGATGTATTGGAACGAACGATAGAGACTTTTTACTCTACTTATTTTACGCCCTGACTTTAATATATACTTGAGCTGATAACCTCCTTATACAGGGTTATTTCTAATCAATTAGCATCCTTCTAGGGCCTTATTCTGTACATCAAAACTCACAACTTTTGTTCTACGACTTTCGTCAAAACTAAAAAAAAAAATATCAGCTGTTCCATACATTTTGTCGCGGTTGAACGATGTTTTTCTATGGAACAACAATTTATTTTTTTGAGTTTAAACAAAAGTCGTAGAACAAAATTTGTTAGTTTTGATGTACAGAATAAGCCCCTAGAAGGATGCTAATTGATTAGAAATAACCCTGTATAAGGAGGTTATCAGCTCAAGTATATATTATACAGTTTGTTCAAGTATATAGGAACAGCTAAATAAAAACCCACAGCACTGTAATACAGTGTCCGAACGAGGATAGGGCCGGAATTATCGTATAAATGGAAAATAGCACGCAAGGTTTCCTTCAAAGGGCTGGGGCTTTGATGTGTAGAAAATTGGTAAGTAGACGGCGGATCAAATGCGAATAATGACAAATTATGATACAATTGTTGCGAATTTCGTCAATATGCTTATTTACCTCTTTGTACCTTGAGGTGCTTTGTGAAGAATACATATTTTTTCCTGGTAGGGACGATTTTGGCATCACACTCTTGTGTATTTGCCTGTGTCAAATATTAATAACTCAAATGAGAGTATACAAATTACGCGGCTGTTGCGAATTTCGTCAATTTGCTTATTATTTATTTCTGAAATACTTTACATGATATATATTATCGCCGCCCCCGGAGAACAAAATGACAATCGCTATTGTCTTGATTTTAATGTTATACCATATTCGACTTTAATGGAGCTTAATACATCTATACAATTTTTTTCATAATTTTTTTGTCGTTACTCATGAAGTTATAAAATAATGCAATAGTATTCGAAGTTTTTTATTACCTAAATAGTTTCGCGAATAAAATTGCCAGCTAACAATAGTAAACATTTTCAACTAGTATCAAAATGATAATATCGATAGCCACAATATTCCCGTGCAAACGAGTCTATAAAAATAGTGCTATGGATGTTGTCATTTTATTTTCTATAAAATTAAAGCAACTAATGTTTACCAATAATTTGTTTCATTTTGAAGGCAAAAACAACAGTCCAAAGTTCTATTACCATACAAAAATGGAAAAAATTATAACGAGGATACAATGGTAAGTGATATTAAATTTCGACAATTGAGCTGTTAATAATCATTGAATAAAATTATTATACAATATTGCAATATTTGTTTTCGCTTAGTTGAACCGAGAATAAAAAGACAACGGACATAGAAAAAAAATGACGTTGATTAATTTCTATCAATATCTTATTTTGTTAATATCTATTTAATTATACTACTGTTAATTACAATACTTTTACAAAAGAAATATTTAAAAAAATATCTTTCATTTGAGCTCATTCACTTACAATACTGTTCAGTGAATCATCAGCAATCAACGAAAAACGGTTTTTTATTTTTCCTGGAAAGTTGTGATTTTGCGATTGCCATTTTGTTCTCTTTTTTTTTCTTTTTTTTCAAAAAAGGTGACAACACCTTATTGAAGAACTACAGACCCATCTCACTTCTGAGCCATGTTTATAAGTTGTTTTCAAGGGTCATTACGAATCGTCTCGAACGCAGGCTTGATGACTTCCAGCCTCCCGAACAAGCCGGTTTCCGGAAGGGCTTTGGCACCATGGACCACATACATACGCTGCGGCAGGTTATACAGAAGACCGAGGAGTATAACCTGCCACTTTGCTTGGCGTTTGTGGACTATGAGAAAGCCTTTGATTCGGTTGAGACATGGGCTGTGCTTGAGTCTGTTCAACGATGCCGTATTGACCATCGGTACATTGAAGTGCTGAAGTGTTTGTATAATAACGCCACTATGTCGGTTCGAGTACAGGAAGAGAGCTCCAAGGCGATCCCTTTGAAGAGAGGCGTAAGACAGGGAGACGTAATATCTCCGAAACTGTTTACTACTACTCTGGAGAACGCCTTTAAGCTCTTGGAATGGAAAGGACTCGGCATCAACATCAATGGCGAATACATCACTCACCTTCGATTTGCCGACGATATCGTGGTCATGGCAAAGTCGATGGAAGAACTAAGCACGATGCTCGAAGGCCTTAATCGAGTCTCTCAACAGGTGGGTCTTAAAATGAACATGGACAAGACAAAGGTCATGTGTAATTCTCATGTTGTACCCACCCCTATTTCAGTTGGGAACTCGGTTCTTGAAGTCGTTGACTCGTACGTCTACCTAGGACAAGTAGTCCAGTTAGGTAGGTCCGACTTCAAGAAAGAGGCCAATCGCCGAATCCAACTCGGTTGGGCAGCGTTTGGGAAATTGCGTAACGTCTTCTCGTCCGACATACCTCAGTGCCTCAAGTCGAAAGTTTTCGACCAGTGTGTGTTGCCAGTGATGACTTATGGCACAGAAACGTGGTCTCTCACTATGGGTCTTATTAGTAAGCTCCAAGTAGCCCAACGAGCCATGGAGAGGGCTATGCTCGGAGTTTCTCTGCGAGATCGAATCAGGAATGAGGAGATCCGTAGAAGAACCAAGGTTACCGACATAGCCCAGCGGATTGGCAAGTTGAAGTGGCAATGGGCAGGGCACATAGCGCGGAGAACTGATGACCGATGGGGTCGAAAAGTTCTCGAGTGGAGACCACGTACCGGCAAGCGCAGTGTAGGTCGTCCACCCACGAGGTGGACGGATGACCTTATTAGGACCGCAGGATCGCGCTGGATGCAAGCCGCTATCAACCGGTCTTATTGGAAATCATTAGGGGAGGCCTATGTCCAGCAGTGGACGTCCTATGGCTGAAAATTTACATCTGCCTTGTAGAATATTCGTACGTAATATACTTTACATCCATATACTTGATACAGCGCTTAAATAATCCACTCGGTCATATCACACGTAAAGTAATGAACATTGGACAATACTCGTACAAAAAAATAAAATTGCATAACTACACGTCCTGCGCTGATCGCAGTCTTTTGAAACTAATGTTTTGTTCCACTTCAATATGCCTACAAACCGGGAACGACCTTTTCAATACTATCGGAACTATACACATAATTTTATATATGACATGGTCAGGGCTGGCTCGGTGCATCGCTTGCGATTTATGCCTACTTATAACAAATATCTATGATAATATGCGAGAATCTTGTAAAAAACTGAAGAAGGAAAATATTTTTACCTGCATTAACATACATAATATAATACAGTTAATGTGGAATTTGGTTTGTTGTGGTATAACATGTAATAAAGTCTTAAGCAATGAATATCTAAATAATCAGCTCACTTTTGGTATTTCAATTTTCGTACAACATGTCCCAAATAAACTAAACGGGTATGTGATTCATGCGTTTCAATTAAATGTACAACAAAGTAAATGTTACATTAAATTATGGATATAATAAATACAAATATTAATAATATAGACAATATATCTGTCTCAGACTCATATTTATGTAAGCCGACTGATGTTCCGCTTTATTTAAACAAATCCAAAAAACTTTCAATAATATCTGTAAACATTCGTAGTATCTGGTGTAATCTCGATGATTTTCTATTATCAGTGGACCTTATGAACATACAACCAGACCTATTGATCTTATCGGAATGTTGGATTTCTGATAGTAATCCTCCCCCTAACTTATCTAACTATACATGCAACTACTCTAAAGAGACATACAACCAAAACGACGGTATCGTGGTGTATGTTAGGACGAGTCTTCCAGCTACTACATATGAACCTAGATTTATCGATGGTAATTGTTTGATCACAAAGATAGGTAAAGACACAGCTATAATATCGATTTACCGACCTCCTTGTTTTAGAAATCGCAACAACTTTTTGTCCTCCCTAGAGGAGGTGTTAAAATCATTAGTTTCTATCAGACATATCGCGTTAATTGGTGACATTAATTTGGACATTTTACCATCTACAAAAAATCAAATGGCTGATGATTACTTACTTTTAGCTTCTTCCCATGGCTTACTACCGGCACATTTGATCCCGACTCGCCTCAAAACCTGCCTGGATCATGTTATGCTTAAAACTTCTTACTCAGCAACAACCCTTGTAGTTAAAAGTACAGTAACTGATCACTATCCTGTTATTCTCTCATTGAATGCACCAATACACAGCTCCCAAAAAAAATATGTTACAAAATTAAATCACTCTAATATTACAGAGTCAATAATGAAACATGACTTTACATCTATTTTTTCCATTGGCAGATTGTAATCTGGCTACAGATCAGTTTATAACATCAATTTCAGAAATAATTAAAAATAATACTGTTACATACTCCCCTTCTCGAAAACTGACTAACATTAAGCCTTGGATGACTCAAGGTCTTCTAAGATGCGTCAGAAACCGAGATAAAATGCATGCCAATCTAAAGGAACATCCTAACAATATTATTTTAAAAACCACCTATAAGAGGTATAGAAACTTTTGTTGCTCTTTAATCAAAAAAGTAAGAGGTGAGTTTGAAAAAGCTGAGCTCAATAAAGCTAAATCCAATATTAAAAAAACCTGGCAAGTTATTCACAAGGTCACGAATTACAAACCTACTAAGGCATCCAATGAAACCCTTCTTTCTGGTTGCAACAAATCTCCTAGAGAAACTGTCGAAGACATTAATAAGTTTTTTATTGAAATAGGCAAAAATATAGCTGACCAAATAGTACTTGAACCTAGTGACGAAACATCTAATCTTGCCAACGACAATGCCACCTCTCCAAACTCATTGATACTGATAGATACAGACCCATTGGAAGTATTTCATTTACTTAATAAACTCAAAGAAGATAGCTCTCCTGGTTGGGATAGTATACCTTCTTCTATCTTGAAGCAAAATGCTGCTATTCTTGCACCAGTAATCTCTCACATTTGTAACTTGAGATTCAATACCGGAGTTTTTCCAAATGCACTCAAAAAGGCTTTAGTTCATCCAATATTTAAGAGTGGAGACAAGTCTTTGTATAATAATTATAGGCCTATCTCTGTTCTTCCTGCTCTCTCCAAGGTACTAGAGCGGCTTATAAACAATAGGCTCGTTACATTTTTAGAGAGATTCAACCTTCTGAGCCCAAATCAATATGGTTTTAGACGTGGAAAGTCCACTGGAAATGCAGTGCTTAATTTAACCAATTTTGTTGCTGAGGGATTGGATAAAGGAGACAAGTGCTTGGCCGTATTCTTGGATATAAAAAAAGCGTTCGATACTGTGCCGATTTCTCTTCTAACAAGAAGACTTGAACGCCTAGGAATACGTGGTCTTCCACTTCAACTTTTGAAAGATTATCTTTCTAACAGATACCAGTGTGTAAAAATGGGAGAAAACGTGAGTAGATTCTTGCCTGTTATCCATGGTGTGCCCCAGGGTAGCATACTTGGCCCTACCCTCTTTCTCTGCTTTATCAACGAATTGTGCAATCTAAACCTTAATCTAGCTACCTCTAAAATTTTAACTTTCGCAGATGATACAGTTCTCTTATTTAGAGAAAAATCCTGGCTGCGAACTTACATAGCTGCTCAAACGGGATTCAACAAAGTAAATGAGTGGCTATATAACAGCGCGCTTAGTCTCAATAAAGATAAGACAAAATATATGACCTTCACGATAACTAATTTTTCTCAACCGACGGAATCAGAATATTATAAACTCAGAGTTCACGACTCAATCTGTCCAAAAACGTACTGTTCTTGTCCGATATTACATCGGACTAACACAATTAAGTATTTGGGAGTAAATATAGACAATAACTTATCATTTCAACATCATATTACAAATTTGAAAGGTAGAATCAGGAAACTGATCCCTATATTTAAAACCCTGAGACATATAGCAGACCAAGATCTGCTAAGAAATATATATTATTCTCTCTGCCAGTCCTTGCTTACATACTGTATCCTAAGCTGGGGGGGAATATGTAAGACTAGCCTAAAATCTTTAGAATGTGCACAGAGAGCTATACTAAAAGTTGCAAATTTCAAACCGCGCCTCTACCCGACTGCTGACCTGTACATACAAGGAATGTAATGTTCTCACTGTTAGACAACTTTATCTTCTACAATTGTTTATACAACAACACACTAAGCCTCAGTCAGCAATAAACAATAACTTACATAATAAACGCAACAATAGGAACATATATAATATTTACACTGTACCACTGACAAAAACAGTTTTTGCAATGCACTTTTCCAACTATTTGGGTCCTAAATTATACAACAAACTTAGTAAACAATCTGCTGTTCAGAAGCTAAATGCGCATAAATTTAAAAAAAAAATGTTATCTTTCCTAAAAGATATGGACTATCAAAACACTGAAAGCTTTATCTCTGTTCATTAAATTTCTTCTATTAATTATTTATGTTAAAAAACGATTCGAACTATGCTTATCATAGTTTTAATACGTTTTAATAGCTTAGGCATGAATGTTTAAATTTTATTATTTTAAATATTATTTCGAAAACTTATTGTTAATATTAATTCAATTTTCTTATTTATAATTATTTTAATCTAGTGCAACTATAGGGAGAAGCCACCGGATTCCGAGACACAGTTTTTAACTAGTTCGGAACCGGTGGATTCAATTCAATAGCATGTATATTTTGTGTTCTAATAAACATTTTTTTTTGAAATGATGATGATGATGATGATGATTTTGTTCTCCGGGGGCGGCGTTATTTACTCTAAAGGAGTGTTTTGGCATGACACTCTCTTTTGTTTGCCAGTGTCAAATCTATTCTTAATCAATAAAATTCACACTACGGTTTTTACAGATATCTGTGCACTACGGGATTAATCCTGAAACAGCTGTTCTGTATATTTTCTCGTACAAGTCAATGTACTTTTTGTGTGGTACAATAATATCCTACAATACGTTCATCTAGAAAAATACTCACCATTTAAGACATACAGTTTTTTTGTTTCTTTTTTATTGCTTCAATTTCAGTTTTAAAGATAAGTTTAGAGTTTAGAGTTCAGAGCAAGTCGTGGGAAAAAAGTTTCCATGTCCAAACACCGCAGTTATTTAGCCAGCTATGAGAACGGCCGGTTTCGTGTAAGGAATTATTTTTGCATGCAAATAACCAGTTTCAATGAAGTAATTATTTTACTCGTATTCATTTTGCATTCGAGTTTCTTGTAGTATTTATTTTATAAGTAGCTGTCCTTCGCTCCCGGCTTTGTACATTTCGCGCGCTGAGGCATGGATTCTAAGATGATGGTCCAATTATGACGGCGCCTTCGTAGCTAAATTAGCAATTTAGAATATTTCTGTTTCTTTTTCGGGTAAGGCATTCGATAGAGAGAACCATTCTACGTTGCTATTAAATTTACGATGGCGCCTTCATAATTGGGCCTACTATCGATCAAGCGACTGACGACTGATTGTGATACTATAGCACACATTGTGTTCTAATTATAAACAAGTGCGTATTGTTACTCGCCATTCAAACAAACCATGAAGAAAAACATGGTTGAGAACCTTTAGGTACAAAAAGTTGAATTCTCATAATGTCTGGATGTCTAAGGGGTCTTTTTGTTTGTTTTCAAATCTAGGACAAGTAGTCTAGTTAGGTAGGTCCGACTTCAACAAAGAGGCCAATCGCCGAATCCAACTCGGCTGGGCAGCGTTCGGAAAATTGCGTAGCGTCTTTTCGTCCGACATACCTCAGTGCCTCAAGTCGAAAGTTTTCGACCAGTGTGCGTTGCCAGTGATGACTTATGGCACAGAAACGTGGTCTCTCACTATGGGCCTTATTAGTAAGCTCCAAGTAACCCAACGAGCTATGGAGAGGGCTATGCTCGGTGTCTCTCTGCGAGATCGAATCAGAAATGAGGAGATTCGTAGACGAACCAAAGTTACCGACATAGCCCAACGGATTAGCAAGTTGAAATGGCAATGGGCAGGGCTGATGACCGATGGGGTCAAAAAGTTCTCGAGTGGAGACCACGTACCGGCAAGCGCAGCGTAGGACGCCCGCCCACAAGGTGGACGGATGACCTCAGACCTAAGACCGCAGGATCGCGCTGGATGCAAGCCGCTTCCAACCGGTCTTATTGGAGATCCATGGGGGAGGCCTATGTCTAGCAGTGGACGTCCTTCGGCTGATGAATGTATGAATGGATAGATTTAAAATCGCTGCCAAAAGTGACATTGACATTTATAAACAAAATTAGCCCATGAACTGTTAACCCTGAAACGCTCGCCGTCATACGATCCCAGAGGACAACCATGCGTACTCGTATAGGACACGTTATAGATAACAGGACATAGCCCATTGTGCGAGGGAGATAATTAATGTTCCTGAAACACGAACGTTATTAAAGGATACGGAAAAAAACTTTGCCGAGGAAAACTGACTTACTTTGGTAAGGGGTGTTGTTTACACAGCAGAATATAGAGCTGAAATTATATTTTTACAACTAGATGCACCTTTAAAACAAGTCTTATGTATTATATAGGTTTCTTTGTGTGTTAACACATTTTTATTTTTTCATACAGGCCCTCCTATTTTTTAACTTAAGCTTATTACGTAGCACTGTTCACTGATATTTTAGTTTAAGTCTGGTAAGTAAATAAAATTTATTCGGTCGGGTTTTAATAAAGTATACGAACTTAATATTTACTAGATGTTAAAGTCATTGCATAAATTAATGTTCAGTCCTTTTTCCTGCAGGTTTTATAAAACGCCATCTTGGTGCTCGGTATTCGTTAATTTATAACTAATACAATCTCAAATTTTGCAAAGTCAACATTTAAAGAATTCAACTTTTTGTACCTAAAGGAACAAAATGACATTAATAATTATTTTTTGCACAAAATAGCATGACCGACTTCACCCGTGTACAGAATCATTACATAGTATAAAACAAAGTCGCTTTCCGCTGTCTGTTCCCACGTATGCTTATATCTTTAAAACTACGCAACGGATTTTGATGCAGTTTGTTTTAATAGATAGAGTAATTCAAGAGAAATGTTTATATGTATAATACACCTGTGCGAAGCCGGGGCGCATCGCTAGAACGCAAATATTATGCACGTATCGATGTAACATTTTTCACATTATTGTTGATTTATCAAAAATGGCTCAGCCGATTTCAATAAAATTTAAATTAGACCAATTTCGAAGTATACTCTCTCCAATAAAAAAGGAATTATTGAAATCGGACGACTATGAAAAAAGTTAAGCGTGGTTTTACATAAAAAAAAAAATGTATATATATATATATATACGCGTCGAATTGTATACCTCCTCCGGTGGTTCGTCGGTCAAAAAATAATAGCCGCTAAGACTACAATACCGGTGCCAGGACAGTTTCATTTAAGTTTCCAGTAAAGTTAGTAACCGCACGTAAACACGGGAACGTGAGGGAAATTAGTAAAGGAATATAATAAAAGAGAAAAAGTACGATTAGAGATGTTTAATTCTAGCCATTTTATCGATAATATTTATTATATTAATAATATCGATAATGTTTATAGATATTTATTTATACAGCGACACGTGTAATCCATAGAGGAGGCAGCAGTGAAAGTCCTACGGCTGATGGATAGATGGATGGAATACGTATAGATAAAAGTAGAAAAAACCGGACAAATGCGAGTCAGGCTCGCACATCGAGGGTTCCGTACAAATCCAGAAAATTGGGAAGTAAGTTGTTAAAATCTCTATACTATAACCATCGATAAACAAGTTTCTTTTTAAATGATACCTTACATGATACGATTTACTCACTTTGAATTTTGAACCCATATTTTGTGAATTTTGAGGCCCTATTTTTTGTAATTTATAAAAAAATGTACAGTTTTCAGATTTATTCCTATATGTGTACTCTGAGACAATGCTTTTCGCCAAATTTCATAGTTCTACGTCAACGGGAAGTACCCCGTAGGTGTTGATTTTTGTGAGTGTCGAAATATGCGGTTTTTTACGACATAAACGGCTCTAACTTTTTTAAACGACAACTGAGAAGTTTGTTTTTTCCACAACAGCAAGAATTCATCGATATACGTATACAGTTTAAATTTCAACTCGATATCTTTACGCGTTCTCGAGATAAAGAATCTTGACATACACACAGACGGACAACAAAGTGATCCTATAAGGGTTCCGTTTTTTCCTTTTGAGGTACGGAACCCTAAAAAAGACATATTTATTTATTTATCTAATTTTGTTTTCAAGACAACTAACTGCAGAGCACAAGTTAATGCACCCAGATTTTAGAAGTTGTTTCTAGTAGAACCCACGCTGCAGAAAAATGCAACCTCCTGCTAATGATTCAAAGCAAAATCATGACTCCAGACTCTGTATGAAACAATCCATAAGTTTCCCAGGCATTCCATCTGTATAAACAATCTATATTATACCGCTATTCAAAGACCATGGGTTATGTACATGTATACGCATGAACTTAGCTGCTTTTGCATTTGGTATGTACATGTTCAGAACTACTGCATTCAAGCCTTAAAAAGTACCCGCTCTCTTCAGAAAAATGCAACTTAATTATTCAAAGCAAAATCACGACTTTGTAACAATCGATAACATTTCCAAGCACCGCATCCCTACAAAACTCTATATTCGTACAGCTATTCAAAGACACGACTACATCGCGTGCGTCTGACACCGGAACCTAGCTTTTTTCTCGGCGATCCTTTGTGGAGCTTCCTTTGGCTAACGGTGAGCTAGGGCTGCCACGGGAACCTTTCTTGATCTTGTAATGTAATATAATATAACTTGTCTTATGAAAAATGTAATAGGATAGACATGACGTTTATTTAGTACTAGCTGCCCGTCCCAGGATGAATTATACCTATAAACATTGCGTAAAAAATATTCTAACATAACAGCTTTGAAAATCTGTTGCGTAGTTTAGGAGATATAAGTAGATACACAGACAGAAAGACAAACACATTTTTTTTTCCATTAGCTGTTTGGTTGATTCGTGGTTCTGATACTGTACTTCAGTCCTAGGTTATTTGGATTTGTTTTTGTCCTTCTATGCCCCAAATGGCAAAAGCTCCGACTTTTAGAAATTCTTTGAGAAACATGACATGCATAAATATTATGAGGCCAAAATACAAAAAACATAGCATTTTGAAGATTTGCTAATATACATAATTGCCCACGACATAATTTCTTAGCCCAAGATCGATGGCCATAAAAAGTATGGGTATGTCAACCCTATTCCAACTCACCAGCCCCAAGTAGTGGGGCGGGGGTCCCATTGTGTGGGGCCAATTTGAATATTCAAGTGTGGGCAAGCTCCGTAATAGATGTCGATGGCGAGAGGGTTAAGCTTTTTTTTAGTTGGCTTTAGTAACTACGGCGAGGCAATTAGCTTTTAAATGAGATTTTTGTATGACCGAACCAGATTTAGCGATTACGTATTGAAGGGTTTAATGGAGCGGAAAATTAACTATAAAAGTAAGAAATATAGAAAAAACAAGTAGATTAAAAGGCTGTTTTTACGATAAGATAAATCTAATTTCTTTGTTCAAAATATTATGTGATGAGATGAGTGTGTACTTGGCAGATATGCTGGTGAATAAAGGTTAGGGATACTTTGCTAAATATTTCTGACTCTGGAAAAAGAATCCTACAAGGAGACAGTTAATAACTTAGGATTGTGATTAAACTGATTAATTTGTAAATATGTATTACTAGATTCCAATCCATATGTATTATACCTCATTTACACGTGCATATAGTCTGATCCATTCTTCTTGGCGACAGGGAAGTTAGCTACAAGGTGCGCGAAACTAATCCTTGCTATTCTTCTTCTAAAAAATCCTATTTATATTCTTCCATACATAATTAAAAAACGAAATATTGACAGTTCATTAAGGCGCTGCCCAAAGACAAAAATCGGTAAAACGTCATGTTTTCCGTCGCACAGTTAGGCGTGACTGTTACTGATACAAACTTGAAAAACATACAGAGCACTCAATAATAGTTCACAAGAGAGACTTTTACAAAAACATTGCAAAAATATTATCTGGTATCTTGAAAAAAAATTCACAAAAAAATCTTAAGACAAAAAATCTTTCGTTTCGCATATTCTCATATACTCAATATTTAGATTAATAACTACTATATTTTTTGTAATTATAAAATAGGAAATTTACTAAACTAAAGACATATCTATATACGAGTATTTTACTGCACACGGCTTCATTTCTTTTTAAACAAACGAAAACTGTGAAAAATTATCGAATTCTCATCTCGAGTTTCGTCTAAAACTAAACGACACGAGATTTTAGACTCTATTTGTATACTGCAGACATTATTGTAAAATACCTAAAAGTTTACTGTTGGAGCGTCTTAATTCTATGTAAAAAACGCCGCCAGCGCCACCCGCGAGACTTGAATCTCATAGGAAATGCTGTGTAAATATGCAAACAAGTGTAAATATTAGTTACTCGTAGGCTTGTAAAAATAATTATTTGTACTTATACTGATTCCACTTTTAATAAAAATGAGAAATTTGTTGCTGTTATGATTTTATTTTGAGTGCTTTCCACACTAGATTTTTTATCTCAAAGAGTTATCTTTGTGATAAGCATTTCAAAAATCTGAAGCGAACGCAGGATTTGAACCTGCCCCTTCGGATCACTAGCCCGACGCTCTAACCAACTGAGCCAGCCCGCCTCCTACTCAAGCTTCAAATTTCTGAAATGCTTACATTACCCAACTTATAGCGTTGGTGGCGCCACCTGTGATACCCGTATTAGACAGGTTATGACTCAACTAGAAGTTATTAGAACTTCTAAAGATTGACGAGAGATGACGCACTGCTAAATCAATGTTATGATTTTATTTTGAGTGCTTTCCACACTAGATTTTTTATCTCAAAGAGTTATCTTTGTGATAAGCATTTCAAAAACCTGAAGCGAACCACAAATCTAGTGTGGAAAGCACTCAAAATAAAATCATAACATTAATTTAGCAGTGCGTCATCTCTCGTCAATCTTTAGAAGTTCTAATAACTTCTAGTTGAGTGATAACCTGTCTATTACGGGTATCACAGGTGGCGCCACCAACGCTATAAGTTGGGTAATGTAAGCATTTCAGAAATTTGAAGCTTGCGTAGGAGGCGGGCTGGCTCAGTTGGTTAGAGCGTCGGGCTAGTGATCCGAAGGGGCAGGTTCAAATCCTGCGTTCGCTTCAGATTTTTGAAATGCTTATCACAAAGATAACTCTTTGAGATAAAAAATTTGTTGCTATTTGTTTTGATGTACAGAATATACCCTTAACAGGATGCTAATTGATTACCAGTAACCCAGGCAGTGTGTAGTCAACCGCAAACCTATTCGAAATAAAAAAAAAACCCTGTAAAATACGACGGTTGAATTACAAGGCGAGGCGTACTGCAAAAGCATAAATAACCTATTAGAACATTTACAATTAATTTAATATTTTTTTTTCACTTCGAAAGTGCTCGTCTGATTCTCATTTCTCATTATATTGAGTGGTCACTGAAAAAATTAATGAACGTCAATGCGATCAAAAAATTTAATAACTTAGTCTTGAAATTCTAATCAAGTAAATACGTTTGAAAGACACTTAATTTCTCATAGTTATGGTGAATATTCAGACGCCTCTATATTAATTACATTGGTTTCAAGTCGTAGTTAGAATATCGGTATGAATATGCAAAAGGCACAGAATTCGCTAAAGGTTACTTGAAAAACTTTGTGACCCAATCAAGTTCAGTTCGGTAATTCTATAGAATAATATTGAATGTCACCTTCAATACAAAACAAACAGGATAAAACACAAACCTAAATCCAATGTAACTAAGAGCACACCCATTCTCATATACAAAGTTATTTCTAATCAAATAGCATCAGCAAATAGCAGCTTTTAGGGGCTTATTCTGTACATCAAAACTAACAACTTTTGTTCTGCGACTTTTGTCAAAACTCGAAAAAAAAATTGTTATATAGAAAAATATCATTCACCTGCGACAAAATGCATCGAACAGCTGATTTATTTTTAGTTTTAAAAAAGTCGCAGGACAAAAGTAAGATTTGATGTACAGAATAAGCCCCTAAAAGGATGCTATTTGATTAGAAATAACCTGGTAATAAATAATAATAATAAATATTAGGGGACATCTTACACACGGTCTCTGACCCCAAACTAAGCAAAGCTTGTGATATGGTTGCCAGAGACTGATATACTACATATACATATTTTTAAATACATACTTATACAGATAGTACCTAAATAACACCCAGACACAGAGTAATCCTATGTTCATCACATAAATGTTTGCCCTGCGTGGGGATCGAACCCACGCCTCTTTGGTCCAGAACTCAGGGTCACTAATGACTGAGCCACCGAGGCTGTCGAATAACTGTATAAATCGGTAAAATGCTATTTTCTTTTCTATAAATACTCACGGATGTAAATTGCCCTGAATCGTAGCTTCCTAAAATACGGTTTTATAAAAGGTTGTGTGTGAAGTGTCATTTATTTATTCATAGCTCCATCGACTTGGCTTTTTTCTGTTTTTCTGTATTGATGCGTAGCTCGCTACGGTTAAAGTCAGCTTTCAAATAAAAAAAAATGATTTAAACAGCTTGGAAGCTCGAAAACTTTTTGAGCCCAATCGCATCTTCGCTTTGCTTTGCGCTTTATTACACCAATTTCAAACTCCCTTTATTTGCGACTAAATTTAAACAAAAACAAATGCTCCAAAAACCCGCCATATTCAAATCGCAATAAAAGAAACATCGACAGCAATGTCCCAACCCTAAAACCAAAACATTTGGGGGTTTGTTCTTTATGATTATTATCAGAAGTGAGAAAGCGGCTTCCTAGGTTATCGCGGGCAGCGATAAGACCGCCCTAAAGACGAGTTATTATGCTAAATTTTATGTCTGTAAATTACCCTATGCCGTAGGGAAAAGTAAACAGGGAAAAAAGGCCTTGAATATTTTATTCGAGTCAATGTGACTTGATTTTCCTTGACAACCGTTTTGTTTGTACCTACTGCTCTACTTTATTTTGGTTGGAGGCAGGAAGGAGCTAAGAATATACGAGTGTGGAATAGAAGCTTTGTGTGTTTTCGAGAAAGGGCGTTGTAATGAAAGTTTGATTTTCTTACTTTTTAGGTACATTTAGGTAGTTGAAATTTTAAGAAGTGGATCGATTTTTCAAGGATTTTCTGGCGTTAATCGCCATTATCTTAAGTGAGAATTCCATTTTACATTCTAACACTACATCCATAACTACATAAAAAGCATTGGATCATCCACAGATCCTTGAAGGTTATTATATTTTTTTTTATTATATTTTTGGGACATCTTACACACGGCCTCTGACCCCAAACTAAGCAAAGCTTGTGATATGGATGCCAGAGACTGATATACTACATATACTTATTTTTAAATACATACATATTTAGATAGTAACTAAATAACACCCAGACACAGAGCAAACACCTATGTTCATCACATAAATATTTGCCCTGGGTGGGGATCGAACCCACGCCTCTTTGACCCAGAAGTTAGGGTCACTAACCACTGAGCCACCGAGGCAGTCGTAATTTCTATAATCCGGCTTATTATGTACTTTCCTAAAAGCATAAACTAAGCTTGAGGATTTTTGTCTATACTAAAATGAACAAAGGCAATAAGGGCGTCTAAACTTCAGAGATACTGGCCTTGATTCCGTCACGAACCAAAGCAAAACCTGTACAAATAGACTTTGTGATTCGCAATTGAAAGTGACTACAGTACCGGTCACGTTTCCTTTTCTAAGGTCAGTAAGGAATCGTGTTCTAATTAATATACAAGTATAGGGATAGAAAGGAATAAATTATTGCAAAGAACAACTCGAAGTTTCTGGAATTCTGGGACTATTACGATTCTAATCGTATTTTAGAGTCCCATAAGATGTGCGCTAGTTCTGTAGTGGTTTGTGGATATTATTGAAAGCTAGCTTCAATTCAAATCATCATTATCATCATCCACACAACCCGTTATTGTTACTAAGACCACTGCTGAGCACAGGCCTCTCTTTTTGTACGTATTCCTCTCGGTCCAATGCCAACCTTCTCCAGGAGCCTGATTCTTTATCGACACAACGTAAAGTAGCGCCTTTTCTTACGCGGCGAACAATCCGTCAAAGTTTAAGTCCAATTCAAATTCAATTCAACTATTGAAGAAAAACCTCCTGAGAAAACCTGTGTCGAGGTTTTTTATTTTTACCGACTTCCAAAAAAGAGGAGGTGCTATGTTCGTCTGTAGGTATTTTTAATTATTTTATGTATGTTCATCTCAATGTAAATGTTCAATTGAGAGCCGATTTAAAAAAAAATCTTTATAAGTTCGAAAGTGTTCTTCCAATGATCCCATTTAAATTTTATCGAAATCGGCTGAGCCGATTTTGATAAATCAACAAAAATGTACATGGATGTCACATCGATTCTTGCAAATTGTTCGAATTATGTACACGGTGGAAATCGGTGTTGCTATTTTTTGCGAAAAATAATTATTAGATTATCTCAAATATATTAGGTCAGCTAATTCAGATTAATCACGGTAGGCTATATAACAGGCATGAAAGTTCTTAGATGTTATAATAGCTGGTGGGTATAATGTTCAATTCAGTGCCTATTTAAATAGGTAGGTAGGTATATTCGTGAATAAATTTCAATACATTCCATGATACAAGATCCAACATTTTCATGTCAGAGCATTCTAAAAGCAACACCACAAATCATAATACACAATCTCAGTCTACTTTAAAACAACGAGCAAGATATGACAAAATAAGCCAGCTGTAGCGAAACCTTGCACTTTCGTAGGGACTTCACATGTCGCACAATATTTTGTAAACCCTCAATCTATAAGTATATAAGTAATAGGTATAATTTCAAATTTGAAAATAACAAAAAAGAAACTTCAGCGTCTAAATATTTTTTTGTCGATCGATGTCTCAATAACCATGCACGATAGGTGAAATTGTATAGGACCTTAATTATTATTGTGCATCGTAAAAAAGCACACGTATTATTGGTATTGCAATATTCTGTGAATATTTCAAGCACACGGAACGAAAAACGGCTTAAAATTCAGGTTTGTTGTATGGGTTATATTTTTATTTTGTTTTTAGTGTTTATTGTTATAACGGCAACAGAGAAACATCATCTGTGAAAATTTTAACGTTCTAGCTATCACAATTCATGAGATACAGCCTGGCGACAGACAGACGGTCAGACGGACAGCGGAGTCTTAGTAATAGGGTCCCGTTTTTACACTTTGGGTACGGAACCCTACAAGTAACAAAGAAGTATTGCATCAATTTTTTTTCATGTATCAATGGAGGATGAGTTATTGTGAAAAAAACTGAACATTTTCTTCAAGATGGCGGAAAATTCATATAAGAAATCTTGATACATAATATTGATACTTGAAAACGTAATATCCAAAATGTAGCCTTCCCGGTTCACAAGCATTTCCAATCCGTTTTTGCCAACGTAATGACTGGACTACAGCGAAACCTGGTAGTTTCATGCGACCTCACACGTTTCACGTAATATTTTGTAAACCCTCAAGTCAGAAGTCCGTGACCCCGGTTGCGGGTAGCCAACCGTGCAAGCCCCGTGGGAACCGGCCTTACCCTTGGCCCTTCGTGACTCTAGGATGAATATTTATACGATAGGAAATGGTGTTGAAATCGCCGATCGGATAGAAATGGAATGGTGATGGAGTGACGGGAAATGTGTACTTATCTATAAGTGATGGTTATGTGGTAATGGACGCCATTAGTTATGATATGGCTTGTGACTGACATGTTTTGAGCTTTTGGGTACAATTTATGTAGTGGTAGAGATCAGAGTCTTCAGCAAGCAGTAGTGTGCGAGCATGTTTCCAGAGAAATGTCTGGGCAAAATGAGATTTAAGATTTTCATTTCCTAGAAGACGAGCTCTGTGGTATGCTAGGTACGTAAGGTTTTTCACCTGTATAGTTCACAATTCTGCGGCCGTATTGTGTATCCATAGCCGTGGTGGTCAAGAGGTAGTGACACCCGCCTTGCAATCGTGAGGTCGTGGGTTCGAATCCCGTACCAATGAGTTCTTTGGAATTTATGTACGGAATTTCACACCACTGGCTTTTCGGTGAAGGAAAATATCGTGAGGCAACCTACGTACGTCCTTAGAAGAAATTCGATGGCGTATGTGAATCCACCAACCCGCACTGGGCCAGCGTGGCGGATATGGCCCAGTCACCCTTCGTGGGTAGGCCTACGTCCTGCAGTGGACTATTAAAAAGGCTGGTACAGTACAGTACAGATTGTGTATCCGCTCTGACGTTCGGCTTCGCTTTTTCTCCTGCTTGCGCCGGTTACTCGCGCCACGAGAGAGAGCGGGAGGAAAATCGAAGCCGGACGTCAGAGCGCGTACACAATACGTGGGCTGATAAAGAGCTATCATGGGCAAGACAGACGTTAAGCTATCTATCGTGTAGCTCGTTACGGTACCCAATAGCATAAAAGAATCTAAATATCAGCGCTGGTATCAAGCAGCTACTCGTTGCTCAGTTGGGATCAAATTCGTAACCAAATATTAGTTTTTTAAACTGTATTTGTTTCTATTTTTATTTTATATTTCGTATGTCACTCTCTACCAAAGTTATATTAAATTTTTACATAAAAATTGCTCATAATATTATTATTATAATAAGCATATAAATACATATATAAAGTCTCTGAACTTTTCAAATTCGTAGTGTTGAGCTATTTTAAAAATTTAACTTCTTTAACTTATAGACGATAAATTAGATCCCCCGCAAATACAAGACACTTAATTCGCAGTAACTCTAACAGCAACTGTAGACAAGTAATAAAAAAATATCATCAAAGATAAGGGTAGGAACATAACATGATTAATATGCCATGAATGCCTAACCAAAATTACAACGTAACGAGGTGGCCACGGTAAAACTTCCAAATGACCTCGGGGACATTTGACATACCCATCAATATTAAATAGGTTGGTGTAAGTCCTTTGATCGTGTATAGGTTTAGTTTAGAAGATATATTTGGCTAAAAGGGATTTTGATTGAAGGCTTTATTAAAAGAGACATAAAATTATCAGGTCGGCCAGATGGATGGATAGAAACAGTCTTTGTTACACTTTTCAATCTAATCTTTAAGCCTAAAGATTTGCACTTTTCAATCCAATCTTTAAGCTTAAGCGCTCGTAGCATAGTTTGACTACGTAGATTAGGTGTTTGTCAGCGATCACCGAAATGAAGCAACGTTCCGCACGGTCAGTATTTGGATGGGTAACCGCGGGTGGCTTTTTCCAACTGAGCGCTGCCGTGGCTCGGATGACACGTTAAATTGTAGGTCCCGGTTGTTTTAACCGTTTAGCCATGTCAGAGGCCTTTAGGCGGCCTTAAAACTCTGACACCAGGGCTAGCCACACGGCCTATACGAACTTACTTACTACTGTATTGTACTGTACCAGCCTTTTTAATAGTCCACAGCAGGACGTAGGCCTATCCACGAAGGGTAATTGGGCCATATTCACCACGCTGGCCCAGTGCGGGTTGGTGGATGGGTGGTGGACTTACTAGCTTAGTATTCAATTATTGACAATCTTAAAAATTGGATTGAAACGTGCACAGCATGGACTGTGGTTCGGACAAGAAGTAGTCGGATCGTTTTTCTATCCATCCACCCATCAGCCATAAAAGACTGCTGGACATAGGCCTCCCCGATGGATCTCCATTAAGACCGGCTGGAAGCTTCCATCCAGCACGATCCTACGATCTTAATGAGGTCATCTGTCCACCTCGTGGGGGAACGTTTTTAACCAAACAAAAAGCCTCCCAATCAATATTCCACATCTCCAATCTATCTCACACAAACACTAGAAATAGAGTAAGTAATTAAAGCTTAATGAAAACAGTGCGAATTGAATTTTCCGTGTTAGCGACCGCCCTCGTTAGCGGCACTTTGTTTTCATTATCATTAAACACCGAGCGATTAATCTTCGTTACGGATATTTAGGACTGGGATGCAGCGTTTTCGGGACTCTTTGCTAATTAATTTATTGCAAAGTATTTGGGATAAGTTCCATTAAAAGTATCGTAACTAGAAGCTGGTATCGTCTTTGTACGTATTTTTTTTTTCTGTGACGATGTCGAGATATGAAAAATTGTATAGTTTTTTATTTATGGATATTTACGACTGTTGAATTCAACCCGCTTTCAACCAGGCTTATTAGAAATCCATACGGGAAACATATGATCGGCAACGAAAGTCGATGGATGTATGGAACATGTAAAGGTACATTGACTTCACCCCTTTATAATCATTCTCGTTCGCCAATCTTAGAACATAGTTCCACAAATACCAAACCAATTCCATTTCCACGTAGACGTCACAAGACCTACGGATCCTTTTAATAATTTAACCCACCACAGTATAAATAATAGTCCAAATCCAGGGCCTCGTCTAAAATATAACCCGCATAATTCCTAGGGAAGTCAAAGTCACATGCGGTAATATGGCCGCCTTAGATGGCCGCGCTCTTGGAATCATTTTATTCTCCTCCAATTTTGGATAGTTCCAGAAATATTACTAAAATTCCATTTCCACGTAAACAACACACTACAGATCTAAGCTATGGATCCTTTGAATATTTTAGCGTACTCAATTATAATATTTAGACCAAAACCGGGATTACATCAAAAATAAAACTCGCACAATGACTAGGGAAGTCACTGGCGGCGAAATTGGGGCGCTCTTTAATGCATTATTGCTATACATACATCGATCTTGGAATAGTTTCAGGAGTACTAACTAAAGATCCCGTAAATAATTTACATTCGACTAAAATACATCGAATGTTAATCTTAAGTCATCAATCACTCAATGTTGAGTCAAAACCATCACAGAAAAATACATCTTTGCATAATATTATTACAAGCACTTAAAGTCGTAGGTATATTTATTACAAATAAATCACAGGAAGGTATCATTTTGTATCCTTTTTTATTTGAAAAGTATACAAGCGACAAGTCACTCGTAATAGCATCTATAGGTACTTGATCATCTGCAAAAATGCGCTTTTTGCGAGCACGAACTTTCAATTTAATTTGTTCAAAGTTGGTTTTGGACTATGACTACCTCATTATAAATAACATAGTTCAAAACCGGGATTAAGTCTAAAATATAACTCGCACAATTCGTAGAGAAGTCACGTGCCGTAAATACACCGTACTTTTATAATGATTTTTGTTCTGTGCCAATTTTGAAAAATAGATTCAGATATACTACTCCATTTCCACGTAGGCGACACATTACATATCTGTGCCACGAATCCTTTAAATATTTTAACCTACCATTTATAAAGTCCAAAAACCGAGATTACGCCTAAAATATAACCCGCATAATTCCTAAGTAAGTCACATGCGGTAATATCGCTGCGCTTTTATAAATCGTTCTTGTTCTGCATCGATTTTGGAACATAGTTTCAGAAATACTACTCGAATTCCATTTCCACGTAGGCGACACATTACCTACGTATCTGTGCCACGGATCCTTTAAATATTTTAACCTACCATGTATAAATGTAGTCCGAAACCGGGATTACGTCTAAAATATAACCCGCACAATTCCTAGGGAAGTCACGTGCGGTAAAATCGCCGCGAAATTCAATAAACTAGTTAAGGGCCCCGCAAAGGCCCGTCGGCTAATCTCGGTCTGTTAATGGATCCCTTCGAAGTCTATTAAATCTTCGAACCGTGATACTGGCTGTGTATAACATAAACTGCGCATTGTTTGTGGGTAGATTTATCTATGACGCGGGCCTTTCGTTAGAAAGTAGAGTTTTATGATAAGGTTATTTTCTATTTATGAGAAAAGAATTAACAATTAAGATGGAAACATACTATCGGACACGGCCTACGGACGCGACTGACAGCCGCGACTGATAGGTATCTAGACTATGAAAGTACACTGATGTTGTTTTTAAACTTTCGCGATTTGAACACATAATTATTATATACTACGGGACTAATCGCGCACTAAAATTACGAGATAAATAAATACCTCCTCATCCCGACGATTCGGCCGAGTTGCATCGACCGTGGTCACGAGTAGACTGAGTCTAGTCGATGCAACTCGGCCGAAACGTATATAATAATTATAAAGTACACTGAGCCGTGCACACTATCGGACATAAGTCGCGGACGTCACCTTCGGACGACCTTGAGCGTTCGGACGTCCGAGAGCGATCTGGCACACCGGATGTTTTAAGACTGTGCACATTGCTAAGTCGCGGCTGTCAGTCGCGTCCGTCAGCCGCGTCCGATCGTATGTTTCCGGCTTTAGGCTTACAGGTATTGTAAGTTCAGTTTTTTCTTTATTTTAAATGGCAACTAAACTTTATTCTACTTTATTTTTAGTCGAATTAATTATCGTATGAAAGTGATGGCATACGTTGGTAAGCCGATAAGTAGATAATTGTATATTTTTGATTAGTCCACCATCATTTTTACAGAATCTACAAAAGCATGTATGTGACTGTTTAATTTTGTGGATATTACATATTTTCCTCAAAATCTTCATAACTTAATCCCAAAAACAACCTCAATAAAGTCCAAAACCGATCAAATTATATCTGTTTATGACACGTGACTTATCAGCCAAAACGCGCTTAACAGAAGTATAAGAAAGGCTGCACGCAGCCATATTATGAGCCATGTAACATACAATGGCGTGCTAGGGATAACGTGTTACGACCGATACGGTTCCTGGTATTAAAATATAGTAAATATTTGAATATCCCGAATAGAGCCAATAGAAGATTTTTTTTAAAACATGATTTCTTACAGGTGATTTTTAAGTTATTGCAAGTATCAATGGACAAAATTAATCAGACTCAGTATTTTTGCCTTTTGTAAAAGTCTGGAAACGTCAAGTCTTTAATTCATAAGCTGAAAAACGTTCTACACAAAAAGTCAAAGTAAAAAAGTAGACATCTATCCAGCTGCTTGTGAGCCTAGAGTCGCTGCTTGCATCTGGCAACGGCACACTGACGTACCTACTAATACTAATCATGACAGACACTGAGATATGTTACAAATAATATACCTAGTCCGTACCTATCTATACAGGGTTATTCCTAATCAATTAGCATCCTTTTAGGGGCTTATTCTGTACACCAAAACTAACAACTTTTGTTTAACGACTTTTATCAAATCTCAAAAAAATAATCGTTCCATAGAAAAATATCGTTCACCCGCGACAAAATGTATGGAACAGCAGATTTTTTTAGTTTTTACAAAAAGTCGCAACTAAACGGATGCTAATTGATTAGGAATAACCCTGTATAGAGACTATTACACACATAATGATACACAACTCTTCCCAACATTTAGTAAAACTTCAGTAGATTCCCTTCATCATAACCTAACTTTTTCCACCAGCCTTTTGCCCCAAACACAAACACATCAAACTCCTATTATGAACCTTTCACGTATTACGTTGTTTTTACGCTCGGTTATAAAATTGCGCGTTAAATTCCGGGCACGTTTGTGTCGCCCCCTAGCGAGTCAATCATTGTTTTATTAGGAACAGACATTTTTGTGGGACTCAAAACAATCTATGGTGCTGAGAGAGAAATGGCTTGACTAGAAATAAGACCATTTCCTAGTGTCACTTTAAAATATACACCTTTTAGGCTTTTTTTTTCACGTCGATGGAATTTTGTGACTTCTTACAAAATGTAGAATCACACCTTATGAACCTTAATCGAAAATTACTCATATTTTTTAGGGTACCGTACCTCAAACGAAAAAAAACGGACCCTTGTAGGATCACTTTGTTGTCCGTCTGTCCGTCTGTGTGTATGTCAAGACTCTTTATCTCGGGAATACGTAAAGATATCGAGTTGAAGTTTAAACTGCTTAGTTATCGTTTAAAAAAAGTTAGAGCCATTTATGTCGTAAAAAACTGCATATTTCGACACTCACAAAAATCAAAACCTACAGGGTACTTCCCGTTGACATAGAATTATGAAATTTGGCGAGAAACATTGTCAAACAGTGTTACAAAATGTAGAATCACACCTTATGAACCTTAATCGAAAATTACTCATATTTTTAGGGTACCGTACCTCAAACGAAAAAAAACGGAACCCTTGTAGGATCACTTTGTTGTCCGTCTGTTCGTCTGTGTGTATGTCAAGACTCTTTATCTCGGGAATACGTAAAGATATCGAGTTGAAGTTTAAACTGCTTAGTTATCGTTTAAAAAAAGTTAGAGCCATTTATGTCGTAAAAAACTGCATATTTCGACACTCACAAAAATCAAAACCTACAGGGTACTTCCCGTTGACATAGAATTATGAAACTTGGCGAGAAACATTGTCTTACAGTGCAAATATAGGAATAAATTTGAAAATTGTACATTTTTATTTAAATCACAAAAAATAGGGCCTCAAAATTCACAAAATATGAGTTCAAAATTCAAAGTGAGTAAATCGTATCATGTAAGGTATCATTCATTAAAAAAAAGCTTCATTAGCACATGCTATAACAGGTTTTTAATTAATTTAACAATGTGTTTGTACGAAACCCTCGATGTGCGAGCCTGACTCGCACTTGTCCAGTTTTTATATAATTTAGCGATGTAACGAACAACACACACGCCTTGGTAAGAGCCATACATGTCCATAACAGGACAGCCCCGTCCGGAGTCTTAAGGCGTTGTGAGTGTACCGTGAGAGTGTAAAAACCGAGCAGGGCTTTTTAGAGGTGAACCTAATTTTGTGTTGTTTCATACATTTTGCCGAAAGTCGATGAACTTTTTGTATGGGACAGCTCTTTCTGTATGGGATTATCTCTGAATGTGTGCAGACAAGCAACAGCATTTAAAGTGTATAAGTACCAACTTAAAATAGCCTAAGTGCCTACTTAAAACTCTGCGGAGGAGGCACTACTTTGTCAACAGCACTACCTCCTCACTCTTCAATATAAAAATCTTCAATCCCTAATTTTCTTGATATATCGCGGGAAATTTTCCTCTTAAACCCCACGGCTGCTATTTTAAAGCCGCAAAATAATGTGCCTCCACGTCGAACAAATGTCGACTAAAATGGTGAAGATAGGCCGCTGCGTCACCGCTAAACAAGCTTCATCCTACTCGGATTTGGTCTCGTTCCGAGCGTTTTGTGATCACTGATATACTGCGAGCATGGATGTAATAAGATCAGCTGTAAAGACGTCATCAAAAATTATGCTCTGCTAAATAATGTGACATTTGAAGAGTGGTTTAAACGTCACGTACTTATGTCTAATAATTTTAGATGTATATTGGGAAACGGCCCAAAGTGACATTTAAAAAGTAGTTCAAACGTCACCCTATGTCAAGTTAATCCTAGTATATAATCCGCGCCACACAAGTCAGCGGATGGGAAGTTAGCCGCAGAAGACACTTCGCCGTAATTCGCTAATATTGCGCACGTGTGCACAATGCCCACGTCGCATGGCGATGTAGTGAGCACGGGCGTAGGTACCGCGCGGGAGGCAAGAGGTTGGCGGGCAGGTGTGACCCGGCGTCTCGTCTCTCTGGCTCCCGCGCGTACCTATATTTCGGCTTTTGCGCAGCGTTCTCCGCCTATTATTATAACTTCCCATCCGCCGACTTGTGTGGCGCAGATTATAGTTTCTATGCGTTGCGAGCGGACTGGTGCCATTTTGCGAAACATCTTTGCTTCAGATTTTTGACCATATGGCGAATCCTCTTCCTTCTAACGTTCATGATGCGACTCCTTCGTCAGACGATTTAAACTTCAACATACGGGTGTAATAACAGCAGCACAAGATTCACAAGTAACAATAGGGAGGATTGAGAGAAATGTATCTTAGACAGAGTACACTGTACCAGGAATCCATAACTGAAAGAGGATTAGACTTCGCCTGACCATTGTCCAGTTTATACCAAGCTATGGAGTACTCGAGTTTGATAAGCCAGCAGCATCGGATATTGATTTGTTATGATTTCAGTCCGTATAAAGCGAATGCTTGGGGGTTGCAAATTCGTTTGTATAAGTATACCTAAATGTTATCAAACAGCTACGAGTAAGAAACAGCCATCACACAAACAAAAACTACAATCTTTCTTCTACACTGAAAACCATCACAGATAAATTGAAACATGCCACAGATGGAACAAAACAAGAACTTGGAAAAAGATTAGTAGGGAAAGTCGTCGTCGTACGTAAATACTTTTGCTTTCATGTGAAAAAACCCGCATAAAATCTTGTATTAAAAATGCAGTTAAAAATTGTTATTAGAGTCTGGCCAACGAAAGCTGTCCAACAAAAAAGGCGGGAATTTTAAAAAATCAAGAGCTAACCCTGGCTATACACTGCATAAACGGAGTTGATACTATTTATTTTTCAGCAAGTACATTTTTTTCGAGTTGTAAAAATTTTGTTTTGTTAGCAGCTGTTGTTGAAATTTTCGAATGTATTATGAAGAATACACTGAGAAAAATATCCTGACTTTCCTTCTGAGTCGTATCTTCCAAAAACGATTCCTTCCAAAATGGGGCGTTTTCCTTCCACCAATTACCTTCCAAATCGGGGAACTGCCAAATTCCTACCGAAATTTAGAAGGAAATTAAGTTTGTTCCTCTATTAAGGAAGAACATAACAGAAAGAAATTATTTGGAAGGATTTTTCCAAGAAGGAATCTCCGCCCAAATATTCGGTGGGAAACATTCCTACTGAAATTTAGAAGGTAATGAGGGTTATCCATCTATTAAGGAAGAACATCGCGGAAGGAAATTATTTGGAGGGATTTTTCCAAGAAGGAATCTCCGCCCAAATATTCGGTGGGAAACATTCCTACTGAAATTTAGAAGGTAATCAGGGTTATCCATCTATTAAGGAAGAACATTGCGGAAGGAAATTATTTGGAGGGATTTTTCCAAGAAGGAATCTCCGCCCAAATATTCGGTGGGAAACATTCCTACTGAAATTTAGAAGGTAATGAGGGTTATCCATCTATTAAGAAATAACATCGCGGAAGGAAATTATTTGGAGGGATTTTTCCAAGAAGGAATCTCCGCCCAAATATTCAGTGGGAAACATTCCTACTGAAATTTAGAAGGTAATGAGGGTTATCCATCTATTAAGGAAGAACATCGCGGAAGGAAATTATTTGGAGGGATTTTTCCAAGAAGGAATCTCCGCCCAAATATTCGGTGGGAAACATTCCTACTGAAATTTAGAAGGTAATCAGGGTTATCCATCTATTAAGGAAGAACATTGCGGAAGGAAATTATTTGGAGGGATTTTTCCAAGAAGGAATCTCCGCCCAAATATTCGGTGGGAAACATTCCCTCTAAAATTTAGAAGGTAATGAGGGTTATCCATCTATTAAGGAAGAACATTGCGGAAGGAAATTATTTGGAGGGATTTTTCCAAGAAGGAATCTCCGTCCAAATATTCGGTGGGAAACATTCCCACTGAAATTTAGAAAGTAATGAGGGTTATCCATCTATTAAGGAAGAACATTGAGGAAGGAAATTATTTGGAGGGATTTTTCCAAGAAGGAATCTCCGTCCAAATATTCGGTGGGAAACATTCCCACTGAAATTTAGAAGGTAATGAGGGTTATCCATCTATTAAGGAAGAACATTGAGGAAGGAAATTATTTGGAGGGATTTTTCCAAGAAGGAATCTCCGCCCAAATATTCGGTGGGAAACATTCCCACTGAAATTTAGAAGGTGATGAGGGTTATCCATCTATTAAGGAAGAACATTGCGGAAGGAAATTATTTGGAGGGATTTTTCCAAAAAGGAATATCCGCCCAAATATTGGGTGGGAAACATTCCTACTGAAATTTAGAAGGTAATGAAGGTTATCCATCTATTAAGAAAGAACATCGCGGAAGGAAATTATTGGAGGGATTTTTCCAAGAAGGAATCTCCGCCCAAATATTCGGTGGGAAACATTCCCACTGAAATTTAGAAGTTAATGAGGGTTATCCATCTATTAAGGAAGAACATTGCGGAAGGAAATTATTTGGAGGGATTTTTCCAAAAAGGAATATCCGCCCAAATATTGGGTGGGAAACATTCCTACTGTATTAAGGAAAAACATTGTGGAAGGAAATTATTTGGAGGGATTTTTCCAAGAAGGAATCTCCGCCCAAATATTCGGTGGGAAACATTCCTACTGAAATTTAGAAGGTAATGACGGTCATCCATCTATTGAAGAAGAACATTACGGAAGGACATTATTTGGAGGGATTTCACTAGGAAGGAAAAATCGTCCAAATAAATATTCCTACTAAAAACGGATGGAATATAATTAACCCTTCCAAATTTATTGTTCTAAAATAGTGGGATATTATTCGGTGGGAAATGTTCCTACCAAAATTTAGAAGGTAATGAGGTTTGTCTGTTAGTGGAATACCTCCCAAATAATTTCCTTCCGTAATGTTCTTCCCTAATAGATGCACAACCCTCATTACCTTCTAAATGTCAGTAGGAACATTTCCCACCAAATATTTCGATGTGTGATTTCTTCTAGGTGAAATCCTTCCAGAAAATTTCCATCCGTAATGTTTTTCTCTATCACCGTCCAAATCGGGGAACTGTAAAATTGCTACCGAAATTTAGAAGGAAATCGGATTTGTCCCTCTATAACGGAAGAACATAACAGAAGGAAATTATTTGGAAGGATTTTTCCAAGAAGGAATAACAGTCTAAATATTCGGTGGGAAATATTTCTTCTGAGATTTAGAAGGTTATAAGGGTTATTCATCTATTAAGGAAGAACATTACGGAAGGAAATTATTTGGAGGGATTTCACTAGGAAGGAACCTAAATAATCCTACTAATAACGGACGGAATATAATTATTCCTTCCAAAGGGCTTAGCAGGCTCAGGAAGTGCATTATAGTTAATTAGTCTACTGCAAGATACGTCAACGGACAGTCGTTTGTGGTGTTCGTATAAAATAGTGCAGTGTGAATTTGACAGGATTACCGGGATTTAAATAAAGGTAAGCAATTATTTCCTATCCCTTTTTGCATGGCGTGGTTTTGATAGAAAAATGCAAGGTTTATCATTTATTAGGGAAGTCACTTTTGTAGGCATGCATATGCATGTTGGAAGGATATCCGAAAAAATATCTCCGTATTACAAAATGTTTTCACTCAACTGCCCATTAAGGAGCTTAATGTTTTTGGGTGTAGGTATTAAGTATTTATGTATGTGTGTTCCTATATGACGCTTCGCGACCACGAACCAATTAATTGTAGATAGATGTAATTTATTTTCAGTAAGGAAAATTGCATTCACTAGTATATACCTATACAAAAATCTACTACGAGCAACACCCTACGAATTGTCAAAATTATAACAATTATTAGGTATGTACTTAACAGAATTATAAGGCATAATATTACACACTCAGACTACAATAAATAAGGTTGTAGTCTGATATTACACAATACCATAATTTGTATCAGTATATAAAGGCGACATACGGATATCCATTTTACTTTAACATGCTTGCATGTTGGTAGGATATCCGAAAAAATATCGCCGTATAGGTATATTACGAAAAGTTTTCACTCGACTGCCCAACTGTTTTTTGGACACAATTGAATTATTTATTGGTGAGAAAATACCATAAATATCTTATTCTGTATCTACCTACTATTTCATATTTCATAATCAGACTAGCGTATTCCCAGTCTACGTGGTTTTTTACTATTAAGTATAATGTGACATATTAATTTTCTTATATTACATTTTACTTTTTGTAGGAGTCCGTTAAATCTTATCGTGAGTAAATGAAATTATTTCTAAATGGAACAAGACTTGGCGTGTGTACCTAGTGTACTGCGGTTTTTACATAGTCTGTAACTATTAACTAGTAGCTCTCCAAACAGTAGACCTCGCAGGTATACATTTTCTTGTAATAAGTTCTCAAAAATGTACAACTTTCACAGGTAAATATATTCTTAATCATAAAAATAGGAAGGTTCTTTACTAAGATATTATTGTATATTATGGCCAAATTTTACTATGGGACTAAGTAAGTAAGTTTGTATAGGCCGAGTGGCTAGCCCTGGTGTCAGAGTTTGGGACTGATCCCCTATACAGGGTTAGCTAGCTAGAACTGGTGAAGCGTAATATATTTTGTTCTAATAAAATACTTTAGAAATTTTTTTCAATTCTTCACAAAAGTGATAGAACTCAACAAGATCTATATTTCGGATAATAGCTCTTTAAAGTAATTTATCTCCGTAACTGTCGTTTCTAGACCGTTACGAGGTCAGGTGCACAGATATTGTGACCGGGTTGTACCTACAGTTACTTTATAAGAACAAATATTAGACTGAGAAGTTTTGGATAACCCTATACAGGGGATTAGTCCCATAGTAAACATTGGTCATAATATACAATGATATTTTAGGACAGAATATTGTAATTATGAATATATTTGCCTGTGCAAGTTGTGCATTTTTTAAAAATGATTACCAGAAAATGTTCACCAAAATGTATACTTGTGAGGTCTACTATTTGGAAAACTACTAGTCAATATATACAGATGTAATAACTGCAGAACAGTAGGTACACACGCCAAGTCTTGTTCCATTTAGAAATAAAGTTCATTTACTCACGACAAAATTATGGGAATACTGACTTTTTATTCGTTATATTAGGGGGTTAGTCTCATAGTAAATGTTGATCATAACATAAAGATAAGTACAATGATATTCTAGAACGTATTCGTGGCTTAGAAAAATACCCGGCATCGAATGAAGCACTTTATATTCTTTTTTCCTTACTCCCGCCTAACCCACGGCGCGGCTCTGGAGCCGGATGACGTCACACGCGTAAATCCATCGCGAGGTTTTTTGATTTCATGCGGTCATGTTTAGACAACCAGAACTCCGTCATTTATTAAGATATTCGAGTAATTTTTTCACTGTATCTAATATAATTTTAACGTCTTTAAATGTATATAATTATTTTTAGTTTTTATGATAAAGGAAACTTCCTTATTATGTCTTATGAGAAAAAAGCTTTTGCTTAAAGATGATAGAGCGAAAATACGTTTCAACTTGTCATCGGAAAAAGTATTGAATACGCCACAAAAACTTAACAGTTCCTATCGACCCTTATCAGATAACAATGAAAACGAGTATTCTCCACCAGGTAATCTTACTATACTAATACCTGTTATAAATGCGAACGTTTTGTGTATGATCGTATGTTTGTTATTTCATCCCGCTGAAACAGCTTATTTGATTTGGATATAATTTGTAATGGATACAGCTTATACTCTGGATTAACATACAGGGTTATCTGCTTACCCTGTACTAAACCGAAAGGGTGTGATTAAGACCACCATTACGAACAACTTACTATGGGGTCAACCCAACATTCGAGGAAAAAATCAGCTGTTTCATACATTTTGTCGATTCCGAGTAGCAGTTTTGTATGGAACAGCTTATTTTTTTCTGTTGAATTTTGAGTTGGTCCCATAGTAAAAGTTGTTCTTAATGATGGTCTCAATCAACCCCTTTCGGCTTAGTACAGGATAAGCAGATAACCCTGTATAGGCAGACTAGCCCTGTAATATATCTTATCTAAATCTATTATTCCTTCTTATGACCCAGTTGATAAATAGGTCCTGAATTTAAATTTATTTCAGGTAATTGCATTACTGATTTTATGTTACATGATGATAATGTCACATAATATCTGTTTCAGTGCCCGATGAAACAAATGACTCAAAATTAGCGGCTTTAAGAAACGATACGCCTTCACACGCATCAGCAGAAATCATTGAGGCGTGGAACGATACCCATGGGTATCGCATGGGTGAGCTGAAGATAACCCAAGGCTTGGTCTGGGATTACATAAAACTCTACAAAGGACTCTCCAACCCTACAATTGGACCAATTCTGGTAAGTAATTTAGCTAAGAACTAGTCTTTAAGTCAGTTTTTCTCTACATTAATAAACGTTTTGTATTGCGTTGGAAGACTGAACGCGCCATTATTTCAAACTGCTGGGCGCTGAAGATTTGAATGTCGAACAGCCACCTCACAGCTCTCTTTTTCGCCCCTAGGACTTGGCTGACATTTGACATTAGCTTGGTCGTTTTTTAGTGTTGCGGCTGGTCCATTATTCATAAGTTTTAATATCCGTTTCTGACCCTTTTGATGGATAGAATAAAAATTATACATAATGTCAATAATCTTAGTGATATTCCAATAGTTTTATTTGTATTACAGATAAAAAAGGATTTCGAGACATTGTTTGGTGCCACTGAAACTCATAGTAGGCTCCAAAATTTTCTGCTCTCAAAAAAAACAAACATTATTGATTTGGCAAAAGTAACTGTGTCCAAATTGACGGCATCACATACAAAAAGAACTGATAAAAAAAATTCTTATACTCACTGAAGGTAAGTTCTCAAGGTATCTTATAACATACCAGCAGTGCTAATTTGTAAAGAAAATCTCGCATCCGCGTGAATCAGGTGCAGAAATTTTGAATCACTTTCATTTATTCTGTTCTATATTAATATGCCAAAACCAGGAAAACTCAGTGTTTAGGGCTTCCCTTGAGATCTACAATACTTTCATTCTGTCGGTAGCACAGAACTATTTCTTTTGTACCTATACAAAGTTCATTGCTATGCTCAATATCCCGCACTTTCACCCAAAAACAATGCTATTATTATTTCTGCCATGTAACATTCTCACCCTTATTTTATCCTTTAACAGGAGATCCCAACGTGATCCTGCAATCAACTGGACTACTACTCTTACCTCTACTATTTCTGGTTTTATATCAGGTGAATAAACAATGGAAGCCCACCAAAAGCAATGTGTTAAACGCCTTCGTGAGTAAAGTTGATACAGAAGCTGATGTTCAAAAGTGTATCGAAAAGCAGCGCAGTCACCTAGCAGAGGTACAGATCAAATTAAAGTGGAAGAAACAGTGCACCTTCAGCCATTTGTGTTGGCAGTAGGTCCGTCTTGGTCGGAAATTTCCCAGGCCCACATTGTTTTAGATAAAGTAATATATAGTTTTATTAACGTACCAGAAGCAGTTGAAGTGTGTTTCCAGTTATTCCACTCATTCTAAACCGAATACCCTCTTGAATGTCATAATGTTTGGGAGTTCATACAACAGGCAGTATATGATATTTATACAGAATTTGACTGGAATCACCGTTCAACCTCTGAGTTGGCGGAACAGTTGGGCATTTCCTTAAACCGGGACGCTCAAACCAAGTCGCGAAAAACATAAATTTACTTCTTATTGTGGGTGTGCTAGTTTTAAAGTCATGTTACACTGTGACTATTGTTTGATTCCATGCTCCAGTGTTAGTGAATTAATAGGACATTTAAGATATAAGTGTAATAATCTGCCTTCGTTTTCTAATGGTGAAAGTTATAGATGTGGACTAGGTTGCTTTAATACATTTGATTCCCTAAATACTCTAAGATTGCATTTGAAAAGATCACAAATGTTTTCGATGAAACTATTATAAATTTTTGTAAAGAGACAATTAATTCTAAATCCACGTCTGAGTGTACTAGTGTATCTGATAACGTTTGTCTATCGAATGACTATAATGAAACCACAGCGAGTAAAACACATAATCTTTCCAATGATATTCATTCAATTGATAATAATGACATTGATTCTAATCTGACTATGAAACGGCGTATAAAATTTGAAACAGCTTTGATGATTAGTGCTCTCCTTGCTAATCCCATACTGCCAAGGATAACTGTAACTGTTTGTTTGTTAAGGCAATGTCCTTACATATCCCAAATATGATAGAAATAGCAATACAAGGTCAGTAAACATCAGTTGCAACTTAATCATTTGTTTCTCGAAAATAAAATAGATTTCAGTGTTGTCAAAACTCTTGCATGCCGTAAAGACTTGGATGTTGTAACTTTCAAGACCATATTGCTAGAATTTAATTTGTCGCAGGACTCGAATCTCTTATCAGTGACCTCGGCCTTGTTAAACGGTATAAATTATGAATACAAACACATACTAACATTGGACATGAATGAAAATAGCGGTGAACCGAACTTTGTAGAAATCTCCAATATTTACTACAATGATAGCACAGAAGAATTGTTTTTTAAAGGACTTTGCTTTAGAAACACTTTTTTACGATCCTCACATTTACGCTTACTGTATAAGAAAGACTGAAATTATAAAATATGTGTCTTATGATAGTTTAGTTAATGTAAAGCCAAATAATTTAACAATATTACCACCTCATGCTATGTGGCATGTTGTATCAAGAAATTGCTTGTGTTAGAATTTTATGATTAAATCGTTTTAAACTTTTATAGACCGTTTCCAATATATTGTACATATCTTATGATAGTATCTTTAGTGTAAAGTCATATAATTTACCAATACAGGTAGTCTATAGTCATAATCCCCAACAGTCAACGCTAAATATGTTAGTGGGGATAGCGAAATAACTCTTTGAAAGTTATCCAAAATTAAATGGGGTCGCCACGTTTATATTTATATATTTTGTATTTTAATTACCTTACCTTTCATTATTATGTCACATCTAATACGTATAAATTAGCTATTGAGAAGGTACCATCTCAAATGTGGCGCCCTCATTATAATTTTGGCTAATAGATTCTAAAAGTAGGTACTTTTGGAATTACAGCTTTTAGTTCATATCCAGTATGTGCTTCAGGTCGTCTATATTGGAATAGCCATTTTCAGAAAATTGAAATTAATTTTAATAATAACATTATACTATATAAAGTTAAATTTGTTTATAATATTGGTAATAAGTATTTAAAAATGTGACATATTTGACTTAACAAAATTGTCACTACATTCGACGATGTGTTCTCTCAATAGCTAATTTAAACACGATTTTTTTTAGTAACCAAATATATTCTAAAACAAATATTTCTTATTTTAGATTTTATCAACATTGATTGGAGGCCCCACATTTGGCATTGAGGCCTTTTGTAATTTTAATTTTAAGTATTTACTTGTTATTAGCTATTGAGAGGGCACAGTGTCGAATGTTGTGCTCTCATTACAATTTTGGTTACTAGATTCTATAATTGCTTTTGGAATTATAGATTTTAGTTCATATCCAGCGATGTGCATGAGGTTGTCTGTATTGGAATAGGTATTGCGCCTTTTCAAAACGTTATGTGATTTTATTTAAGTACGTACTTAGGAAGTTACTTACCTTCATTATTTAAATATATTATAATGTATGTACAATTATTTATTAGCTAAAATAAAGTCATTATTATGTGACATCTAAAATGTTTAAATTAGCTATTGAGAAGGCACAGTGTCGAATGTGGCGCCCCCATTTAATTTTGGTTAGTAAAATCTAAATTACATATTATATTTATTTTAGAATCTATATTAGCCAAAATTGTAATGAGGGCGCAACATTCAACAATGCACCCTCTCAATTTTTTGCATTTTTTAAGTATTTTGTGATTTTAATTCAAGTACTTAGGTAGTAACACACTTACCCTTCATTATTATTTCACATCTAATATGTATAAATTAGCTATTGAGAAGGTACCACGTCAAATGTGGCGCCCTCATTATAATTTTGGCTAATAGATTCTAAAAGTAGGTACTTTTGGAATTACAGATTTTAGTTCATATCCAGTATGTGCTTCAGGTCGTCTATGTTGGAATAGCCATTTTCAGAAAATTGTAATTAATTTTAATAATAACATTTGTTTATAAATAATTAAATAAATTTTGTTTAGTAATCAAATAAATATTCTAAAATAAACATTTTCATTCTTTTATTTTAAATTATTTTAAAATAGTAAAGTAGTCAGTCTATATCAATGAATGTTATAGATGGTCAACGGAATTAATTTTTTTAAATTGTTTCTTTTTTCAGGAAGGTGATTCGAGTAAACTTATTCCTTCGTAGCATATTTATAAATATATTTTGTAAAAGGAGATTTGTAAGAAAATCCCGGGGTAATTATTTATTACTTTTCACTATGTCTTCGTTTGAGTTGATGATCTTAATTTGTTTGGAGCTAAATTACGAGGCTAGTTTTGTTAATAAAATAGTTTTTTTTTCAGGAAGGTGATTTTAGCAAAATTATCCTTTCTTACATCTTAATTATTCTTTGGTAATAGAAGGACATTCCGAGGGTAGTGATTTGCCTGTCACAATCTGCAAGTTTGAGGTGGTGATATTAATTTTGTTTGGAGGGTGTTTTCCGGCGAAAATGCGAATGATTCATCTGAATTAACAGATAGAAAACCGATGATGGATATTAAATTCCCTTCAGTAATTCCGTTTTGTTGTATGTGGTGATTTTAAATATTCAGGTTTGTCCATGCATTCGATGTTGAGATCAATTAAGGTCACACACATGGATAGCCTTAAAAATATTTTGGATTAACACCTACTACAGATTGTAATTACATCAGGTAGTTTAGAATCATATTTGGGTTTTTTTCTGTTTTTGATGATTCATCCGCATTTTCAGATGGGAAATCCTTCTGATATTTGGCATTACCATCTACAACTGAAGGTAATTTTGGCAGGAAAATTATTACTCAACGGGATTTTCCTTTCTGTTGCAAAGGAATAATTTAGATAGTCGAAAGGAAGTTCTACCTAAAATAGAAGGTAAAAACGGTAGGAATTATCTTCCTACCGGAATTACCTTCCTTTCAGTAGAAGGAATATCCTCAAATCTCCTTCCGAAATTAGAAGGAAAATAAATACATTTCCTTCCAGCTATCAGTGGATAGAAGGTAATTTTGGAAGGAAAATTATTAACCTACGGGATTTTCCTTTCTGTTGCGAAGGAATAATTTAGATAGTCGAAAGGAAGTTCTACCTAAAATAGAAGGTAAAAACGGTAGGAATTATCTTCCTACCGGAATTACCTTCCTTTCAGTAGAAGGAATATCCTCAAATCTCCTTCCGAAATTAGAAGGAAAATAAATACATTTCCTTCCAGCTATCAGTGGATAGAAGGTAATTTTGGAAGGAAAATTATTACCCTACGGGATTTTCCTTTCTGTTGCGAAGGAATAATTTAGATAGTCAAAAGGAAGTTCTACCTGAAATAGAAGGTAAAAACAGCAGGAATTATCTTCCTACCGGAATTACCTTCCTTTTAGTAGAAGGAATACTCGAATCTCCTTTTTAAATCAGAAGGAAAATACATACAATTCCTTCCAACATTCGGTGGATGGAAGGTAATTTTGGTAGGAAAATTACTACCTCACGGGAATTTCCTTTCTATTGCGAAGGAATAATTAAGGTAGTCGAAAGGAAAAAGCACCTAGAATAGAAGGTAAAAGTGGTAGGAATAACCTTCCTGCGGGAATTACCTTCCTTTTAGCAGAAGGAATATTCTTGAATGTATTTTCTAAATCAGAAGGAAAATAAACATATTCCTTCCAATATTCGGTGGGTATTTTTTGATTCGGAAGGTAAAAACAAAAGGAATACTGAGATGGAAGAATATTCCCACTAAATGTATCTTCTACTAAGGTAGGAAATTTTAGATAAACCTTCTATAGATGTAGGAATTTTATCGCATCGGAAGGAATTACCATCTATGAACAGAAGGTAAAGTCTCGTACCCACTATGATAATCTTCAATTTCGGTAGGAATCTGAAGAAATAACTGGAAGGAAATTACAATTCCATCCATTTTTACCTTGTGTTTCGGTAGGATTTCTTGAGGATGATTCTCTTAATCAGAAGGTTAAAATGAAGGGATTACCTTCTGTTTTTTTCCTTCCTTTTTCAATCGGAAGGAAATTGTAGAAGGATAAATTAGAAGGTTAAAATGGGGGGTGTTACCTGCCAACTTTTCCTTCCTTTTTGACTCAGATGGAAAATGTGGAAGGAAATTAAAATGGCGGGATATACCTGTCGATTTTTCCTTCCCTTTTGACTCAGAAGGAAAATGTAGAAGGATATTAAAATAGAAGGATATACCTGTCAATTTTTCCTTCCTTTTTGACTCAGAAGGAAAATATAGAAGGATAAATTAGAAGGTTAAAATGGAGGGTATTACCTTTCGATTTTTCCTTCCTTTTTTGACTCAGAAGGAAATAATTTAGAAGGAAATAATTTAGAAGGAATTTATATCCATCCAAATTAAAAGGAAATATTCCTTCTGAGTCAAAAGGGACGGATTAATCGTCCAAATTTGGATGGTTATTTTTCTCAGTGTATCAAATAAAAGATTACTTTTAATTCTGTCTTTTTATTATTTTCAAATAATCCATTATTTATGTACAGTCGAGGACCCCGAGGAGCCGTACAAATATAGGAGCTATGAGTCATAGTTAAAATCGGATTCCAAAAACTCCACACCTGATATTGAATCAGCTTCATTGCTTTCTTCGCTGCTACTGCTACTGTCCCCAACATGTATTATGAATGGTTCAAGTTCGTTTTCAGTAGTACGAAACGTCAAAGTGTCAATTTTGACAGTCTTAAATTATTGCCATTTCAAAACTTCTGAAAATAATACGTGGACAGCTTTCGTTGGCCAGACTCTGTGTTACTTTCTTTACATGATACGGGACCAAGTTTAAACGTATAGGAGAGCGTTCTCCTACCAGGACATCTTATCTTGACTTAGCTACTGATTTAACAAGTGAACAAACAAAATCAAAACAAAAGTCCCTACTGAAACAACGAAGTCTCCAATGTCTCCATATGATACGCTTTAGTGACAGTTTGGTTCCGTACACGGTAACGTACTTAACTTATTGTCTGAGTGTGTTCATACGTGGCTCCGACAGCCGACGTTGATGGATGTCTGTTTTAAACAATGGAGCTGAAGGGTCTAGTTACTTACTGCATATTGAATTATAATCGTTGGGGCATTTGTGGGTAGACGGAAATTATATCGCAGTTGTGATGAGTATAGTTTTGTATTGGCACTACTTTTTCAACCTACAAATAATTAATTTTTGCAAAAAATAGCATGACCGACTTCACCCGTGTACAGAATCATTACATAGTAATGCGTTTAATGTAATAAATGTAATTACAAAGTCGCTTTCCGCTGTCTGTCCCCATGTGCGCTTATATTTTTAAAACTACGCAATGGATTTTGATGCCGTTTGTTTTAATAGATAGAGTAATTCAAGAGAAATGTTTATATGTATAATATATCTGTGCGAAGCCGGGGCGCATCGCTACAACCCAAATATTATGCACGGATCGATGTAACATTTTTCATATTATTGTTGATTTATAAAAACGGTCAGCCAATCCCGATAAAATTTTAATGGGGCCAATTACGAAGTATACAATAGTTCAACAAAAAAATAATTATTGAAATCGGACTACTACGAAATAATGTTGTTTTTAAACTTTCGCGATTTGAACACATTATTATTATATACGGGACTTATCGCGCACTAAAATTACGAGATAAATCATTTAAATTTATTGAGTCTACTCGTGACCACGGTCGATGCAACTCGGCCGAAACGTCGGGATGAGGAGGTATATATTTAACTCGTAATTTTAGTGCGCAATTAGTCCCGTAGTATATAATAATAACAGAATAAGTACTACGAAAAAAGTTGTGCGTTATACATAAAAAATATATATATATACGCGTCTAATTCTATACCTCCTCCGGTGCGCGGTGGTTCGTTGGTCAAAAAGAAGGTTCCAATACGTTTTTATTATTCTTGTATGTATCTTATGCAATTACTCCGCTAATTATGAACCGATTTTGATAATTCTATTTTTGTTGGGTAGATCATATTTCAGAGGTGGTCCCATTTCAATTATATCGAAATCAGCTGAGCCGATCTTGAAAGATCAAATTGCAAACTATTTGAATTTCGTACGTGGCTGAAATCAGTTATGCCATTTTTTTTTTCGCCAAAAATGGCTTATAAAGATTCAAACAGTTGCGAGATCTACGGTTCGAATAACTAGATTTAATAAGTTTAAACGTATCGTCCTATAAAAATCGGTTGCATTGTTTCAGTTAATTTGTATGCACTTTAGAAGTATACAAAAGTAGCGAGACAAAGGAACTTGGAAAGAACATAACAAGTTACAATATGGCAGATTATTACGTCCCGGCAGATGTAGACTTTATAAAGATTCAGTTAAACAGTTGCGAGGTCTACTGTTTGAATAACTAGATTTAATAAGTTTAAACGTATCCAAGTCCTATAAAATCGGTTGCATTGCTTTACTTAATTTGTATGCACCTTAGAGGTATACATAAGTAGCGAGACAAAGGAACTTGGAAAGAACAAAACAAGTTACAATGTGGACGTCCCGGCAGATGTAGACAGATGGTTTTGATAGACCGACATAAGAATGTCTAGATGCGGCCTTTTACAAATACTAAATATCTTTATAGGCCAGTAAAAATAGAATTTAACTTTGCACTAAAAATCCGATTCAATTTTTTTTGTAAGGTTTAGGATCACTAGTATACTAATATTGATAGGATACTGAGCATAAAATCACAAAATGCAGATAGATCCAGGTGGAGCTTCTAGCGCTATCTTGAAAAAACGTGTTTGGCTCGGAAACTATGCACTTTAAAGCAAAAGTCATGGAGACCATTATTATAGAGTGAACAATGGAATGTTATACTTTTAAGTATCTACCTATTACCGTAAGTTTTTTTTTTTTCTCTTTTACTAACTGCTGTGAATTAGTACTATGAAGTATTTTATTAGTAGGTTAGCTACTATTGTGAGGTGTTAGTCTAGTTAGTGTGTAGGTAATTTATTATACTAAGATTCCCATTGTTATAGTGGGGGGTGAGTGAATGCCTACCAGCACAAACCTATTTGGTTTATTGGTAGGTTTTAGTTTTAGTTGTTATTTGTATTGATTAATAAATAAATAATAAAAAATAAATATAATTTTGCATCTTTTGTTTCCAGAAAACTTATTTATAAAACTTACCGTTTACGATTTATAGCCCATTCAATGAACCGGTTTTTCTATGGCGGCCGATAACTCTTGACGTATTAAATTAAGCAATAAAACGATAGAAAATCCGGTTCTTAATTTCACAAAATCAGTATATGCAATAAAGGTTAACATTATTTGGAATTAAACAGAAAAAAACTACTGAAATAGATGGAATTTTTAAAACAGTTCGGAAATATTTACAAAAAAAAATCGAACTTGCTTTTATACTTTTTAATGTACATTTCTAATCAAATAATTCATCTCCGCCATTATAAAAAAAAACAGTTCCAAAAAGCTACCCTTAAACAGCGTTCTTTGTTACAATTGCAAGACAAAACCGCCGAAGAAACAGAACTGGCATAAATAAAAATCCAAACCAAACGAGTTTACCCAAAAATAGACCCTCGGAATTATGGTAATGCCGTCCTGGGCTCATCAGAATCCGGGACATGTTCGCCGCGTGTCCAAATGTCGCGTACAGGTGGATGCGGGCCCTTAAATATGTACATTTAATTATGCTAGGGAGTATTTGTGTTTATCCTGCGTAGACGCGCGTGACGTGCCCCAGATAACTTGGAAATTGAAGGGAAATCATGTTTAGAAGTTTTGAAATGGATGGATGGAAGCAGCGAGTCGGGCAGGTCTAATTGTTTTTAGGTCTAAGTACAGCGTGGGTTGATTAAAGGTAGGTTGATGAGCCTATTTTACTTCAAAACGTAGTTATTTGTTTTCGTCAACCATAGTTAATCTTAGCAGTAAGTGAAATGTTCTTCAAACCCATACTCTACTAAAACGGAGCGTAACGAAGCTGGTCAGAGCATTGTAGTTCGTAAGCTTGTTGCATAAATGCCATTTTTGATCAGCGATGAATAAAACAACTCCTTACCGCTCATTCCAGTTTTGTTTCTCACTAAGCAAATATGGTACTTAAGTAGTGGACTCAAGGACTACAACGTAGAGTCTGGGCGTTAGATTGAGTAAAATAATTATAACAGAGAAATAAATAACTCCAATTATCAGTAAATAGATAAACTAAATAAAACACCGGTTTTCACTCACGTATGATATACCGGTTTCGGAGTAAATTAGTACTCCTTCATCAGGGAATACGCGCGCTCCCGTCGACTAGCGCACGCGCACACCAGACGCCAGTGACTGCGCGTGCGCCAGTCGACGGGAGCACGCGTATTCCCCGATGAAGGAGTACTAATTTACTCCGAAACCGGTAGGGTACCCAGCGGCCCGGCCGTTTATCATACGTGAGTGAAAACCGGTGTTTTATTTAGTATTATGTTTTCTCACGCGAGTTTTAATGAAGTGAGTAAATAGATAATCTTGTAGGAGTTTTCAATATCTCTCAACTTTGCATTCAAGTCAACTACATGTAGGTATTGAAGCGAATATTAGATTTTCACCCAAGATTGTTCAAATACTTCCAAAATTGGATCTATTTCAGAATTTATTATTACTGAATTTACTAATAGGTTTAAATTCTACATTACACTGAATGTTTGGTAATTTCAAATGACAATGAAGATACCAAGACAATTTGCGCGCGTAATTACCTTAATTGAAATTTGGAGTGCGTATGAAGATCAGACCCATCGGATTATGAGTACTAGAGGTGTTATTTAAAACTTGACATGTTTGCCAATAATAAACCTTTGCTATTGTTGAAACATCTTCTTCTTATTCTTTTGTTTGGCGTCGCATTGTTGTGCATTTGCCGGTGTCAAGTAGTGTTAAGTTTTAATAATTATTGATATGTTATCAAAATAGTCACTGTCGTAGTCACGTCATAGTCCAATAAAGTCGCGGTCAAGTCCAAACATAGTCCAAGTCATACCTCAGTAAAGCAGTAGATACTTTACTAGAGGCGTCTATGGAGTTTTGGTGACAGCACGGAACGACCTGATACGTCACATTATATCACTTGCCTACACTCACGTAAATCAGCTCATAATCAACACAAGTTTAACAAAATAATACAATGAGGCGACATGACTTTTCCGCGTTCCCGCCAAAACATTGTTGAAACTTTACCGACATCTTATAAGAAAACGTGAGACGTAACTTCAAATGACGAAAGTCTTGGATCATTTTATCAACCAAACGTATAAAAAATCCTGTATTCGTATGTGACTTATTTTCAAGAACTCGGAGCTTTGTTTATGCACTAGCAGGAGGCATTTGCAACACATAATGCATAACAAGACGCCGCGGGTCATTGCAAAAAAAATATTGTTTTTGATTCTCATTCGCCGGCTCCTTGGTTAATAGTTATAATATGTTCATGATCAAACTACAGATAGTAGGATAGTTATAATAATCAGTCGTAATTAATGTTTAATCAGTTTGCAGACAGTTATTAATAAAACTAGGTAAACAACCTTCACTGAAGCTAAAATCCTAGCTTATTTGCGTTTCTTGGCATTAAATAAACTATGAAAATGTAGAAATAGAGCAAGAATGTGTATTTAAAGATACCAAAATCTAATTTCGAGATCGCGAACTAAATTTCTAGTTATCATAAAGAAATCCAATTCTTGATTCGTTTCAGTTATTTTGATATGAAGTATTCTTGTAGATTTATCTATATTTAACTTCTTTAGATTTCTATAGCGTTTATTTTTATTAGTTCTATTCTACCACTTCTTTTTAACCGACTTCATAAAAGTAGGCTCTCCATTCAACTGTGTTTTTTTTTATATGTAGTAGGTACGCGATTACTCTATTATGAACCGATTTTCATGTTTTTTTAGGGTTCCGCACCTCAAACGAAAAAAACGGAACCCTTATAGGATCACTTTGTTGTCCGTCTTTCCGTCTGTGTGTATGTCAAGACTCTTTATATCGAGAACGCGTAAAGATGTCGAGTTGAGATTTAAACTGTATACATATATCTATGATTTCTTACAGTTGTGTAAAGGAAAAAAATCTCAGTTATCATATAAAGAAGTTAGAGCCGTTTATGTCGTAAAAAACCGCATATTTCAACACTCAAAAAATCAAAACCTACAGGGTGCTTCCCGTTGACATAGAACTATGAAATTTGGCGAGAAGCAGTTTATAGAATAGGTATCTTAGAGTTCATACTCCATCCTCGGCTACAACATCGCTTTCCATTAGACGAGTTGATGGAGAAATGTAGCCCTATCACTACATAGTATAAAACAAAGTCGCTTTCCGGTGTCTGTCTGTCCCTATTTATGCTTAGATCTTTAAAACTACGCAACGGATTTTGATGTTCTTTTTTTTAATACATAAAGTAATTCAAGAGGAAGGTTTGTATGCATAATACTTGCATAGTATAGTAGAGGAACTCAGATAATTTTAGAGGTTATGTAATAAATAAAAAGAAATGTTTGGGCTTACACTGCATACGCTGGCTGAATCCTACGAGATAGCTAAAATAATGTAAAACAATTTTGTACACCTTAAAAAGGTCTACAAAAAGTCTGTGATGGTATATGTCTATCTCTTAAGGATAATCCACAATAACCATGTTAATCCTTCACTTTTTACGAAAAATAATGGCTTATTTACGAAGCGATTTTAATCAATACAGCATTATTAATCCTTATCAGATTAAGTAGAAATTCGGGGCAGGTCGGTAGTTATGTATTGTATAAACTTAAAAAAAAACTAAACTCGAATCTTTGTCCATCCATTGGAGTAATTACAAAATCTATAAATCTTCTGGACACAAGCCACACCATTCATCTCTCAACATTACATCGTCATTAGCTCCCCCAATAACAACCTTAACTGCACTAAACATGTCTGTATTTATAAACCAATATGTTTTGTTAAGGGGCATGTAGCTTTTAGTAGCTGTCCAATATCTTCTGTAATCTTAATGACCGGTTTATATTATTTCAGTCCAGCAATCGAATCCAGCGCTGTACTGCAACTGGAATCATGTAAACAGTCACTCGAGTGGATTCCAGAGCTGTGGTGGTCAATTGGTAATGACGCCCGCCTTACCTCACGGTCGTGGGTTCAAACACCGGCCCCGTACCAATGAATTCCTTGGAATTTATGTACGAAATTTCACACTAAATACTAGGTTTTCGGTGAAGGAAAACATCGTGGTGCAACCTGCAGACGTCCTTAGAAGAAATTTAATAGCGTATCTGAACCCACCAATTCGTACTGGAGCAGCGTGGTGGGTATGGCCCTTATCACCCTTCGTGGGAAGGACCATGTCCTGCAGTGGACTATTAAAAAGGCTGGTACAGTGCATTCCAGTGCCGAATTACATTTTTTTTTTTTTTTTTATTTCAAATAGGTTTGTTAACATTATTCCAGTTGTAATCCAGCGCTGGATTCGATCACTGGACTGGAAAAATGTAAACCGGCAACAACAAGTGAATAGAAATTCGTCAATGTAGAATTATCATCATCATTAGATTTCATAGTAGGCGCTAAAGTATGTTCGTATAGACCTGATTATAGGTCCCGGCATGTAAGTTGAACAAAAAATATCACTCTCTCCCTTTCGTTAGCAGAGAAAACAAAAGAGAGGTAGCTATGGTTTAACGTTCAAGTTGTTTGCCGGCTACTATACTAGCCTTAGTATCTGAGTTTTTGAGCCGCCTGAAGATTTCTAACACAAGCTAAAAGGTTAAAGCAACGGTAGAGTAGGCATTTAAAAATAACGTTATACTGTGCTATACAGATACACGATGCTAGTAATATGAAAAGCTTTGACTATTTACCGTCATGAAAAGTTTATATTATTAGCATCGTGTATAGAGAAGGAGGTACTTACCTATTTAGAATGATTTAAAAGCCCTTCGATTTTCCTTTGTATGATGGAGAAAAAAATAATGAAAAAAATTTTCCCACATAAAAAAATCTTTTTACATTGTATTTGAATCGACGTCGTCGTTTCAGCCATAGACGTCCACAGCTGGACATAGGATTCCCTTATAAATCTTTAATAATTCCAGTTGGTACTTAAATATTCCTGAACAATTCAATACTTATAACGTTCAGAAATTTTCAAATATGTGAAAGATAACTGTGGTACTAAGTATACTCTACAAGGCCCTTAAATGCACTAAATATGTTTATTTGTACACCGATCTGTTTTCCTAAGCTGTCTTAGTCTGCTTTGGTTTTATTATGTGGCGTTAAGCTCTTCCTACACGAGCGCGGCATAAAACTTTAAACAGGTGTTTGTCAGCATTGTGAACTAAGCCTTATATTGCTGCTTAACCTCTGGTTTTCTAATATAGTGATGACGTCATATAGTGGCCGTTTAATATTTTTTTTATAATATCACTTACCTACGTGATAAATTCTCTCTCAACTAAAATCAATTACCGTCAAGCGCAGCGTAGACTTCTACTGACCAGCCGGACCCTAGATACGCACCTCGAAATATTTCTTCATGCGTGTCAGAACGAGAAAACGATATCGCAAAGTATATATCTGTCACTTTTTCACAAGTCGAAAATAGTTCTTTTCGTGGTCGCATGCTGGACTAGCAGGTGGACAGACGATATAATAAAGAGAGGTACGCACTGGATGCAAGCCGGATGAAAGCCGGATCTTCTCATTTCTGATATGTTTACCCCTGTATTTATTTAAAGCATGGGTCAATAATTTATCCTGTTTAACAAAACTCTACAGCGAGAGTGCATCTCCGACGAACTAAAGTCTCCAACTTTTCAATATTCATATTTTCAAGCATTTTAAAGACTTCGAATGCTTGTTTATGCTAAACAAAGCATTTAAATAGAGCTCGACCGTACGCAAGCACAATTAACATACTTATCATTGGGATTTACTTAAATGGTTTGCTGTCAATGTGATACGGTCAGCAAAATTACTATTTGGTGGATAAAATGATGACGAAAGTTTTATTTGTGAACATGGCATTAGTATGAAACTTATACAAAATTAAGAAATAATGTACCAGAACAAATAAAATGTTATTTGAAGCACAAAAGCTGTAACCGTAGTAGACAACAGTATAGATTCTTCATGTCCAGATGTGGGAGGGATCAGGCTAAAGACAATGATATTTACTGAGCGCCACACAAATTGACAGATGGGAAGTTATGCGCAGCGTTCTGCGCAAAAGCCGAAATATGGGTACGCGCGGAAGCCAGAGAGACGAAACGCCGGGGCACACCTGCCCGCCAACCTCATGCCTCCCGCGCGCTCCCTACGCCTGAGCTCACTACTTCGCCATTTGTATAGGCATTGTGCACACATGCGTAATAATTAGCGAATCACGGCGAAGTGTCATCTGCGGCTAACTTCTCAACCATCGATTTGTGTGGCGCTTAGTATACCTATAATACTTTTTTGGATGATGATGGACGAATACTTTTTAGCCATTTGGTTTTTGCTGTCTGCAAGTCCCCGCCCATATATGTTTAGCTGGCCAAAACAATATACGAATAGACGACCAAAATATTTTGTTTCCATCCATCCATCACCCGTAAGACGTCCACTGATGGACATAGAGGCCTCATACATATACTTCAATAAGCTCGGTTGGAAGCGGAAAGATATCATTCTTAAACTTTGCGATTTGAGCAAATTATTCTTATAGTGTGCGATTAGTTCCGTAGTACAAGAATAAAGCGGAAAGATATTGTTTGCGGACCGTTTGCAACAAAGCCTTTGCTAAAGCACTCTGTACAATATTTTGCTAGATAACCTCCGCAATATAGCTTTAAATATCAGGCGGTAAATTTCTCAATTTTAGCTCGTCTTATCTTGAATTATTCGCATTCTTCGCGGAGCTTAGCTGAGCTTAAAATGGCTTCAGTTATGTGAATAATATTTTAGCATCTATACTACATGTAGGGCACTTTCTGCTCGCGATTTATAATTCCGGAAAAATGTACAACAAAAACTGGTTCAATCCAAAGTCGAAAGACGCGACTACAATGTAAGCATGTAGGCGGTACACGCACAGTTCAAACAAAGACTTTTGTTTCTCTGACCTGTGTTTGAATGTTTGTTAGTCATATGGTAAAATCTACTATCTTCAATTTATTGACAAATATTTAAATATGCTATGTACTATTAAATTTAGTAATATTGTATAGTAATGTATTTGAATACCCTACTAATTTTTAACATTAATTTATTAGTCTTGTAACACGGTTCTCCAAAATACAAACTATGCTTTGGAGATCTGAAGCTCATCGTCATCAATTTAAACTTGTTTTTGAGTCATTTTTTTTTGCGGACTTACATATCCAGTTAGTGCATATTACTTATTAACAAGTACGAATCTCGCGTTTACAATTAAAAGTACCTACATAATATGTTATTAAGTTGGCATAGTATCGAATGTTACTTCTTCTTACTATAGCCGCCTAAAAGTCTCTGACATGACTAAGCGGATGAATACAACAAACGCCTATTTGACGTGTCATCCGAGCTATGGTAGTGCTCAGTTTTAAACGCTACCTGTGGCCACCCAAACAAAGTTAGACCATATTTTATTATTGACGGTTGTTTCACTACAATGATCGGTGCGGAGCAGCTAGTTAGGCTTATAGTCAAGCTATTCTATAAGCGCTACAATTGAATCTAAGTATAAATTCCATCTAGCAATAAAAGGGACACTAGATTCTAGGATACGTCGCATCTAATTAGAATAAGCTGTAATAACATAAAACAGGAACAAAATCCGGACATTACAGCACTAATAACTTTAAAGCAAAACCGGAAGTTCCGGAAATGACTACAGTTAATGCACAGAGGCAATGAAATTACAGAACAGAAGGGAAGTAAGACAGTTTACAAAGTATGCTCGAATGTAAGATTGTTTTAAGTAAGCTATAAAATTTAATTAGGCAACTTGAAGCATTAGAAGCTTTCCGGCTAGTTAGACTATTGGGACGTACATAACTTGTTTTTAAGGACATTGGGAGTACTTTTTAAAGTTGAGTTTTATTAAAAGGGTTTGTGGATTAGTAAAATAAGTTGCCAAAGCAGACCGATGATTTGTTTAAGATCGCAGGAACACGCCAGATTCTCGTTTCTAACAGGTCTTATTGAAAAATTAAAATTAGGTCTTAGTCAAGCAGCGTCTGTCTGATATGATAAAAACTCAAATAAAACTATGAAAAAAAACATGAATCTGTCAACAGATGGCGCTATACGGCACGGAAAACTTTAATATGATAAGGACAAAAATGACAACGGCGCCGTCCTGAGAGTACATATCTATTAAAATTATCTGATGAAATTGGTGTTTTATTATGTTTTTCATGCCACGACCACTGCTAGACATATGGATCCCTAATTAATCCTCAGTAAGGCCGGATGGAAGAGATTTGCGTGCAGCCATCAAAAGAACTCATTTCGACGTGTGAAAAAGTGACAGATATATACTTTGCCATAACGCTGTCTCCTTCTGACACTACAAACGAAATAATTCGTGGCGCGCATACTAGCCCGGCAGCTCTTCTAAATCTATTGATTCAGTAAATCCAGTAAATGTAAGAAAAGTTTGAATCTGAACCTACCAAGTTCAAACTCGAGCTTACAAAGAACCCAGTAACGATCTCTTTGAACTATTACCAGTTTAAAACAAGTATATTTTTATATCGCGTATCAGATATCAGAAATACCTGCTAGTCCATTACCCAGGCCGTTAAGCGGTGCATTCCTCACGGCTGCATCACCGCGTGACGCATGCATACCTGGAACAAAGAAGCCCTTATTAGTATACAAATAGAGGTCAAAATGTCTTGATAATTTAAAAAGGATATGAGCTAATGTAAAAATAGGTCCTATATCTTAAATGCGCATATTCATAAAGCAGATTAACACTAAATAGACTTGTCTTTTCAAAGGGGGCCTTCAAAAAGAGTCATGGGCGATTCGTCCCGCGGGCCGAACCACTGGCGGGGCGAAACGCTGCAATACCCAGTTTATTATTGACTACGGTTCCGGCAGTAATTATTTTTCGGAAAAAAATGGCAAACCGACTTCCATCGTGTACAAAATTCGAATAGTTCGGTCTGCTTGTGGCTTTCACGCAATGCATCGACTGAATAGCTTAGACTAAGATTTAACCATGTACCAACTCTCTTTGTACAGTAAAATCTAATAATTATCTTTTGTTAACAAAGGGCACAGACCCTGGAGTCTGCGGTTAGGTAATTTTTCGATAAAAAAAAATAGTTCGCTCGAATTAATGCATACAATTTTTATATTACTGTTGATTTATCAAAAAAGTCTCAGCCGATTTCGATAAAATGAAAATAGAACCACCTCGGGAGTAAGTATACCCTTTCAAAACAAAAAAAAAATCGGTTCACCATTAGCGAGAATATCGATGAACATACACAAAAAAAACATACAGACGAACATAGTACCTCCTCCTTTTTGGAAATCGGTAAAAAAGCCAAAGCATGTTGGGATTCGAACACATACTTATCATTATGAACAATTTTGATTATGGGATGAACTGTGAAATCGCAAAGAAAACAGTTGCTCTATACCGTTTATCGAGGATCAATGGACTTTTTGATCGACGAACCACCGGAGGAGGTATACAATTCGACGCGTATATATTTTTTTTTATGTATGACCACGCATAAGTTTTTTTATAGTAGTCCGATTTTAGTAATTCTTTTTTTATTGGAAAGAGTATACTTCGAAATTGGTCCCATTTTAATGTTATCGAAATCGGCAGAGCCATTTTTGATAAATCAACAATAATGTGACAAATGCTACATCGATCCGTGTATAATATTTGCGTTCTAGCGATGCGCCTCGGCTTCGCACAGGTGTATTATACAAATAAACATTTCTCTTGAATTACTCTATCTATTAAAATAAACTGCATCAAAATCCGTTGCGTAGTTTTAAAGATATAAGCATACATTGGGACAAACAGCGGAGAGCGACTTTGTTTTTTACTATGTAATGATTCTGTACACGGGTGAAGTCGGTCATGCTATTTTTTGCAAAAAATAATTATTGTATGGAACAGCTGTGACTCTTTGGTTTCAGGGTTAGTGCCATAGTAAAAGTTGTCCACAATGATGAGCATCTTACACATTTAAACTGTACTTAGCAACTCTGTACTTTGCAAAACAACACTAAATTCTGTTAAATGTAAGTCTTGGCTAAAAAAAGGCTTTCCACATGTACACGTTTATTTTCCAAGTTTGCAATTCAACATTATTTTTCTTTAACAAGTTACGGCATCTAGACTGCTTTTGAAGTCTACTTTACGACACTCACTTAGTGCGGGATTACGCCCATTCCAGTCTCCGGCTAAGGGTTCCCGACTTCAGCCATTATGACTTGCCCAATAAGGCTATAACCGTTTCCTCGGCTGGAAAAAGTCTTGAATATATAAACTAAAAGCTCGCTTTTACTGGGAAACGGTACCAAGGTCAGGCTTTAGAAAAAACTAGGCGAAGCTTTCTATAAATTATTCAACTGCCAAAAAGATTGAAAATTCATAAAATACCTAATAAAGTAAGTAATTTTATTGCGCGATAAGTCCCGTATTAATATAGTAGTATAAAGTAAGTAAGTTCGTAAAGGCCGGGTGGCTTAGCCCTTGTGTCAGAGTTTTTAGGCCGCCTAAAGGCCTCTGACATGGCTAAACGGTGAAAAGAACTGGGACCTACAATTTAACGTGTCATCTGAGCCACGGTAGCGCTCAGTTAGAAAATGCCACCTCCGGTCACCCATCCAAATGCTGACCGTGCGGAACGTTGCTTAATTTCAGTGATAAAATACTTAATGATATAACATATATCATCCCCCTAGATATGAAGAACTTTTACAATGATAATCGCGATTATCGATCGAACAGACATTCTACAGAATTCAACTAGTCTCAGTATAAACTCGAAATATTGTAGCAAGGTCACACTTATAACATTTATAAGCCTAACTTATTATATTTTCCTCTGTGCTTAGGCTTGAGAAAGAACTGGACAAAGATAGTAAGACTCGTAACTATATTAATTTTGTGACTTTTATTCGACTGCCGAAATGACTCTCATTTCGTAGAAAATTATATCTGTTATTCACCCTTGAAAAAATATGCCGATTGGCTGAATGTTTTTTGCGGATTACTTAGGATCGGTCTTACAAAGGTCTTATAGTAAAAATGACAATAAAAAATGAAGTCTTATTCTTGACTTACAGTATGTATGGTCGCATACAAAACTACCTCACTGCCTAATTTGCTAAGCCGCTAAGTCGTACTGTACATCCAGCGTGATAGTTTTACTCTAATCGCGATGCTGACAGTAAGTTAGTAGATACATAAGTATGTATTTCAACCGATATAATTATATTATCTGAGAGTCGAGCTGATGCAAGATCGGTCTTATATAAAACCAGAGGAAGTCTGTTTCAAGCAGACAAACAAACGTGAGCGTAAAGCGGTAGACCGCTGTACGATGATGCGAAAAGTACATTAAACCAACCCAATCTTCACCTGAATATCCACCCCTTGATCAATCCAACAAAACCAAACCAATCGATATCTGAACCTAATTCCACCGGAGATGAAGCAAACGTCACCGAAACAAGACTTGAGAGGATTTACGTCTCGTTTGCATAATTCCAATTATTAATAACCATAGCGATTATAACAAAGAAACTTGGTAACTTGACTTGCCCCGGATCCCGGATTGGGCGCCAATATTGTTCCAAACGGACAAAGACAGCGATAATTGAAATTTGTATTAAACCCTTTGGTAAAATATTCAATACTTGAATTATTTAAGCTATCGGAACGGTCTTTGATGTCGGGCAGGTTGTTGAAATATTGAGCGTACGATGTCAGTGATATTTGAAAATGGAAGAGCAGTCGCTTTAGAAATAGAGGGTATATGGTTCATTAGGTTTTACTAGCTTAATTGCTTAGTATAGGCCGACTCAAAAACCTATTATCCTCGCGCACCTATTCAATGAGCTATTGCCTATGACGCCTAAATCTATAATTGTATACATATACAGTAGGTATAACTCGGCGATTACATATGTGTAATGGCATGACTGATCTAAAGCCATAATGAAAGAACCTGGGCCCACTTGCTCAACCCCGACCTACCTCTGTTTTCAATTAGGCTGATGGCGAAATAGGAATTCCTACATGATTACTATAAGACTGATAGCTCCGACATCGAATGTACCTGTTGTGTGACCCCGCAGACGATATCACAACTGGGCGAGGAATTAAATAAAGCAACAGAAAGCGCCACTTTGGTAGCTGAGTTCTGGGCAAACACGGGATTATAATTTTGGAACGCAACATTGCATTTAATTCAAAATAATGAATGTAATACCCCTCTTGGAGTAGCAGTTGCTAATTACTGAGAAAAGCTTACCTAGATATATTACCACAATCTAGATCTATCAGTTTAGAACCATCGAAAAGAAGAAGAAAAAAATAATGAAAAGCGGATACTCAATTATAGTTGTGATTTGTTAAAGTGTTAGCGCCTCATGCTGTAGAATACCTGATAGTTACTACTAAAAGGGTCCTACGCCATAGATACTTAATAGTTTGTATGAAAAGTAGCTAATGCCATAGAATATAGTAGCACTATGTAGATGTTAACTAATGAGATGTTTGAGGGCTGTTCGCCCTAAGCTATTGAAGAGAATAGAAGTTATAAAAAGTATTAAAATCTTTAATTTAATTCCTCCCCTTCGACTTCTTTTTGTAAAAAAAAAACGTATCTATGTCTTATATTTACATTCTCGACTTTGTCTACCTATGCCAGTTAGTAGTATATCGTACCCCTTTAGTGAAGTGAAGTGAAATTGGCAATCAAACCTAAATTTTTCCAACGCAAAATTACGTGATTCTTATACATCTTTAGAAGAGGTCGTATTGGATATTGAAACAGGTTTTGAATCCCGAAAAGCAGAGCCAGGTGGTATTGCCATTAAGTTAAAAACCTGACCAAAACGACAGGTGCTACAAACTTTATACCCAGTCAGCTGCAGAAGAAAATTTTCATTTTTTTTTTATCGATCTTAGTTCCATAGAGATAAGGTTCAAAGTTCTGGATTATTTTAAGTGGGTTGGTTGAATCTGTAGAATTTGATAGGCCTCGCAATGGGCAGATGGTCGCAAATGTTCCTCGTCTCTCGCAATGTTTGCTCATTTCAAGTTATAGAGCTTTTAAGTTTTAAAACGCAGTGGTCGACATTACTGTAACTCCTCTATTTTCGCGTCATTTGGTTTGAAACATTTTATTTAAATTTCAATTTGCGTGTAGCTCTTTGCTTTGACCTAAGTAAAATTGTTTTGGTCAAATACTGACTAGACTTTAAACTACACATTGGTGTAGACGTAGAAACATATAACTAAGTTATATCTAGATAATTATTTTTCGCAAAAAATCGCAACACCGTGTACTAAATTCCAATAATTTGCACGAATCGATGTGACATGGATGTACATTTTTGTTGTTATCAAAAACGGAGCCGCTTTTGATAAAATTTAAATGAAATAAATTTAATTTTAAATAATCCTATTGAAGTAGTTATTAATTTATTTTTATCATTGTAATATTTTTTTATTTTTGTATTTATTGTGAAATTATGTGATTTATTTTGAGGTTTTAATATTACCATGTATTGTGAAATGGCGAGATTTATTTTGCAGTATGTTATTATAGAAATTGTAGTATAATTAATTTTAGTATTAAGCTTAATATTTCAATAAATGATTCTAATTCTAATGTATCACCTCGCAAGTATACTCTTTCGAACTAAAAAGATTTTTTTATTCGGTTCAGAATTGGCCAAAATATCGGTGAACATACACAAAAAATTACATACAGACTAACATAGAATCTCCTCCTTTTTGGTCGAAGAATGTCTAGAGTCTAGATTTTTAACTATACATTGGAATAGATCTAGAAACAGATATCTAGATAATTACAGTTTCTGTGTAACATGAAAAGACAGATAACTGCAAGGAACAAGACACGTCTTGAAGTTTCTATTCAAATGGACGATTTTGAATGAAAACGTGCGCGTAACGTGCTCTAAGTTATATTTTAAAAATTCGTGTGATAAATATTTATTTTTCAAATAAAATAACTTAAATTTAGTCTATAATTTGTTGTAACGTAATTTTACATTTAAAATCATTTCTCCCCAGAGCAGTTGCTGAAATAATTAAAACGTTTCTTTTTGTCCATAGAGAATCAGGCCTCAAATTAGAAAAACGTGCAAACAAAAAAAAAGAAATCATCATGACATAGAGAACGCAATTATGATACGAGGAAGAGATAAATAAATAAATACAACGCGGTCACATTAACTCAACGCATCGCTGGAATTTTTAAGCAATTTTTACTCGATCTTAATAAACAGGTAGAAACTTATATTTTATAGATGATAGTTCAGACTCGCACTTGGCCGGTTTTTATTGCACACCGTACTTGAGCGCCAAAATAACGTCACCTGGTCAAGCGTCTAGTTAATGTGACCGCACTGTAGGTGTCCGCAGGTTTACCCACGTGATGTTTTGGCTATTAAAAAATCAAAAGTTTCCACCTAGGAAACTTTTTCCGGGATAAAACACATCATGACATTCTAGCACCTTTAAACTATTTCCATGCAAAACAAATGGTCCTCATCTCTGTTGCTGCGTGAAGGAGTAAGCAACAGAAACTTTCATATTTATAATATTAGTAAGGACAAGCGTACACGGGCTTGAATGCTCGTGCCTGAAGATGACGCAGCATAATTTGGAATTCCAATTTCTCTTAACATTTGAAGCGGATTGCAATCGCGTTTTTATTATGAGCAGTCTTATACAAAGTAGGTTATTCAGCAGGCGGTATTAGAACGGGTTAGGGTTTATTTTTGGTCAGCAAGTCAAGGTGAGAAGTCAAGTCCAGTGACTCAGCGTCATAAACATCTGGCCCTGTTTTTACGGTCGTGCATCAAATTCCACCCACAAAAAGGTCAAAGTTGTTGTAAGGATGGGACCTCTGCTGATATCAAGAATATAAATGATGTTGAGAAATTAGCTGTACTTTAGGCTCAGAATAACAACATTTAGGTACCTATTTAAAACAAATAACAAGCAATATTTCCAAGAAAAATTATAACCCTGGAAACGAAAGAGATCCTGTATAAATAATAATTGGCCAAGTGCGAGTCGGACTCGCGCGCGAAGGGTTCCGCACCGTGTGGAAACCCCCGTAATATAAGAAGCGAACGCAGGATTCGAACCTTGCCCCATCGGATCACTAGCCCGACGCTCTAACCACTGAGCTAGCTCGCCTCCTACGCAAGCTTCAAATTTCTGAAGTGCTTACATTTCCCAACTTATAGCGTTGGTGGCGTCACCTGTGATACCCGTATTAGACAGGTTATCACTCAACTAGAAGTTATTAGAACTTCTAAAGATTGACGAGAGATGACACACTGCTTAATCAATGTTATGATGTTTATTTTAAGTGCTTCCCACACTAGATTTTTATCTCAAAGAGTTATCTTTGTGATAAGCATTTCAAAAATATGAAGCGAACGCAGGATTCGAACCTTGCCCCATCGGATCACTAGCCCGACGCTCTAACCACTGAGCTAGCTCGCCTCCTACGCAAGCTTCAAATTTCTGAAGTGCTTACATTTCCCAACTTATAGCGTTGGTGGCGCCACCTGTGATACCCGTATTAGACAGGTTATCACTCAACTAGAAGTTATTAGAACTTCTAAAGATTGACGAGAGATGACACACTGCTTAATCAATGTTATGATGTTTATTTTAAGTGCTTTCCACACTAGATTTTTATCTCAAAGAGTTATCTTTGTGATAAGCATTTCAAAAATATGAAGCGAACGCAGGATTCGAACCTTGCCCCATCGGATCACTAGCCCGACGCTCTAACCACTGAGCTAGCTCGCCTCCTACGCAAGCTTCAAATTTCTGAAGTGCTTACATTTCCCAACTTATAGCGTTGGTGGCGCCAATGCAAATGGAAATGTAAGCACTTCAGAAATTTGAAGCTTGCGTAGGAGGCGAGCTAGCTCAGTGGTTAGAGCGTCGGGCTAGTGATCCGATGGGGCAAAGTTCGAATCCTGCGTTCGCTTCATATTTTTGAAATGCTTATCACAAAGATAACTCTTTGAGATAAAAATCTAGTGTGGAAAGCACTTAAAATAAACATCATAACATTGATTAAGCAGTGTGTCATCTCTCGTCAATCTTTAGAAGTTCTAATAACTTCTAGTTGAGTGATAACCTGTCTAATACGGGTATCACAGGTGGCGCCACCAACGCTATAAGTTGGGAAATGTAAGCACTTCAGAAATTTGAAGCTTGCGTAGGAGGCGAGCTAGCTCAGTGGTTAGAGCGTCGGGCTAGTGATCCGATGGGGCAAGGTTCGAATCCTGCGTTCGCTTCATATTTTTGAAATGCTTATCACAAAGATAACTCTTTGAGATAAAAATCTAGTGTGGAAAGCACTTAAAATAAACATCATAACATTGATTAAGCAGTGTGTCATCTCTCGTCAATCTTTAGAAGTTCTAATAACTTCTAGTTGAGTGATAACCTGTCTAATACGGGTATCACAGGTGGCGCCACCAACGCTATAAGTTGGGAAATGTAAGCACTTCAGAAATTTGAAGCTTGCGTAGGAGGCGAGCTAGCTCAGTGGTTAGAGCGTCGGGCTAGTGATCCGATGGGGCAAGGTTCGAATCCTGCGTTCGCTTCATATTTTTGAAATGCTTATCACAAAGATAACTCTTTGAGATAAAAATCTAGTGTGGAAAGCACTTAAAATAAACATCATAACCCCGTAATATATTTTATTTTAATTATTTTTGAAAGGAATATACCACTTAACATTTGAATCATCTTCATAATACCGTTATTAATATCGAGCAAAAAAAAATAACGTTACTTGTATGGGAGCCCCCCTTAAATATATATTTTATTTTAATTTATGTATTTATTTTTTAAATGCTTATTTAACCGAATATTTTATAAATATTTCAAGCATCTACCTGTCACCGTTATTATTATCGAGCGAAAAACGTCTAAAAATTCAGGTTTGTTGTATGGGAGGCCCCCTTTGAATATTAATTTCGGTTTTTAATACTTGTTGTTCTAGCACCAAAAAAAATATATTATCTGTGAAAATTTCAGCTTTCTAGCTATAACGGTTTATGAGATACAGCCTGGTGACAGACAGACGGATAGACAGACGGACAGCGGAGTTTTAGTAATAGGGTCCCGTTTTTACCCTTTGGGAACGAAACCCTAAACCAAATTACATTTAAAACTGGGCCGATTTTAAGCATCATTCCATGAATAGCGCAGGCAAAATTTTAAATGTTCTGTCATAATCAGCCACTCCTTTAAACAACTATTTTTCGGGTTGTCTTATGGAGCAGATTGTCAGACGTGCACAGAGCGTTGAATCTTTCAAGGCCCAGGTTCAGCAACATTATCTCGCAAAGCTCTCTCTGACTGATCCACATATCACTCCTCGTTATTAATTTGTTTGTAATATATTTACGTATATGTATGTTTATTTTTATTGTATGTATTATTTGAAGTATTTATGTATGGCTATTATTATGTAGTTTATTTTATTGTTGATTAGGAATTTTTGGTTTTCATTATTTTATTATTATTATTTTGTTTTTACGTTTACACCGTCCTTGTCGTATTTACGTTTCCTCGCATCTAAGAGAGGTTGTCTGGAAGAAATCGCTTTTAGCGATAAGACCGCCTTTTGTGCCTTTTCTGTCTTTGTTTCTTTTGTTATGTTTTCTTGTTGGTGTCAATAAAGTGTTGTTGTATTGTATTGTATTGTGAAGTTCAATTATGCCAGCTCTCTTCTCTCTCTTGAGAGAAACTTTTCATGTAACGGTATGTTTGTATGTTCTTGAAGTTAGTTAAAAGTAAAGTAAATATTTAAAGTAGTTTATCTCATCTCGTAAAAGGCACTAAAATGTAACGTTTTTCGCTTTTCAGCAAATTTAGATTTAAATTAAACCACCATTTGGACAAATATTGCGCAAGCACTCAGTGTCAGTCAGGATTTGGATAATTATAATCCAATTTCAAACATGCGACAGAAAGCCGTGACTAGGATTAAAATAAACACAATACAAATAAATATCAACGTGTAAAGAGGCAGTAAAACTACTTCATTTGCGTACTTTGCCATAATTGTATTTTAAATTCCCGCGTGTACTGCCATGGCTTGTGGAGGGTTACCATATTTTAGCACAGAAATTAGGTACAGGCCGAATCAGATTTCTTGGCGTCTGTGAAGTTAGCTACAAGCTGCGCAAAACCCAATTCGGACGGACTTTTATATCAGCTGATTGCTTGTCGCGCAGTTTGTATGAAGTTTGAATCAGTGTTCTAGTGGATGATGGTTGGTGGCGTTTACAACTGGCCAATATCGTGGCACGAATGACATTACGGCCGATAGAAAAACCGGTTCATTAAATGGGCCATAAATCGTAAACGGTAAGTTATACAAAAAAGTTCAATGGAAACAATAGATGTGAAATTGAATTTTCTACAAAAATGATTTTGATGATTTTTGCTCTAAAGAGCGTAGTTTCCGAGATATTGCCCAAAAACGTTTTTCCAAGACTGCGCTTGAGGCTCAAAAACCGGTTCATTAAATGGACCATAAATCGTAAACGGTAAGTTATACAAAAAAGTTGAATGGAAACAAAAGATGTGAAATTGAATTTTGTACAAAAATGGTTTTGATAATTTTTGCTCTAAAGTGCATAGTTTCCGAGATATTGCCCAAAAACGTTTTTCCAAGATTGCGCTTGAAGCTCCACTTGGATCTGTCAGAATTTTGTGATTTTAATGCTCAGTAAGTGATCGTAAACCTTATTAAAAAAACGGATCGCAAATTTAGTGCAAAGTTAACCAAAAAACGTCTATTTTTACTGAGGTACTAGTTCTTTAGACGTTTAGTCACGTCGGAGGCCTTCGCGGCCTAAGCCGACGAATTTAATTTTACACATACGCACATCGACAATACCACGCGGGAGGCCACATGTCGGTAAGCACAGCGTAGGACGTCCACCCACAAGATGGACGGATAATCTCATTAAAATGCAGGATTGCGCTGGAAGCATGCCGCTACCAACCGGTCTTATTGGGAGAGGCCTATGTCCAGCTGTGGACATCTTGTAGCAGGCACAAAACCAATCAAGGCAGGAAGGAAGGACAAGGAATTCTCGTCCTGTACTAACGAGCAGCCACCCTAGTCCAGCAATAAGCGACAGAAGCCTGAATCGCAGCAATTTTTTCGAAGGGGAAAATAAAAATGTAAAGCGAGGTGCAACCGCATATTGAGCGTTCAGCACGAAAGAACTGATGTTTCCGCACTACCCGGTTTACAGCTTTGGGCATTAACTTGAAAGTTTATTTTTAAAAACAATTGAGTATGTTTGTGTATGCGAATGCCTTTCGTGATTGAAACACAAAAAGCAAAGGTGATGTTCTCAGACCTGGCTCAAGTCTGCCACAAATTTATATCATGTATATATAACGAACCACGAATATTTATAATTATTAACAGGCCTAGCAACTCATTTGCAGTAGGCCTGTAATAATTATAAATATTGTGCATCTTTTCAAAAGCGTCTGAAATTTTTTAGTGTTGTTTCGTGGTTCGTTATATTTTTTACATAATATAAATTTGTGTCAGACTATGGTCAGACTTGAGCCAGGTTTGACATAATTTTGACAGTGACAAGTACCTACACATGGATGTAGTTCCGCTCGCGAAACTCAATGCGACCTCTTTGGAAATTCCCCACGGACGCTTCTATGGTATATGACAGGTTGTAAAGTCTTCGAATAATAAGCCCTGCTTTGTTCATTTTATAATATTTATTTGTTTTAAAAAAAATCTTGGGGTCAGATTTAGAACATTGTTGCCGATCGACTTCTTTGATACATCCATGGATCCACAATAATGTAAAACTAAAAAAATGTGTGGTTTTTAATTAACTGTTTGATTACGAAACACTATGTCGCATCGAATTAAGTTGTTTTTTTCTCTCTATCATGGTTCACACTCAGTCATTGAGCCAATGGCCCGTACAAAAAAGAACGTCCTGTAAAAATTTGATAAAACCCACGACGGTTAGAAAGTAATTGATAAAGAACAAAGTAATTAAAAAAACCCCGACTTACAAAATAAACGTAACGCGAGATAAAAAACGTAAAAACATTTAGTAAAACTAGAATCGATATCTCGCGGAAGAATTTTTTTTTTTTAAATCAAACTCATACCCATAACTGTAAACTGCATCAAAGTCAGACAAAAAAAAATGGCAACTCAATTTCTCAAAAAATGCTTGCTGCACCGCCCCCTAGTGAGTTATCACCGTAACACCTATCTCAAAACATGCAACAATTAAACTTAAAACCATAGTTTTGAAGAAATACGGCAACATAGGTTTGCACAAACATCCTCTCACCCCAAACCATCGACTTGGCATTTTTTCTTGATGCCCCAAACGCATATACTGTCTCCATTCCGTCGTGGGTAAAAATATACTACACGTATTAAGTAAACTTCGCCGGGGGCGTGATAGGAAGATAATAAGATACTAGTGTCTCACTCTGTCAAAGTGTAATGTCTCATTTATTAAGGAATAACAACAGCTTATATACTAACTCACGTTCTGGTAAATCGTGCTACATCTAAAACATTCCAATGAGCTGCAACAGTACTTCCCCCTTGGAAAAAAAAATATATACTCACAAATAATTATTACCTAAAAATAGTCGAACCAAAATTAACAAAAATCCTATTAATAATGTTGCAGAGACCTTGCATACGTCTGTTTGATTACATTTGCAGAATATAGTTTGCTTGCATCAGCTAAAACTGAACCTACTGGCTTAGTCAGCTCGTTAGGCTCTATTAATACATTATAAAAATTCCGCATATTTACACAATATTCTTCAAATCGCCTGAATTCCTTTGATCACGTAAATCGATTCGCAGTATGACGCTACTCGAAATGTGATGACAAAGCTCTAACTAAGCAAATACATACTATCTACTAGTGATCTAATTGCCTACTAAAATACAGTTTGTAAACAATCTAAATATAACGATATAAATTACATGCCTATAGTTAAAAAACAAATACTTTACATAATTCACACAAAAATACTATCACTTTATCTATGAACTTGGACTTTGATATTTTGACATTACACAATTTCCGTCTAATTTCACGTTCCTATATTACCGTTTTCAATGATTTTATCCTGAGTTTGCACAATAGACTAAAACAATGTTGTCACACACACTTTTTCCGTAATCTCTGAACGTTTCAAATATCTTCTTGCGCTCGCAGCTTCAGCCATATTTCCCCATTATCACATTTTCTCCCTATATCGCTGACCAGTCGTTTGGCAATAGAAACGAGTCTGGGCAAATCCTCCAGTACTACGCAATTTTCCGCCACCTTCGATTTGTCCTCGTACGGTGGTGCCAACTTCGAAAAAATACTTGCAGATCCAACCTGAATTTTCGGCGGCAGCATTGGCATCTCAAGTTCATGTGGTCCTATATTCGGCTGCTGGCGATTGCTTCAATTCCATCAATTCACTCGTAAACAAAATACCAAGGGTTATTCGCGTTTCACTGCAGCTACAGAGCCCTGGATTTGACGTTCTCTCATAACTTCAAAAATAGCGTGACAAAGTGCTTCTCGTCGACCATGTGATTTATGCTGTTGTCTGTAGGTACATCTTTCTTGCCGAATTATGCGTACTTGTTGTGTTTCCCTGTTGCGAAGTTGAGTCCACATCTTCAAACTCTCGAAAAAAAACTTCCATAGGTTTTTCTTCTCGTTGTCCAGGTGTCGATGGTTGGTGGTGTGGGGGTGTAGGTCTGACGTCATCCAGAGGATTTATCGTCAACCCCCCAAATCTTCTTGCTTGTTCACTACATTGCGCGACACTCGGGTAGGGGGTCACCACTTTGCCGGTATGGCAGTGGGGCCCCCACTGATACTGCACTCGGGGTCACCAATTCGCCGGGGGCGTGATAGGAAGATAATAAGATACTAGTGTCTCACTCTGTCAAAGTGTAATGTCTCATTTATTAAGGAATAACAACAGCTTATATACTAACTCACGTTCTGGTAAATCGTGCTACATCTAAAACATTCCAATGAGCTGCAACATAAACTATTAAACAGGTACACATTATAAAGACTAGTTAGATTTTTTGCAGACTGCTGGAAGTCAAGAGAAAATCTAAATACTCAACTGCCAGTAAACAGCATATTTCTACTATTAGGTTCTCAATCAAAGTCTGTATGTTTTTATTGCACGAAATAAGTTTGCGCTGACTTCATTTTGCCAGGTGTTCAGCATATAGTTATATGATACAGTCGTAGATAGTTGGATTGCAGGCATTAACAAGTAAAAAAAGAACAAATCATCATCATTATCAGCCTTAAGAAGTTCACTGTTGGGTATAGGCCTCCCCTATGATTTTGCGGTAAGACCGGCTCGAAGCGGTTTGCATCCAGCGTGGTCTTGCGGTCTTAATTAGTCAAACAAACAAACAAACAAATAACTCTTTATTGTACACACAAAATAAACTAACAATAAATACATTAGTGAAATTCTTAAGATAGTGCAACACTAGGCGGCCTTATCGCTGGAAGCGATCTCTTCCAGGCAACCCATGTACGGAAAGGAATGTGCTAAAAATAATTGACGGGGAGTACAATAAATACTAAAAAAATACATTATAGACCTAAATGCTAATGTATATATATAATAAATATAATACTACATACAATACCTGCCTAGCAGAGATCGCTATCAGCGATAAGGCCGCCCATTGTTACACTGTTTAAGTTTATTTGTTCCTTTTTTGTGTTTATTTCTTGATGTGCAATAAAGAGTTTATCTATCTATCTATCTATCTAATACCTAACACATAATAATACTACTACATAGATAGACATACATAAAATATATAAAGTACATATGTAATAACATATGTTATAACAGTCCTTGTCTCTCTATCTACTTTGTCGGTGGAAATGGTTTGCTGTGCTCGCCACTTTCAAAAATTAAATTGATACTCAGTCCTTAAAAATTTCGACACCAAACGCTAAGCCATAATCAGTTATACATCAGTTATACAGAAAGCAAACTAATTCCTTTGAAATTTTTGCACACCCACACTTCAGCATCTATTAGACGTGTGTGTAGTAACGTGCGTACACATATATATACACACACACTCACAAAATCAATTAAATACCGAGCGTAAATGTGAAAAGTAAACGAAGAGTGTTTGCTTTACAAAGTGGGTTAGATATCGTATGATACATCGAAGAATCTGTAGTACCGTTACCGTACGTTTAAGGTTGCTTAATTAACCATTTGAGTTTAATACTTGAGCAAAATAACTGTATCGTCGAATGAGATATGTACTTACAATACTGAGTTACAATCATGATTCTAAAATATTTATGGACAGTTGTTGGATCAAAGGTTTCTTTTATATAATTAATCCTGAAACTGAATTATAACATAGTAAATGTTCTTTTTTGATCGACGAACCACCGGAGGAGGTATACAATTCGACGCGTATATATATATTTTTTATGTATAACCACGCATAACTTTTTTCATAGTAGTCCGATTTCAATAATTATTTTTTTTATTGGAAAGAGTATAATTCGAAATTGGAATTAAATTTTTAAAAAAAAATTTAATCGAAATCGGCTGAGCCATTTTTCATAAATCAACAATAATGTGAAAAATGCTACATCGATCGAACCGTGCGAAATATTCGCGAATTTTGTACACGGATGCAGTCGGTCATGCCAATTTTTGCAAAAAATAATCTTGTGTGACAAACATTTCAAAAATTGACACGCTCGCAGGATTGGAACCTGCATCCCTCTAGGATTCCGGCCCAGATGCTTTGTCCAAATTAAGCTAGAACGCTGTACTACGCACCCGCTAACATAACATAGTAGTAGTTTTCCGAACAGTAGATCTCGCGAATTTAAATCTGTAGAATTTTCGAATACCAAATGTTCAATTCTGGGCGTACAAGAAGAGAAGCCTATGCTCGGCATGGTTAAGGGTGATTACAGGCTAAAAATGATGAATGCACTATTACCATATACTATAAGCCGTGGTGGTCAAGAATAAGCCGTGGTGGTCAAGAATAAGCCGTGGTGGTCAAGAGGATAAGCCGTGGTGGTCAAGAATAAGCCGTGGTGGTCAAGAATAAGCCGTGATGGTCAAGAATAAGCCGTGTTGGTCAAGAATAAGTCGTGGTGGTCAAGAGGTAGTGACACCCGCCTTACAATCGTGAGGTCGTGTGTCCGAATCCCCGGTCCCGTACCAATGAGTTCTTTGGAATTTATGTACGGAATTTCACACCACAGGCTTTTCGGTGAAGGAAAACATCGTGAGGCAACCTGCATACGTCCTTAGAAGAAATTCGATGGCGTATGTGAATCCACCAACCCGCACTGGGCCCGCGTGGTGGATATGGTCCAATCACCCTTCGTGGATAGTTAGGTAGTAACTACGTCCTGCAGTGGACTACTAAAAAGGTTGGTACAGTACAGTACTATTATCATTAATTCCACTTTAAAAAGATAGAAATAAGTACCTAGTAGCAGATATAAACATTAAAGTGTTATAAACCTTTCATTAAGTGTGAAACGCGAAAATGTTAAGACTAATTTTAAAGGGCTCCCATGAGGAGAAGAGGCCTAGTCTAGTTTGGGGCCCACCGTTAATTTTACAGTATATGTAGGTGCTTAGGTACAACATTGCTTTATATGAACTTATGTGAATTTTATAATGGCTTAATGTCAAACTTCTCGATAAAGTACACAATACAGTATCTTCAGTTTTAAGTACATAAATGGTTGTGAAAATTCCCTAACGACTCCACCGCATCAAATTGCTCCCGCGATAAGAAAACTCGATTATCTCTTTGTTCCTTTGGCATTGGAACTCGAACGAGCGATATTATCATGGCCACCCTGCTCTTTGATCGAAATTGTCTGTCTCTCTCACTCTTATAACAATTGTAGTGCGAGAGAGGGAGACGGAACTACTTTCGAAGGTGCTTGAACTTTCAGTGACCTTTTCCGATTTCTAGTTGACATGTCATGTTTGGGATTAAACAGGAAAGAGCTTTGCGAAGGTCAAGGGGATTCAGTGGAAAGTTTCTGCGGAAGATTGATTGAGCTATTAAGTGTTACGTAGTACAAAATAGGTACCTATTTAGTGATATTGGCAGAGTGTTTTGGTAAAATATGTTTCCTAAAAAGATTTATCGGTAAACGGGAAAAACTTTCTGTACTTATCCGTCTTAGTGAATTTTTCAATCGCTTGCACCTACTAGTGTTTTAATGAAACGACGGATAGACTTGATTTTTTTGCATATAAAGGGTTATTTCTAATCAATTGGCATCTTTTTAGGAACTTATTGTGTACACCAAATCTATCAACTTTTGTTCAACGACTTTTGTCAAATCTCAAAAAAGGTTGATGTCCCATTGAAAAATATCGTTCACCCTCGCCAAAATGTATGGAACAGCTGATTTTTTATAGTTTTGTCAAAAGTCGCAGAACAAATGTTGTTAGTTTTGATGTACAGATTAAGCCTAAGAAGGATGCTGATTGATTAGAAATAACCCTGTATATCCTTTTTGCTTGGGTATACTAAGTTTAAAGATCGGAAATTATCATAGAGTAGGAACTTTTTAAGCCAGAAACCGCTAGCCCAAGTCTCTAGATAAAAACAATTAAAGTTAGAAATTCTAGCTAATGCTGCCTTATGGTCAATATTAAAGCTTAAACATCAAGACTTTTTTCTCGTCTTAAAAGATAATTAAGTCAAAGTCGAGACAAATCAAGTCAAATAAACTAAATGAAAACAGCTTAATCTTTCCCGAAATCCTCATGAAAATTGGAATTGCCAGGAATTATTTCCCTCCTACCTATATCCCGAGGCATAATGAAAAGAACGTCTAAGCTACTGTCACCATGTTTTCAAGAAGATTTACGACTACAAGAAATACTAAGAAAATTACCTACCTACTTTTTTTAAATTGAAACTGTTACCTTATACTATATTTAAATTTAAAAGATTCTAAGACCTTAGTTTGAGTTAGCATAGTAAAGTAAGGTTTTTAAGCCGCCTGAAGGCCTCTGAGATGGCTAAGCGGTTAAAACAATCGGCCTAGAATTCAACATGTCATCCGAGCCACGACAGCGCTCAGTTGTAAATGCCACCCGCGGTTACCCATCCGAAAACTGTCTGTTCTGAACGTTGCTTAACTTCGATAATCGCTAACGAACACCAAGTCAAACTACGATATGAGGGCTAAGAAACAAAAACTTTTATCGTGTTCGTGTGGCTCTATATATTTTAAGACGAGGCATCGGGCCGAGAAACACGAAAACGAGTACTTTTGGATGCGCGATGTGAGAGGACGAATGATATTGATTCACATTTAAAAAATATCATAGATAAGGCAAAATCTTGAAAAATTTAATGAACCGGACAAAATATTGAAAAATGACCGGCTTTATTAAAAAAAAAAAACATACAAATTTCTCACCAATAAAAGTTTAATAATTCGAATGCTTAGAATTATCAGCGACAACACCGCTTTATTTTTTACGAATAAAAAAGCCTGATCACTTTTCAATTTTACAGACCGAGAAGTAATTTTTTTTAATGTGTTCATTATTAAAAACTCACTGCCGCCCGCCGCTCTGGCGCGATCCTGTCGAGCGCGACCGCGTAAAATTTGTCCGAGTGAAGGCGCGGCACTCGATTTTTGAGAAAAAAATAGTTTATCAATGCGTCACCTTAATTAGTTCTTCCTTGTTTCCGCCAGGGGTGTTGTACATAAATGTGCATAAAGCTACAGGAAAACTACTGTAGTTACTGTTTACGTATACTATCATACTGCAAACATCCTGCCATAAAATTTAGCTCGATTTTCGTAAAATACCGCATGGTTTCAGACTAAAAAAAAATAGTCTTATCATCGAGGTAAAATTCAAAAGTCATCAGAAAAAATATACATTTACTTCAACGGGATATACACGCAAGCAGACTATTATAGAGATTTTATCCCAGGAAAAAAGAAATAGCTGGCATCCTACTTAGCACAAAAAACACTAATAAAGACCTGGATCTCACCGCGCGGTTCTGAGTTACTGGCCAAATATTAGCTCCGTGTTTTAGACTGACTTTTACGTCAAATAATATTTTCGAGGCTTAAAGCTGAAGAAATTAAATTCGAGATGAAAAGAATGTTTGGTTGGGTTTGCAGCATTTTTTGTACTTACTCTATCGTGGCATTCGTGGCGTAATTATTCAAGTGGTCATATTCTTGAAGGACTATCGGGCTATATCTATCACGCTGGCCCAGATGCGGGTTGGTATATTCAGAAATGCCTCCGGATTTACGAAGGATTTCCCTAACGCTGCTTTTCATTATTGAAATTTCAGCTGTATGGAAACCTGCTTATACAAAAACACATTGGTACGGGACAGGAGCTAATAATGCTCAAGTTTCTAATTCGAGTCAGCATTCTTTAAATAGACAATAGGTTTATTAACTTTCTACGGCTTGTTATAATTCGTAAAAAAGTAATTGTTCCATACAATATTTTTCGCAAAAAATAGCATGACCGATTTAAACAGTGTACAGAATTCGCGAATATTTCGCACCGATCTGTGTAGCATTTTTCACATTATTGTTGATTTATCAAAAATGGCTCGGCCAATTTCGATAAAATTTAAATGGGACCAATTTCGAAGTATACTCTATCCAATAAAACAAGAATTTTTGAAATCGGACTACTATGTAAAAAGTTATGCGTGGTTATACTTAAAAAATATTCGCGTCGAATTGACTACCTCCTCCGGTTCGCCGGTCAATAAAACTTCTTTGACCTTAGAGAAAATGTATAAATTACGAGAAATATCAAATAAATTATTCCATAATAACATCCTATCTTGTCTGTAGACCTATCTATATTGACATACCCTCAAATCGGCCCAATAGCAAACACTGGGGTCATGCACCCACCGATAAGCATTCAATAACCCGACGCTATCGGTTGTGCAAATGTCGGAGATATTTTGTAATAGCTAAGACCGGACTGTTCGATTTTAGCCGACTACAAAGCAAGGAGTAGTTGAGCATTGCGCGACTCTACATACTTGTTTAAAACATAATTAAGTCCAATAAATATTTTCTTGTTATGATGTTAATGACAATCAAACGAGGCGGAATAAAAAATGTTGTAATATGTAGAGTGCGACACAAAAGAGATGAAATGAATTATTCTGGAACTAAATATCACATTTGCTAGAACCACAATCTGAGCTGTCAATCATTGTTAACATCCTAGCATTTTTCTCGTTTTACGTTATTTTGTGGATTTTGAACAGGAACTTAGACAGTATAATTATGCAAAAATAATGGAAAATATGCTAACAAAGCGATAGTGGCGACCTCATTTCAAAGTTCAAAGTTAGTTCAAAGTTATTTACTAAAATTGAAATACACGAATGAATACATGAATAACCGTTGAAGTAAAACAATACATGAATAACAGTTGAAATTTGGCAAGATAATTAGATTCAGGATTCATAAGCGAAATATCCTTTGGTCCCACACTATGCTCGAGGCCCGTGTTGTGGGTACCATACAGAAAGTTATCTAGTGGTGACATTCTGGGGTAGTCCTAAATTTTAAAGAAATGCTGATTTATCGAAAACTGAAAAATTAGTGAGATTAATTTTTAAGTCTTTTATGTCGCACTGTAGACATTTGATATTACCATGCCTTGTGTACCACATATAGAACGAACCAGGAACATAGCTTGTTGCAGTTAAAATGTTACAGTAAGAGGGGGAGGCACATAAAGTTCTCCTATGAAGACCATGTACAGGCAAGCCCAGACGTCCACTGACATGGTGGATTTAAATAAATAAAATAAATAATAAATATATCTTTGTTGCACACCAAAAATTACAATAATATACAACAATAATTACAAAAAAAAGATGTACAATGGCGGCCTTATCGCCTTTGGCGATTTCTGCCAGGCAACCTTAGAATAGATTGGATACGAAAAATAGAAATAAGTTCGGTGGTGTATAAATACAGTGAATATAAGTAACGAGAGAGAAAAAAATACTTAGATACAATAATAAAAATAAACAAATAAAGGTATATATTTTTATAAACATAGATAATATAACCTACATATATACAAATACATACATACCAAGTTTAGCTAACATAAAGAAAGATAATGCTGATAAACGAGATTTTTAAATATGGGGAGGGAATTAGCCTGTCTAATAACAACAGGCAGTTCATTCCACAGCAGGACAGCTCTCAGTGTAAAGGACTTGGTATAGGAAAGTTTGAGTGGGTGGAGGATTTGAATTTTAGTTTCAGGGCACAAGAGGATCTCAAAGAATTTGAGTGACCCTGAATGAACTTAAGGCGTTATTTAAGAAAGACAGGAGTAGAAGGAATGAATAGGATTTTATAAAGGAGGAAAAGTATAAAGTACTAGTTTTTACCCGCGGTTTCGCCCGCATACGCAATATATCATTATAATTTATAGCCTATGTCTTATTCTGATATATAAGCTATATTATTGCAAAGTTTCGTCTCAATCCGTTCAGTAGATTTTGCGTGAAAGAGTAACAAACATCCATACATACATACATACATACATCCATCCATCCATCCATCCATCCATCCATCCATCCATCCATCCATCCATCCATCCATCCATCCTCACAAACTTTCACGTTTATAATATTAGTAGGAAGTAGGATTATTCTTATATAAGCTATATTATTGCAAAGTTTCATCTCAATCCGTTCAGTAGTTTTTGCGTGAAAGAGTAACAAACATCCATACATCCATCCATCCATCCATCCTCACAAACTTTCACGTTTATAATATTAGTAGAATAGGATATAGTAAGGAGGATTTGTGTATGGACTTGTCACTGGTCGTGATCTTTAAGAACATCCAATAACTTCTTTACAGCGCACTGTTCGCGAAGCTGGTCACGTGTGGGCTAAGTTCATTTATAGGTCGAATCAAACATCTTGACGGCTGCGATGTTAGTTACAAGCTGCGGAAGCCCAACCCTGATTGAAGCTCACTTAACAGCTGCGCAAGCATTGGCTTTTCCGCATCTTGTAGCTAACAGGCTATTTGACAACATTGAAAATATACTATTGATTGTGGTAATCCATACAGATAATAGCTTGAAAAAGACATATTTCACTTCATTTTAAACTAAAATACGTCTAATTTCGCAAATCGCACGAAATAAAATACGATATTTTTTTGATATTTTATCTGTGACGTGAACACTCTTAGAAGGGCGGCAACTCTGGTGATGTTACATGCTAGTAAACAAGAACTTTTCGATTGACTGCAGTTTGTGTAATTTGTGTTTTGTGTTTTTGGAGTAATATTATTGGATAATTTCAAAGTATTTTTTGTCAATTTTTAGATGTGAACTAGCGTATTTACTAGTATTAACTAACGTTATTTACTAGTGTGTGACATCACAAACCAGCGCCATTACAGAATGTCGTTTTCTGCGGGATCTTGAATATCTATTCTTTGACGCTTGATTTTCATTGTTAACACATAAGATCTCTCGGAAATATAAATGTAGTGTGCTTATTATGTACTAACGAATAATTTAAAACGATTTCCAAAAACTAGTCAAATAGCCTATTGTCCTTTGATCAAAGAAAAAGACAAGACGGCCCTTTCGGATTTAATCAGCGATATCTTCAAGAACATTTCGAATTTTCTTGACTCTATCTCGTTTTAACTGTACTACGGCCCTACAATAGAGCTAATGCGCCCTAATAAAGGCCCGCTTGTCTATCCACAGTACGTGATCTGGTTTTAATTCATCTTAATGATCCCTGAGGCGCTTCACATACGTCACTGTGAATACTGTCCTTGTTAGAGAAGGGTTGGATAAATGAGTTAATGTTCGGAGGTATGGTCAGGTAAAGGGTCCTTGTGTTATTGTATTCAGAGACTGTTTGAATTGTGTTAGACGCTGTTATGTTCGCTTACGGATGCTTTTGCACTCGGTTGGGTGGTAATGGTATAATTAATTTTTGCAAAAAATAGCATCACCGACTTCACCCGTGTACCTGTAGCTGTACGGTAGCGCTCAGTTGTAAATGCCAACCGCGGTCACGCGTGCATCTTCACCATACCGACCGTTATTTAACTTTGGGGATCGCTAAGAAACACCTAGTAAAACTACCCTGCCTCTCATCGTCATCATTATTGCAGTCGTAAGACGTCTAGTTTTGAACAAGACATTTCCAATTGTACCAGTGCGGTATCGACCTTGTGGGCGGATGACTGTTGTTTCTATGCGACTATAATTCAAATAGTTCACATTCACACCAAAGTTCAAACCACGACCGTGACCCTATAAAGGTCACCATAGGGTCTACTAGTATTTGTAATACAGAACGTACAAACATTTGTTATTTGCCTCAAACTCATCGTCAACTCAGAATAAGCCTTATTGACCTAAATGTGGGTGGAGGGAGGTGTTTAAAGTTTACATATGGGAGTGGGCAAGTTGTAGAAACCTCTAGAAACTAGCTTTTGGATTGACAACCTCTGACACGGCCATACACGACCTGCGTCAACAACTTAGGTGAAGGGATGACGTGACATTGAAAAGGCTTTACCCTGTGTGTACCTTTTCAGTGATAAGAGATGTTGTCATTGAGAGGTATTCATTGATCAACCCTATCTGCAGGTAGGTGCAAAATTTAGGTTTAGGTTTATAGATATTTTATTCTCAATATACTCGTAAGAGATGACATCGCTTTCGTGAGAACATGACGATAATAACAATATTTTTTCTAGAATCCGAGATACAGACTTCCCTTGTTCGGATGCTAACACCCCTTCAAACTGTATCGTATATTTTGCTCAATAAACGTTATATTATATAACTAAATATTATTATTTTTTACAATAAATAACAGTCAGTCGTCTCTGAGTTTTTTTTTAAATGATACATAATGTAACATCTTTCAAAATATTTTACATACTACGAGTACGTTACTCTACTGACCAAATTACGAGTAGGTACGAATATTTTGAAGGTGTCTGAAAAAGAAATACGTACTGATTTTAAAAGTGACCCGCCACAAGCGTCTGTCTGCACTCCGCTATTAACCACAAAATGGAGACATAAATAAACTCCACCAAGATAACATTCAAAAAAGATCACTTCACTGCCGAGCTGTCCAGGACTGCCGTAAAAAATTTAAAATAATGCTTTCAAAGAGTCTCAGAAAGCAGAGGACAGTTTTGCTGAGCTTTTGTCAGCCCCATTTAAAATTTTATGATGGCATGTTATAGAGCTCTAGGACGCTATATAATTTGCATACAGTATGGAGAACGTTAAAGATTTAGGAATATTTTAATAGATGGACGGAAATTAAAGATAAGACGATTGACAAACGATTTAATTAGAAGGGCTATCCTTTAGTTAAGAAATTATTAAGCATCAGAAAAACGTCCCTATTTTAATTTCATATAACGGTAATATAACATTAATTCGCCAGTCAGATTTTCTAGCAAAAAAGGTAAAATCTATATTTTAATTTTATCAAATGGTACATGTCAATTTGATTCCATTTAGCGACAATAAAAATCTTGATGCTGTCGAGTATCGAAAATGTGTTTACTAAATCGTATAGATGATGATGATCATAATATTATTATGTGACTTGCTTTTGTCTTACGAAGTTCTGTGGTCTGAGAGCCTAAACAGTAAACTTAAGCATTAGATAGAGCATTCGTTTTATAGACATAGCCCAGCGGATTGGCATTAATAGCAAATTAAAATGTCAGTGGGCAGGGCACATGGCTCAGAGGACTGGTGACCGATGTGGTCGTAAGGTTCTCGAGTGAAGACCATATACCGGCAAGCGCAGCGGAGAACGTCCACCTACGAGGTGGACAAATGATTTCTTAAAGACCGCAGGATCACGCTGGATGCAAGTCGCTTTCAACCGGTCTTATTAGAGATCCATAGGGGAGGCCTATTTCCAGCAGTGGACATCATGTAACTGATAAATGGATGGATAGACGATTCGTTTTTACAATAACTCCGAAAAAACCGCTGACTTAAGTCCACAGTAAAGCACTCTGGACTTAAGTCAGCGGTTTTTTTGGAGAACTCTATCCAGAGTGCTCTTTGTACTATCACAATGGACAAACTAGTCCATACTGGCCCGATATGTACCGCTGTCAAAACATAGATCACTTTGGATTACAAGGAGGAATGAAGCCTCCTCATTATATATTCAATTCGCGGAACGCAGAGAGCATAAATCTGGGAAGGCATTCGTAAATCAAACTTTTTGTCTTCGAATCAATAATTCAGCAGTTACGACGACACTGTACCGTATTCGGAATATTTGGCGTGAATCCATCAAAAATGGATCGTTGTGAAATATGAGTCGCGAATGAGCGCGACAATCTGTCACTGGCGGAAGGCTTGTGGTAGACTTGCTTGTTTATTTACATTCATTATTGGAACTGACTTGCGTCTTGTTTCTGTTGATGCTGAGACGAAATTAAATCATTTCTTATTGATTACTTTATGTTAAAGACAGTACGCTTCTATTACTCAATTTTGGAATATCGGAAGTAGTTTAGCAAAAAAGACTCAAACCACACTTTATTCAAAAATGACTTAATGATACCGACGTTGCCTATGAAGGAGGAACCAAAGGTCTTTCATATAAAATCCCCAATATTTAGACTGTTTGATGATATTAAATTACCTACAGTAGCAAGTTACGAAGTGTTAATTGTTGAACTCCGTATCGAAGTCGTTTTATTGTTCAGATCTGGATGAATTGTATTGATGTACCGTTATATAATACAATGTGTTTCTCTACCGGTGTCGGAGCCTTAAGCGGTGACATATATGGCAAATTTTGAATAACTTTTACTGTGGGATCAACTCTTGAAACGCAAAAAAAAGGCTATTCCATACTTTTTGTCGAAAGTCTATAAAAATCGTATGGGACAGTTTTTTTTACATTTTCAGAGTTGGTCTCATAGTAAAGGTTGTTCAAAATTTGCCATAGATGTCACCGCTTAAGGCTCCGATACCGGTAGACAAACACATTGTATAATGTTACCGTATATGTTTTATGCTTGACACATAAATTACTCTATCTTACAATCTTCCTGGCTTAGCTGGCAAGATTGCTGTCTTCAGTGTAGGAGACCCTGGATTCAATTCCTGACTATATACTCCCTCTAATCAGGCAATCTTAGAGGGGGAGGCTATGAGCGTAAAGCTTTATTTAGTTAAGCTTTTTTAGCACAGAATGTCCATAAGTTCAAACAGGGTTTATAGATAACTTACGAGTACAGGGCGACCGACGCTAGTGCCATCTTTAGTCGTAAGTACTACAAAGGTTTCATTACCGTTATAAGTAAAGATTCTTGTTATCACTAGAGCATGCCAGGCAGAAAACGTCTCTAAGATCCAATAACCAAACTGAACAAAGAAAACCTACGATTTGTCCATAAAATATAAAGTAAACAACGCCAAAAGCCGTCGCTAAGCCAAAAACAGCAGGACCCAGCAAATTGTAGGGACTTAACAGATTAACAAGTCTGGCACGTTGCAGAATAGGGCTTTATGCTTTTATGGAATTTTCGGGGCCAAGAGGAAGTATTTTTAATTACGCGTCCGTAAGCGCGGCGAAGAGATTTTTGCTTAATGTTATGTGTGATTTTGTTTTGATCTTGTTCTTGTCTGCCGCGTTCGGTTCATGGGCTCTGTTTTTGACCTCTACTCTCTACGTACGTATGCTAGGGGGGTAAGTCACGAGATCGGACTAATAGCAGGAGCGAGTATGGAAAATGTATGTTAGGGTTGACCTGATACTCTCTAGTACGTATGTGACGTACCTATGCTAGGAGGTGGGTCATGACACCTAGTTCAGGAACGAGTATGGAAAATGTATGTTAAGGTTGACCTGATACTCTCTAGTACGTATGTGACGTACCTATGCTAGGAGGTGGGTCATGACACCTCGTTCAGGAACGAGTATGGAAAATGTATGTTAGGGTTGACCTGATACTCTTTAGTACGTATGTGACGTACCTATGCTAGGAGGTGGGTCATGACACCTAGTTCAGGAGCGAGTATGGTAAATGTTGTTAGGGTTGGCCTGATACTCTCTAGTACGTATGTGACGTACGTGCGTAAGCCGAGAGGGATATTTCGCAAAATGTACCAAAACAAACTGCGAAGAGCGTAAAGCATTCTTTAACAAGCAAGCAACTTTTGCGACTCTTCAATGGAGAAAAACTATTGATAAGCTAATCTTGTGCTGAATAATCAAAGCTACAGTCAATTTTCTTAAGAACGAGGTCTTAAGTAGTTGAAAGTAGGTAAAGAAGTTCGTGTAGGCCGGGTGGCTATACCCCGGTTTGAAAGATTAAATAAAAAAACCGGACTAGTGCGAGTCAAGCTCACACTCCGAGAGTTCCGTACAAATCTTGAAAATTTCACTAAATTGTAATGTTGAATCTCTATCTATAAATAAATAATCATCAGAAGTTTGATTTTTCACAACTGTAAGAAACCATATATACTTAGTATATACAAATTTTGTTTAAATTTCAACTTGTTAACTTTACGCGTTCTTGAGAAAAAGTCTTGAGATACGGACAGTTGGACAACAAAGTGATCCTATAAGGTATCCGATTTTTTCCTTTTGAGGTGCGGAACCCTAAAAAGTATTATTTTGTCTGTAGGAGGTAAAAAATAATTACATTTTTATCACTCTCTACTAAAATTTCTACACATTGAAAGGAAGGCGATTGAATGATTTATGCTTAACAGACGGCTCTCTACATGACGTGTTTTATTCGCAATAAACAATTTATGAGCTATCAAGGCCCCACCTCTTACCGTCTCGGACTCACGTCAAAATAGAGCCTGTATTGTACTAACCCTTCGTAAGGTGTATCCAATTTCGTCATGAAAAATAAGGCAAGGAATTTAATAAAGGCAATGTAATAACCAAGTTGAAGAGATCTCGACAAAATTGAAAATTAAGAACCACTTTTGTGTTACCGCCGTTCGCGATTCTCATCCAGGGTGTTCTCTAATTTCGTTTCTCGCGGAAACTGAGCTTAATGTACTTGTACTTTGCAGTCAATTTGGACTGTTAATGTTTCACTTTTGTTTCGTTTACTTTTCGGATAAACATTTAACTACACTTTAGGTTTCGAGCGCGCAAAACGAAGTGGTGTAATTTAATATTGAACGGTTGCTGTTTACTCTGGAATTGATGTTCAAAATAGCCTATTTGGGATTTATAAACACCACTTTTTTAAATTATTTCATTTTTTGACCGACGAACCAACGGATACAATTCGACGCGTATAATTTTATGTATAACCACGCATAACTTTTTTCATAGTGGTACGATATCAATAATTATTTTTTTATTTGAAAGAGTATACTTCGAAATTGGTCCCGTTTAAATTTTATCGAAATCGGCTGAGCCATTTTTGATAAATCAACAACAATGTGAAAAATGCTACATCGATTCTTGCGAAATATTCGCAAATTCTGTACACGGGTGAAGTCGGTCATGCTAATATTTGCAAAAAAATAATCTTGTTAATATGTTAAGAAGTGTTTACTAAAATCACGTTTTTTAAAATATGTATTAAGAAAAGTTTTTATTAAAATCATCGAATATAAATAAGTTAGGTACGTTCATCACGGTCAGTCTTCGGATGGGTGACCACGTATAGCATTCACACTAACGCAGCCGTGACTCAGATGACTCGTTAAAACGTGGCAGTTGTTTTAACCGTTTATCCATGTAAGAAGCCTTCAAGAATTCGAGTTGAAATTTAAACTGTATACGTATATCTATGGTCTCTTGCAATTGTGCAAAAGAAAAACTTCTCAGTTATCGTTTAAAAAAGTTAGAGCCGTTTATGTCGTGAAAAACCGCATATTTCGACACTCACAAAAATCAAAACCTACAGGGTATTTCCCGTTGATATAGAACTATGAAATTTGGCGAGAAGCATTGTCTCAGAGTACAAATATAGGAATAAATGTGAAAAACTGTACATTTTTATTTAAATCACATCACAAAATATGGGTTTAAAATTCAAAATAAGTAAATCGTATCATGTAAGGTATCATATAAAAGAACTTCATTAGCCCATACTAAAACAGGTCTTTAAATATTTTAACAATGTGTAATTTTCGATGTATGACGAAAAAGGTGAAAAAAAAAACTTTTTTGTCGGTTTTAGTATAGAGATTTTAACAACTTACTTCCCAATTATATGAAATTTTCTGGATTTTTACGGAACCCTCGGTGTGCGAGCCTGACTTGCACTTGTCCGGTTTTTTTTAAATCTATGTGGCCTTTCTCAACCTTTAGCATCCTAAGACTTGAGACGAGCAAATATGCGCGAGTGTAGAACAAAATAATAACACAACTACAATAGCTAAGAGCTTAGTAAAGCAGCTGTTTAATTTTGCCGTGATAAAGAGTTTTAAATTAAAATTCCTGTATATTTAGCCGGTAACGTAGAGTCAACATCTTTACCGTGTTTAGTGGAGGAAAACGGCTAATTTAATAAAGAAAAAGAATTCATAATTTTCTGCTAAGCTTGCAACCAAGACAGGTTTCGCGTGTATATGTCACATCGTTCGTTGATTGTTAGCATTTAGAAGTATGATTATACGGATTGCATAGGTTTTGTTCCCGATACTTTCGATAAGTTCGTGTAGGCTGCATGGGTAGCCTCAGGGCTCTTAGTTCAGAGGGCTAAGTGCGAGATTTTCGCTCGAGCTCGGTCGCGTAAACGTTTGATGTGATTTCTATAAAAATATAGTCATAGTCATCATCAAATCACACAACCTTCATCTTTCATATAGTAACAGACAAGCAATCTAAGAACAAATAATGTACATCTTGACACCACAACATTTTATTAATCACTACTTTCCAAGTACCTATAGTCCTGCGCATTTGCGGACGCTTTTCCAAATGATTGATGACGAAAACTCAACAACTAATTTACCAGTTAAAACAACTGATTTTAAACTTTATCAACGTTCATATAAGAGTAACTTTAGTATTATATATTAGTCAGGGTAACTTAGTCAGAAGTGACGTGTGCCACACTTAACAATTATATTTTTAAGCTAACAAAACCAATTTTATGCTTTATGTATGATGAAATAAGAGTGTAGACACAACAGCAAGGGTAACTTTGTTATCAGTGACGTATGCGACGTCAGTGCAGCGTAGCAAATGATGCACTTAACATATTGCCGTTGGTTCCGTATGTTGTTTTAACAACGCCCTTAATTGATCCTGTGGTCGTAATGGATCGCGCTAATGCAAAAGAAACACTGTTAAAGTGTTACGCTGAGCTTAATGAAAATGCAATATGCATGTTCATATTTTATAATACAACAAGTACACAATATTTTACTAATTATGCGAATCAAGTAGTATGTATTTTGTAATAGTCAATCAAGGCTTAATCCAAACCTAGTTTAAGTTCTAAGGAACGTTCTAATCACACAAGAAATTTTGAGTTTTTACAAGTTTTTCACTCATTCGATAGCGTTACAACTAGATCGATAGAAAGCGCTGTACAAGTCCTACAAAAATTGTAGTTTACGTTTACTACTCAATCGAATAAGTAAATAAGAATGTAAAAACTCACACTAGCGGTAATGAACAAGCCGCATCGAATTCGTTTCGGAGACACGAAAATTAAACATCACATCCTGTTGTTGTAAATGAGGTACTTAAACTCAATTCGACGCGTATATTTTTTTTTGGTTTATGTGTAACCACGCATAACTTTTTACGTAGTAGACCGATTTCGATAATTCTTTTTTTATTGGAAACAGTATACTTTAAAATTAAATAAAATTTAAATTTTATCGAACTCGGCTGAGCCATTTTTGATAAATCAACAATAATGTGAAAATGGTTACATCGATCCGTGCGGATTCTGTACACGGTCGTGCTATTTTTGCAACAAATAATTATACAAAGTACACCTGTTAAAGATGGTTGTGTCCGAAAAAAGACAACCATTTTTTAGAAGTTTAAATTCAAAAATATGAAAACAATAAGCCAAAAACTTCAATCGAATATTCAGCTGTCCCATTTCGTATTTACATATTTTTACCAAACTACAACTGGCAACGAACAAGCTTTTATTAATTACATTATTCCATTACCGTTCATTAAAGCATACCATTTCTGATTTGTCACGCCACCCTTATGCTTTAAAAACGTTATAAAACACTATTTTTATCAGGTGTGGGACGCATATTAATTTTTAGGGTTCCGTGTTCAGATAGCAAAACGAATTACGTCACGTTCACTGCTATATCTCTGAGAAAATTTATTTATTTTTTTTGTCATCAGATCAGATCATTGTCAATAGATTAAACATAAAAAATAGGAGCTAAATGTCACAATAATTATAGGTGAAGACAACATGCATTATTATCGAGCAAAACATTGTAAAGAATAATTATTACATTATATTAATTAATTGAGAAAAAATATTTATAATATATGTACAGAAAGAAAGAAAATTCATGTTTTTAAACCATTGTTAGACGTACAAACCTAGATTGGAACATGAAAATTATCTAAGAATTAATATGGGACAATTACCTACGTATTATTCTATACTGAACAAAAAATTAAAATAATGGATCTTAGAAGGTAAGGTAAGCAATAAACTAAAATTGTAGTAAAAAATACTCGCCAATTTGTTCGTTTTATGGTGTAGCTCGAAGAAAACATTTAATACCCTTAAATCCTTATCCTTACTATTATAAACCCGAACGTGTGTTTGTTGGTTTGTTTGTTCCTCTTTCAAGTAGCAACGGAGCAACGGATTGACTTGATTCTTGGCATGGACATTGGACCTAGTAGAAAGACGAAAAGTGACAGGCTACTTTTTGACCGACGAACCACCGGAGGAGGTATACAATTTGACGTGTATATATATTTTTTTTATGTATAACCTTTTTTCGTATTGGTCCCTGTTTCAATAATTATTTTTTTATTGGAAAGAGTATACTTCGAAATTGGTCCTATTTAAATTTTATTGAAATCGGCTGAGCCATTTTTGATAAATCAACAATAATGTGAAAAATGCTGCATCGATCCGTGCGAAATATTCGTGAATTCTGTACACGGGTGAAGTCGGTCATGCAATTTTTTGCAAAAAATAATCTTGTTATCTAAAAAAATAGAAGTTTCCTAAGGAATACCACAAAGATCAAAATATCACGCGGGCGAAGCCGCGGGCAAAAGCTGTTATATTAGTTGATCCCATAGATTCCCAATAAGAGCGGTTGGAAGCAGCTTGAATCTAGCTTGTTCCTGTTGTCTAGATCAAATCGCACGATGCGTTTGCCGGACATCCGTGGACGTCGTACTGCTGATATGATAAAATCATGAATAATAATTACTATCTAGAAATTATTGTGGGACAGAACCCAGGAAAGCGTGAGTCCGACTCGCGCTTGGCCAACTTTTTATGAATTTAAAGTGCAGTCAGCACGCAGTAGACGCATAAATATTCATTTGCTGATGACTAACAGTGAAGGGGAAACGAGTTTTTATCCCTTATGATTGAAATACTGTGTTAATGAAATCAAAGTTAATCAACTTTATTACAATAAAGTGAAGGCATAATAATATTATGTTCGTAATCAAATTATGCCCAAATTTTCCTTCAATAAAGGTGATTGTGTGATGAAGAATTTTTCCTTATCTTTATTTGTTGTTTATTGTCTTTTCATGTCTATCATGTTTAGTTAGTTAGAATCGAAATACTTTACTGTACTGTAGGACGTAGGCCTATCCACGAAGGGTGATTGGGCCATATCCACCACGCTGGCCCAGTGCGGGTTGGTGGATTCACAGACGCCATCGAATTTCTTCTACGGACGTATGCAGGTTGCCTCACGAAGTTTTCCTTCACCGAAAAGCCATATAATATAATCCATAGAGGAATATTATATAGGTACTAGGAATAATTATTTATTAACACAATTTCAATACGGATTTTTTTTATTTGTTTGCAATTTTTTGTGTAAGTTCAAGTGGTATCTTTATCGAAAACTTAGGGGAACTATGGGACATTTTATTAAATATCTCACATTGCCTAAGAAAAGAAAACATTTTTGGGATACGTATATTATGTGACGTCTATGATATGTGATATAATCTCATCACTGCTAATGAGAAAACAATCTAGAAAACCTTTTCTATGGCAAAAATTACCCGCTTGAAAACTCTTAGCACTCGTAAAACTCTAAGAACATAATTTCATTGAAGTCATCACTTTTAAGAAGAAAAAAATCAGCCAAGAACTTTTCTATGGCAAAAATTGTCCGCTTCACAACTCTTAACAGTCATAAAACTCGATTTGCCAGATTATAAAACCAACTGAGTAATAAATACAGCAGTTTCCGCCACATTTCCAGTACCGAAAAGTGCTTACTCCAGAGCATTTATCGGATAAAGCTTTAAAACTGTTCGTGGAACCATGCAACCGAAAAATAGGAAAGTATTGGAGTAAACAACGTGTGGTTATCGACAATGCATTTTCTACTTGAGCCAAGTGATCGTATGGCCAATGTTGGAAGTAAATTCGGTAGGGTTGTCTGCATTGAAATATTAAAATAACTGTAAATTTGTTGTTTTTAAACTTTCGCAATTTGAACACATTATTTAATACTACGGCACAAATTGCACATAAAAATTGCGGCATAAATAAATACCTCATCATCCCGATGTTTCGACAGAGTTGCATCAATTTTAATTCGCGATTAGTCCCGTAGTTTATAATAATAAACTGTAAATTTAACAGTTTTAAATCCATAAATGGTCTTTGCGTCAGAAAGATGATTTTTTTTTTTCAAATCTTTCGATAAATGGAACTGAAATGTAGCAAATGTATTGGAGCGCACCTCATGGTATTACCGACAATGCCTATTCTATTACGGTCAAGGGATCGCATGGTCAATTTGTTAGGGTTGTCAATAGGATACTTAGTAAATTAAATGTAAATTTAGCAATTATACGCGGCCATTGAGACCAGTTAATGAAATAGGTAATTTGGTAAACTTAGTAAGCTATGTGAGAGATGATTTAGTAAACTGTGTATTTCGAAAATTGCAAACACGCAATGATTAGTCAATTTGAAAATACTGCAAAGTAAAAACCTCGACCGAATACATGATTCGAAGTGTATTCAGAAACATTATATATTTCATTCAGTAAATACATTTTTAGATTATAATACATGTATAGTTTAAAGATCTACTCATGGAACTTATAAAACTAGGAACTTAAAAAACACCAACATCACAAATGTCTTTAAATCTTCTAAAGATTGCGTACAGCAACTAATATCCATTAAAATTCTAGGGGTCTAGAATTTATTCGACCGTTCATAAATAAACCCAAAATGTACGCTGTCATCTATTCTTAACTAGATCCCGGCCCCCTTCAAAATAGCTGAAAAACCCATCACCCGAAAGTTAAGCCAACCCAACTAATCTTGCCCCTTCCCAAACCCATAAAACCCCTATTAAGATTTTTGCTAAATCCTCAATTTTGCTTCGACAACCCTAATTACCGAGTCGCCTAAAGTGCTCGACAATGGCTGATATGGAGTTTTGATATGAGAACCTATTATTATGTATAGAACGGAACGTAATATAGAGCGTAACGTAGCAAGTAAAATGGAACGTAAGTATTCATAAGTGCAATAGACAGTGCATAGTTAGTGATGTCTACGTATTGCGTGTTTAGGAGAAGAACAAGTTTAAACTTTTGTGTCCAGTAGTGATCATTAGCTAAATATGTGGTGCTTATTACCAATTTTTTTTTTTGTATATATAAATATTGAAAATATTTCGCATTGATATCATTTCTTTTTTATGTAGGTCTACATTTGGCAACCAACTCGATGGAAAGCGAAGTTGTAGCCGAAGATAGAGTATGTTGACCTAGAAGATACCTATTTACTATTGACTTGAAGATATCCAAATTGTAATTGCCAGGAAACAATAACGGAGGCAGGGCATTCCAATCGAAGCGAATCGCTTAGTATGAGCAGGTGGTACGTCGACTATGTACGGATGATAATAATATACCAAAAGTAATACGCAGCTCGATTTTTCGCTGCATTATCACTCTGTAAGCTGATATGCATTCTCTGAATTTCTATGATACGATTCGTGTGACTGAGACCCTCAGTGAAGAATTTTAAGACCGCTAGTTATAGTTTAAAGGTCTAAAAGTGTCATAGGACTCATAGGCAACTTTTATCCCGGAAAACGCACGTAAGAGCTAGTTGTGTATGAGTACGAGTAAACGGAAAGTAATACGGTAGAACGTAAAATGGAACGGAAGACCTGATAAGTGCAACAGGAGATTTCAATCGTTATATTTCCTAGTTGATCCGGAAGCAGACGTATTCTCGAGCTTGTCGAATGGTAGTATTGAAATAAAGCTAGCACGGGGTTTTAAGTCAATGTTAGAGCAATATGAATGTATTGGAAATGCAATATAAGTCGTTGAAACTGGATTTGTCTATTTTACGTAAAGTGCATTTTAGTATATTCAGAGTTAGATAGCTTGTAAGAATATTTTTAAATAGATCATTTTCATTTGACTTTTTCAGTTCATAGGCGGTGCTTTATGTAGTATAATTTTAAACTAAGATGGAATTTTGGCCACCATCAAAAGAGGCCTTCGCCGTCTTTTCAACACTGACTTGTTTGAGGATTTACTAATCCACATTTTGCTTGATAAATCCTATGAGGCAGTAAACGTCGGGAGAGTACGTCAACTTCTCTGGTAAGCCAAACTATAAATCTAATTAATATCGCAGCAATATAATTACCTACTATAGTTTTTTTCTCTGTTTTTGTACGACATGTCTACTTTATTAAGATAAAGTGAAGGCATAATACTACGACTAAGTTGTCTAAGTTATTTTATTTGCTTAAATGTAATTAGTAACAAATGATATTTAAATTGCACATTTATTATTGTTCTAATTGACGTATACATGTTTGTACAAATAAATGAGTATGAGTATATTATCTATACGAATATAAGATGCGAGCCGTTTCCTTTAACTAATGCTACTAACTAATGCTTTTCTAAAGAGGTAGGCAATCTACTATTTGCTGTTATGGCCGTCCACCTCTGACATGATGATGAGTTTCTAAATACCTACTTACTTCTGAACGTAAGTAACTACTACTTAAAAGATGCAGCATTACTTTGTTAAACAATCAGCCAAGTTAAAATTTATATGAACACCGGATACAACTCACGATTATTTGAGCGGTCGAGCCGCTATGCGTCCGACCGGTATGCGTATTCCCTGAAGAAAGAGTACTAACTACTCTGAAACCGCTCAAATAATCGTGAGTTGTATCCGGTGTTCATATAAATTTTAATAATGAATCCTCATGCTAGTTTTAATGAAGTAATCAGCCAAGTGCAAGTCGGACTCTCGCACATAGGGTTCCGTACCATATGGAAACTCCCCTTAATATATTTTGTTTTAATTAGGTAATTTATAAAGGAAATATACAACTTAATATTCTGTGAAAATTTCAAGCATCTACCTGACACCGTTATTAATATCGAGCGAAAAACAGTTAAAAATTCAGGTTTGTTGTACGGGAGCCCCCCTAAAATATTTTTTTCCTGTATTTTAGTATTTGTTGTTATAGCGGCAACAGAAATACGTCATCTGTGAAAATTTCAACGTTCTAGCTATAACCGTTCATGAGATACAGCCGGGTGACAGACAGACGAAAAGCGAAGTCTTAGTAATAGGGTTCCGTTTTTACCCTTTGGGTACGGAACCCTAAAAACAGTATTATATAGCCCTAGAGGACCTACAGGTCATCACCATTACCTCTAGGTAAATATCAAAGTGTTCTGTAACGACGTATCAGTTACTAACGTCAATTTCTTCTCGTGCATGGCTCTAGAATAGTATTCAAAAATACATTAAGATAAAAATGGTGAAAATCATTTTCCATTTGGAATTTTTCGCAAAGATACCGCGAAAATTTACTGTGTATTAACGATTCAACAAAGTTTAAAAAACTTTAAGAAAAGATACATCGTGATAAGATACTGAACAAGTGCATCGTTCGAATAGGTAAATTTAACAATTAAAATAACTATTTATATATTTATATATTTATGGAAATAGGTCCAGGATTTGCGTAGTTTACTTAAGCTTTCGCATTAACGTGTGGCTCCATACATTTTGGTTAGTTCTTCCTCATTTCTGCCAGGGGCGCTGTACATAAATGTATATGGCTATTATTGGCTACGTACCTATACAGGGTTATTTCTAATCAATTAGCATCCTTCTAGAGGCTTATTCTGTACATAAAAACTAACAACTTTTGTTTTACGACTTTCGTCAAAACTCTAAAAAAATAAGCTGTTTCATACATTTTGTCGCGGGTGAACTAAATTTTCTATGGAACAACAAAATTATTTTTTGAGTTTTGACGAAAGTCGTAGATCAAAAGTTGTTAGTTTTGATGTATGGAATAAGCCCCTAGAAGGATGATAATTGATTAGAAATAACCCTGTATACATGTATAGAGCCATACGGAAACTGCTGTAGTTTTAATTTACGTTTAACTTGGACTAACCCTTCAGGGCCACACTGGGTATAAGGATGGTGGATTTGGCCCAATCGCCCTTCAAAGGTTTAAATAGGGCCTATGTCTAACAGTAGACTTTTTTTATTGTTCTTCGTGTACTTACCTTGACCTAATGCGAAGACAATGTCAAGCTGAACATTTGCTTACACGGTTTTCAGTTTTATTAAAGATCGTCCAGTTAAATTACTTCATGCAAGTTTTAAAAGTATAGAATAAAAGCATAAGCAAAAGGATGTTAAAACGCTACTTGTCACAGAGAAAAAATAACCTATACAACTACTGGTAGAGTACTGTATTAAACATTGTACAGTTGATTGTCAGGATTATAGAAAGATGACGACAAAGAAAGGAGGCCTATAGGGCATGCAAAAACCGGGTGGTTTGAAAAACCGGGTTTTTCGGTTTTTGATTTAAAAAACCGGGTAAATCGGGTTTTTCGAGTTTTTCGGTTTTTTTTTGGTAAGTATATGAAAATACTAAAAATAATGGTTTGTTTGTTTGTTTATGACCCTGTACTGTCCCATTGTTGGGCAAAGGCCCCCCTCGAGATTTCCAGTTGCGTCGGTCTTGTTCTGATGCCTGCCAATTTGGATTAAATGTATTCGCGCTATCTAATAGAGAGTGCAGACTCTCTATTAGATAGGCCTCTACGAGGCCGCACCGAGTTGGGACCCCATTCGGAGGTGGTTTTATCCCAGAGGTCTTCTGGCATGCGACTGACTTACCCGGCCCACTGCGACTTCAGTTTAGCGGCAGTGAAAACCAAATCTTTGATTTGAGTTCTGGAACGCAGTTCGGTGTTTTGTACTCGGTCTATTAGCCGGTCACCGAGAATACTGCGCTCCAACGCTCTTTGGCAAACCTTGAGTTTGGACTTTTAGACTTTAGTTAAAGACACCTGTTTGTCAAAAACAATGTTTGTACACCATAAGTCAAAATGGAAAGATTACATACATCTTGCGCTTTAGTGTGATCGGAAGGTGTCTCTTCATATGCTTTTTCATGGCCCAATAGCTCTTCCAAGCTTCCTCTTTTCTTCTAGGTCTTGTCTCGTCTGGAAGGTGACTATTTGCCCAAGATAGATGTAATCGTGAACGTATATGTCTTCGTCATCGACAGTTACCCGACGTTTGATGCCATTGGTCATCACTTTGGTCTTTAACATGTTCATCCGCAATCCAACCTAGAGGTTTGCAGTGGTTAGATTTTGTGGCATTGATTGCAGCTCTCTGGCTGAGGAAGAGAAGATAACGATATCGTCTACAAAATGAAGATTAGTTAACCTTTTTTTACTGATATCAACACCACTTCTATCCCAGCTTGCCGCCAGCTTGCCGAAAACTTCTTCGAGGACGCCCGTGAATATTTTCGGGGACAGTAGGTCTCCCTGTTTAACATATTTCTCTATTGCAAATGCTGGGCCAGAAGATTGTAATATTGTTGCAGCGGTACTTTGAGAATAGATGAGGCGGAGAAAATTAACGTGTGTGATGATATCAAATGCTTTTCAACTGAAGAAACAGAGGAGGTACTCAACTCGACGCGTATATGTTTAGATATGTTGTGTATAACCAAACCAATAACCTATATAACCAATAGCGCGGCCAGAGATCCAAGACCCAACTTACCTGACAGTTCACCAAAGATATCCCGGACATCAGCCTGTACGAGATTAGAATGGCCCTGAATCAGTTTAAGAATAACAAGGCGCCGTGTGATGACGGTATCACATTAGAGCTGCTGAGAGCGGGTGGAACACCGGTACTAAAAGTCTCCCTAAGCTTTTCAACACCGTCGTCCTCAAGCGCATCACGCCAGAAGCATGGAGCAGAAGCGTGGTGTTGTTTTTCAAGAAAAGTGACAACACCTTATTGAAGAACTATGACCCATCTCACTTCTGAGCCATGTTTATAAGCTGTTTTCAAGGGTCATTACGAACCGTCTCGAGCGTAGGTTTTATGAGCCTTCCGAACAAGCCGCATTCATACGCTGCGGCAGGTTATACAGAAGACCGAAGAGTATAATTTGCCACTTTGCTTAGCGTTTGCGGACTATGAGAAAGCCTTTGATTCGGTCGAGGCATGGGCTGTGCTCGAGTCTCTCCAACGATGCCGTATTGACTATCGGTACATCAAAGTGTTGCAGTCTTGTATAATAACGCCACTATGTCGGTCTGAGTACAGGAAGAAAGCTCCAAGGCGATCCCTTTAAAAAGAGGCATAATAAGTCGTAATTTCTTCGAAACTGTTTACGGCTACTTTTGAGAAGCGTTCAAGCTCCTAGAATGGAAAGAATTGCATCAATGTTAATGGCGAATACCTCACTCACATTCGGTTTGCCGACGATATAGTAGTCATGGCAAAATCGATAGAAGAGCTCAGCACGATTCTGGAAGGCCTCAATCGTCGAAAGTCAAATGTGATTCCCATGTTGTACCCTCTTCGATTTATATTGGGAACTCGGTTCTTGAAGTCGTTGACTCGTACGTCTACTTAGGACAAGTAGTCCAGTTAGGTAGGTCCGACTTCAAGAAAGAAGTCAATCGCCGAATCCAACTCGGCTGGGCAGCGTTCGGAAAATTGCGTAGCCTCTTCTCATCAGTCATACCTCAGTGCCTCAAGTCGAAAGTTTTAGACCAGTGTATGTTGCACGTGATGACTTATGGCACATAAACGTGGTCTCTCACTATGGGCCTTATTAGTAAGCTCCAAGCAACCCAACGAGCTATGGAGAGGGCTATGTTTGGAGTCTCTCTGCGAGATTGAATCAGAAATGAGGAGATCCGTAGAAGAACCAAAGTTACCGACATAGCCCAATGGATTGGCAAGTTGAAATGGTAATGAGCTGGGCACATAGCGAGGAGGACTGATGACCGATGGGGTCGAAAAGTTCTCGAGTGGAGACCACGTACCGGCAAGCGCAGCGTAGGACGTCCACCCATAAGGTGGACGGATGACCTTATTAAGACCGCAGGATCGCGCTGGATACAAGCCGCTTCCAACCGGTCTTATTGGAGATTTATAGGGGAGGCCTATGTTCAGCAGTGGACTTCTTATGGTTGATGGATGGATGCATGGATGATATTTCTTTTGTTTGTTAATTTCAACAATCGAGCTTTCCTTTATGTATAATTTACAAATATTAGACAAACGTGCAAAATATATCACGCTTAGTTTTACTACTTAGCGTAGCAGAGACTGTCAGACAAATGTAACAATACAAAAAGGCGGCGGTTGATAGCATTTCGGTCAAGACGAGACAAAACGCGTCCCGTTACGCTTATAACGCTACAGCGCTCTGCCTATATGACGATACTCACTAATTCACTATGTAAAGCGAGAGAAAGAGAGAATGAGGACTTTCGCACTTGAATTTCATCCTTAGCACGTAGTTATATAATAGTCATTGGTCAATGGTACATTAGGCGTAATTTTATACATAGAAAAAAGTGTTAGAGCAACTAGATGACAATAATGTAATACGAATAATGTATTACGAAGGAGTTAATATGTGAATTTTAAAAAATCGTAGAAAAACCGAAAAACTCGAAAAAACCGGGTTTATAACTAGAAAAAACCGAGTTTCAAATGCGGTCGGTTACCCGGTTTTTTCGGTTTTCGGTTAACCGGGTTGCATGCCCTAAGGCCTACTTATATCCAGCAGTGGCTAATATATAAACTCTTTATTGCACACCAATAAATAAACAAAAACAAGCAACAAAGATATATAAACAGTGTAACAATGGGCGGCCTTATCTTGATAGCGATCTCTGCCAGGCAACCTTAGGATGGAGAGGACAGAAAGCGGTTAAATAAGATTATACATCATAAACATACGAACTAATAAAATTGAATAAATAAAAGTTGAATTGATAAATAGATAGATCAGAATTAAGAAGAACTAAGTAATGCGATCAAACAACAATAAGTTTCATAGTCAACTTCCTGAGAACAAAAACAAAAATAAAACAAACATAAACAACTAACAAAGTTTCACAGAAACATATGCATATATATTAATATAACAAGAACTTCTCATGGGCAGATGACCAGATATGAGCTCCCTACACTGATTAATTATTATTAAGTAGATACGCAAGATTGGTACTCATGTGTACGGCTGTATCAGGTAACTAATCATCGATAATTACGTTGAGGACGCTTAATACTCTGAAGACGTCATTAGTGCTACAGATCTATCGTAATATTTGAGCTGTTTTTAGAATATCGAGTATCTACTTCGGTTTGCTTATGACGGGTTGAACAGATTTTATGAGTGCTTCCACTTTGCCCCACCAAAGCGCCCCACTGGTGGGGCAGATTCCACTCCATCATTTTTTGGAGTGGAATCTGCCCCACTCGTCTCATCTTGGTGGGGCAAATTCCACTCACTTTTTAGACCAGTGGAATCTGCCCCACCAGGGGTGTCGCGTGATTTTAAATTAAATTGGTAATGCCATGAAGTGCAAATTTTACTGCAAAATTTTAATCATTATAGCGCCCCACCAAATGAACAGATAAGTGGAGACATTTAATGCAAAATAATTAAGAAGATTGTAAACTAAAAGCACATTTACTTAAAGTCATAAATTACGGATTGTATGCGGTTATAGTATTTATGTAGCAAATATTTTCGAAGCCATCATAAAGTAAAAGAAAATTATAAATTGAATATTGTCATTCATCGTAATAATCTTATGAGAATTAATTATGTTTTCTACATTAATACATTATCCCAACTTATGTTTGTAGTATACATATTGGAGAACTGATGCCGACATTAAATGTACAAGTAGCACTAGTAACCCGTAATTATAAAAGCAATAAGAAAAAAGACTACATCATACAATTATTAGGAATTCATTCAAGATATTTTGACATTAGACTAGTCAAAATAGATAGGTATTCAAACTATGATGACATTGATGATTAATGTCGAAATCGCTCAAATTGTTATAACGTTATACTTAAATGATGTTTTAGAAAATTAAATTGTGCATAACTATTGTATTGTACTAAGTAAATATGTTATTTTTTAAAATTAAAATTATGTCTACGACTTTATATTTAGAAAGCCAAATATGTCATTTTATTTAGTGCTGGCGTCAGCTCTCCACCCAGTAAACAACGTAAGGAAAACTGAAAATAAGGAAGGAAAAACGGTAAGTTAAAAAACTGTTACATCTTCACAGAAAGAAATTTCTACAGTCGCTATTAAAAGTGATTATCTACAACTTAGCTACTAATATGTACTAGTGATCAATTTAGTGAGTGATTTTGTTAAATTATTTAATCATGTCTAAAACTTGATTATTGTTTTTAAAGATTGAAACAGATAGCGCGCAGCATAAAGACCGTTCAGGTAAATAAAAATCATCACAGGATAGTTGACTACACAGATTTCCGCACCACAGCACATAATTGACTAAAATTCTAAGTTGACTAAATATTTAAAAAGCCAAACTTTTTTTTGGAATCAATTGTTTTAAATATCGTATCATAAGAAAGAAAAGCCCTACCTAACGCATAGGGGCTGGTAGCAATAATCGTTTTCTATCTCACTCGATCGTGTAATATGAGTGGCTTGATCACAGCAGGGGCCTTATTTTGTAAGCGCTCTGACGTTCGGCTTCGCTTATCCTCCCGCTCGCTCTCGTGGCGTGAGTAACTGGCGCGAGCAGGAGAAAAAGCGAAGCCGAACGTCAGAGCGCTTACACAATAAGGCCCCAGGACAGAACGAAGCCGTTGATAGGTGTACTTATTTTTATAATCCTGGTCTGCGAAACAAACAACCATTATAAAATTTCAATGCACAATTCAGAGTTGTATGAGCGATGTTATGTGTAAATAAATAAATCCGTGTAGTAAAATGTCTTGTGATGATTCATACTTACCTGAATGGGCTTTATGCTGCGCGCTATCTGTTTCAATCTTTAAAAATAATAACCAGAATTTTGACATGGTTGAATAATTTATAAAAATCACTTACATAATTTATAACAAGTTAAGAATAAGAAAATAAGAATTTTATCAAGCTACGTAACTGATAATTAATTTTAATGGCGAACGTAGAAATTTCAGTCTGTGAAGATGTAACAGTTTTTTTATTTACGTACCGTTCTTTCCTCCATTATTTTCAGTTTTCCTTACGTTGTTTACTGGGTGGAGAGCTGACGCTAGCACAAAATTAAATGACATATTTGGCTTTTTAAATATAAATTCGGCAACATAATATGAATTAAAAAAATAACATATTTACTTAGTTATGTGCAATTTAATTTTCTAAAACATTATTTTAGTGTAACGATACAACAATTTGAGCGATTTCGACATTAATCATCAATGTCATCATAGTTTGAATACCTAACTATTTTGACTAGTCTAATGTCAAAATATCTTGAATGAGTTACGTATGATGTCTTATTACTTTTTTCGTATTGCTTTTATAATTGCGGGTTACTAGTACTAGCTATGGGTCATTTAATGTCGGCGTCAGCTCTCCAATATGTATACTACAAACATAAGTCGGGATAACGTATTAATGTAGAAAATATAATTAATTCACATAAGAAAGACTGTTACAATTAAGATGGACATGTTCATTATTTGTAATAGGTGCATATTTTAATTACCATTTAAGTAATTTGCTGACTGAGATTAAATCTCGAAAAGATTATTAAAGATTATTACAATGAATGACAATATTCAATTTATAATTTTCTTTTACTTTATGATAAGCCGTGGTGGTCTAGTGGTAATGACACCCGCCTTACAATCGTGAGGTCGTGGGTTCAAATCCCGGTCCCGTACCAATGAATTCCTTGGAATTTATGTACGGAATTTCACACCACGGGCTTTTCGGTGAAGGAAAACATCGTGAGGCAACCTGCATGCGTCCGTAGAAGAAATTCGATGGCGTATGTGAATCCACCAACCCGCACTGGGCCAGCGTGGTGGATATGGCCCAATCACCCTTCGTGGGTAGGCCTTTGTCCTGCAGTGGACTATTAGAAAAAAGGCTGGTACAGTACAGTACAGTATAGTTATGATGGATTCGAAAATATTTGCTACATAAATACTATAACTGCATACAATTCGTAATTTATGACTTTAAGTAAATGTGCTTTTAGTTTACAATCTTCTTAATTATTTTGCATTAAATGTCTCCACTTATCTGTTCATTTAGTGGGGCGCTATAATGATTAAAATTTTGCAGTAAAATTTGCTTTTCATGGCATTACCAATTTAATTTAAAATCGCGCGACACCCCTGGTGGGGCAGATTCCACTGGTCTAAAAAGTGAGTGGAATTTGCCCCACCAAGATGAGACGAGTGGGGCAGATTCCACTCCAAAAAATGATGGAGTGGAATCTGCCCCACCAGTGGGGCGCTTTGGTGGGGCAGAGTGGAAGCACTCGATTTTATAAGGCTGATATTGCAAAATGATTACGAATTTCAGGAAGAAGAAAGGAAGATTTTAGTCAAAAAAGTTACTTCTTTTCTTTTTTGACTAAAATAGTAGGTAATATTTTACTATCGTAACTAACACTGTACTTTTAAAAATTATAGACAGTTAGGTACGAACTAAGAGGCACCTATTATGAAGAACCCATAGATTACCATGTCATCAAAAAGCTTTATCATATTTCAAAAAGAAAGAGCTCAGTAAGTGTTTATCTAGATTTTGAAAAAAAAAAACTGGCAGACATCCTGCGAAAATATTTCGTAATGTATCTGGGCCGATATTATGAAAATAATTTGTAGGTAACCAACATATCAAATTAATTGAATGTGCTATTGCCTAAAGTACCTACTGAACAAGAAAACCGATACGATAAACCAAAACGATTAGAAAACTATTACGTTACATTCAAGACAAAACAAGCTCGAGTCTGAAGTCAAAATATCTTCGCAACTGGAGTCAACGAAGTTTGTGGGGTTTCTCAGAGTTCAGTATGAAATTGACAATTTGGAAATTCGGAATTGACACAAATAATACTGAAAATGGATCGAACGAAACAAAAAGATCTTGAGATGAACCAAAGTTACCGACATAGCCCCAGCGGATTAGAAATGGAAGTGTGGCAAGGGACACACTTTGAAGAATGGATTAATGAGGTTAAAAATGTCTCAAATAGAGATCACGTGGTAATTGACTGACCACCGCCGCTTCCAAATGGGCTTATTGTAAATCCATAGTGAAAACCTATGCCTAACAATGGACGTCCTACAGCTGATGGATGGATGGTTCGAAACAAATAAGAAAAACAATAAACAAAAAGAATTAGAATTGAAACCAAAAGAAAAAAATCCAAAGCAAAACAACAATCCAAGGTCAAAATATCTCAGTAACAGACAACAGAAAAATCTACAGATTGAGTGGAAAGAAATCCAACGACCGAAAACCAGGAACCGTAAACGATCCCTTAACCGACCCGCGATCAAAAGTAAGAATTACATACGTATAGAGTAAGCATGACCTACAGCCGTGGTGAAAGGATGGAAACAAAGAAGAAAAACAATAAACAAAAAGAATTATAGTTGACACCGCACCAATATAATCCAACCAAAGCAACAATCTAAGGTCAAAATATCTCAGTAACAGACAACAGAAAAATCCACTAATTGAGTGGAAAGGAATCCAACAACTGAAAACCAGGAGCCGTAAACGATCCCTTAATCGGTCCGCGATCAAAAGTAAGAATTACGTATAAGGTAAGCAATCAATCGAAAATAAGTGCGTTTTCGCGTTAAGTGCTTTCGGTAAAATATATTTCGGCAAAGGAATAATGGCCATGGGGTCCCGGTCTTGATATACGGTCCATTTAATGCCGTAACAATATGAGAGCAAATGAAAGTAATCGTTCCGGTCTATTTGGAAGCGTGAAATTATTATAGGGGTTGATTGTTGATTCAATGAAGTGTTAGCCAGGTGGAGGTTTTGGTAAATGACCCACTGAATTAATTACTCTATTGTTATGTAAATTTTGAACGTCTGTTTTGGTAGAGACATGAAGATAAACAGAAGTTTTAAGGAGATATACTTATGTATGTACTGTTTTTTAGAGCGCTTAACAGGAATGAAGGTAATAAAATTAAGTAAATACGTATAGGCCGGGTGGCTAGCCCTGATGTCAGAGTATTTAGTTTCCTGGAGGCCTTTGACATGGCTAAAGGGTTAAACAACCGAGAACTACAAATTAACGTGTCATCAGAGCCTCGGTAGCGCTCAAATGTAAATTGCACTCGTGGTCACTCATCCGAAGTCTGACCGGGCCGAACGTTGCTTAATTGAAGAAATAAAAGTTGAACAATTAACAACATTGCAGGAATTACCAAATTTAAAAACCACGTACCAGCAAGTGCAGCGTAGGCTATCCACCAACAAGGTAGTCAAACCGCCTGATTAAGATAGCACAAACGCACTGGATGCGAGCTGCTTTCAACTATTCTTACCTATTAGATATCTTAAGAGGAGACTTCTGTAAAACAGTAGACGTTCTATAGCTAATAAATAGTTATATCACTAGGCATTACAGAAAACAAATTGTACACGCAAAATCTAAATGTTCAGAAGAAAAGACGTTGATACAAGTGATGGTTTTTGGTTTGCTAACAAAACAAAAAGCAACTATACGAGCACGTCCATTGGTGATCAATGATGTGTTAAGGAAAATGTGTCACCAAAATACTCCGCTCCAATGATTTCCCTCACAAAACTTCTATTTTACATTGTTTTACGACAGACAACTTATCAAGGAAACCTGCAGAAGCGCCACGCATCAAGTTGAGAAAAATTATGTCGTACAGTCTATGACAGCTAGTATTTTTATGGCTGGACATAAAATTTATGATAGGCGTATTTGACATTTCAGATGCAAAGTCAATAAAAAATATTTTATGTTCGATTGGGGCGATAGGAGATTGGGACGTCTGACATTGGTAGTTAAAGTACGCAGTTGTACCTTTGCTTCTAGATTTTTGATTCTCAGAGAGGATCATTTTGGTATAGGATTCATGCGTAGACAGAGAATTCAAGGGACATCGTAAATGGATATTTTGTAAATCAAAAATTTTTTGAATTGAAGATTTCGCGAATAGGACGTTCGAGAAATGGACATTTTGCATATTGGACATTTTGTGAAATTAGCCGTTAACAAATTGGACATTACGCGAATTTAATGTTTCAGGACCATTGGACGTTGGAATCAGTTTAACTTTATAGTTTATGGAGAAAAAACGAATTACATCAGTATCATATATCACAAAATAATTATGAGGAACAAATCGATTGAGAATTTTAAATTATATTGAAAAAAAAAATACTTAATTAATCCTTCGTGCCGCCAGGTAGTCCGCAGATCGTATGTTCATTGTTGTCCATATACATAATTGATAAAAATCGTTAAACATCAGAAAAACGCAAATAGAAGCAACAGTAGTGATCAGTAAACCAATAGTGAACAATCAAGCAGTGTGAGTGCCAGTAGTGTGCCGGGCGTTGTTCAAACAAACCCAATGTTCGACAGTCACGAGCGCTCCCATGATCCTGCAATAATCCACGTAGTACGGGAGCCCATGACACTAAATATACATTTACTCTAGCATCGAGGAGACCTATTAGAAACTGTAGTTAGAATTATTTAAGTCAGGAAGAAAATAAATGTGAAGTTATAGGCCGAATGTGTATAAAGTTACTACCGCCAAGATGTATGATTTGGCCTATACTTCTAAGGTCTAACAGTCTAACACCAATTAATCGGGCACGTCAGATATTCAGATGGGATGTTAAGTGAAGCAGGCTTCACTTCACAAAATGTATCTACTCAATATACTGACTGGTAGTGATGCAAACACCACAATGCAACTCGATTAATTCTCGAGAGTGTCAGATTGTAAGTAACTTAGATTTCCCTGACGTGGCAGACCTTAATGTGACGATTATCTGGAGAGGCATTTCTACGATAGTTAAAAAAGAACGAGTTGCCGTAGACGCGTGGCTTTATAATAAGGCTCATAAGCGGTAGAGGTAGTCTACGGGATGCATCCCGTAGAGGTAGTCTACGAGATGCATTCAAGGAATCCGGCTATGAAAATTAGCCGCGGTTAAATAATCGCAAAAATTCACTCTTGGGCTCTTCTACTATCGCGTGCAAATGCTCTTTTTGCGATCCACGCGATGGACAGATAAGCCCCGCACATTTCTGTCACAGTGTAAATATTGGGCGAAGACTAAATTCACGCAAAACGAACCCCCTGTCAGTCATTCACATTTTACGTAATCGTTCCATACACTCTTGAACGCCTTATCAGCTGAGTACTAATAAACTTGTTTGCGTTTGAATTACTTTCAATTCAGTATTCCTTTTCTTGTTTTAAATTATGTTCTGGCCACAGGATTGCCCTGTATTATTGGAGATGTACAGAGAAGTTATAACTAGACATCCTATGACTGATGGATATAGGTCAATATTGATGTAATATTTCGCTACATTTAACGATATGTGTTACTGCTGAATATTAACTACACAAGTACGTGATTGAGCGTAAAGCTGTGTCTCTCTCACATTAAGGATATGTCGTGAAATGTGTGGACTTCTTAGTGACCTCTCTGACACTAATTTGATAAATACAATGTCGGTACATATTTATAGTTTATCTATTCATGTCGTTCGATCGATCATATATATATTTTTTATTAATTCAGTCTATCTATAGACGGCATATTTATTAGACGGCACTTGTACATAGCCTACTAAAATATCGGAAACTAAAATTTAATAACCACTATGTTAAGCCGTAAATTTATTTTGGAGTCTAAACCCTTCATTTCTACTTCTTCGTACTCCTTTAAAACGACTTCCGTCTCATTATTATTTACATGAATACCGGAACCCTCAGAAAAGGGCAGTTTGCAATCGTCATTCTCCTCTATAATACAAAATCGAACGCGCATTTCGTTTATTACTTTTGTGCGCTTTTGTGCCAATTGTGTTTGCTTCCAGCTGCCTGTTATTACAAAATCCCCCACAAACTTTCCCTTAATATTTACACAATATATCTTCTATTATTTCAGCTTTACCTTACTTCGCAGTGAGATTAGAAAATATGAATTTAGTGTAGTGTAGTTTATTAAGTGTTTACGTGGGGTTGCGATATCCCGAGTTTGGTTTTTCGTATGTCAACAAATATGTATCGAAAAGGGTCTCAGGGGCAGGAATATCTTCAGAACTAATATTGTACATCATCCCTCTATATTGTGAGGGTTGCGACCCTCGTATTAATAAAGTGCAACTAAAATTCTTGTAGCAAAATGTTTTGTGTTTATTTGGGAGGATTTTTCAAGAAACCTCAATATTGTTTGTGTTATCTTGGATAGGTTGAAGACAAAATATGGACACAAAATTTTGAGAACAAAGATTTTAAGGTGAATAAAATCAGTATGAATCAGTATATAAAGTGAAGAGGATTAGCATATTGAAAGGACAGTAGGCAGGGCATACATATGTCACAGAGGATTGATAAGCAATTGGATAAAAAAGTTCTCGAGTGGAGACAATGTGGTAGAAAGCGCAGCATAGCATGTTCACCTGCATGGGGGACAGATGACCTCATCAAAACCACAAGACGGCGCTGGATGCAAGTCGCTTCCAACCGATCTCATTAGAAACCTATAGGGGGAGGGTAACATCCAGTAGTGGTCGTCCTATGGTAGAAAAAGAGGAGGAGGAAAATCACTCTGTATGTATTCAACTTTTGGAAAATAATACGGAGGCCATACACGCCCAAATTTGCTTAAAAACTGTATAAAAAGACAGCTTTGACCGACTACAATTTCACTAAGTTTGCAAGCTGTGACCTGCGAATTCGGTCGAGGACTACGTTATAAAATTTCTCATATTTGGCATGCGTTAATTTTGGAGGCGAGCCACTGCGATAACTAAAACAAACTGGCAACACAGTAAAAAATAAAACGGACAATTGCCAAAGTTATAAGAAAAAAAGTGTGACTAATATCACTGCATCGTTTGGGTAACTTTTAGATTTTCACACTTGTAGAGGAATCGGTTGTTGGGTATCGTTTTTTCGTTCCAAGTAGGTGGCAAAAGATGCACCTTTGCGTTTCTTATGTATGAAGAACTTCACACGATAAGATTACTTATATGGGGCTCTATAGCCGCACCATTTCGTAAAATTAGGACGTGGACAAACCATAGCTATCCTGAATCTTTATTTACTAAATATTATAGACCCGAAAGTGTATTTGTTGGTTTTTCTCATTCACTCAGAAACAAAGCAATGGCTTAAATGGTCAGAGAGATATGCTACCTGCTAATCCTGCTATCCAGGAAAAAATACAACTTTGTTCAAGAGACGACAGAGAATGTTTATATTATAATCATGATGTATATAGGTATGTATCCTGTACCAGCCTTTTATTAATAGTCCAATGAAGGACGTAGGCCTACCCACGAAAGGTGATCTGGCCCAGTGCGGGTTGGTGGATTCACATACGCCATCGAATTCCTTCTACGGTCGTATGAAGGTTGCCTCCAATGACAGTTTAAAAAAAAGGAACTGTCAATTCTAGCCTCACAGTGTTTACGAATGTATGCAGGTACAGAAATACGAAGCACAATACACCGAAGCAATGGTAATTGGAGTCTGATGACACTTGCAATTTAAATTTAAGCCTCGTCCAGCCAGCGACACTTTAATGACCCTTTTAATTGGGGTCCTCAGTTCCTCACACCGGTCATTTGACGAAATATACAACGGAAACTTTACTTTAACAAGAGCAGAAGTAGGTTCAGAATCCTGTGAAGAGTACCGTGGGTAAATAAAGTGTCACAATAAATGACTGCAAGGTGATAGATGCGTCTGTGATATAGATGATTTAGGTTTTTTTTAACCTATATTGTCCCACTCCTGGGCAAAGGTCTCCACCATTTCCTTCCACAAGTCGCGATCCATCGCTATTTTTTGCCAGCCAGACGATTTAGGTGGAACATAAATTTAAATAATCGTAATGCTAGTAACCGCAAAGAAGTAATGTCCATGTTATGCTAATAGCTTGTCCCACTTTATACGTGATGTTCTGCGAGAATTTGTTTCGCGATATACTCATAAATGGATTTGCTTAATCCAGAGCAATACTGAGTACCTACGGGCCTCTTTTGTTAGAAAGCTTTTGCTTTGGTCAGGTAATCCACCATGCTGGATAAAACCGTTTAATTTTCAAGATTTTTTCCTCTATCTTTTGACGCTAATAGTCATTAACAATACACAATTACACACAACACATTTCGGAAAAAATTTCGCATGTCGTCAGATTCGAACTCAGGACCTCTGGTTTACAAATTTCATCATCTGTCACATAGCCTGTAGACAAATCTTTCTACACGACATTCAATACCTAGAACTGTATGAAGATCATTTTGCGATTTATAAGTTAATTTCCTTTTTTTTTCTTATCCGAATTGCGGCCTTACGGAGTACAAATATATTATACTACTAATTCTGTAGAAGATATATTTATCTGGAATCGAAAAGCTTCCAACGGAGTTACAAGGATCGAACTTCCCTATGATTATGAGTCACATGTTTTTTTAAAACACGACATGCGTGATACATGACCCAACATTTCCCTTACAAGTAGGGTAGGTTGGATACATAATAAAAATTACGTCATACGTCAAATATGACAAGGAGGGTCGGAAACCTTGATTAATGACAGTATGAAACCGCGACCCTTGAAATTAGACTTTATATTGCCTATCCAACTCGTTAAGTATAATGTTTTTGGTGGTAAATTATGAAACTTTATGTATGAGCCCTGGTGTCACGAGTTAGAGCAGAAGGTAGAGCTTAGGTAAAATTATGTAAGTTCTACTCAATATCAATATGATATCGTCCGCGAAAAAAATTGAAAAAAAAAATTATTAATCTAGCAATAGCATTTCTTGTCCTTAAAGTTGGAAAGTGAAGTAAACCTCGCTTTCTTGTTCAAGTATAACTTCGAATGCGACTTTCAACAAGGTTGCGTTAAGCGTTTAACACTGTTGCGTCGAAGTTTCACTTCTTCCCTATTTTTTTTTAGAATAACAATCTTAACCTTTCCATGGTCAGAGAGAATAGCTTTTCTTCTAAGCATCTACAGTCTACATGTTTGATCTTCGATGCTTCCCAGTATTTTGGTCCTATTTTCAGGTCTCCGTACTAACTTCTCTAGGAATGCTTCTTGTTGTGATCTTCCCCTTCCTTATTTTTCTACTTTTACACCTATCGTAATTTTCATTAGTTCAAGCGAGATAAATATGCATTAGCCACATAAATAAGCCTTTGTACAGTTGTACATATCAAAGTACAATTTTACAAATTATATGGTATGTTCCAATGAAAGACTCGTTTTGTCAGTAACCCGAGTCTGTCTTGCCAGAATTTCTCTGTCACAAGAATGGTCCAGAACCCACCAACATTGCTATTAGGTAGAGCCGCAACAGAATTGAACAGCCCACTAAACACGATTAACTTCGGCGATATCCGCGTGTTCAGTAACAGGCTATTGGCAAATAGTTTATTAATATGTCCCTGTTTAGGGCTGGCGAAATTTACAGTTATTAAATTAATTACGAACACAAATGTACAAAAACACATAGTGGTTTGAAAATTTGTGGCATGTCCACCCGCCGCCATTTCGATTTTTTTTTTCAAGTTTCCGCGCACGTTGTAGTTATGTAGTATTATATGAGTAGGGGACATTTATACACAATAAATATTTCGTACTATGGTGCCCTAAAGTGTCACGTTGTTGAGAGAACTTTGCGATCTTTACGTCCAAATATCTCGAGAACGTAACACTTTAGGGTATCATAGTATTAGACATCTCCTACCTAGGTATATAATATACTACTTTCAGTGTGCGCGGAAACTTCTAAAAAAAAAAACAAAATGCCAGATTCCATACAAAAATGTTCAAACCCCTTTGCTTCGGTGCCAGAGTAATTGAGCTATTTGAAAATATAAAATGTGTTCATAAGTATCTTCCTTATCCCACTAGGTGGGGTCGACACAGCGCGTTTCCTTTCGTCACTTCACTCTATCATACGTCATTTTATCATAAACTCCTTTATCTTGCGTATCATCTTTCACACTATTTATTGTCTCTTTAAATGTCTTCCCCTCACACTTCTGCCGCTTCATCATCTATCTGATAAGAGTCTGGTAAGATCTAGTAGGTAGCTAAAGCAGTACTAATGCCAGGAGAGAAAAAAAAAGATTTAAAAGAAAAGTCAAATCAGATTTTATTCTGACTAAACATAATTACGGTCTTATCTCCACCACAGGAGTTCCCTCGTTTACGACATGTGAGAGCTAACGAGGCTCAGATGACAAGTTAAATTGTAGGCAAATGTTGTTTTTAAATTATCACGATTTGAACACATTATTACTATATACTACGGGACTAATCGCGCACTAAAATTACGAGATAATTAAATACCTCATCATCCCGACGTTTCGGCCGAGTTGCGTCGACCGTGGTCTACCCGTGACCACGGTGAAACGTCGGGATGATGAGGTATTTATTTATCTCGTAATTTTAGTGCGCGATTAGAGTAGTTAGTAGTATATAATAACTAGCTTTTACCCGCGGCTTCGCCCGCATACGCAATATATCATTATAATTTATAGCCTATGTGTTATTCTGATATATAAGCTATATTATTGCAAAGTTTCATCTCAATCCGTTCAGTAGTTTTTGCGTAAAAGAGTAACAAACATCCATCCATCCATCCATCCTCACAAACTTTCGCGTTTATAATATTAGTAGGATAATGTAGGCAAATGTTTAACCTCTAAGCTGTAAGAGACGTTTAAGCTACTAACTGATGCTGCTTCAAGCTTCGCCTGGGCTAGCGAACCATTGTTATTGGTTTACGACATTTTGCTATTAAAATCTGGCTGAATTAAATGTTGTAGATGGTCAGCCGAGACACCCCTACAGGAAATGCGATAGTCACTCGTCTAGTTGCCAAACATTTCCGATTCATAACAGTTTAGCAATGCTGCCCTAATTCCGACGAACAATGCGTTCGTGATTCAAATTCACCTGGAAATTTTCATCACACACAGACCGTCACAGCTTTTAATAATCGTGTTATATTAAACGCTAATGATTTTATGTTTGACCAGTTTATCCTTATGACTTAAAGCTCGACGTGTTGTTCTAACAGTCACGGTCACCATACTCAATTCAAATAAATACCATCCCTACATAGTCGATATACCACCTGCTCGTACTAAGCGATTCGCTTCTTCCTTCATAATGCGGACCGCCAGAGATTGGAATGCCCTGCCTCCGTCATTGTTTCTTGACAATTTGGATATCTTCAAGTCAAGAGTGAATAGGTATCTTCTAGGTCTACATATGCTACAACTTAGCTTTCCATCAAGCGAGTTGGTGGTCAAATGTAGCCCTATTTTGAAGTAAAAAAAAAAAATATTTTCTGTTCCAATGTCACAAATGTCGAAGACGAAACGCATCCACTTATAAAATACCTACTCAATGATAATAATAGATCACTGTCAATACTATCATAGCCTTTCCTATGTGGATTAGAATACGAATGTAGTGAGGTTGACAAAGCAGATCCTAGCGATCAGACGATATCGCAAAGCTTGCAGGAAAAAAGACTAAGTAAACAATGAGAGAATTAAAAGTTATATTAGATTACTTTTTGAATGTATTTTCTTCAAGTACAATCTTTCTAGAACCCTCTGTACAGTCCTGAAAAAGATGCTTCCTGAAAGGACCTGACTCAGATAAGACTTAAATGTAGCTCCCGATTACGGAGCAGACTGCATTCACCTCACTTTAAACGCTTTATCGGAAAAATATCTCAGTAATTGTCGCGTGAAGTTTTTCAGCGCGGCTTCAAAATGCACTCGCAGAATGTCCGTTGAAGTGCTAGCGTGTTCCAAATCCGAATTTCAAAACGCATTCTCTGGATGGAGCAATCTCGGGCATTCTAGTGTTCCGTACGTGGCTTAAGGTGGTCTCACACGAGGCGATGAAACAAACTAAACCCGAACCCGTTTCACCCCGTTTTGACGTAACCCGTTTTCAACGCTAACGCAACCAACACGTACTTACATACAATTTATTTTTTTACTACATTGGCTTACTACTTTATGTATTTTTTTTTGACATCTGCCAGAGAATACTAGACCAGGTTGGTGTTGGCAGCAATGTAGCAAATGTGTCAAGTGGTTAGTTTAATGGGTGCAACATGTATAAAAAAAAAGTCACCAATGCCGTTAAAGTTCCAATTTTTGTGCGCTACACAGTGGAGTCTTCCATGAGCACTATCGTATTGTTTAAATTTCCGAACTGTAAGGAATTAATTAGACCTATTTGGAATGATTTTACATCGCTTGTTACTCATACTTAGCAACATTTTTATCAACCACCGTCGTTTAATGTAAGAACCAAATGAAATCGGTACACGAAGGTTGACTTTTAGAATGCCACAAAGGAACAAACTTACTTACATACATAAACACATTATCCTTCTTTGCAGCGCGTAGTCGAGTAGCACTAGGTTGAGTTGACGTTGAGTTGTCCAATGGCCTCGTATGAGATCGCCTCACGGACTCCTAAGCCACTCTTCGCGTTTGCCGTTACTGCCGCACGTGACCGCCATCCAACATGAGATTAGCAACACTTTTACTGCGACATTTTATTTGAATTTAACACTCTGTCAGCCGTCATGTGTGGAGGCAGTTTTGGTTGATTTTATACAGTGGTAACGTCGATTGGGAAATGCAAATGTAGAATTTGGACAGGATTCGAACAACATAGAAGCAGATAGTACAGCGGCAAAAACAGGACCAAGCAGTGGGATAGTCAGTGGATAAGCGGTAATCTTGACTAATATTTATCAATATTTTGACTGCCTCGGTGGCTCAGTGGTTAGTGACCCTAACCACTGAGTCAAAGAGGCGTGGGTTCGATCCCCATCCAGGGCAAATATTTATGAGATGAACATAAGTGTTTACTCTGTGTCTGGGTGTTATTAAGTTACTATCTATATAAGTATGTATTTAAAAATAAGTATATGTAGTGTATCAGTCTCTGGCAGCCATTTTACAAGCTTTGCTTAGTTTGGGGTCAGAGGCCGTCTGTAAGATGTCCTAAAATATTATTAAAAAAAAAACATTATTTAAAAAATATCTATCAACCTAAATCAGTCTAAAGATTCGTGCATAAAGATACGTTACACGAATCAATAATACCGATTCTGGTTGAATGTCCTGTCTTGTATACAAGAAGGATGAACTAAGCATTCTAGAAGGTAGCTTTTCACTATAAAAATAACCTTTTTTAACAAATCTGAAATGGCAAGATTATTCGTTTGTTATCTGTATTATATACAGTTGTCGGTTAGTCTATACGAGTACCTATATGTTAGTACCTACGAATATACCACAAATGAGAGAGATGTTTTTCGGGATTTCAATGTTCAATCTATCGAAAAAGCTGATTCATAACGATGAATGCAATGACTCTACATATATCACTACATATTAAAATAGTAGTTGTAAACTTTACACCTATGTGTACTTAGCAGTAATATTACACACTACTATCGCTGCGTAGTTGTAGCCTCGTATATTGAGAAGATATTAAACTTTCATGTTCCAAGTGAGTAGTCTCAAAACTATTAGTTACATCCATTTTAACACAGCAATTCCCAGCAAGGCACGAGGAGATAATTGCACCGGTCCCTGCAGCCGGTATGACGCATCGCCGGACGCGTTTCTTGTTTGGAATTTGTCTCATTAAAAACGGTCCAGCTTCTTTAGGTCTCATTAGTTCTTCCTATTGAGTGAAGTAGAAAATCTAGGAACAAAAACAGTTGAAAAGATGGTCGTAATGAGCAGAATTATCATGTAAATGTCTCTTGTATACAGGGTTCTTTGCTTGCCTTGTACTAGGCCCAGAAGGGATGATTAAGACCATCATAATAAACAACGTTTCATTACTATGAAGCCAAACCAAAATTCGAGAAAAAAATTAGGTATTATATACAAAATTGCAACTCGGAATCGACAAAATGTATGAAACAGCTGATTTTTTAGGGTTCCGGACCTTAAACGGAAAAAACGGAACTGGAACAGAATATTATAGGATCACTTTGTTGTCCGTCTGTGTGTAAGTCAAGACCCTTTATCTCGGGAACACGTAAAGATATCGAGTTGAAATTTAAACTGTATACGTATATATCTATGATCTCTTGCAGTTGTTAAAAAAAATCTTCTCAGTTAACGTTTAAAAAAGTTATGTCGTAAAAAACAGCATATTTTGCACTCACAAAAATCAAAACTACAAGGTACTTCCCGTTGACTTAGACCTATGAAATTTGGCGAGAACCATTGTCTCAGAGTACACATATGGGAATAAATCTAAAAACTGTGCATTTTTATTTAAATCACAAAAAATAGGGCCTCAAAATTCACAAAATATGGGTTCAAAATTCAAAGTGAGTAAATCGTATCATGTAGGTATCACTTAAAAAAAACATCATTAGCACATGCTAAAACAGGTTTTTAATTATTTTAACAACGTGTTTGTACGGAACCCTCGATGTGCGAGCCTGACTCGCACTTGTCCAGTTTTTTCTCAACGTTTGGGTTGGCCCCATAGAAAAAGTTATTCATAATGATGCTCTGAATGACCTCCTTTAAACTTAGTACACGAGTTCTGGAAAACCCGGTATACATAATATGCCATTGTTTTGGAAGATCTACTTTTGAACGGAATTGGAGCAGTTTGCGTTGTTGCCAAATAGTAAACATTGGTTAAAATTAAACCTCTTGAGCTTTAATAAAGTCACTCCGAAACTAAATCACGTACTCTGTAGGCAGAAAGCCGATCGTACACTAGGCGACGCTAATCGTTGGCTAGAATAGTGGTATCGAAAAGTATATTGACACTATCTGCTACCAGACCATTAAGTAATCGTAGTGCAATTAAATGTCGTGTAAATATATCATTTTCACAATTATATACACGAAATTGCACTACGATAACCGTAATCAAACTGACGAAACTAGTGAAGGGAGGTGGCTATGCCGTAGGTGTGAGGAGATATTAATGTTAATGATGATGTCTAGTTTGCGTGCAAGACTATCAATGAGCGATCAAACATCGGTTGCATTCGAAAAATATTTAGTTAGATATTGAAATATTTTTTGACCGACATTTGCACTCAATCGGGAGCACACGTCAGCGCAAATCTAAAGCAAAAACGACGACAAGCGTAAATTGCATCGCCTTATGTACGAACTACGTAAGCTTAGCAACAACGCCACCCTCTCAAAATCCAAACAGCAATTCTTATAAAATTCTTATTAGCGTTATTTACAGTGGCAAGTCCGACCCTGACGACAGGAGGGTGCAAAGTGCCCCACATCTTATTACGACCCCCTGTATTCCCATAAATAACTCCGTACGAACTATTTGATTAGGACGCGGGGGCGGCGACGGAAAATCCCCTTTTATTGGGCTTAAATGCATTTAGAAAATGGGATTCCGTCCGTCGGTTTGTATGATATATACGTTCGTGTAAAACCCTATTAAACTAAGGAATTTAATATTTGGTTATGGATTTCATTACCGCAAATCCCTCCACGGCACGCGTCTGTAACATATCTAAATCTGTTCGGGGTGAACTAATTTTGTATGTAATGAACGATTTTTGGTCAGTTAAGTACCCGTGTAATTTAATTAAGCTCAGTGGTTTGGTTGAAATCGATTGAAATGCCATTTTTATGACAATTAACTGGGCTTTGTGTAATTCGGTGATGGAATAAAGGATATGCATTTCGATACAGGAAACAAATGCCGATCAAACGTTAGCATCAACTTGAAATTTTTTTGCTCTAATTTTTCTTTGTAGGTGTACTTTAATTAGAATAGCATGCGTAGGAATCATTTCCATAAATACTGGTTGCTTACAAGTGGATTGTTCCTTCAGTAGAGGACTTTAAGTAGCCTCCACAAAAAACACACAAAAAGACAGTCAATCTGAGAACATCTCTTCTTTCAGAGAATTTATGAGATTCGTAAGGTCGCTTTGACATTTTGCTTCTATTCATATCTTTTGTAAAACGTATCTCGGTGCCTTTCCTTTGAATAGCAGGTCCAACTATTACTCAGGTCTGTATTAACACAGAAATGGCGAACAAGAGAACCTATGGTTAGAAATTGGTGATTACAGATTGATCAATGATCTGAAGTTCTACAAATGTAAACTATTGACTTACTACAATCCGAAGACTTGAGATATATATAATTATTTTCCGCAAAAAACGGCATGACCGACTTCAACCGTCTACAGAATTCGCGAATAGTTCGCACGGGTCGATGTAGCATTTTTCACATTATATCGTTCACCCGCGACAAAGTGTATGGAACAGCTGTTTTTTTTTTTTTTTTGAGTTTTGACAAAAGTCGTAGGACTAAAGTTGTTAGTTTTGGCGTACAGAACTAGCCCCTAAAAGGATGCTAATTGATTAGAAATAACCCAGTATACGCGTCGAATTGAGTACCTCCTACGTTTCGTCGGTCAAAAATCTCCAAAAACAAGGCTGAGATGATGATGACACATCAAGCCCCAATTTCACGCTACACGTCACGGTATACACAACTAATGGCGCGAATCAAAAGTGACGTCATTAAACACCATATGCTGCCTCTGAACATGGGGTGTTAATGCCCAGTGGCCGTCCCCTCCGTTACAGGAGTAGTTAATTACGTCTTGCAGTGTAGTGGACGTTTTATGTGCGAAATCACAGATGTTTAAGAAAAATAATGGGAAGGGTTCATAATGGGAGGAAAGTATTTGGTTATTATTTTTATAAGAAATTGCCGGAATTGTCGATTTAACGGCGAATATCCTAAATATTATAAGTATTTAAAAAAACAATATATATCCTAGAAATGTTCAATTTCACGGCACTCAGTACTTATACAATGGGCACACAATGAGTGTAGGAGTGAACACGAAAAAATAAAAGGAAATCACAGCGCTAATTAAGTATACAGAAGTTAGACAATAGTTAAAGCGTGAATACGAAAAAAAGCAAAATAACCATACGTTGTTTCCAAAACTGTTTCTCGCTGTTTGGGCATAAACATAGTATTTTGGCAAATGCACATGATTGCGAAGCCGCCGTTTGCCTCGATCCTAGAAATGTTCAATATCACGGCACTCAGTACTATTACACAAAAGATAATCAATGAGTTTAAGCGTGAACACGAAAAAAATAAAAGAAAATCATAGCGCCACATTGTATGAGTTTTCAAAACTGTTTCTTGCTGTTTGTACAAACAGTATTTTAGCAAATGAACATGATTGTGACGCCATTTTCCACGATCATCTATGAGGGAAATAAAAAATAGAAAGACGACGACGATGAGGATGACGGAGTTGGCGCGAGATGCTAGTCTTACAAAGCCAATTTTCATCAAAGCTTCCCGCAAATCTCATTACAGCATTGCAGTCCCAATCCATCTCAATTCATCAAACCACTTCAGTGGCTGCACCCTCTAAGCCTGTTTCCTTCCACAAAACAAATAAATACAAATTAAAGGGCAAACAGTACCTACCCCGGACTAATCAAAGAATACGTGCGGCCCTACTGTACTGAACAATCAGCTAAAAGCAAACCCCCGTATTTGACAGCCCGTGACCGATTCCCGGACATTGATAGTATAGAACAGGGGTTCCCAAAGTGTGCACCGCGGTGCCCTGGTGCGTGGTAAAAAGTAAAGAGGGGCGCCGTGAGTCGCTTCTTTAACAGATAGAGGCTAGAATAATTATGCGGAATAATAAATATTCCCCATGTATACCTAAGTTGGTGCCGGGCTAGCACTGGAGTCATATTTTTGCAGGGCGGGTAGCTAGCTCTGGAATCAAAGTTTTAAAGCCGCTCTAAGGCCTCTGACATGGCTAAACGGTTAAACCAACGGGGATCTACAATTTACCGTGTCATCCGAGCCACTGTAGCGCTCAGTTGTGATTGGCACCCACGGTCAATCACACCACGGCCATCCGAAGACCGTGCCGAACATTGCTTAACTTTGGTGATCACTGACAAACTCCGAGTTAAACTACGCCATTGAGCGTTATAGTATATAAGTAAGTATGATTGCGATGGTTTATGGGTTTTTGGCGAAGCTACTTTGATGAACGCAGGCGCCACTTTGACTGCGGATAGTTTTGGGCGACTAGTGCGGCGCAACAAAATACTCGTACTAAACTTGTATAAATACGCCCCGGGTTAAAAAAGATTGGGACCCTCTGGTAAAGAATAAATGCTCCTTAAATAGTCCGCAGCCGGTTTGTTCTTTGTTATTTACTCGTATTTATATTTGTGAGGGGGAAATGCTTTTCATAGACGAACTATGAAAAAGTGCTTCACTGTTTCCAGTTGTTATTTCGTGCTTCATTGTTTCTTCACTTTACTGTCCCTTGCAACATGTTTTAGATAACTTCGCAAATAAGGAATGTTATGTATCATCTGTTTTACGTTGGTGCTTAAGATACTTAATGGGTTCACGTGAATACATATAATAAGCTATGACGCCAATGATAATCATCGTTGAGTCTTAAAATAATGAAACTTCGTAAGTTTCATATCGATTTAAATTCCTAAACCTATAATGCTTGTGTTCATATTAAAAACAAACATTTAGGATTTAGCGGATGGCATTTAGGTAGGTACATACCTATTAGGCCCAATTATGAAGGCGCCATCGTAAATTTAATAGCAACGTGAAAAGTGTTCTCTCTATTGAACGCCTCTATTATAATTACGATGGCACCTTCATAATTCGGCCTAATAGGTATGTACCTACCTAAATGCCATCCGCTAAATCCTAAATGTTTGTTTTTAATATGAACACAAGCATTATAGGTTTAGGAATTTAAATCGATATATATATATATATATATATATATAACGATAATGTCTTGCCTTTTCAACGACCGGTTTCAGAGTAGTACTCTTTCTTCAGGGAATACGCGCGCCCCAGACAACGGACGCCCGCGCACCCGCGCACAATTTTAATAATGAATCCTCACGCTAGTTTTAATTAAGTAATTCTTAATATAGGTCACAATTGATTTGATATAACCTCCAAACCATTTCAGCGATCTTAAAACTCTGACACGAAGGCTATTTTGGCATCAACAAACTTGTTGACATAAATAACTCAAACACAGTTACTGGCCGCCCCTTGCGCCTTGCAAAGCACAAGGGGAAATTCGCAAGCTAGTTACGAGCCTCAGGCTTAATCCCTAATTTGGGGCGTGAACTGACCCCCAGGGGCTCAAAATGAGCCGATATTAAATTGGCAACATTCAAGCATAATTGCATTTTATTACAGTGGCCCCAGGCGGTGCCCCAGCGAGACCCGATTGAATATAGGCAGGAATTACCATGTAGGTGCTGTGAATAGATTTCTACGAGTTGATACTAAGTGGTTGAATGGCACTGAGCGAGGAGTAAATAAAATAGGAGATAGGCGAAAAGTACTTTACTTTAACGCTTGCCACTTTCTTAGATTCAATCAAAACATGTATGGAAAAAGCAGTATTTGTTTCTTAGCCGTATATAGTTTTAATTCGAAAAACTTCAGAAACAAATCTTGATATTCCTAATAATATTTGTACTCTTTGTTTTTATGGAATATAGGAGAGCTAAGCGAAAAATACTTAACTTTATCGCTTGCCACTTTCTTAGATTCAATTAAAACAGGTTTTTTCAGAAACCCCAGAAACAAAATCTTGATATCCTTCTTAATATGTGTACTCTTGTTATTATCAATACAGATACAGAACATGAAACTAAGTAGCCTCTCTATTACACACATAGGTACAATAATAGTTATGGAAAATTGGAAACATGTCTAAAAGTAATGAAAAAAATAGGAATTAAAAAATGGTATCTTTTTTTTTTTGTTTCAAATTGGTTTGCGTTTGACTACACACTGCCTGATGTTAAGCAGATATGCGGTCTAGGATGTAGCACGCTTACCTAGAAGAGACCTATTTACTCGAGATTTGAAGACACCTACATTGTACTTTAACGGAAAGACAGACTCAGGCAAAGCGTTCCACATTCTGGCAGTTTATATGAGGAATGTGGACTTAAAACGCTTGGTTCTAACGCGTGGGATGTCCACCATAAAAAGGGTGGCGCTTTGGTCGCGTCTGTCTAGCCGTACGATAGAAGAAAGGGGCAGGGGGGACCAGCTTGTGCAACTCCTGGGCGCACTCACCGAAGTGTATCCGATAGTAGGCTAGTAGTAGTAGATAGTACAGCTATATGCTGCAGTATAGCTTTACCTAACACACTCACGTACTTAAGTAAGTTTAATTAATCACATCCTCTGTTGAACTTAAGCCACTTCTAAATCATTCCGGGACTAGGCTGTTCACACGTCTGAACGTCCAAGGGGTTCTATTGCTAACATGCTAAATAATACGAGGGTCATAATGCATAACAGGCATATAACACGATTGTTAAGAAGAACGACTGTTACATATATATCTAAAACAAACGGAAACTGCTTAGTGTTTACGTTCAAGCCCTTGGGGTCTTTAACAGGTACTCAATACACGTATAAATTACATCTGTAGGTAACAGTACTGTAACGTCACCCCTTCACGTACTTATTACGTCACTGAAGCATATTCAATACACGTAATACAACTACTCTGAACGTTCAAACGTTTCTACTCTATAGGAAGCCATATCGAAGATTATGAGCAGAGCAGAGTATTCAATTAGGGGTCTTTGACCTGAATATTATGAGTGTTCATTGCTGGATGATTTAAGCAATCATAAGGAATCTATTCCAGTGAAACAAATTGGCTTTTTTATTACTTTTACTGACTCAGTTATGATTAGTCTAGAAGTTTGTTTTCGCAAACAGCACGTAGTCTGATTAGTTTGCTTTTGTTCTCATATGAAGCCATAACAAAACTATACTAAACTTGATTCCACTCGTTCTTTAGTATATTTATTTATTGGACGCGATGGCAAGCAAAGCTTCATAGACATGGTGAACTTGGTTGCTTGGAAGAAAGCCTTAAATCGATAAGGCCGCCTGTTGCCAATACCTATTGTTTTATAATCTGTTTTTTAAGCAATGTGGTTGTCTAATATAGTGTTACTGTTTCTTTGTGAACTTTTAAAATGGTGTGAAACCGTTAGGTCGCACACATACGTTCGGATTTATTTACTGACTTGTTTCTCAAAACTGTAAGTATAGGTGCAGTTTTAGAATTCTGTTTATCAATGAATAAGTATGCGTATACTAATAAAGTATACCTATACTTATTTATTGATAACAATACAATTTCATGTCAAAAATTGACAGAGAAAATAAGATTAAATTATTAAAAAAATATACATATGGACAAAAGAGCCCGAGCTTTCCCTATTTAAGATCTTCGTAAAGTTAGGATCAGCTAAGTAGAACTACGACATAACTCATAAGTAATATACGGCAGTCATAAAAAGGAAACACGTGTAGGAATGAAGGAAAGTAATATTAAACATTCTACAGGCTGAATAAATAGCTAAACTAAAAATGTATAAATAGCTCTTTTATATTTCAAGAAGGTCGGTTGACCGATATTTACGTATTCTTGAAATAGTCCAGTAGTATTTGCCTCATTCCCTTCACAAAAATCAATGAAGTAGAATTTCACACCCTCAATAGTAGATTTGGAAAGACTTCCAACGTTTTAATCATCGCCTACGCACATTTTTATACGTACTAGAACGTGGAATTGGGTTGAACTAAACCCAGCTAGAGTAAACAAATGTGTACATACTCTGAATAGTGTGGTACCGCAAATTCGCCCTTGGCGTACTCCCAATACCTGTAACATAGAAATTAGTATCAATACACGTGGAACGGAACAGATGTACAAATAAATGCTCAAGGTCAATGAACTAGAGAGTGTACGAAAACCAGACGCGCGTTACAAATACTTCAAAGAAGTTTTGAAAGTTTCATTAGGATATAACGCCACCAAACTCGGATACAGTTGTTGAGAAACAAACATTAATTTGGAAGTGTAACACGAAGATTTCAGCATAAGATATAAATGTAGATGAGCACTTTATTTCAGGAATGAACTCTAACATAAGACAAGGCAGCATTATCTAAGTTATTAGTAAAAGAATAGAATGATAACATATAATACCTTTTTAATATACCTTTATAGGACCATTTTAAATTTGTTTGCCACAATATGCTATATTGCATCCATATTTCAGGGTGACAGGTTCTCTTAGAAACCCAGAAGCATCAGCGTAGAATTTCCGCTAGGGAATATTCTTTAGAATTTTCGTTTTCGTTTAGAATTTACTAATAAAAAAATGATACTGTTAGATAAAGCCCGTAAACAAATAAACAAACATGTGAAAACGAAGCAATGAAAATGTTTTCAAAAGTGGATCAAATAGGCGAAGACAGAAGAATCTCACGTCATGCAACATTTATCAGATGAGGATCATTTTAGTATGCAAATATTTGTTTTGAAATTACCAAGCTTAAATTCAATGATTGAGTATTAGTTTTAATACATACATTAGTTAGCATTCCGATCAATTATTCCAAAACATTTAAGTACAAGATTAAACTCTAATCCGAGAATTAAAGTATCGCTTACAGTTCGTTGGGTTCTGAGCCGTAAAACTTTAAACCAGGATTAAAACCTACGAAACCAAAAGCTAAAAAGGCTTTGGGATAGATAGTCGGATTATTTTAAACCTCTTTTTTACTCGGACTCTCGGTTTCAACCTTTTTTGCTTCTTAATTGATCTACAGCTTGAGTCGGGAAAGCCGAAATTACGAGTGTTCTGAAAGTAGGTTGAAGTTTTTGGTAATCGACTTTGTTTAGAACTTCGACTAAGCGAGACGAATCTACGGGCAACACATAAATTTCGCTTTGATTGGACTTAGTGGAAAGTGGTTTTAAAAACTTAAAATAACAAGTCGCATAATTCTTATAGCTATCATATAGTAGAGTACTAAACTTTTAACATATTAACAAACTTAATGGAATAAAAAAAGGAAGTTTGTATAGGCCAAGCTAGCCCAGCCCCCCTACCGCCTAAGCAATAGCAATCGTAATAGCAATCGTTTATGACTTCATTTTAGTCATTTGGCACCGCCTATGTGACGTTAGCCATGAATTGCTTTGCGCGGATTGCGAAAGCAATCGTTGAATGAACAACTTTGATGGCTAACGTCACATAGGTGGTGCCAAATGACTAAAATGAAGTCATAAACGATTGCTATTACGATTGCTATTGCTTTAAGCGGTAGGGGGGCAGGTGTCTAAGTTTTTAAGCCGCCTGAAGGCCTCTGACATGGCCAACCAGTTAAACCTACCGAGACCTACAATTTAAAGTGTCATCAGAGTCACGGTAGCGCTCAGTTGTAAATGGAATGGAATCAATACAACAATCTAGATTACACAATGAAATTGTAGGACGTAGCGTATTTTCTACACTTAGAAGTTGCTTATAAAACTTTCCCTTCGATACATTTTTACTTTTTTTTTAGATTCAGATTCTTTATTGACCTTATAACAATGTTGCGTTATATTAGGTAAGTCTGTTACAGTTCTTAAAATACATATAAATTTACAACTTAACATTCTAAATACATTTAACTCAAAATAATAATTCTATTCATAATCAACGAATCCAATAAAGTTTATAGTCAAAAGCCTCCTTTTTCTCTTTTCTCGGTCGAGAGCTTTGGTTTTCTATTCACTTACATCTTTATTATCTTTATTGTGTCCCAGTGCTGGGAAAAGGCCCAGTCTTCCCAGTTTTCGCGAGTTTGCGGTGTTGTGTACCAGTTCCTATCAAAGGTGACAAGTTCGTTTCGCTATCTCCTCCTCCTTTGACATTTCATATCCGAGTTTTGCGAACAATACTTACTAAACTTACTTACACAATCATTTTCTTCTAACGCTTCTTGTGTTTGATGTATCTGACTGCCTCGGTGACTTAGTGGTTAGTGACCCTGACTTCCGGGTCAAAGAGGCGTGGGTTCGATCCCCACCAAGGGCAAACATTTGTGTGATGAACATAGGTGTTTGCATACGGATAGATATCCGTATGCAAACATGATGATATTTAGGTACTATCTATATAAGTACGTATGTATTTAAGATATGGTATATGTAGTATATCAGTCTCTGGCAGCCATATTACAAGCTTTGCTTTGTTTAGGGTCAGAGACCGTGTGTAAGATGTCCCCATATATTTTTATTTATTATTTCTCTGATGAAGGAATACCTAACAGCTTTAAAACCGGTTCAGTGCTTCTCAACCCAGCACAATCCATAGTTTATCAAATATACACTATCGTGTCCTAGGCGAAGGTAAATGGTAAATACCTCGGCTAGAACTCGACAACGCTAGATCTTGGAAGGCAGCGCAATACATTTTACTTATAGTACTCTACGTCAAATATGAATAATGACTTAATATCCTAAGAATGTCTGGAACCCAGCCAGTATTTTTAGACCTAGGGTTGCCTCTTTTGTCAGAAAGTTTGTTCGTTAATGGATATGGATGACAAAGAATACAATGAAAGTTACTCATTATTATCATTTTATAGTGACATGGTTTAGCACTTTGTAATATGCACTTACGATTTTCGAGATTTTCTACATTACATAGAGATAATGTAAATAATCTTCTTTCATGAAGACATTTTAATGTTTACTTATTGACTTGTAACAAATGGTGTTATGAATAAATGACTATAGGTATGACTATAACAAGAACAGTGAACTGAATGTTGCAAGTTTTGGGACAGCCTTTAAATTAATTTTAAAACTAAAGACTTTTTTTATATTTAGAAGCATAACACTTAAAAAACATGACATGAGAGTTTTAAAAATAGTAGCAGCCCTAAGGCGTTCTCTCAAAACAATTAGGTATCTTTTTAACAAAGTCTCCGACCTAAAAGGAACGGTGCCAGAAAGGAAATAGTTTTAGACGCAGCCTTTATGGCCCCAGTAATTTAAGAAGTTCGTTAGACTAATTTTTCGTATCACTTAAGTGCTGCGGAATTTATTTGGTAGAGGACGTAATTAGGATTCTAAGTCTGGGGGCTTAGGTATATTTTTAGTCATGCTCTGAAAGACTACAGTTTATTTTAATAGAAAAGATGAGGGATGCATGATTTTTCTTTTGCCGGGTGGTGTTTATTTTGTCCTTCAGTTGGATTATCGAAACTATGCAGATTTTTTATTTTTATTTTATCAATAAAACAAAACAATTTGAAGATATATATCGGCCCTTATTATAGTTTTGCGTAACGTCACGAGGCTCCAATCTTTGATGTAATGTTTTGTTTGATTAATGAACGGAATAAATCGGGTCCAATATGTTTAGATAGTCTTACTATTGAATTAATATATTTAAAAATTATGACAATATTATTTTTCTCCGTCATCATGCTTTTCTTTATATGGTATGGCAAGTATTGAGTCAATACAATTAAGTAATTGATATATAAAAATGTGTCATAATATCTATACGCGGCGGAGACCACTTATTACAATGTGGTCTTGTTGCTTGTTTGTCGGGTGAAGTCGGTCATGCTATTTTTTGCAAAGAGTAATGTTGTGTGATTTCTATTTTAAATGATAGGTTACCCCCTACCCCTAATTCTGACTACACCCACGAGAGAAAATTGGTGCAGACTGTAATTAACTTCATCTCTTAGGAAAGGTAAATCAATCAGGCCTAAACCTAATTGGATTTACTTACCTTCTGGATCTCTGGAATGCTTTTCAAATTATCTTCCGCACTGATAAATTCGCGTACTCTTTGATTACATTACACCAGTCTCTAAGAAGTATATTTCATTTTTAATATGGTAAGTACTACTTACTTCCTGGGGTAGAGCTAAGACTATTATTTATTGCGCTCACTCCAGAGACCTTAGTATAAGTTTGCTTAGCAAGCGAAAACTATGATAATTTTTGTTCGGCTCATAGTTTTTCGAGTAATAGATTTCATCATTAACCGGCCTAAAATTAAGGGTACCAAAGTAAATATAAATTTCAAATAGGTATTTAGTGTTTCAAAGTAGAATTCATATTGAAATTATTATTTTTTTCTTTAGAAGAAAGTAGTTAGTATTCATAATCTGTCTAAAAACATGTCTCAAATTATTCCTTTGTTTATAAGGGGACAACTGTGCAACAGTTTACACAGCGAGAAAAGAAACTGTACTCACGATCCGGAAGTTCAGTAAACGTCACTCGGAAAGTACCCGATGCCAACGACGGAGTAAAGTGTACTTCAGCTACTCTGTACTAGCATTTTAAGAGTCCACTGCTGTACGTAGGCTTCCCATGAAGAATGATTGCCCAGTGCTGTGAATTCACTCCGCATGTAAGTACGGCAGGTTTCTTCACGATGTTTCTTTTAACCGGAAAGTCAGTGCTGCGTAATATACTGTATCAGACTTTTTAATATTCACTGCTGAACATAGTTCCACCAACGAGGAGTGAAAGTTGCTGTGTAAATCTAAATAACTATTTGGCACAGGACCGGATTTGAACCCACACCTCGCGCTTGTAAGGTGAGCGTTCTACCACTAGGCTACCAGGAGTTCAGAAACTTACCGAAACAATACCTTAGCTTAGACTCTGACAAATGCCACCGATTCCTTTACTCGAAATCCTATTAATTCTGACAAATCCAATGTAAGGAGCCAGGTAATCTCCAAATTAACGCTTTGAGTCGTATTGAAGGAATACAAATTTCTTTTCGTGTTTCTATGAACTTTTTATCTCTTTTATTTTGAGCACTCTTCAAAATTTTACGAAATTTTCCAACGTTCAAGGTCATTTTGAATGTTTTTGGATAAGATAAACAGATAAGTAAAGAGAAATCTAGAATTTCTCTCTTGCTGATTTAAATCTATTAAAAGTTAAGAATTTTCGCAGGAAAATATTCTGCCACTAAATAGACATATTTCGGAGACAAAAATGTATCTAAGAGAATGGATAGGGACTTTTGACGGAAAAATCATGTCGCCTCATTGTATTATTTTGTTGAACTTGTGTTTGTATCAGTGATATTAGTGAAAAAATGTGGTATTTCGTTGATTATGAGCTGATTGACGTATCATGTTCCGTGCTGTTACCAAAGCTCCATAGACGCCTCTAGTAAAGTCTCCACTGCTTTACTAAGGTATGACTTGACTATGTTTGGACTTGACCACGACTTTTATTGGACTATGGCATGACTACGACAGTGACTATTTTGATAAAATATTATCAAAAATTATTAAAAATTAATACTTGCCGATAAATAAATATACTTAATAATAATGAAGAGAATGGATAGGTTCTCCTAACAGCTCAAGTAAAGGGGTAGTGTTTGGTTTAGAAAACTAGGTAAAATTATGTGTATTAACGTATATTACAGTACTTATAAGACGACCGAAATGTGAGTTACTAGGTATTCAACCTAAGTGAAAATAACCCTACAGTAGCTTAGCGTGTTATCTTCAGATTTCGCAGTTTTTAACCACATTAAGCCACAATGTGGTGTATCACGTGATCCATAACACAGAATAATAAAGAACAGAGTGACACATGCAGATTGACTTGCAATGATAAACTGTATATTCAGATACTGGGGTTTTTACGTTTTCTGTAGAAAATAACATCTTATTTTTGTTTTTAAAAACTTCTTCTTCTTCTTTCTTGTTCTTTGTTAGCCTTTTGTTTTCCATTTCTGGACGTAGGCCTCTCCCAATTCACGCCATGATTTACGGTCCCCTGCTTTTGCGACCCAGTCTCGTCCTGCATGCTTTCGCACATCGTCTACCCATCGTTTTGGCGGGCGGCCTGGTGGTATCCCATTTGATCTTTTCCAGTTCGTTTTCAAATTCAAATAGACGCTCCCGCGAGGACATTGTCTGAATATTATATGTAGTTTAAACTATCGATAATTTTCACGGTTGGAAAAATGATTGTTTTGTACTTGAATTAGGTACTTGAAATAACTAAAGGTAAATAATTGAATAAGTTAGCGAAAACAAGGTTTTGATTTGAATAAATTATATGAACTTTATTAGGCAAGTCGAATTTGAATTATGTCTTCATGTGTATTGGTTGTCCAACTGCACAGCTGTAAGGCAGCAATCCCAAAATAACGAAAGCAAATCAGCTGTTTCATACATAATAGTTATCGACTCTATAAAATGTATAGAACAATGATATTTTTCGCTACGAGTTGTGGTAGATCCCATAGCAAAATTTCGTCATTGCACTGAGAAAAAAATCGCCACCAAATATTACAAAAGTCCTTTGTATTTGGCGAAAACACTAAATTTTAGTATAATTTACCAAAGTTTTGCTGTATTTGCAATTTTTATTATTTTTTACTAACAGTTTTGTTTTTGTAATTGTAATTCCTAAAATACGATTTTAGTAAATGCAGATATTGCAAAAGTTTAATATTTATTACAAATTTATAGTAAATATTGTTAGACTTTTGTAAATTCCGCAAATTCGATTACTATTTTTAAGAAAAGGTAGTTGTGTTTCTAACAGTTTATCTATTTTGTAATTCTAAGTAATACTTTTGATCAATTTTAAAAAACGTTTGTAATTTTAAGAATTAACTATAGTTGATACAACAAAAATATTTAGTTTTACCTTTTTGTAATTCCAAGCAACACGCTTTATTTATTTCAACACGGGTTTGTAATTTTTAGAAAATATAAAATTATTGGTACAAGAAAAGATTTAGTTTTTACCTTTTGTAATTCCAAGCATCTCGTTTTATTAATTTTAACACGCATTAGTAATTGCTAGAAAGAACTTTAATTGGTACAACAAAAATATTTTATTTTACCCTTTTTGTAATTCCAAGTAACATGCTGTTTGAATTTCAACACGCGTTTGTAAATATTAGAAATAACTTTAATTGGTACAACAAAAATATTTAGTTTTTCCCTTTTTGTAATTCCAAGTAACACGCTTTATTAATTTCAACACTCGTTTGTAATTATTTGAAATAACTTTAATTGGTACAACAATAGTATTTAGTTTTCCCCTTTTTGTAATTCCAAAGAGCATGCTTTATTAATTTCAATACACGTTTGTGATTTTTAGAAAGAACTTTAATTGGTACAACAAAAATATTTTGTTTTACCCTCTTTGTAATTCCCAGCAACATGCTTTATTAATTTCAACACCCGTTTGTGATTTTTAGAAAGAACTTTAATTGGTACAACAAAAATATTTTGTTTTACCCTTTTTGTAATTCCCAGCAACATGTTTTATTAATTTCAACACCCGTTTGTAAATATTAAAAATAACTTCAATTGGTACAACAAAAATATCTAATATTTCCCTTTTTGCAATAACAAGCAACACGCTTTATTAATTTCAACACTAGTTTGTAATTATTAGAAATAGTTTTAACTGGTACAAGAATAATATTTAGTGTTTCCGTTATTGTAATTCCAAGCAACATGCTTTATTTATTTCAACACACGTTTGTAAAATTTAGCAAGAACTTTATTTGGTACAACAAATATAATTAATTTATCCCTTTTTGTAATTCCAAGGAACACGCTTTAATTATTATGAGCTTTTAGCGGCTTCGCCCGCGTGGCCTACAGGAAGCAAAATATGACGTACTGTTTTTTTAGAAACAAACATTATAAGCGCTCTTACGATAATAATCTCAATTGAAATCACAAGATGACAAAATTCCCAAACAAAGCATTATTCTTTTCAAAAACAAACAATTGACAAAATAATAAGATTGTCAAAATTAGCCGTAAAACGTAAAACGTAAAAAGTTATCGCCTATAACAATAGCAAATATTAGATCATAAGTAGTAATAAATAACAATATTTTTCCCAGAACAAATTATAATAAAATGATTTTACGCTATGGTCTTGAGTCAAGAGTGAAAAAATGAAGAATAAGCATAGCTGCTGGATTCTAAACGCTTACAAATAAAAAGCAAATTTTTGGCTTTAAAATTTAATAAGATATGTTATTAAATATATGAAGCTATTCAACAAAAACGGAAAAAAGATTACGTTTACTATCAAAAGTCATGGTAAGGGCACTGAAGTTACTGGAATAATATACGAGATAAGTTTACACTTTAATACTCGAAAAATCTCAAATTAATACTTATGCATTAATTCTAATTGCATTAATTGGCATTAAGATTTTTTCTGTTCCCGCCAACGTCGTTGAAATATTCTTATTTGACAGCTTTGACTTTGGTTTCAGTAGTTCAGTACACTAAGTATCTTACTCTTACTTACTTACTTACTCTTACTCTTTATTAATAACAACTAGTTATAGGTCATTTGTAGTGCATGCTAACATATTTCATCAAACGTTACCTATAGTATGATTCCTTATAACTAACATAAAAAGGTGCATTTAACAAAATCCAATAAAAATTGTATCATACGAGTACTTCGTAGGGTTTGACATGCTCTTAGGCGATTAGTACTATGTACTTACAAAAAAAATCCACCGCGTTGGTACCTAGATAGGTACTGGTATAGACAAGTATTGGTATCTTATATTTACTGTTAAATACACTGTCTGGCATCAATAATATATAATTATGCTACGCCCTATTAGACAGGGCGAATATGTACACCTACTGAATTAGCAATAAGTATTAGTCTAATATGCTAAGCACTAATTGTATTCACATGTATGTATATCTTGCATAAATAAATAAACTAAACTAAACTAAACTATCTGATATACCACTGGTTTGAAAGATGAAAAAAAATTGATTTACCTTGTTTTGTAATTACAAGCGTGGGTTTAATAATTTTCAAAACACGATTGTCATTTGTATTGAAAGGAAGAATAATTTCAAGCATGAGGCTTTATTAATTTCAAGATACTATTGTAATTTTACTACAATTCTTTAGTTAATGCAACAAAAACATTTAGTTTTTGGTCTATTTTGTAAATCCAGCAATAAGCTAAGTAATTTCAACGAAATGTTTTGTTATTTCCAGTAAAGTGTCCGGTGTGTTTTGCTTTATGAATACGATCCCGCCTTTCCAGCAGCCATTTCGTCGTTGCTTGCAGTAGAGTAAACATGTAAAGGAGAGTGAAGTTCAGTACCAACAAATTAACTGTGTTTTACCAACAGATTTAAACACTCTGAGTGACAATTGACAATCTTACCCAGGAGTCAGTGTTATAACAGCTATACAGTCATACTGAGTAACTGGGGTCTCAGTGAATACGATCCCGTCTTTCCAGCAGCCATTTCGTCGTTGCGTGCAGTAGAGTAAACATGGAGGATGAAGTTCAGTGCGTACCAACTAACTGTGTTTAATTAAGTGTCATAAGTACAGATTTAACCAGTGTAAGTGAAAATTGACAATTTTACCCAGAATATACGGAGTAACTGGGTTTCTCCGTGAATACATTACTCGCCGGCAATGTAAATTATGTGTTATTGTAAATGTGGCTGTTTCGTGTGTTATATTATACATGTATAATATTTAATAAACATGACTTCACTTGAATCTTTATTTTTATGTCTACAATTATTATTCACCTTGTAACTTACATTTAGTATTAGTTTATAACCTTAGATTCGTTTTGTAAGATATGTAACTCAAGTAGTTTCAATAGCTTAATTTTGTATTATTTAGTTGGTTTTTGTAATGTCTAGTTTAGTTCTGTGATATCTACTTAATAAACCCTATCCATAAAAAAGTTATAAAACACTTCAAATTGAAATATTAAAAACTGTATACTTATAGGTCATTGTTATAAGCAGGTATACAGTTTTTAATATTTAGATTTGAAGTGTTTTATAACTTTTACATTGATAGGGTTTACTAAATTGATAACACAGAAACTATACTAGAAATTACAAAAATCAACTAGATAATACAAAATTAAGCTATTGAAACTACTAGACTTTTACTAGATAATACTGAACTAAACTTTTGAAAGTACTAAGGCTTACTAGATATTACAAAACTGATCTATCAAAATTACTAGGTGATTAGCAGATAATACAGAACCAAACTTTCGAAAGTACTAAGGCTTACTAGATATTACAAAACGAATTCATCAAAATTACTAGGTGTTTACTAGATGATACAGATATAAATTTCGAAAAAACTAGGACTTTACTAGATATTACATAACTAATCTATTGGATCTACTGGAGCCTTACTACATGTAACAAGACAGGTATTAATAATTCCTATTAAATATCAATTTGTATTTTTTACAGGGCATTTGTTGTCCTCGGGATTAGTAAAATCTTAGTAAAGATTACTAAGGAGTTTGCTAGATATAGCAAAACAGGTATTAGTAATACCTACTAAATATCGATTTGTATTTTTAACAGGGCATTTGTTGTCCTCGGGATTAGTAACATTTTAGTAAAGAGTACTATGGACTTTACTAGATATTACAAAGCTAATCTATTGAAACTACTGGGGCCTTACTATATATAACAGAACTGATATTGTAATACCTACGAATTGCATTTACAAAAATCGATTTGTATTTATTACAGGTCATTTGTTGTCCTCGGATTTAGTAAAATTTTAGTAAAGATTACTATATTTTTGTTAGTTTTTCTCTCAGTGTGCGATAAATAGGACATCCTACAACTATACATCCTAGAGTTTTTCTAGTTTCAATAGGCGAGTGAGCTTTTACGATGTTTTACTGAATTGCCTGTTCAAACATGGAGTTAAGAATCTGTTCCTCCACAATCTTCATCAATAAATAACCAATAGGTAAGCGGTGAGCATCGCGAATCGCGTGATAACATTCATTAGGCGGCAATGGTCCGCAGAAATGGTTTTTGTGTCGAATAACGTTGGAATGGATGACGGTGCTGAACTAAACTTGATTCTTTATTGTCTCGGGAACTAAACGTGAGTTTTATCATCCCGGTGAAATGTCTTTCAATGGAAATAGGGAAAAATAGAATTCATGAAATTCCTGACTCGCAGTTCAGGTTTTTGTTCATCCATTAGCTTAAGCCATACTCTGACTTGAGTTTTTGATGAAAATTAACCTTAGCATTGATGAAAAAACTTTTGAAAAATACCTAATAAATCACTATACAGGGTTATTTCTAATCAATTAGCATCCTTTCAGGGGCTTATTCTGTATATCAAAACTAACAACTTTTGTTCTACGACTTTTACTACTATAAAAAAAGTTGTTGTTCCTTACAAAAATATCGTTCACCCGCGACAAAATATATGGAACAGCTGATTTTTTTTTTAGATTTGACAAAAGTCGTAGAGCAAAAGTTGTTAGTTTTGATGTACAGAATAAGCCCCTAAGAGGATGCTAATTGATTAGATATAACCCTGTATAGAGTATATATAGAGTTTCAAAAGTTGTTGAAAGGAAGTACATTAAAGTAAAATTTGAATATAGAGTAAATAAAGGCGGGGGTGTTCTTACCTTTAGTTAGTCTGTTGTACCATAGATCATCACATCATGGCTACATCAGATGTGTAATGTACACTGCTGGACTTAGGCTTCTTCTAAATACAATTGCCTTTAAACGATGTGCATCAATGGTGGTACGAGTATAATTAATAATTGAGCGCTACCTAAGCTCGTACTTATACAAGACTAGCTGCCCGCCCCGCTTCGCCAGGGTACGATTAGCTAAAGAAGACAAATAGTAAGGATCCCTATTTTTTTTCAAAAGATAATATAGCCTATGTTCACTGGGGATAGTGTAGCTTTCCAACAGTGAAAGAATTTTTAAAATCGGTTCAGTACTTTCGTAGCCTATTCGATGCAAACAAACAATCAAATCTTTCCTCTTTATAATAATTGGTATAGACGAAACCTGCAATTTAAAACTTGGGTTTCAGGCTCGCAATCTCTTACTTATAACTACGTATAAATCTGTGTAGTTATCACCAATGTGACTTATACGAAACCTACTTAATCCAAGATTTTTAAAATCAAAATAATAAAATACCGAATGCATTTATAAAAATTTCTGCATAGCAAAAGCGAATGCGGACTTTAAAATGGAGCTGCCAAAACTGGGACAAACCAATCATCAATGTACGTTAATTGGAAGCTATCGGTTGACAGTCGGAGATATTCTGCTTCGGATTCGTCGCAAATGACAATAGACATAGGTTAATTGACTGCCTCGGTGCCTCAGTGGTTAGTGACCCTAACTTCTGGATCAAAGAGGCGTGGGTTCGATCCCAACCAGGGCAAATATTTATGTGATGAACATAAGTGTTTGCTCTGTGTCTAGGTGTTATTTAGTTACTATCTATATAAGTATGTATTTAAAAATAAGTATATGTAGTATATCAGTCTCTGGCAGCCATATCACAAGCTTTGCTTAGTTTGGAGTCAGAGGCCGTGTGGAAGATGTCCTAAAAATATTTATTTATTTATTAATGAAATGGCACTGATGCCACAAAAATACAAAAATTTGCTTTCGGAAATACTCGGGAAGAGCTTTGGTACTTTGTACTTTTGTTCATTTTGCAATATTTCGACTGCTGTTCTTCTTAAATATCATAATTTTTGACCGACGAACCACCGGACTCTTCCAATACAGTATACAATTCGACGCGTAATTTTTTTTTATGTATAACCACTCATAACTTTTTTCATAGTATATTGATAAATCAACAATATTGTAAAAATGTTACATTGATCCGTGCGAGATATTCACGAATTCTGTACACGGGTGAAGTCGGTCATGCTATTTTTTGCAAAAATAAGTATATGCTCTGTTGAACAGGCTTCACTTGTAGTACGCCATTCATCTCAGTATAGAGCCAATTTTGTGTAGGTTGGACATCTGTGTCTTTCCGCTCAAATACAACATAGGTCGGAAACAGTCTTCAAATCTCGAGTTAACAGGTATCTTCTAGGTTAGCGAGCTACACCATAGACCGCATTTGGTGGATAGGAAATCTATGTATGAAGATAGGTCAGTTTTTCCACCGTGCCTATAATAGTTTGATACAGACACACAGCGGTTGCATACTTCAATTTCTACTTTTTCCTTCGAAAAATTCAAAAGGAACACGAGCGAATTGGCGACGAGATTCTATTCACAGACATTGCAATATGTGAACACCAGTACAGGACCTTAACTTACTTTGTAAAATCGCTGAGCCAGTCCGTAGTTCTCAGCTGATTTCCACATCAGAAACAATGTTCCTGGTCTTTGTTATTAAACATTTTCGAAAACATTATAATCGGTAAAGTTTTATCATAATATTCTTACCTATGACGGCTATGTAGTGACTAGGTTTTTATACGTATACTTGTTTTACATAATAAATAATTCGTTGATTCCCTAAACTAAAACTTCCGAGTACACTTCAGATAGGTATACATATTTAAAAATAAAATAAAAAACCCTGCAAAAAGATAAGTTTGAAATATAAATTCGCTATTATAATTATGCATTTTACTAGTATTTTGGTAACAGGTAAAAAATCAGTTGACCCCAAATTGGGGTAAGCCTGTGCTTAATCTTGGTTGCTCATTTGTATTTACCTACTATTTAAACTACTTCCATAACATGCAAACCGCTGGACAGACATTAACGAGGGCAACAGATCTAAAAAGATGGTCCAAGATCCTACATTTATAACTTTTTCTATGTTCATTCACCCACCAGAGCATTATGCAATGTGTGCATTGTAAATAAGCGTTTTAGTGTCGTATGCACCCGGCCAAGATACTTATTCGGACACCAGGCAAGATAATTATTTTTTGCAAAAATAGCATGACCGACTTCACCCGTGTACAGAATCATTACATAGTATAAAACAAAGTCGCTTTCCGCTGTTTGTCCCCATGTATGCTTATATTTTTAAAACTACGCAACGGATTTTGATGCAAGTTGTTTTAATAGATAGAGTAATTCAAGAAAAATGTTTATATGTATAATACACCTGTGCGAAGCCGGGACGCATCGCTTGAACGCAAATATTATGCACGGATCGATGTAACATTTTTCACATTATTGTTGATTTATCAAAAATGGCTCAGCCAATTTCGATAAAATTTAAATGTGACCAATTTTAAAAGTATACTCTTTCCAATAAAAAAATAATTATTGAAATCGGACTACTATGAAAAAATTATGCGTGGTTATAAAAAATATATACGCGTCGAATTGTATACCTCCTCCGGTGTTTCGACGGTCAAAAAGCCTTGTCGATCGTTCTCTATGGGTCAACCCAATTCGTTTCACAGCTATCCCACAGCTAAAGCTAAAAGTTAGTCACTGGAACCATCTACGGACAACGCAGGCTGTTCCGACTCCGATGCAGCCGGCCACAGATTAGGCGCCAGTGGCACCAGCCTGGCGTTTGTTTCTGTTCTGCCCTGATTGCCGGCGGTCAACGACAAGCCTCTAACGGTAAAGCACGAGACAATAAAACAGCTTTGCGATCTGATACCTTTTGAATTTGAACTTTGGAGCTATTTGTCATCTAGGTCTCTGGGGCTATTGTTGTTGTTGACGCGATTTGCGACGAAATACAGAACTATATTTTATTTATTTGTATTTGTATCTTAAGACTGTTCAAGATTGGTTTGAATGGTTCACATACAAGATTATTTTTTGCAAAAATTAGCATGATCGACTTTACCCGTGTACAGAGTTCGCGAATATTTCACACGGGTCGATGTAATATTTTTCACATTATTGTTGATTTATCAAAAATGGCTCAGCTGATTTCAATAAAATTTAAATGGAACCAATTTCGAAGTATACTCTTTCCATTAAAAAAAGAATTATTGAAATCAGACTACTGCGAAAAAGTTATGCGTTATACCTACATAAAAAAAAATACGCGTCGATATGCATACTTCCTCCGGTGGTTCGTCGGTTACAAATCTGAGTCAGGCTAGCCATGGTAAAGCTAGTTAAAGCCAATTGCAACTAAATACTGTACAAGTGTACAAATATTTATTTTCCTTTTCTTTTTTAATAGAACTATTCAACATTGAACAGAAAAGTTCACATGAAATTAGCCATAAACTAAGGCGTCGCTTATCCTTAGACGTGATGATTGTCAAGCGCGGACAAATTCATGAAAATGATTGGTTCATTTTCATGAATTTGTCCGCGCTGTTTGAATATGGTACAACACTTGGTTTAAATCATGAACCAACCTTATAAAATTTGGACTATATTTACCTATTCACCATCTAATAATATTTAAGAATCATGTTCTCGCCAAGTTACGAGTAACTAAATAAAAATAATTCAAGTCAAAATTGAAAAGGACGAGCATTCGCAAACCTCAAAAAACCTCCTAAAATAAGGAAATAAATTAACCTTTTCCCAGTCCAAAATTAACAAGTCAAATAAACAGAAGTTGGCTATAAACCGGCGTCGTTTGAACACAATCCTCTAAGTAAACCAAACTGACAAAACACTCGGCAAGCTCTTAAAAAAACATGAAGCACGGCACAGAGCTCCCGAAAGGCGAAGTCCGGAGTCCGGACCTTTTATTGCATTGCAATTTTGAGGATGGAACAGCTTGGTCACCTCGGGGGAATTGTAAGATGAGACAGAACTCGAAATACGTACGACAATACGACAGCGTTCGATCTTTTGAGTAATTGAAATTGTTGAACGGTTTGACTCTGCTTTTTAGAGGTGGTAGGCTGTAAAAGGCTTTTTAAACAATAGCGTGAGTGCTGAGCGTGTTGCTCATGATTTTTCTTTCTTTTTCACTCGTTCACTGTTTAGCAAGTAGTTCGCTATTGCGAGTCTCGATGCCAACCAGATTTTGAATTCTGTTCAAAAACTTTGGTAAACGTTGAACTACCGGAGTTATTTTAAGATACAGATACAAATCTGAAATTAACTGAAATAATTGAGCAAGGTTAAATAATTTTCTTTATAATTTTCTCATTCATTGTATTGAATTTGGCTGTCATTATAGAAACAAATGAACTTATCAAGATCGCGAGTCCTGCGTCGTTTCGCCCCGCAAGCGGTTCGGCCCGCGGGCCAAACAGCTTCCGGGCGAAACGCCGCAATACCCGCAGGATCGCGCTGGATCATCAATATAGAATGTAAGTAAGATAAGTTCTAAAAGTACCGCAGGGGCAGCCGCTACTAGTGTAAATTTCCACTAGTAAACGTGTGACGTCATCATCCTTCAATCAGTTCGATAAGAAAGAAAAAATGTCAAGTCGATGCGCTGGATGCAAGCTGTTAACAACCGGTCTTATTGGAGATCTATAGGGGCGGCCTATGTTCAGCAGTGGATGTCCTATGGATAAAAAGAAGAAGAATACAATAAAATATAGAAAACCTTTAGATTACGGTTGCTACCTACGTCGCTTATTCAAGAAAAAGAGCTATCTCAGTAACTGTTTCGCTCAGTTTTATTATTGTAGAGTTTGGAGGTCGCTCGTCCACTCCCTACTGATTGTAAGAGCAGTGTTATGACACTCTTAACCCGATTCCAAGTCAGAGTTGTCTACTTGGCACTACGTAGCGAGGGAATTTTGTCCTGGCAACTGTAGGTACTGTCTCAACATGACCTGTTTTCTGTTATTTTCATATAAAAGTGTAAATCTTTTATAGCGAAAAACTCGCAATAACGTATAATTGCTGTGCCTTAAAACCACATCTATTCACCCATTAGCATTCACACATAGCGTAGGATGGCATACAACGTCTTAATTAATCATATATTGCGCTGAAATTCTACTACTACTTTAGCAGACTATAATATGAAAATGTCTCAAACATGTAACTTTTCTCGAAACCATAGATCTTTCGAGATAGGACATGTCTCGGCGTAACATAATTCGTAGACATAATTTCGCACGAAACTGCTTAAAATCATACTTATGAATAATAATTGAGAAAATTCGCGAGTAATTATTATTCACGGAGGACAACCAATCAGTTACATCAGGACTGCCTCGGTGGCTCAGTGGTTAGTGACTCTAACTTCTGGATCAAAGAGGCGTGGGTTCGATCCCCACCCAGGGCAAATATTTATGTGATGAATGTAAGTGTTTGCTCTGTGTCTGGGGGTGTTATTTAGTTACTATCTAAATAAGTATGTATTTAAAAATAAGCATATGTAGTTTATCAGTCTCTGGCAGCCATATTACAAGCTTTGCTTAGTTTGGGGTCAGAGGCCGTGTGTAAGATGTCCCAAAATATTTATTTATTTATTCATATATGATTACACAACACTGCATTCTGAAATGCATGTTTCGTAAACATGTATTTCTCTGTACGTGTATATTTTTATAGATTTGCTACATATAATCGTCTGGTGTTATAGAAGGCCTCTCTGTAGATCTTTATGGTCGTTGTACACAGCCTGTTTCATGTTATTTACATATTATTATATTATTGCACCTAGTTAGCTGTTTAGTTTCTGGCATTTTCAATCGTAGCAGGTTTTTCGAAACGACTGTAGCGTGAGCTGATTCTAGAACGTTGCAATGTTTTGCCAGTTTATATCGTTCTTAGTCACGGATTGCTCACTATACTTTTGTGACGCAAACGACACTTTAGCACAGTTTAAGTTCGTTTTGCATACGAAAATAAAAATAAATTTCTGATAGTTTTCGTCAAGAGACTGAACATGAGCTTACACCTTCTGAGGGTATTTCACTATGTACGCTGTTTATATTTTTGTGTTTGTGTAATTTATATTTTTTTAATCGTCAAGCTTTAAACTAAATTACTATTTTAATACGGGACTTATCGGGCAATAAAACATGAAATATATTAATTAAATACCTCTTTTTCTCCCGACGTTTCGACCAAGTTGCATTGGTCGTGGTCACGGGCAGACTAAATGCGACGTATCACTCAAATCGAAATTGTCACCACGACACACCACACTGACAGTGTCTGTAAAGGTCTTAATGCCTACACCACGTAGTTTACATTTGTTGACTACAGGATTCCACAACAATGATAGTTTGAAACCATCCTCTCGGTTGAAACTACGGTGTTTTTTAAATTAATATATCTCATGTTTTATTGCGCGATAAGTCCTGTATTAATACAGTAATATAATGTGCTCAAATCGCGAAAGTTTAAAAATAACATTTAGTTTAAAGCTTGCAATTGCTTGGAGCTCGCGGAAAAAATCAATCGTCAACTCGCTGATCGTCAAAGTCTGAGTGGACTTTTATTCTTCGAAACTGAAACTACGCAGTTATTATAGATATTGGTAACATCAACAATTTGGCATTTTTTCTTGATAGGTAATATCTACAATAACTTAACATATACATATACACAAGCTGGATGAAAAAAAAATTTTGAATATAACCTTCATATTTTTCAAATATCAATTAAGGTTATGATTTATATTGATTAATTAAGTTGATATAATAGGGAACATTAGTAAAAATAAACGGAACCAAATAGTCACAATTTCTTGACTATAACGTCATCATAATCACAGCAACATAGGCAAGGCAAGTCGTACAGTTCACATCACATATTTCTGAATGGTAATGCCCAAAACCAGTAACCGTAGAGCTCCAGGACCTTTAGCATTTTCACTTAAACTTGACTGATGTGCGAGGTGTACTTGACCTTTTGGAGTTCCGTCACGGCGAATCAATAAATATGAACCTATCGGATGGCATCAAATCTCACAAAGCGATACGAGTTCAGGAGTTCTGTGAAGTTAGGGTATTGCTTTGCTGTGCTTCCCTTGCATAGTAATGGGGAACGATCTTTATTTAGAGAACAGTTTAGATGCTGACCAAAATACATTATCCGACTATGAGTTTGTACCAAACAAAATAGGCATCGCTTGCCGAAATGGATGAATGCTCACCAAATAATGAAACAATTCACTGTAACAGTAACATTTCGGTAGGTTGTTTTAACTTCCTGGGATATCTTTCACTCACAAAAACACACCATTTTTGGTTGTTTGGGTTTGTTTTATAACAGCCTGGAAAGTCTTCCGCTTACTTACACAAGAAAAGATACGTTTTCGATTAATTAGGTACAACAATAAGCTGTAAAATTGAACAGTAATTAAACAGTTTTATGGCAAGAAATGAAAATAAAAATAGTTTCACTACAATTTGGTGAGCATTTATCCATCGTGGCAGGTATTTAGAATTTGTTGAAAGCAAAACAAGAGCATTTTTGGTAGGCGTTTAAACACAAGCCCTTTATTTATAGATCGGACACTTGATAGCCGGAGCTTCCGGGTTCTACAATCTGATTAGCAGGGGCTGTATTTTTCTTGGGATGTTAGCAATATTTTTCGCTTTGGTAGCTTGACCTTTTGCGGACTATTGTAACTCGATCTCTACTCGATAATACTCGATCGAGTGAATATGTCAAATGATAAAATCGATCGAATAATATCCTACTAATATTATAAATGTGATAGTTTGTGAGTATGTATGGATGTTTGTTACTCTTTCACGCACAAACGGCTGAACCGATTTGGATGAAATTTGGTATACTGAGCGCCACACAAATCGACGGATGAGAAGTTATGCGCAGAGCACTGCGCAAAAGTCGAAATAAAGGCATTCGCGGGAGCCAGAAAAACGAGACGCCGGGGCACACCCGCCCGCCAACCTCATGTCTCCCGCGCGCTTCCTACGGACTACGACACCCGACGTTGGAATTGTGCACACATGCCCAATAATTAGCCAATCACGGCGAAGTGTCATCTGCGGCTATCATCTCATCTGCCGATTTGTGTGGCGCTCAGTATATGTATGAAGGTAGCTTAGACCTTGGATTTACACATAGGCTACTTTTTATCTCGGCCTAACGCGGGTAACACCGCAGGGCGTAGCTAGTCACATATAATTTTACGATGCAATGCCACTGGGCTCTTTAAATTTGGCAGTCATCAATTCTGTAGTAAAATAAGTTTTTTGACAATAGGTACTCGTAGGTACGTGACCACAATGATGTTTTTGTGGGATGTAATCGTATCAGGTACCTGTTTACTGTAGTTTTGAAGACGCCTATGTAGTGTATGAATTATTACCCACTAGCTTTTACCCGCGGCTCCTAAATAATCTTTTATTTATTTGGGATAAAACAATAATACAATAATACTACAATAATCTTTTATTTATTTGGGATAAAAAGTAGCCTACGTCACTTTCCGGCCCTTGAACTATATCCATGCCAAATATCAAGTCAATCAGTTACCCCGTTGCTGCGTGAATAATGAAAAAACCAACAAACTTTTCTGATTTATAATACTAGTATGATTAAACATTATTAACGTCTTGCCACAAATGTTTTACGCACGCTTTAGACAATGTTTTATAGTACAAATAGCACGGTAAAACAGTGTTTAAGGCGTGTTTAAACCGTTTGTGGTAAAGCGTTTAATGTTTCTAGAAAACTTTACAAAAGACAGGCGGACAACGAAACCCGTAGTCATTTTTTTTTGTTTAACAATCGCTGACGAGCTTTTCTTAAAAATTACTATCTAGCCATGGGCTAATAAGTAATTTAAATCTAACTTAAATTGCTAGGTATAATAAACTAAGAATGTGTACATCAACACTTTTCTTATTGTCTCTATTAAGGCGAAGACACTACGTTATTGTGTTCTTTACACGCGGCACTAGCACTATAGCATTATGATTACGAGTTAGCACTCAATTAACTTTTAAACTAATTCGAACGGTTTTGTTCGTTTAAGTCTTCTCACTGTGTCTGTTTGGTCGAGGAGCTGGATTGCCTCAACATTCACATGGTGGTGAAGTCTATAGTCGTAAGCTTCTGCGTATTTTTGTATTGTACTTTTTACGGATTCCACTTTAAGGTCCCGGTTAAGGTTTACCCTTAGTAATAAAGTAGAGATTCGTAGATTTGAACACATTATTACATCGCGCACTAAAATTACGAGATAAACAAATACCTCCTCATCCCGACGTTTCGGCCGAGTTGCATCGACGGGTAGACTGACCCGTGACCACGAGTATATACGTAGTATATAATAACAATGAGATTCGTAGGTCATCATTTGGGCACGGAACTCCAAAAACAAACAAAGAAAGCTATCCAAATAGAGCACACTGTCATAACGACCTACTTACTCGAAACAACACAATTTGAAGTAATCAACAAATTGGATAAACAAAAAGAAACTAATAACGCTCATCTTCATAATGTACAGGGAAATGATGACGAAGTGCCTCGGGGGCTGGATATCAAAAATTAAAGGACAACAAAACTTTCCCTAACTTTAGCATCGCGTGAATTAGCTAACAGTGATAACTTTGGTAATTAACAAAGCGGACTTTAAAACTTTCTTTCGCTATTTCCGGGAAAAAAATCTTTAAATTATTATGGAATCCTTTTTTAAGGAATTCTAAGTATTTGAACGTATGGTATTGAGCTTATTTTCAAAACAGGGAGTTCCCTATTCGACTTTTTTATGGGTGTATAAACTTGAATACGTCATTTATCGTTCGTCGTCTACTGTTCAGTAAACTACTAGTTTATTTCAGTTTCAGCCGTAGGACGTCCACTGCTGAGCATAGACTACCTCTATCGATATATCCCGAATCAATAATGAAAAAAAATAGTTTTGTGTGACCTAGCTTACTCTAAAGATACCAAATACCTCTTTAGTACCTTATTATTTTTTTTTTTTTTGTTGTTCCTCTTGTACTTCCTCCGACATAAATCGGAGACATTGTCAAGCTGAACATTTGCTTACGCAGTTTTCTATTTTATTAATGAACGGCCAATTTGATTGCCTCATGCAGTTTTGTGTGAGCATAAATATGACATGCATATATAATTATACATATGTTACACAGTAGAATAGGTACATATAATATAATTTTTTAGTACCTTAAGGTCCTTCGCTACGTTATGCGCACGCGGCGGGTGCACGGAGCGGGCGCCCGACGCTGCATCTAGTGGTGCTAGAACAATTTACACCCACCGCTGCATGCACCCGCATCGCGCACCCGCCACTCATCGCACGCGTCCGCGCCAAAGAGCGCTGCTCCAACTTATCTTTCAATACATACATGCGAGGCAGGTACCCGCCGCGTGCGCAGTTGCGCACGCTTAACGTAACGAAGGCCCTAAAGTCACTTGCTCAGCTCAGTTGTTTGAAATCGATAGTAACGGGTATCTCAAAAATAATTATATTGTCATCGTATCTCTTACATATGCTTTACGTTTCTCTCATAATACGTGTACTAAGTCTGCTAATTTCATACAATTTCATGAATGGCAGTAAAATTCCGTGTAATCTAAGCAACTTGCTTGTTTTTACTACCATGAGAAGTTAAAATTACTCAGAACGGCGACAGGGTTGACAAAGTATTTTATTCCTCTGTTTTGTTCTAGGGCAAGAAGCACAGTATTTCGTCTAGTGACTAATAAAACTAGGGAACTTTCGGCACGACATTGTAATTTGTCTCAGATATCCCATTTTTAAAGGTTTTCTTCTTAAATTCGGCTACCAACACACCTGATATAGCGCCACGTTGTGACCCAACATGAAGTAAGTAGGCTTAATTAAAAATTACTTTTATTAGATAACGTATAAGAGCCCGAAATTTATAACCAAGTCTTTCCATTGGCTACTAGCAATCTGCCTCGACTTAGCACGGGGACAAATTAGGATGTTTTGGACATACTGAGACTTAGGATGCCCGGAAGAAACTTCCTAAAAGACAAAACTATATTTTGTCACGATAATAATTAATTTCGCATTGAATAGTTAAAGAAAAAAAGAAAATTTTTATTTATCAAAACGTGATTAAGTTAATAATTTCAATATAATTTGCATAATACCAGTATTGTAGTTAGTTATATACATAGTGAAATTAACAGTGGATCCCAAACTCGGCTAGGCCGGTCTCTTGGGAGCCCTTATTCTAACGAAATTCGCGCTTTAACATTAAAAAAAGGGTATTTGAGAATTATATTAAGAATTAGATAGTATTAATAACATACAGTCGGAATCATAATTAAGTGAAATTAAAATACAAATTAAAAGAAATAAATCAAATCGATTTAACATTTAAAAATTAGCGCCTGCTATTATTCAATAAAAATTGGAATTGGAGTTGACATTATCTTTGCGATTTCAAGGTAAAAGAATGCCACAAACTGTAGCTTTAGACAGAACCAAATAAAAACAGGGCAGAGAGGCCTTTGCATTGCAAGGCCTAATGGCCTGAGATTGATTTTGAGTTGGACCTACAGTAAATTTAGTCTTAATGATCAGTACAATGACATCTTAGAACATATTTGTCGCCTAAAAAGATACGCTGTTAAAACAAAGCCCCTAAAAAGTACACAGTAGTTAAAAACCAGCCACATTCTTGCTAGCAAGTTAAGTTGCTAAAACATTAATAAAACAAGGTCTTTGTGAGGCGCTAGCTTTGTGCTGCAACTCCTTGGCATCAAAGAATACAGGCTCATTAAAACTGTTTCTATAATCCTGTACTCGACCTGCTTAGCCGCGCCATACTATGAATTATAAGGTCTAGGAAGCCTTTGAGTTAACAGACGATTAATTGAAATTTTCCTCTAAGGATGTCGGCGGTGAATGGAGTTTAGTTGCTTAAGTGCTTGGACTAGACGGGTATATAGTGTTTTCCTTTGGGTTTTGTTTGTATAAAACCAGTTTTCATTTTATTTAAAACTTTCGCGATTAAGCCCATTCTAATTTTCAATTTAATTTCTAATTCTTATGAGGACAATTTGAATTTGAACTGGCGGTACCTACGGCTTTGCTTGTGTAGTTTGCCCGTGACCACCACCAAAGTTAGGGAATATTCGGCACGATCAGGTGACCGCAGATGGCATTAACAAGTGAGCTCTACCGTGGCTCGGATAACACGTTAAATTGTAGGCCTTTGTTGTATCAGCTGTTTAGCCATGTCAGAGGATTTCAGGCGGCTTGAAAACTGACACCAGAGTCCTATACGTACTTACTTGACATCGTTATTTTCATTCTTTACAATGTAAATAATGAAAAATAAAAATAATGAGCCGTGGTGGTCAAGAGGTACAATCGCCTTACAATCGTGAGGTCGTGGGTTCGAATCCCCGGTCCCGTATCAATGAGTTCTTTGGAATTTATGTACGGAATTTCACATCACTGGCTTTTCGGTGAAGGCAAACATCGTGAGGCAACCTGCGTACGTCCGTGGAAGAAATTCGATGGCGTATGTGAATCCACCAACCCGCACTGGGCCAGCGTGGTGGATATGGCCCAATCAACCTTCGTGGGTAGGCCTACGTCCTGCAGTGGACTATTAAAAAGGCTGGTACAGTACAGTACAGTACAATGTAAATTCAAGTTGTGTAATAAATAAATATGAATACAAGCCAAAATATGCTACTTTTATAAAATGAAAAGTAAACAATCACCTTAACTGGCCCTTAAATAATCCCAAACAACAAATAACCTCATTTCTCAATTAGGCAGTGAAGTGTTCGAATTCCTGGACCTAAGCACACGAAATCATGTCAACAAGGTCCAAAATCCTCTAATCTCTTCGACAAATGCAGACTAAGTTCAGTACACTACGAACAGTAGTTAATCTTAGGCCGGTGTAAAATTTAATAGCCTACTTTTGAGTTGACGTTTAGGGTTGACAGTTTTATTTTAAGTAAAATATAAAACTGCGCTATTCTTACTAATGTTATGAATCCGAAAATGTGTTAGTTATTTTAGGGATTTAATTTATTGTGCGGTCAGCGGTCAGGTCAAAATGAACGCAACCCGCATTATGTATGAACAACGATGTCGGTCAGGGCAATCGGTCGGATGTACGGTCAGCGAACCGGGCGATGCGTGGTGCAGGGCAAACAGCGGCCGTCCGCCGAAGCCGACCGCCCGACCTTGCCTTCCGCGTCAGATCGCATATTAACAAAATATACAGAGAACGACACCGCTGTTCGTTCATAATGCGGGTTGCGTTCAATGTGACCTGATCGCTGACCGCAGAACGCATCCAGTGTACCAAATACTTTATTGGTTTGTTATACTGAGCGCCACACAAATTGAAAGATGGGAAGATACGCAGTGTTCTGCGCAAAAGACCGTAATATGGGTACGCGCAGAAGCCAGAGACGAAACGCCGGGGCACAACCGCCCGCCAACCTCATGTCTCCCGCGCGCTCCTTACGCCCGACCTCACTACTTCGCCATTTGTATAGGCATTGTGCACACATGCGCAATAATTAGCGAATCACGGCGAAGTGTATTCTGCGGCTAACTTCCCATCTTTCAATTTGTGTGGCGCTCAGTATAGTTACTTTTTAACACAGAAACAGCTAGATATTTCACGGATCGGAGTGTCACTTTTTATCCAGGTAACATTTAAAAAACCCGTACTGTGTAACGCCGCAGATAAAGCGACTTCCTTTAGAAAATTCGTAGGATATATGATTCAGACACTGCACTGGAGTCGATTTAGCCGAGGCACTTTTGGAGGACCCAGGCTCACCAAAGGATCCCAATTTTGGAGGATTGATATTGAGGGATTATAACGGATGCAAACCCTTATATTTAGGGCAAAACAAAATCTTAATTAGAAATACTGCCCGGTATGCACACGCACACATTTAAACCAACCAATTTATATTAAGAAGACTGGCTTCTTGCCGTCTTCGGTCTTCGTCTTCCGAAGAAGTTATGTTAGCAGCGCGATGCGGGGATCAAAGAGCCGAGAATTTGGAGTCGGCCTAAATCACGCGTGGTTTGTTATATATTCTAATTTAAATGTGCAAAATCCACGCTACTTTCCATAATCAAAAATGATTTACTGTTCCTAGTGTACTGTGCTGTAAGTTTGAGAGCCGTTAGCCATTCCAGACCCCACTTGAGCGTCAACTACGGGTCGAGAGATGTCATTATCGAGACCTTCGCCTAAAAAACTCTGGTATTTTTTTAGGGTTTCGTGGTAAAAGAAGAAATTCTTATAAGATCGTTGGATCTATCCGTCTATCTGTACGTCCGTCTCGTTTTAACAAAGCCTTATAACTCGTAGCCATCTCGTTTTTATGAGGTCATTTGTACCTATGTTTATAAAGAAGCGTATAATGTATTATAATATCTAATAGTTCTGGTATAAACCGCAATTTTAACGTAAAAATTTTAAATTTAAGTGGCAGCTCTCATACATGGGGATTTTTCTTAGCTGCCTCCAGTAAGTATTTATCGTTGAACAGAGTTTCTGAAGTAAGCAAGATGTTATAACATATCTTTGAAAATTATTTTCATCATTGTCAAACTTTCTTTCCGAGTTCTGAAAAACTCATAAAATTAAACAAATTTTGACTTGTTTAATGTACTCTGATCATACATTAGTCATCATTATCATCTACGGAACCCTATTATAAGCCAGTCTCTACATACTCTTGACAAATATTTTTTTTTACAATTTATCCACTGCGGAACGAAATCCCTTCACCGACGTCACAAATCCTCTCGAGGAGGCTTTATCAAAAAATATCCTGTCTTTTATTAAATAAGTAATATCTCTTCCACGTGAACCGGCGGAGGAGATTTTTTATCCTTAGTTCTTATTTTGAATTTCGAGGAAACTATAGGACTTATAGGCCAACGAGCAATAAGGAGTGGATTTTTTGCTTGAAGTCTGCGAAATCGATTTTAAAATGAGGAAATCTGTAGATGAACAAAAGTGAATGTTGCGGATTAGCAAGTTGAAATGGAACTGGGCACTACTGGGCAGGGCAGAGCACTGATGACAGGTGGGGTTTAAAATAAATAATTATGAATTATATGTACACATTCTACCCTCACAGCATTAGCTCAAATAAATAAATACTTAGTTAAATCATATACCAAAAATTTATTAAGACGGAGAAAGTTCATAGAAAAAAACCGGACAAGTGCGAGTCAGGCTCGCACATCGAGGGTTCCGTACAATCACGTTGTTATAATAATTAAAAACCTGTTTTAGCATGTGCTAATGAAGTTTTCTTAATATGATACCTAACATGATACGATATACTCACTTTGAATTTTGAAACCATATTTTGTGAATTTTGAGGTCCTATTTTTTTGTGATTTAAATAAAAATGTACAATTTTCAGATTTATTCCTATATGTGTACTCTAAGACAATGCTTCTCGCCAAATTTCATAGGTCTATGTCACCGGGAAGTACCCTGTAGGTTTTGATTTTTGTGAGTGTCGAAATATGCGGTTTTCTACGACATAAACGGCTTTAACTTTTTTATACGATAACTGAGAAGTTCTTCTTTTACACAACTGCAAGAAACCATAGATATACGTATACAGTTTAAACTTCAACTCGATATCTTTACGCGTTCCCGAGATAAAGAGTCTTGACATACACACAGACGGACAGACGGACAACAAAGTGATCCTATAAGGGTTCCGTTTTTTCCTTTTGAGGCACGGGATCGCACGGACGACACCCTGGGCAAAAGCTAGTATACTAATATGTGCTGGATTGTGTTGAATTTACGAAAAAAATGTCTCTTTAGACGTTAAGGTCTAAAGAAACATTAGTCCTTAACCACACGTAATTATTAATGTATGCCCCTCAGCACCGATGAATTCACTCGTGATCTTATTCCGAAGAATCCCGAGTCCGAAATACGTGAATGTTGCCATTCTCCGTATTTCCAAAAGGTATCAAAGAGAATCTCGTTTTCGAATACCGATGCGCTACTATAAAAGAGCGAAGAAAATAATAAAGGAAATAGGGAGCCTTTTTCGCTGGACAGGCGAGCAAATTTCCTCTGATGAATAGAGTACTTGTGGCAACATAAAAGGCTCATCAATAATGATGATGCTCCCATCAGCTAAATGGAAGGACTCGGTGGTATTACTTAAGAAATTAATATTTCGGACCGGTTGCCGCGCGGGTGTGTCAATGCTGACATTCTGACGTATGACTATGACATTATGTGGAGGTGAAATTCACATTTTCTTTTGTATGTATTACAATTTCAGAAGTGGTTATGTAGTTTTTACGGAAATACAGTGTGCTAAACTGTTCCTTGCGCTGTCGACTGAAACATTTTATGCGTGATTTTTTAAACACCGCCCATGGTGTTGCGTCTAGGCTTTTCTGTGACTCGAATTTGTTGATATCTACGATTTTATGACGGACTTGTGTGGGAAGATTATATTTCATAAGAAAAGTTAAAAATAACGTTCATGTTATAAGAATCTGATAGGCTTTTAAACCATAGAAAGACGCTTGAAAATTATATTCTTCAATAAACCTACAGGTTGCTTTGAAAAGGTCTTGTATTATTTCGAGCGTCAATGAACTGATGAGCTGATTATTTTTGCGATTACGCAGTTGATACCATAGTAACAGGTTTTCATAATAATGAGTATAAATACACATCAAAAAGTCTCTGCACTTTGAAAAACAACACCTAAGCTATAAAATTAAAAAAACTTATTTATATAAGTAGAACAATATGCTCCAGACTTCTAATACTCCCCACAAAAGCTTTTAATATAGCCAGCCGATTCAGCATCTAATGAACAATAAAGACAGATTTCATCCTATTTTATTCCCAAAATTATTGGCCATGAATTATCGGTACATCCTCCCCGACGACAGCCGACAAGGAGTGACGTCCAAGATGATTTATAAGAAAGCCGAAAATTGATTGGACCGTCCCTGTTAACCGAAATATGTCCGGGAAACAAAGGGAAAACCGAAAACGAGGAGTAACAATAGACGGTAGACGTAAATATCAATTTGAACTATCAATAACGTGGTTTATATGTTTTGGAGGTAGATTTATTAGGAATCATTAGTCATAGTTGAGGAAGTAGCGACTATTGTCTGATCCATCTCAATCCGAGCGAGCCTGAGTTTGTATAGGTGACGTTACGAATGAGACGCGTCACGTTCTGTAAATTGATATATGATATCTTGCATCTGTTTGTGGAAAGCAGTTACGAAGATTCTACACAACTTACTAAGTAACTTTACGACACCACGTAATAAATAAAAAGAAAGTAAGATAAAAGTAAGTTGGAGTAGGAATGATAAAGCTTTAGCCATCAGACTTTGTGGCATTACAGATTACAGAGATCATTTTGGTTGGGCTTCTTAAAAGAAACCACTGCCCTAAAAGGACATGCTGCTGAAGTCTGCCTCGACACATGGAAAAGCACATACCCACAACCCCCTGACTTTATAGAGCTTTCCGAAACCATCCCAGAAGGCAGTGTTCTCCCGTGCCCAACATGGAAGTCTCTGAACCGACTGCAGACACAAGTGGGCCGTTGCAGGACCAATCTAGCCAAGTGGGGATATTCTGACACAGCAGTAGTGCAGTGCGACTGCGGAGCGGCAGCGCAAATTATACAGCACCTTCTTTCGTGCCCCCAAAGCCCAAATGTGTGCAGAGAGGAAAGAACTTAGCCAAATATTGGGAAAAAATAATTTAAAAACTGAGGATCATCGACACGAAGAAGATTTTGGTGATAAAATTTATTCAATTAATTTCCATGGGTTTAAAAAAAGTATCTAGAGTTAAGAGATTTTATAGGAATGATGATATAGAATGTGTTACACCATGGACTTAATGACATGAGCCGGCCGCAGAACCATGATACTCGTGTATATGTGAATGTGACGATTTCGGAGCATGACAAAGTACTCGAGAAAACCCAAATTTCATTCTTCCCGTTCATGCTGTTTCAATTTCAGTGAAAATCTAAAACAGGATTGCGGAAATGCAGATGTCTTGTTATTTATTATCTTGCATGTCGATAAGAAGAAAACAAGTTGTCACATTTAATAAAATAACCCAAGATACTGTTTCAGTTGTATCGTGCTACATCGATATTTTAAAGGAGAGTTTAGAGCCCCTGGATATGGATCGCATATTTCAATGATCAACGATATAATATTAACTTCCATTGTCCAATTTAGAATTCTATTCGAACGATGCTAAGTCCTTTTTGGAGGGACTCGGGGACTTGCTCTTTTTGCTTGTTCAGAGAATAAAAACCACAGATATCGCGAGATGGGACTTGATTTTTCAATCTACCGGGGAATTAATTTCTCACAAAACTATGCATAAAATTAGAACCACACCTGACGGCAATATTTACATAATTATTTCTTACAATCCACAATAAAACTCTTATTCATAATTATGTGCTTATACCACACTTTTTATTTCAATTCTATAATAAATATTTCAGCAATATGCAATTTGCGATGATTTCGTATTTGCTCTGCACAAGTGCTGATTTAGACAGGGCAAATTAAAGGCAGGTCAATATAACCAACGCAAACCCGATATTAACATCGCATAAATCGATTTAGAGTCAATACATCGCTGTCGATGTTATATTTACACGATGTTAATATTGAGTCAGCACTGACTTCAAATTTGTAGTCAATAACTGACCTTGTGTAATTAAATCTTATCAGCCTTCTTAACTTCAGTACTGGACTTAACACCATGAACTAACAAAAATGTTATTTATTAAACGAAGTTTATCACAAAACCACTGATCAACTATGATACTAAAGATAAACCTGTGGGAGCTAACCTACTAAGAACTACTACGAACATTTTTCCTTAGAATAAGATTTGAATTATTTCACTCGGTACTTTTATTATAAATTAGAATTTAGAAATATAAGAAAAAAATAATTCCTGTGTAATTAATAGCCCTAGAAAACAAAAACACATTATCTTCTTGCTTGGGTTTTGGCCTCACATACACTTGCATTTGCCATGAACGTGAAAAAAAACCGGACAAGTGCGAGTCAGGCTCGCACATCGAGGGTTCCGTACAAACACAATGTTAAAAAATTAAAAACCTGTTTTAGCATATGCTAATGAAGTTATTTTATATGATACCTTACATGATACGATTTACTCACTTTAAATTTTGAACCCATATTTTGTGAATTTTGAAGCTCTATTTTTGGTGATTTAAATAAAAATGTACAGTTTTCAGATTTTTTCCTATATGTGTACTTTGTGACAATGCTTATCGCCAAATTTCATAGTTCTATGTCAACGGGATGTACCCTGTAGGTTTTGATTTTTATGAATGTCGAAATATGCGGTTTTAACGACATAAATGGCTCTAACTTTTTTATACGATGACTAAGAAGTTTTTCTTTTACACAACTGCAAGAAACTATAGATTTACGTATACAGTTCAAATTTCAACTCGATATCTTTACGCGTTCCCGAGATAAAGACACACTCACAGTCTCAGTCTTGACATACACACAGACGGACAGACGGACAACAAAGTGATCCTATAAGGGTTCCGTTTTTTTCGTTTGAAGTACGGAACCCTAAAAACGTAAAAATAATGAATTAAGTTAAATTATTCGATGGATACTTAAATAAACAACAATTTTGATACATACATGCATTTCAACGCAATTATTTAAGCATTCGAAGTGTGTTTTAAAAGGTTTTGAACCTGCAAGAACGAATGAATGATTGTGATTTTTATTTTTTATCTGTGGCTAACACGTAAACCATGGACTATCATTGGTTTATCTGATCTTAGGTTAGTCTTTGATTTCTAATAGGAACGTATTTTAATCCTCGGATTAACTTTAATACTGTAACAACCGTGGATCGCTAGGCTAGGTTTAAACCTGAAACTAATGAACTTTTTTTGGAATAAGACTGTATGAGCCTCGCGAGTAGGGTAACGTCTCTCTCTAGATCTCTGTGATGGTATCGAATGAACTGTTGGCGCAATATACGATGATTTTTGGTTCGTTTTTATCTGTTTTTCTTTTCATTTCCACTTCGTTAAGAAGCCCCGAAACGGTACGAGTGTCGCTGTCCGAGTCTATTTGACAAAAAGTTGATCAAGGGACGTTTCGTCAGTGTTTCGGTGATAACAATGGGAAAAGCAATTGAGAATTGTATTTCAAATTTTATATTACTTTTTGGTGAAGGAAAGTACGTCCAAAAAATAAAAGAAAAATAAATTACGTCCATAAAAGAAAAACAGCGTATGTTATTCCACCAATCTGTACTGTAAACCACTGCTGGCTGTTGCTGCTTGCTATCTCGGTCATTAAAACATTATTTAGAGTTAAGACCAATATACAGAAAGATAGACAAAGTGCAATTACTTCATTAACACGCGGGCGCGCGTATTCCCTGAAGGAGTACTAACTACTCTGAAACCGGTCGGACGAATAGCGGCTCGACCGTTCAAATAATCATGAGTTGTATCCAGTGTTCAAATAAATTTTAATAGACAAAGTGTTTTTTTTTTTAAATATGTATTTAATATAACTTGAATTGCTAAATATGCTAAATAAGTTTAATTTAAAATTTTATTATATAACTCTAACGCCAGGGCTAGCCATCCGGACTACCAACTAACTACATAAAAAAATATGGATATCTTACACGTGATTTCATTTTCAGCTAATTTATTAACTACGTTTAGACCTTCCCTTTATTCTCAATGGCCCTCTATCCGCCCACTATTACGAACTACATTAATTCCCTTTACCTTCCGTACGAATTAATTAAATAAATTTTGAAAATTGAACCTGTTTTTTCCGGATCATCAGACGAGAATTCGGTAGAGCCAGCGGAGCGTATTTCTACTAGATTTCAGATTAAAATAAAAGGAAATTGAGCGCCACCTAGGGCTACCAGATGGCAAATTATAATAAAACAATACATTTACACAAATCGGCGGAAAAATCCCCGAATCAAATTACTTTAGCGAAAGTGGCGAGTTTTGATATGCGTAATGCTACAATTTTCATCAATTTCGTAGAATTGCTTTAAAACTACTGAACCAAAATAAATTAAATTTATATGGAACCATCCCGACTTCTACGTTATTAAAAAAAACTCGCGAAGCGGCCACCAAATAACGGAGATATAAGTCACCAATGATATGAAACTCTTCTGGAATCCTGAAATTTCCAAGTCTTTGCCTGAGAACTTTAAATTCTTGAGAGCTCAGGAAAAGTCCTAATGTATGGTAACCCTATCCCCACCAATAAACGGAACGGCCGATTTCGCCGGGTCTACCTACGATTTTGAGGTCGAAACACTTGAAGCTCTCCAAGCATTTAAAGAATTATACTGCCATCTCGGACCTTCCAATTGCAAAATTCAATTATATTTGTAGAATGTTGATGCAATTTCTACTTTTAATATCCTTTGTGTGATAATTTACCATTGCCTTTTGTTGGTGCTGCTAATTTAGAGCCAAACGGCAGGCATTTAAATACATAACAAGATATAGAGCTCAGTATATATTAAGAAAGAATAATAGTACATAACACTTTTAAAACCACCCGTCAGATGTTAATTTGTTTATAAAGACGATTTTTTTTTGTCACAATAATGTATCTATATACATTATTGTGACAAAAAATCTTAAAGCATATTTTTTTTATTTTACCAATATAATATTTATGTCATAACTACGAGTACATATTTATATTGAAATCTCCTACCTCTACATCGTCTATACTGTTTAGAGCTCTGCCATCCATCCATCAGCCAAAGGACGTCCACTGCTGGACATAGGCCTCCCCTATGGATCTCCAATAAGACCGGTTGGTAGCGGCTTGCATCCAGCGCGATCCTGCGGTCTTAATGAGGTCATCTGTCCACCTTTTAGGAGGACGTCCTACGCTGCGCTTGCCGGTACGTGGTCTCCACTCGAGAACTTTTCGACTCCACCGGTCATCAGTCCTCCGCGCTATGTGCCGTGCCCATTGCCATTTCAACTTGCTAATCCGTTGGACTATGTCGGTAACTTTGGTTCTTCTACGGATCTCCTCATTCTTGATTCGATCCCGCAGAGAGACTCCGAGCATAGCTCTCTCCATAGCTCGTTGGGCTACTTGGAGCTTACTAATAAGGCCCATAGTGACAGACCACGTATAGACCACCATAGTTAGTGCTCTGTAGTTGTATTAAAATTAATGTGTCATAAAAAAAACTTCATTTGATGCTACATTACTTTATATACATTTTTCCGTGAAGAATTGCATCGCATTTTATCATAAAAACTGGACTACAAGCTATCTAATCAAAAACATTGTTCAAGCCTTCTATTAACCTCAACTAAACCGAACTCTCCTAAGTTATGTTACTTGAGACAACGACGTCCACAAAAGTTACTTCAGTGAGAAAATTCCAAGTTAACTCTAAGCCACAAGTTAGTGATAACTTAGTAAGTTAATAGATCGAGCGCCGATCGGCTATCAAATTGCAATATTGCTCGCTTCGGCTTGCATCGATCTGGTTACTGCTAGGAATTATACTTAGCAAGTTAGAACTTAGTTCTTGATAGGTTAATCTACTTAAGTACAGAAACAAGAATAGTAATACTCTCAGTTAGCATACCCTAGAAAGAACTAGCTACGAAAACACTGGTTCCAACATCCTGTTTGGTAGAAGAGCCACCAAAACCAAATTGTACTTATACGATTTTTTTTTTTTAAATTTAAAACTATCAATTTTCAATTCCGACCATCCCCCTTATAACTTATTCTGGCGTTCGGCTTCACTATTTCTTCTTCAGAAAAAGCGAAACCAAAGTCCAGGACTTAGCCTTTAGTACAGGTTTTGCATAGTTTGGTAGCAGAATGGAAGGAACGTCTGGCCCAACCCACGGCCGGAATTCGGACAGTGATGGCTATGCCTCCGGTACTCGAGAACTGGCTGTATAGGGCCCACGGATCGTTAACCTTCCGGCTTGTTCAGGTGCTTTCTGATCATGGCTGTTTTGGAAAGTACCTATGCCGTGTAGCCGGAAGGGAACCAACGACTGCGTGCCACCACTGCAGCTGCGATGAAGACACGGCACAGCATACACTGGAGGAGTGTCCTGCATGGGCCAGCGAGCGCCGTGACCTCATCGCTACAATAGGGGGTGACCTCTCTCTCCCAGCTTTGATCAATTCAATGCTGGGAAGTGAGACGTCATGGGAGGCGGCAGTTTCTTTCTGTGAGCATGTTATACTCCAGAAGGAAATAGCGGAACGCGAACGGGAGCTTGCAACAGATCTCCCGATGCGCCGCCGGAGAATCGGGCGTCGAAGGAGGCTTCACGCCCTCCTTCAACCCCCATAACAGGGGCCTTGAGCGACGGACTCGGGGGAGTCCGCCGCTCGACAAGTGCAGCCCCCGAGATGGCGCGCGCGGTGTTTCCGCGTGCCTCTCGACGAAAAAAATTGGGTGAAAACCATGAGACGAGTCCAAGACGGACACCGCTGCTGGGACTGCGGACGAATGCGCAAGCGTACCCGTACCCCAGTGTTAGCGAGTAGTAGGAAACACTCCAGGGTTTTTAGTGGGTATAACGTCCAACAGAGACTCCCACATAACCACCTTGCTTCCCCCCGGGGCAGGGTGGTATCCATAAAGGATTTTCCCTGGGCAAAAAAAAAAAAAAAAAAAAATGTTTTGCATAGTTTGCTTAAACTTGCGCGTTTGCGTGTGGTTCTGTACATTTCTGTTAGTCCTTCCTCGTTTTCGCCAGGGACGCTGTACAAAAATGTATAGGGACACACGGACACTGCTGTACTACCTAACCTAGCCCCTCTAAATCCTGACAATCTAACCTGTGCAATGTACATGACCAAAGTTCTCTCGTGATGAGAGGCCTATACTTAAGGCGCCATAGTATCAGAGTAATTTTTCATATGAACGGGTGAAGACCAATACGCCCCCGGTTTCGCCCGAATTTTGCATTCAAAAATCAATATAAAATTGATATACCACTTTTTCCTAAAATTTATGGATGAAAGCCATAGTTCAATTCATGTGAATAAATAACAGATTCAAAAATAAAATGTAAACTTGTAGAAAAGTGCTTAAAAATGCAATAAACTTTCTTAGAAATCACGAATTTGTTCTAAAAAGCGGTATCTTCGCATTTAATTTCTATCGAGCGAAGTTTTTTGAATTGTGTTTCGAGTTAATGATTCCCCTACCGTATAGTTTTTAGAATATTGTGTATTTTATTTTTATTCGTCAACTTCAAGGTTTGATGGAGAAAAGTCAGTTTAACTAGGGCTCTATACAGTTATTTTGAGATTGGATGGCGGCTTAACAGTGAGACGGATTTTTTTTAATTCAACAGTGCCTATTCCGTTCTATCTTCTTTTTCTAGCTTTCAAAAATAATTTCCAAGTTCCGCGTTCCAGTTTTGAAACATTTCGCTTTACCCATTTGCGTACAGTCGCTAGCGTTTGAAGCGTTCGCTCGCAACTCTTTGATCGCCCAGACGGGGTTACCAGTTTCTGTTTTACTAAAGTGTTGGTTTAGGATTTCGTGTTAGTTTCGACCACTTTCGACCGCGAATGAACAAGCCAATTATACAACTGTTATTCGTTAAATCAACAGCACGATCTTGCAAACGTTTTTGAATGGTGCAAGTTGTTTAGGTATTGGTTTATATAACACTGTTTAGTCTAGAGTCTAGACAAGTATGACAAACAATTCGCATCAATATTAGTTTCGTCAAGTTCATGTAGACCGGGTAATAGTCCTAGTTCTTTTTTCAACCTTCTGTCTGAAACATTCATGACTAAATCACTGAAAAAAATGAATTTACTGAACAGTTTAGCTATTTTTCATTTAGCTAAACTTTAGTAGTTGCCACCTAAAGTTTAGCTTAATCAACAAAATACTTTGGTTACTAGTAGCTCATTAAGTATAGTAAAACATTTGTTCAGTTAAGTACAAAATTTTCGGTAATATTCTACTAAACGAATTTATTAAATGCATTTTTACACAACTGCTCGGCTATTATAGCTAACTGATTAGCTATAAGTAGCTTAATAATATTGTAGAATAATAATGTAGTGTTTTGTAGATTTAGCTATTTATTTTATTAAACAGGTTCATTACTTTTTTACATAACTTTTCACTTAGCTAATATTAACCAAGCATTTAGCAGTCCTTCGGTAACTAAACAGTTGTGTAAAATTTTACGAGAAATTCGGTAAATAACTTACAACTTCGGAGAGTGCGCCCAGGAGTTGCATAATCTGGTCCCCCCTGCCCCTTTCTTCTATCGTACGGCTAGACAGACGTGACCAAAGCGCCACCCTTTTTACGGTGGACATTCCGCGCGTTAGAACAAAGCGTTTCGAATCCTCATTCCTCATACGAACAGCCGGAATGTGGAACGCTTTGCCTGGGTATGTCTTCCCGTTAAAGTACAACGTGGGTGTCTTCAAATCCCGAGTAAATAGGTATCTTATAGGTAAGCGTGCTACACCCTAGACCGCACATCTGCTTAACATCAGGCAGTGTGTAGTCAAACGCGACCCTATTCGAAATATTAAAAAAAAAAAACTATTTTTCTCAGTGTATGGTTGTTAAAACAAAGTGCTTCAAAATAATTGGAGCCTACAATTTCAGGCCCAATTGTAAATGCCACTCGCGATCGCCATCCACTAACTGATCTAACTATTGTTTTACATCGATAGTCACTATGAAACTTATAATCAAAGTACCCACTACGAGAACCACAAGCGAATAAGAGAATAACTTCGCCTGAAGCGCTTTGAATTTGTACTTTGTAGTCAGTTTTACAACATGAGTGGTAAAAAAGATTAAGGTCCAGAGACCAGAGTCTACCAAAGCGGAGCGCAGCGATGGGCAAAGCTGCCCAGAGCGTTTTAATCTGTTGTCCAGTAGCTGAAATGCCATGATTACTTAGCGAAGGATAAAACAAAACAGCCACTCTGCTTACGATTGTATTTTTAGTTTCTTGGTCCGCAAATATGGAATTTATGCAAAGAACTCACTCTTAACCCAGCTCCGCCCATCTTCGCTCCTTTTAAGTGAAGTTTTTTGGGTACCTATAACAAGAAAAAAATATTATAAAAATATAACTTTTTAAAAATACAAGCTTAAGCTGGATATCATGTAGCAGCAGAGTGCTAGACAAGTAAAACGAGCCCAAACACGACGGGTCTATCTTGTTTAGTACAGGAGTTAATATGGTCACCTTCCGACTCCATCATCAGATCAGCTCCTTGGTGCCGTATTATTGCATTGTCACGCGACATACATAATGCAAAATTTCAGCTCAATCGGAAACCGGGAAGTTGATCAAATTTAACTTGCAAGATTCCACCCAAACTTACACACATACACCATAGGTACATCCATATAAAAACTGTCAGATTCTCAGCCTGTTTAAGCCAAGTATCGTCAACAAGCATGTCAAATTTAGGTTTACCGAGGCGGCAAGCGGCTTGAAATTAGTACCAGCAGAACTGTAAACTTGCGTGGATAAAATCTCGTCTCCAACAAATTGAGCAATCACACACTGTTATAACGGAGCCATCTGTACATACATACTAAGTTATAAGTTGGAAACAGAGACACTTATAAGGAAAGACACCGCGAATTTGTTCTTGATCTTTAGTGACGACCTTCGTGACTTAGCGACAATGCGTATGGCGAGGAAAATTGACTCTAAGTAGAAGACCAATCCATCAGCTGTAGGACATAAGCCTCCCCTGTGGATTTCTAAAAAGATCGGTTGGGTCCAACGGCTTACATCCTGTGGTCTTAATTATACTGCACTATTGTAATTATAATGGACCTAGTGAGCCTCCTAGTTTTAATTTTCCCTTGTAATTTGATCTTCTTGAACTCTACAATTATCACCGAAGCAATCTAAAAATAATGTTCTAATTACGGCCCTCGAATCCAGAAATATCAATTCACACAAAAGCATAAAGTCTACTCAAATAAAAATAAATAAAAAATAAAAAATATTTTGGGACATCTTACACACGGCCTCTGACCCCAAACTAAGCAAAGCTTGTGATATGGCTGCCAGAGACTGATACACTACATATACTATTTTAAAATACATACTTATATAGATAGTAACTAAATAACACCCAGACACAGCAAACACTAATGTTCATCACATAAATATTTGCCCTGGGTGGGGATCGAACCCACGCCTCTTTGATCCAGAAGTTATGGTCATTAACCACTGAGCCACCGAGGCAGTCAAATAGACTTAAAAGAAAGTAAGAAATCCTTTATTTCAACAACAGGCCGAATCACACAAGTCGGCGGATGTGAAGTTAGCTACAAGCTGCGCAATGTACATTGTACAATCAACGCGCAGTTTTATGTGAGCTTCAGTCAGGATTGGATATTGCGCAGCTTGAAACTAACTTCACATACGCCGACTTGTATGATTCGACCTATACATATCATATCTTACAAAATATTTCTATCAAATACAAAATATCAAAATATAACCACAAAAATACATCAAATATAGAGTTACTTCAATTTAAATCATTCCTGCACAAAATGTGACACACTTGGTTGTCAAATGACTCACTCGTGTCTATCTTTACAAGCGCCTGTGTAAACCACGGCATATAAATACGGCATTCCTTGACAGCAAAAAAGAAAAAGTCGAGAGTTGCAAGGGTTGCGCCCGCGCGTTCTAAGATCCACAGATATGGACCTTCTACGGACGAGTTATTCCGAGCGCGTCCGGAGATGCCCGAGAGAGGTCATTCCCTTCCTTTAATTGCTATCCTTTACACTCCTTAGACATTACAATATATCCTTCTCTTTAACTTATTTGAATAGGGAGTAAAAAGTGCGGGTCAGAAGTGGCGGTATATCATTTTGTTAAGAGACAGTCATAGACGAATCTTGACATTTATATTTTACTAGCTGCTCATCCCGGCTTTGCCCGGATACGAATACACAGCCTTGGCCAAAAGTATTAGGCACCTTTATGAAATCAAAATGCATGTTTACTACTTAACCAATAACTAAGTGCTTATCTTAAATTACTTACCGGGGTCATAAATAACTTCTTAGAATATCAAGCGGCTCTTTGTTAAGGTCATAAAACACCTGGTGACCGAAAACAAAGGATTCGGTTTTCTTTCGGTCATATCAGTCAATGTTTGGTCACTTGTGTTCTGGATTCTAACAAGTAAACTAGCTTTTATTTCTGTTGATATGTTAAATTGACACCCAAGTATCGCCAACAAGCATGTCAAATTTAGGTTTACCGAGGCGGCAAGCGGCTTGAAATTAGTACCAGCAGAACTGTAAACTTGCGTGGATAAAATCTCGTCTCCAACAAATTGAGCAATTTAAACAGATTTAAACAACAATTGGCAATTTAAACAACAATTGGCATTTTAAACAAAAATGCCAAAAAGGAGTGAAATTAGTTTGGGATAGAGTGAAAATACAGGGTGCCTAACACTTTTGGCCAAGGCTGTAGAATAGCCGGAAGAAATGTTCAAAACGATAGTGAAAACTGCATTGAAATCTGTTGTGTAGTTTGGAAAATATAAGCAGATATAGACACACACAGAAATAACGGTTTTGCTTTATACTATTGATTCAGACTTATATACATACATCTTTAAAGTACTCATCACTATGCTCATAACTATAAAGAACTTTTACTATGGTAGTAACGGTGAAATCTCGATAAAAGCATCATCTGGTCCATTCAAACAGTTCCTTGACTTTGGGCAAAATGGAAAAGTTTATTTTTTTCGCGATTTTGAAGTTGATGCTATAGTAAAATTTGTTCATAATGGTAAGTACCTACATTTCTACGTATCACCTATTATCTCTGAATATTCGTGCACTTTACAGATCAATGCCTTTTATATAAGCGTATAACGAAATAGAAATAGGCAGAATATTTTGGAATGTTTACATATTGATCGTACTAAGCCACAGAATATATAATTAGTACCTTACGACTAAGCTCCTAATTTTACAATTACAAAAATAGTGCATACGATAAACTTTCAAATAATGAGGACTTCACATGGATTTCGTGTTGTTTTCGTGATAAATACGTCATTAAACTGTAAAAGCCAGTTAAATATTATGGTAGCTTATCACGATGGTACTAGAACAAAAAATAAAAATGTTCTTTTACGGAACATTTGTGAATTGAAATTAATGAGAAATTACAAAATATCCGTACCCGATGTTACAGTGCTGCAAATATGCCTCCCCACGAAGGGTGACGACTGACGAGGCCATAATCACCAGAATAGCCCAGCGCTTGTGTTATCATTGGTATAAAACCATTAAATTTCTTCTACGGACGTATGCCGGTTGCCTCACGAGTCACGATGTTTTCCTTCACCAAAAAGCCAGTGGTGTGTAAGTCCGCACTTAAATTCAGAATATATTTGATACAGGAGAGGGTTTGAAGTCGAATTAGAGTTTGCAAATCGAACGTTCTCCCAAAAATTCATTAATATATCGAATCTGTGTACCAAGTTCCGTTGTTTCGTTTTTTTCGTTGAAAATGAACCTATGATTATAGACAAAGGTATAAACGGAGACCTCTCCTGGTTCTCTCGGTCACTGATTAATTTTCTCAAAGAACGCACCAAGTCACACGACGCTCACATCGCAGCATAAATTGAATTATTATGGGCATCAATTTGTTAGGATATAGCCGGTCGATGCTCCATATTTGGCCGCTCGGCGGACGTAAGCGGGTCATTTAGTAACAGATTGAATTTTAATGAGACTTGTGATACTGTCAGCGAATATAGAGCATCTGCCCTTATGCTGGGTCTAAATTATCATGTCGTGTAACTTTCATACAAAGTTATGTAGCATATTTTGTTTTTTGTTTCTGTGAATTAGTTGGGAGTTTTCTTAGACATGTTTCATCATAATCGGTTCATCAGCTTCAAATTTATCAGCTCTTTTGTTAGCTGCGGGAGGAACTTTAATGCGATGTTTTTTTTTAGTTTTTAATAAGATCACGTATTAAAACTTATGCGGTAGGTCATGGGACAAGGCAGGAAATAGAGACGTGGAGGCTTTCTGTTGATTATTGGAGTGGCCGTCCTACGACCTTTCGTTCGTCAGTCAGAACTATAAGATTTTTTTCCATAAATTTGAAGAAGCTGGCTAGTGATGCTATGTGAAACAGATTTTTGCAAGCATGCTGCAACCTGGACCACACATAAATCAGGACTCTATAGTTAGCGCCATAACCATCTAAAATCTAGATCACGTGTTCTGCACATCTGTAGTACAATAGAAACAGCGAAAGAGTACGAAGTTACGCAGTCGCTACAGCGCAGTGAAAAATCCTAATCACTTCCAAGGACAGTTTTCCAAAAACATTACTTCGTGCTTTAGGTAGGCACTTATGTGGCGTAAACTATACTTATTCGTAAATAAATATCTAGCTGACCCAGCGAATTTCGTTTCACGCCATCCTACTAATATTATAAATCCGAAAAGTTTGTTGGTTTGTTCCTCTTTCACGCAGCAACGGATTGACTTGATTTTTGGCATGGATATAGTTCAAGGGCCGGAAAGTGACATAGGCTACTTTTTATCCTGAAAAAAATAAAAGGTTCCTGTGAGATGGCTCAAGTCAAATTCCACGTGGGCGGAGCCGCGGGTAAAAACTAGTATGTTTATAAATTATAGCCTATGTGTTATTCTGATGTATAAGCATTACTATTGCAAAGTTTCATCTCAACTCTTCAGTTGTTTATGCGTGAAAGAAAACAAGCATCCATACATACAAACTTTTTGTTTATAATGTTACTACCTGACTCGGCGAACTTCGTTTCACGCAATATCTTTATAAATTATAGCCTATGTGTTATTATGATATATAAGCATTACTACCGCATAGTTTCATCTCAATCAGTTCAGTAGTTTTTGCGTGAATGAGTAACAGACATACACACACACACAGACATACACACACACACACACACACACACACACACACACACACACACACACACACACACACACACACACAAACACTCACATATCTTCTTGAAATTCAAATTGTTTGGTTTATGCTGCATCACTATGTTTTGGTTTGATTTTACTGTTTATATGTACCCACTAATAGGGGAAGACACTGACTGCTGCAACACAGCTAACGCTAAAGCAGCAGGCAGGGTTTCTATATTTTAAATATGTTACGTGTATTTTGAACAATAAAATTATTTTGTATTTTTGTATTTTGTATACATACAAACTTTCGCGGTTATAATATTAGTAGGATAGTAGATACAATAAAATATTCTTTGTTTAGAGAAATTGTACACGATTTAACAGCTTAATGCTATAGAAATACAAGTTAACTTCAATAATATATATTCAAAAAGTATAAAAGTAGAAAAAGTTCTCAACGTAATCAACAGAATACCGAAGTAAAATAACACATCACTTTTTCACAAATTAGCGATAACCACAGCGTTATCAAGTAATTATGGGCAATTAGTGGCGTGGATGACGAATGGGCTGAAACGCACGAAGGTAGGAAGGATTTGGGTCAACTTTGGATTAGAGTTAATTTTGTTTTCTTGATGAAATGTATCAAAGAAAAATTCCAAGTGAGTGCTTACTGCATATAAACGTCTCTTGCTTATGGGCCTTATTGTTAACCTCCAAGTAAGCAAAGAGTTAAGGCAGTGGGCAAAGCACATCACACGGAGGATTGGCGGCCGATACCGCGACAAGTGGTTCTGGCAGTCCTCTCGTGATGTTAACCTAACACTACCAGATCTGAAGAGACCGAAACAGGTGGAAATCTGAAGGTGCAAGGTCAGGACTATACGGCGGATACATTAACACCTCCCACCCAAACTCTTAATGTTTGCTGAAGATGTGTGAGGTCTAGCGTTATCATGATGAAAAACCACACCCCTTCTGTTAATTAATTCCGGCCGCTTTCTCTCAACTTCTTGCTTTAATCTCATCAGTTGTTTGCAGTAGAGTTCAGAATCGATGGTCCTGCCTGGTGGTAATAGTTCATTATGAATAATGCCCTTCCAATCCCGCCACACACACATCATCACCTTGTTGCAAGTTAACCAGGGTTTCGCCACAGTCTATGAAGCCGACCGGCCTTTGACCACGACCTTTTTCGCACGTTCTTGTCGTACGTCATATACTTTTCATCACCAGTTATCAGCTTCTTCAAAAATGTTTCGGTTTCATTACGTCATAATAAAGAATCACAAATGAGTACACGGTTCATTAGGTTTCTTTCAGTGAGCTCGTGAGGTACCCAAATATCGAGCTTTTTTGTGTACCCAGTTTTTTTCAAATGCGGTCACCCATCCTAATACTGACCGTGCAGAATGTTGCTGAACTACGATGATCGCAGACGAACACCTAGTCAAACTACGCTATGAGCGCATCCCAATTTCTACGTTCAAGAATTGTACTCCAGGCGAGCTGCATAACCGTTTATTCTTTCAGTTGAATGAAATGAATAAAAATAAAGAGCATAAGTCAAACCTCAGAGCCAAACTCCATCCTCGCAGATCTGGCCACAAAACCTCAGAACTTCCACAGAAAAATTTCATCCAAACCTAGTTTTAGAAAAAGAATTTTCGCAACGCATTTTAAGATTAATGAGTTTTTTTAGAGGGTCAGTTAAACAAGAGACAACGCTTCGCTCCGAGCTTAATTTAAATTCCGAAGAGCTTCGACAAAAAATAATGAGAGATGACGTCACTTCATGGTGAATATCCAGCCGGAACTAATTCCATAGAGCGCTTAAGCGACTTTTTAATTTAACGAGATTTAAAAAAAACAACGAATGTCGTAGTGTTCCGAGTTAATGAGGCCGGGGGACAGCTGCCTAATCTGGGGCTTTGCCATGGATATGTACAGAGGGGTTAGTATGAGTTTTATATAAACGGAAACTATTGCAGTTTGCTTTCGGATCCAAATATTTTTGACCGACGAACCACCGGAGGAGGTATACAATTCGACGCGTATATTTTTTTTTATGTATAACCACGCTTTACTTTTTTCGTAGTTGTCCGATTTTAATGATTATTTTTTTTATTGGAAAGAGTATAGTACTTCGAAATTGGTCCCATTTAAATTTTATCGAAATCGGCTGAGCCATTTTTGATAAATCAACAATAAAACACGGGTGAAGTCGGTCATGCTAATTTTTTCAAAAAATAATCTTGTTGTACCAATAAAGACTTATGGAGCCACATGAAAACGATAATGGATTTCGTTTACTGTACTGTATCAGCCTTTTTAATTGTCCACTGCAGGACGTAGGCCTACCCACGAAGGGCGATTGGGCCAAATCCACCACGCTGGCCCAGTACAGATTGATGGATTCACATAATCGCCATCGAATTTCTTGTACGGACGTATGCAGGTTGCCTCAAGATGTTTTCCTTCATCGAAAAGCCAGTGGTGCGAAATTCCGTACATAAATTCCAAGGAACTCATTGGTACGGGACCGAGATTTGAACACGCGACCTTACGATTGTAAGGCGAGTGTCATTACCACTAGACCACCACGGCTTCCACTAGACCACCACGTAGTAGCCGTTTACTAAGTAAACCTATAACTAAGACCTCTGTAGAAACTATCCATCACCTTGTTTATAACGACCAACCGTTTTTAGCGACATAGCTTTAGGCTCAAGCAAAGAAGATATAATAATACTACACTCAAGTTAGGTTTCATGTTTTGCTGAAAATTCGTGCGAAATATTTATTTTTATTTTTCCGATAATAATGTAACTTAAATTTTAACGGTTAGTGCGTCGTTAAGGGTCAACGTCAGACTTAATATAAATTAAGAACTGTACAATGTACACATACACTTAGTGGCAAATAATTAATTTGAATTTGACCTAGGATCTTTTGGGATCTATCGAACAAGATTCATGTTTTGATTACGCGCATAATTTTCACCTCTATATTCTCTCTATGGTAGAGACCACGGAGAGTACCGTGTAATTAACACAGTAAGTATTACCGGAACTGTGGCGCTACCTTATTGACTATTATCGGAACTGTGGCGCCACTGTAGTACCTATAACCGCATCTGTGGCGCCACTGTAGCGACTATGACCGGAACTATGGCTTTATCCAGCTGTCAGCGTCAATGACCTCATTACTGGCGTATGATGAATGTAGTGAGCCGTTAAAAGACTTGTTCATTAAACCATGGTGTCGACCATTAAAGCAAGTACGAGTACAACCTACAACTTATCACTAAGTCACATTAAATTAATTTCAATTCTCCAACAAATTCTTTTAGATTTTGGACAATTTCACTGTGACAGGGGACTAAGTGAAGCATTTTTTTCGCGGTCGATCGCTCGGAGCTATTTTAGGTATTGTCTAGGGATGTAAGGGACTGAAGGTAAGCTGATAGAATTGGAGAAATATTTATGTTAAGAAGTCCATTATGGAACCCCTATTACGGAGTAGTCGATGTATTTACGTTTTGAAAAGTAAATAAGGTTTATTTTTTTGAGCTGAATCTGCTGAAGCGATTTTTTTATATGACTGTCCCTGAAGATTATGTTTATTTGTTGTACGTAAGTGTGTTTGTTTCTATGTGATCTTTATAGACTAAATGATTTAGGTTGCGATGTATCGAGTCGTCTTTATTAAAAGCTCATATGGCTAGGTCAATAAGAAATGGAAATACTAAGAATTGGATTTCTTCATACGTCTCACTGAAAGGATTACGTGCTAGAAGCAAGATGAATAAATCGGTCGAAGTGTCTTTGAATACTTTGCAGTACAATATTTTCATTTGTAGTGTTCTTGTGACTGGAGTTTAGATGTTCACCTAAGTTTTTTTAATCTTAACCATACAAAAAGTTCAGTGGATTTCAACATAACAAAGCTGTTTTTAGGGTTCCGTACCTCAAACGGAAAAAACATTTTGTTGTCCGTCTGTGTGTATGTCAAGACTATTTATCTCGGGAACGCGTAAAGATATCGAGTTGAAATTTAAACTGTATACGTATATATATCATGTCTTGCAGTTATATAAAAGAAAAACTTCTCAGTTATCGTTTAAAAAAGTTAGAGCCGTTTATGTCGTAATAAACCGCATATTTCGACACTCACAAAAATCAAAACCTACAGGGTATTTCCCGTTGACATAGAACTATGAAATTTGGCGAGAAACATTGTCTCAGAGTACACATATAGGAATAAATCCGAAAACTATACATTTTTGTTTAAATCACAAAAAAAGGGCCTCAAAATTCACAAAATATGGGTTCAAAATTCAAAGTGAGTAAATCGTATCATGTAAGGTATCATATAAAAAAACATCATTAGCAGATGCTAAAACAGGTTTTTAATTATTTTAACAATATGTTTGTACGGAACCGTCGATGTGCGAGCCTGATTCGCACTTGTCCGGTTTTTTTTTCTTTGCGCTTTGGCCCCTGAGTAAAAGTTGTATCTTAACGTACTACGTCACTTGTGCGTCAGTTACGAGCAACTCGACAATTGGGAGGATTTGTTAGTTTGTTTATTAAGAGCTGAGGTGGTCTGTAATTTTCCATACAAACGTATTTCGCTGTTTTCTTTCTGGAAAATGCTGTTAGAGTTACAATTTTTTGCCATAAAATTAAATTTAGCTGTTTAAACTACCCTGTCTTTTCATTTTTTTGATAAATTAATTATCAAGCAAAATATGATCCTTCAAAGTCTCAAAATAATTCACCATTTTTACCGACGTCTTTAAAGACCCACCAGAATAAACTTATTAATTTCTAACAAAATATGAAATGACATAATCATGAACACATGTTTTTTGTAAATTTTGATATAAAAAAATACTTGATTAATTTAGTTTTTGGTGAAGAAAACAGCGTAATACGAAACGTTGTTTTGCCAAGATTTTTGTAGGTATAAATTGCTCTTAGCTGCAATTGTCCCTATCGCACGATGCGGAGGTAGGGTTGAGGTGAGGGAGGTTCAAACCTATACGTACACATGCACTAGGGATGTAGTAATAGACAATATTTTTGTCGATGCTCTAGTGATGTCCATCGATATCGATGTTTATTAAAAATATTAGTTAATTTTTCAAATCTTGTAATTTTACTGATGTATCTTTGTTAGTTTTGAAAAAAAGATCCTATGTATGGAATATATGCGTTTAGTTACTGCGACTTATTGCAGCGACTTTAATTTTGTGTAGTATTTTTTTAGTTTATATACTCGTATATCGTGTTGTATCGGCAGACATCTAAATGGTTTAGGTGCAGAATGACCAATTCTCATAATGCCCAACTAATCCGGGAATGCTCAATTCTGCGAATGCCTAATTCTATTTAATTTAATTTTAATTTAATGGCAACATAATTTCAATTAAGAATTTCCTAAAAAATCTTACTTTAAGAGATTTCTGTATTAGTTTAAAATAACCAAAACTACTTTTTTGATAATAAATCAGCTAGATCGCAAATTTTACGTCCTCAACTTAAATTCAATATTCGTATAGTACAAGTAAATAATACTTTGTATCATCGAAGTTCATCTAATACAGCCATAAAAGTGTACAATAGCTCTTCACATAATTTTTTTAGATGCAAATAAATTTAAACATAGCTTAAAAAATGGCTCGCTGAAAATACCTTTTATAGCATGAAATAATATAATGAATGTACAAATTCTGACTGATAATTATGATCTCATGTGTTACGGTATATAGGTCTTTATGTCATGTCTTTATGTTATAGTTATGATAATATAATACATATAATATGTTATTTGCTTCAATAGTAAAACTTGCCTAGAAATAGTGCTTTAATTACCGGTGATTTTTTATAAGAAAATGTGATTTGAATTGAGCATTTTTAGAATTGGCCATTCATAAAATTGGGCATTCGTAAAATTGAGCATTCTTGGAACTATGAGCCATTATTCTTACTACTTCATTCATTACATTATATTACTGCGTCTAAGCCGAAATAATAGTTCTAATTAGGAAAATCACGTGCACTCTAAAAATGTATTATAACTGTAACATATAAATCTATCCTTAGTCCACCTAAGCAAAAAACGTTATATGCTTGCCAGTACGTGAGATCCATTCGAGAAAACAGCCCCATCGGCTATCCGTTCATTGAACTATGTGCCTTGCCATCTGTCATTTTAACTTGCCAATCCGCTGAGTTTTGCTAAAAAGTTAAATTAGAGGTGCTTTCAATGCTTTAATCTAATAATAATTGTGGATGTTCTATCCTGTATTACTATTATATGTGCCCTACCCACTGCTGCTTTAATTAGCTAATTGTTTCAATTTTTTAAACGTCTTTAAAGTAGAACCAAAGTATGACAAGCTGTTCTCTAAACAGTATACCTCGCATTTGTTTAATTGAATCCTCAATTATTTTTATACTATGGGACTAATTTCAGAATGCAAATACGGCTATAGGTACCTACAATATAAAAGGCAAGAAGTTTTAGATTAACGAGACCCCATAACTAAGACTCCTCTGTCCGTCAGTCCGTTGGTCACTATACTCTATAAAATTTAACTTGATCTCTGCGACAGTAGAAGATTGACATTTTTAGAGTTGGGATAGTGGTGGAAAAAATCGATTTTCAAAATGAAATCGAATGAGTAGTTGAAGGTGAGAAATTGGATTTCATTTACTTACTATTATTTAAGATCAAGTATGTACACATGTAAATAATGTTATGATATTAATTATATACTCATAATAATGTAACGATAGTATTTATCGACGTTTTTCACTATTATCGATGCTAATGTAACATATAATTGGGTTTAATTTAATTACACATGTAAAAAATGTTATGATATTAAAATATACAATAAAATTAATGATAAATCAAGTTTTATTTAAAATATTGTCAGAATAAACTATCGATATTTTAATTAAAACTCTATCTAAAACTCTGTGGTCACGATTATTCGTCGCCCATCACTAATCGGCATGCCCACAAAGTATGACATTGACAGGTACTGTCTGTACTATTAAGCAATTCAGGACTTTATAGGCGTGATTTTTCTGACAGCTGTCGCAGAGATCAAGTTAAATTTTATAGAGTATAGGCTGTATATCACGAACCGTAAAAGCTAAACAGATACAATTTACACAGATGATGTATTACTATAACAACAAAACTAAAAATAGAGTAAAATAAATATCTACTTCAACCGTGTAGGTACAGAATTCGCGAATAGTGCGCACGGATCAATTTTGTTGATTTATCAAAAATGGCTCAGCCCATTTCAATAAAATTTTAATGGGATCAATTTCGAAGTAAAGTCATCCAATGAAAAAAATTCTAACAAAGAATTATCAAAATCGGACTACTGTGTAAAAAGTTACGCTTGGTTATAAATAAAAAATATACGCATCAAATTGAGTACCTCCTCCGTTTCGTCGGTCAAAAAATAGAATGAAATAAAAATTTTTCATGCCATACAACAGACGTGATTTTTTGCACGATTTTTATTAATGTACACAAAAGGTAGACGCTTGAAATATTCTCAGAATATTTAGTAATATAATATATCAATATATCATGTATATAAATTATGTATCAATTTAAAAAATATATAATTGAATCGAAATAATTGGCTCTCATACGGTATGAAACCTTTCGAGCGCGAGTCCAACTTGCATTTGGAATATTTATTATAGACCGTAGAAGAACGACGTAATGTAAGATATTTCCATAAAAAAATAATTAATTTATACTTAAAAAGAAGTAATTTCAGTAAAAATATATTATGTAAACTTCAGCGCCTACAGATATCAAATATCCGATTGTATATGATGTTAGTTAGGTACATATTTCGTTTTTGTCAAACAATAATTATTTGAAAGAAAATAAATTAGCATATAAAGATAAATTAACCCATGTCACAAATAATGTAGCTTCCTAATGGCAGAAAAATAAATAATCTTTAAAATAATTAATCTTTTATCTTTTTATTTGCTATCGATCGCCTATCTGCCATACTTACTAGATAACCAGAGCATACGTAGAATACGCGCAAGATAGCTCTACGTACGGCCAAAATCAGGAACCAATTCAATGCTGCCAGGGAATACAAAATACTAGTGATATAACGTACGTGGCGCCACGACTCGCGCGCAGAGTTATCTTGCGCGCACTCTACGTAATATCATATTTTGCTACAATTCAAAATAAAATATCGGTCGGCCAGCGAGTTCGTTGGGGCGCAGGTAGGGTGCGGGGAGAGTTCGAGCGCAGTACGCACACAAATACAATTGCATCACCACACACATTGAAGCTCCCTGGTTTGGGCGCATCGCGACGGCAATAGTTTAGTCCAAATACCTATTTCTCAATTTCCTCGTCACTAGTATATCGCCTTAACAGTTACACGCAGCAACAGAGAGAGACCATGCATATTATAATAGGAAATTAAGCGGGCGAAGCCGTGGGTAAAAGCTAGTTTCCTATAATATGGTTAAAACATCGTAAAGAGTCATTAGCTTATACTACACTCTAAAGCTAGTAAGAGAAACATAACGGATAAACATAACGGTGTTAAAATGTCACAAGTGTGAATCCACCTTTAAATGACGTCACCGGTCATCCATAACCACAAAAGGCAAGCCTGTTCATTGGTGGGACAACTAGTCACGATCCGGTCACATTTATACTGCATTTATATTTATACTCGACATCTCCGCTGCACGAATGCAATAAATCAAGATATCTTCGCGTTATCTTACTGCATAGAATTTAAATTCGCGCTTAGTTAGGACAGGTAGAGAAATGTGAATAGTAAAATAGTAGCTTTCAGACGATAAGTATTGAGGTATTCCTTTATTCGATTGGATGCACTCGGTGTCGGTAGAAGTGAAACGATCGATGTTGATGGTCAATTGTATTCGATTGTCGAAAAAGTGAGACGTGCTCTACGATGTGAAATCGAATGTCAAATCGGCAGTTAAATAGAAACGGCAGTGTATTATGATAAAATACCATAACAATTACATAATTAAAGGTATCTATGTGGAGATATGTAAATAGTAGAATTGCAGTGGTTTTTAGACAATAAGTACTGGGGTATCGCTTTATTCGATCGGATGCACTCTTTGTAGGTAGAAGTGAAACGATCGGTGTTGATGGTTAATTGTATTCGATTATCGAAGAAGTATGACGTGTATAAGATGGATATGAAATAGAAATCGAATATCGAATCGGCAGTGAAATAGAAAAGGCAGTGTGTATTATAATAAAATACCATATAATAATTATATCTCTAAAGGTATGTAGAGAAATGTAAGTAGTAAAATAATAGTGGTTTTCAGACGATAAGTACTACGGTATCGCTTTATTCGATTGGATGCACTCTGCGTTGATAGGTGGAAGTGAAACGATCGATGTCAATGGTCAATTGTATTCGATTGTTGAAGAAGTAAGACGTGCATCCTTCTATATGCACACCTCATTGTGTATAACCATCGACTTGGCATTTTTTCTTTCTTTTACGACATTATTATTGATACTAAAATAGAAATCGAAAATGAATCGCTAGTGTAATAGAAAAGGAAGTGAATGATGATGAAATACCATTAAAATTCCATCGAAGCTATACTCCGTCCAACGAGACGAACTAATATGGCGCTCTCTCCCTTGCACAATCGTATGAAAGTGATAAGGACGCAGCTCCGACTTAAATGGCCAGGATTGGTCAATGGGCATGGCTAATTATTGAAAATGTTAGGCTGCGTTTACATCGCCGATCTAAATCGCTTCCTAATTCTATCATCTAAAAATAATAGGGTTTTTTTTACAAATGTCTACTTTACAAAATCTGTAACAAATATTTAGCTGTTGTGTACAAATCGAATATGCTAGGATATGAATAAATTAAACAAAAAATATTTTCTTAACCGTTTATTCACTTTCTGAATCACTCGAGTAATCCTCCAAGTTTATGACGAATTGTTCTTGCATTGTTTCCATATTTCTATCCATTAGGTTCATTTTAGGTTCTACTACTTCTACCACATGTCGTATGCAGTTCTGCCACTTGCTGCTGTCAACTTTTGTAATGGCTTCGTTTAATAATTTTTTGATATCGTTCAGTTTAAAACTGGTATTATTTTGTGCCACGTACCCTTTAACTTGAGCCCAAATTAATTCTATTGGGTTAAGTTCACAGTGGTAGGGGGGTAAGCGCAGCACTTTTTTGTTTTTCCCCTTAGCCATTTCGTCGATTACATATGCGTCGTATTGGTGTTTATGGTCTTTCACAATTTTAAGTAATTCTCTTTTTAACATGTCTTCTTGAAATGCAATTTTTTTTTCCTTCAACCACTGTATTATTTCTTCTTTTTTAGTATTTGTGGTTGGGATTTTTTCCACTTTTCTTGAGTGGTAAGGGGCGTTGTCCAGTACTATCAATGAATTTTCTGGTAATAAATCGAGAATTTTTGCAAACCATTCTTCGAATACGTTTGCGTTCATATCTTTGTGGTAATCTCCATCTTTTTTTGACTCAAACAATAATAGCCCTCCTTCAACAAAACCATTTTCGCTTCCTATATGTGTTATGATCAGGCGTTTTCCTTTACCTGTTGAAAAATACAAATTAAGTTATTGTAGATTATTTTAAATAATAATTATTTTCAAGAAAGATCTCCAAACTATAAATATTTATGTAACAGTCGGTCAATTTCGTTAATAATATCAAGTGAACATTTCGGTGCTTCACAAACGGGCAATTTGTAAGAAGCCGACAATAGATAACAACGATGAGTCACTTCACACCTGCGTGAAGATAAGAAATTCCAAGTATGAAGTGATTAGTAAGTAAGTAGGTAAGACCTATAACAAAAATAATAAAAATTAATGATAAAGCTCACCAGATGGATTCTTCAAGCCAGTAGTAAGACCGTTTAAAAAAGCACTTCTTGCACTTTGAATTGTCGTATCCATCCACACATTGTTTGTAGTGTGACCTGCATTCACCCATGTTTCGTCCAAATAATAAATTATGTTTCCTGACAATCTTGCATCACGTATCGCGCGTAAATAGTTTCTTCTCCAAAAAAAAATGTCATCTCTTTCAGTCAGCATACTATTTCGGCTTCTTTTGGAAAATTTGAAACCAATACTTCTCAACAATTTATGTAATGAAGATCGCTTGAACTCCATCAGTATTCACTGCTTTACATATTTTATCCAAAGTAGGAATTTCATTTCTTCTAAAAAAATCGTGGACTGCATTCCGCAGTGCACTTTTTGTAAAGCTGTCGATCTTTTCTATGACTGTCGGTCGAGGTTTTTCCTTTCTAGGAGACCGCAGAACACCTATGGTGTTCTTTTCTTTCACAATTTTGTACACTGATACCCAATGAACCAAATGCTTGATGCAACAGTTTTTAAAATATCGTTATTTGATGCGTTGGGTGTAGCTTCAAGAAAAGTATTATACATGTTAAAAATCATCGTTTTTTCAGTAGATGAAAAAGGGCGTCGCTGCCTTTTAACAACAGCTGGACAGTCTTGTGTAGAGGCCATTATATGAATTAATCAGTCCAAAAACACGCCAAGCCAACAAGTATGCAAGAATCAGTCTAAAAAACACGCCAAGTCAACAATTAAGTAGGAATCAGTCCAGTAAACAAGCCGGGTCAACGTAAAACCGAACACACTGAATTAAACACCGAACAATACGACCGCACTGCTCAAGAGACAGAATCGGACTGATATTTGGTCGCAACGTGTACGCGCCCTAAGTTCCTTATCTCCAACCAATGACGCTCAGCGCTTGATTTCCCCATTAGCTCGTTTCGTTGGACGGAGTATAGAGATTTCTTATATCTACGAGTATGATTTGGTACATCAGCTTTTAAGCAAATGAGAAACATATCATAATACACTAATTTTTAGGAGATACATATGACAAACGCGAGATCTTGTCCATCAACAAAATACGATAGTTTCTATAAGATATGACAAAAATAGTTTTAACGGAATTGAAAAGAAAGCAGAGGTATAACCAAATGTAAAGCAGCAAAACAAAGCGAAACGAAAGTGTGACTAGTTAGAAAACTAGAGAACGGTGCCGTAGAAAAGAATGCATTCCCCAAGGATACACCGACAGGCCATCGACTCAATAAAACCGAGAACACACGTTCCGATGCGGGAACTTGTTAGTTCGAAATTATAGAATACACGAATTCAGAAGTAAAGTCAATAATTCAATAACCAAAGTCGGGACTGTTTGCGGGGGCATGGCCCAGGATGGGCGAAAAGGCACGTAGTTCTTGTTATAATGCGACTAGGTTAGACGATATTCCTGTAGAGTCGTGGAACTTCGTCTTGCAACTTCATTGCTGTGGTAAAGTTCAAATTGTTATTTCTAATGCAGATAGTAGACAATCAACATTTTATATTTTTTTCGTCAGTTAGGTAGGACAACGTAAGCCATAGTTCCTATTGCTCTTCATGTGGGCTAACAATGCCGAATTGTGAAGAAGCTGACCCAATCTTAAAATATCTCAGGGACCGAAAGTCTTATATAGTAAAGTTTAACGGTGGACTTAAGCAATTCATGGCAATAAAATAACCTAGATATAGGGTATAAGGTTATATATAAGGTAAGGTTTGCAGAGTGTGATCATCATCAATTCGTATCAATGGCTAGAATTTTATAGTTTCTTCTTTCTGCAGTGTTGTAAAAATCGACATAAGATCTGATAGCTTTTAACAGAACTTGGGACCCGTTCTACATTAAAGAATCGACTTTAGATGTCTAGAGAGCTAGATATCCTTTTAATGCATTCGTACCTAGGACGTTATGTACAACGCATTATAATGCCACTAACACAGCAAAATAGCAAGTTTTTTGTAGGTCTCTTATCACACTCAAATTGCCAGAAGGAGAAACATCTGCTCTGTTTATTTTAAGCCCAACAGCAGACAATAAATATTTTGCCTTGAATTTTGCTCCATAAAACTCTCGTTGCTACGATCGATGTTTGTGTTTGCTTTCACTATAACGGTATTTTTCAATACAGTATCCAAACTTATGATATGCCATTATATTCAAATTATTTACAACGCGTGACTAAACGCTGGTATTTGGCTGAACTTATACTGGCATTTAGCGAGGAAATGCTGTCAGCATGCCAGCCACGCTAGGACCTAGGACCTTTTGACGCAAGATCGCGCTAGATGCAAGCCGCTTCCAATCAGTCTTATTGGAGATAGCGGAGACCTATGTGCAGCAGTGGTCGTCCTGGCTGAAATGATGACGATGGAGATGATGAGTGTTGGATATCGAGACCACTGGACAAACTATGCCAAACGGAACGAGATCGAAACAACATTCCAAAAGAGACATTGCAAAAATGCATAGAGCTTTGGCCACGACCTTGTACCGTTCTTTTATATGTTTTGTGAAATGATACCAGCCCAGCCGGGACTCTAATTCAGGACCATCCAGATGACCAATAACTGCACCAGAAGGATCGTCAAATCAAGTCAAATCTTATTTTATTACCAACTTCCAAAAAGGTGGAGGTACTATGTTCATCGATATTTTCGCCAATTGTGCACCGATTTAGAAAAAATATTTTTATTTCTAAAGAGTATACTCCTGAAGCGGTCCCATTTTAATTTTATTGTAATCAGCTGAGCCATTTTTGATATATCAACAATAATGTACATGGATGTCGCATCGATTCGTGCAAACTATTTTAATTTTGTACACGGTGGAAGGCGGTGGTTCCATTTTTTGCAAATAAAAAATAATATTATTTGTAAGTACATATCATGTATATCGTGAGGTCGTGGGTTCCCGTACTAATGAGTTTCTTTGGAACTTATGTACGGAATTTCACATCATTGGCTTTTCGGTGAAGGAAAACATCGTGAGGCAACTTGCATACGTCCGTAGAAGAAATTCGATGGCGTATGTGAATCCATCAACCCGCACTGGGCCAGCGTGGTGGATATGGCCCAATCACCCTTCGTGGGTAGACCTACGTCCTGTAGTGGACTATTAAAAAGGCTGGTAAAGGACAGTACAGTACATATCATGTTCCCAATTCAACAGCGTTACGAAGCCAAGTTTCTGCCAATTCCTCCACACTTCTCCTCCACGGTGGGTTTCAATTTGTTGTATTTGATTTTCGTTTATGTGTTTCGGTGGCACCGCTCTCGCGAACGTGAGCATCTAATAGAGGGTATTTCTTCGTATCTGGGTAATGTTGAAAGCTTTTTGTTTTACTATTTGGTACAGATGTAATGTGGGGCAGTAAATTTTGGGAATGGGAGTGATCGATGTTTGCGTCGTCGCGTAGTCGTTTTTTCGATTTGGTAAAGGTTTTCTTAAATTTACCGATAGTCAGATGAGCTCTAGCCATCGTATTGGGCAGGTAGGTACTATTATAAACTAGAGTAAATATAGGTGTAGCTAGTACTATAGAAGAAGCAATAATCTAAATGCTCAAGTTCACTGTACAATCATAATAATATAATTATAATCATCGTATCCATTGAATTTCAATGTCATTACGAAACATCCATTAGGCAAATCTCGTATGAACGTCAAAATTTTACCTTATTGGAACTGTTAAGTTATTTTAGTTAATGTTACATTATTTTAACATTATACATTCAAAAGTAGCTCTGTCTCTGTCACGTAAGTTTGTTTGTTTGTACGTAAGTTTGTAAACTTTCCACAAATAAGTTGATGGGATTTCAATGAAAATTGGTATGAAGATATACTCCGCGTCCCATCACAGGTGTAGTTGACGTAGGCCAAAAAGCTGCTAAACTAAAATGGGATTGGGCGTGTCATGTAGTTCGTATGCACCCAGAGAGATGGGCCAGGATCGTCACACTGTGGGCACCGGTGGGCAGACGAAGGGAAGGCCTAAAACACGCTGGTGTGACGATCTTGGCACTTTCCGGATAGGTTGGCGGGATTTGGCTACAGAACGCGATAAATGGAAGGAAGTGGGAGATACCTCTGTCCAGGAGTAGAACAGCATAGGCTGGGAAAAAAATGAAGATATATTAAGCCCTGAGAAATGACTACACTACCGCAGCTGCTACGCGGCTAAAACTGCTGGCTACAAAATTATTTACCATACACTGATAACGCCTTCTTCAAAATCACCAAGACTTTACCTGAAACAAAATAAAAGTCACATTAAAGTTAAATAAAATAAGCAAAGTCGTAATTTACGCAAAATTACTAAGCTAAGTGCAAAAGCGGATACCAAGACCATCAAAAAAGATAACAAAAGAAAACAACACTAATTTGCCGACCTTTGCTAAAATGTCATGTTAAAGTCGTAGATAAGGTCATAGATGTGTGACAGAAATATGCAAAATATGATTTATCTGCGAAGCCTAAAAGCTACGTCGGCGCTCAGATTAGCTCTGTATTGTGACTGACGTACCTATATTAGCCAACCAGGATAATAATTATTTTTCGTAAAAGATGACAAAACCGCCTTCCATGTAACAAAATTCGAACATTTCCCTCGACTTGTTTACGTTATTGTTGATTTAAAAACGGCTCACCGATTTCTGTTAAATTTAAGTGGGAGTATACCCTTTCAAACTAAAAAAGAATTTTTCGATTCGGTTCACTATTGGCAAAATTATTGATGAAAATTCACAAAAAAATACATACAGACGAACATAGAACCTCCTTCTTTTTGGAAGTCGGTTAAAAACGAGACTTGACAACCGAGTTCATGTAAAAGTGAGACCAACATTGAAATTCTACTTTTAAAAAAATTTGCTCATTTTACTAAAGACGTAGTTATGTGGTGACAAACACTGAATTAAACAGAAAAACCTGAAAGTTGATTTTTAATACCAAGCTCATTCATGCACTAGGTGTTATTTTGCAATGTACTTACACGGAATCAAAGAGGTATAAATCTACTTATCATTATGAACAACTTTTATTATAGGATCAGTCTGGAAATCACGGAAAAAACAACTTTAAATTCCTGCAGTTTGCAGAAAACTCTGTTGACGGACGAAACGGAGGACGTAGGTACTCAATTCGACCCGTATATATATATATTTTTTTTTTTGTAAAACCACGCATAATTTTTAACATAGTGGTCCGAATTTGACAATTCTTTTTTTATTGGAAAGAGTATACTTCGAAATTGGTCTCATTTAAATTTTATCGAAATCAGCAGAGCCAATTTTATTTATTTATACATTGATTTGATAAATCAATAATGTGAAAAATACTACATCGATCCGTGCGAACTATTCGCGAATTCTGTACACAATTGAAGTCGGTCATGCCATTTTTTGCGAAAAATAATTATTTTCTCTTATTACCAACCACATGAAGAGGCCTCAAAGATATATATCTTGGATAGTGCACAAATTCGGACATCGAGGACAGTAATCTAACTTACTGCGTCATACCATATCTTCACGGTACAAACTCTTTATCGCATCAAAATTATCTTCCCCATGCAACACTTCCATGGCACTCTCTACTTCCTGACCTCCAAAACATAATCAATATCCGACTTAGGAAATTGAAAACCGAAATAATAGCTGAAACTTTCGCAATAAAGCTGTTCTTTCATAAAAGACTTACTTTTCCTCCATTAATCAATGACTGAGCCACTAAGAAATATTAGGTTTGTGATATTAGTAGATCTGTGGTTTGATGGATTGCGGGAACCTAGATTTTGTGGGACGGGTCGGACCATCCATCAAAGTCTGAGAGGTGCGATGCAAGTATACGACCTTAATTAAAGCAACATAAATATCTAAATTAGATAGCAATTTCTGAGTAAAGTTTGTGAAGCAAATAAATGAAGACATTATTATTTATAACGAACTAGCTTTTGCCCATGGCTTTGAACGCGTTATTTTAGTTTTTGTGTAATTCCATAGAAACCTTTCCAGTCTATACTTAACATTCTCCGACTTTTAAACTATACTTATCTATGCAAAAAATGAAGTCGATCCCATCCTCTGTTGCTTCATGAAAGATTAAGTCATAGACTACTTTTAATCCCGAAAAACTTAAATGTTCTTATGGGATAGCACAAAAATCATAATATAACGCGGGTGAAGTCTCGGACAAAAGCTAGTATGTACAAGAAATCGAAATAACAGGCATCCGGAATAAAATTCAAAGGTTTCAAAGTTCAACCGCCGTAACTTCTGTAGCCGTTCCAGGCACTACAAAATATAAAAATAAGCAAACAGGAAATGTTGAACAAAAAGAAAAGAATTGGCAAAGTACAGAGTAAGCAACGATATCCATCCATTAATGAGATGAGGTTGTAACAGAAATAAGAGCAAAAATAGTCCGGAAAGAAAATATTCCCGCAAAAGACAAAACACTTCAGAGGAGCCTTCGAAATGTCAATTTTGTTTAAGATCGTGCCGTTGTCTTATTACCCTCGGCATCTGAAGGGTTATCAAACAAGGGGACCATAAATTTGATTTTAATTGAAGGAACGATGTCGTCAAATGATTCAATGGAGTCCTGACGAGCAATGAAATTAACCGTCAATCTTGTAACAGTCTTCATTGGTTGAATTTAACTGATTTTTATTTTATTTGGCGGCGTTGGCTGCAAAATGTAATTCGATCAGCGAGAGTTCTAGAGACTTGAGGTGTTGTTCTTGTGTCCTAGTATTTCTTGATGCGATGTATGTTCTTATTCTTGACTTCTATTCAAATGCTTCTCTGACTGCTGCCGTGGCTAGACTCAACTCGGTTGACACAATAAATTGTGAGTCCCGGTTATTTTAACCGGCTACTCCGCCTTTACGAACTTACTTACCGAGTAAAGTGTTTTGAACAAGATGGTGTGAACATTGAAGTGACATGTCCGATGTTTCTCTATTTTAATAAGAATTAATAACCATCAGTAAAAGGACCACAGTTACCGACATTGGCCAACTGTACCACCTCAAAAGTAGGGTCAAGAGACTCGAACTATATTTCGAAATGGCGGCCTTAATATTGCTAATCTTAAAAAAAAATTGGAGAGAATCTGGGGATGACTAAACTATGATAACAACGAGACACAACTAACAACGAGTAACTCAAAAACGATTAATAAAATATAGGTACAATAGGCATGATCACTAAAATATATAATTAGTCCGTCAGACAGACTTTACAAAAATATTAAACGTATTTTTTCTTTTGTCAATTAAACAAAAATTGATGAAGATAATTATAGTAGATCGTCAAATTTCCGCGTGACGTTACGAAGCCATGCAAATGAATAGACTTCTGTAAGAAAGGTGACGTCACCCCCCACTGCCCAACTTTGACAAGGTTTATCTTTGTCATTTTGTAGTTTGATTAACAAAAGAAAAAATACGTGTCAAATATTAACTTACGGACTAATTATAATAATGATTTTTACCCAGTCATAATGCCTATTACATGTCATAGCATGAAGCTAACCATTGAACAAAACTGTCCACAATAATTGTCTAGTTTGACACGGTTTTTATCAAGTAATTCCAAACAACTTAATGGGGCAAATGAGTTTGAAAGTGTGTCCAAAATAGAACAAAATCTAAAGTGAAGACATAACAAGCGAGGCTGATGGTTTGATCGATATTCTTGTTATTGTTTTGGTATCGGGTCTAAGTTGTTTGTTGAACCGAATCTCTTATATTGATTCATTCTCACGTCCTGTTCCTGATGTTTTTTTAATATTTAAAGTAGATTGGAGATATTTAACACATATTTAGACTCTGAAAAGTGGCACGAAGGTAATGATAATGAAGATTGGAGGACAATTTTTTGATAAATTTTAAGGACTATGAGATGTTATTTATCAAATATCATACATGGCTTACACAATTGACAACATTTCAAATATTTTACGTATTTGTTTTTATTTTTTTTCTGAAAGAATATAGAAAATTAAGAAACACGTATTTTTTATTTTCTCGATTTGACTCATATTTTGCGCAAAATTAATTTTTGAAAATGAGCTTATTCCAAAAGGTCGTAACTGCATAATTCTGGATTCATAAAGAGTAATGCTGTAGCCACTTTCTAAAAAAAAAATAGGCGCATGCTTTGCTGTCACTGTCAGTAGTGTCAGTGACAATCAAAACATTCATGAATTCACAACTAAATAACATTCCACGATAATAACAAATTCAATATTGTCTCGACAACAATTATGTCTCGACATAAGCATCTCTGGATGATACTCGTATTAATGCTTTTGCTCCGCGAATTTCGGCCACGTTATAGGCGTCGTTTACTCGCATATATTGCAGTAGCATCATGTAATCTACTTTAGTTAGATTACGGCTGTCGGCCATTGTGTAGCCGTCCGAAACTTTCATTTTGTTAACGTAAGTAACCAGGTGAGATCAAATAAAAACTTCCAAGAGAACACCAAACAATTTTAGGACGTAAATTATGAATTTAATGATAACATTTATGTCGAGTCGAGCATACGTATACTTGCGTATAACCTCGCTAAGCCTTGCTTGACACAATAACGAAAGAAAACGTAACCGAAAGTCAGTGTCAACTGTCATTTTATATTGCTAGTGTTTTTTTTTATCAAAGGCAACTGAACATGAATTATGAATCCGTAAACGGCTTGGCGGATGGTTTTTATTTAATAACTTTGTAGTTACTGCACCAATAATTTTGGAAAAATAAGCATAATCATCAGAATCGCAATATCTCGAAATGGTTTTGGAATTTCATAGCCTTGTGAAATATGAAAACTTGTCAATTGTATGTCTGTTTTAAAAATATTAATATATAACTCTATTTTATGAAAAGAAATTACAACTAAGTATAACTACAAATTAAAGAGACAAAAAAAAGAATTGCCGATGTTACAATGAAAATGCTACACAAAATTAAATAAACTTTCTATTTCCATTCAACGAGTAAAATTATGTGTACAAATATTTTTTGGGCGGTCTTTTTGTGGTTTGATAGTTCCACGAAATATGAAATATAAATTAAACTGCATGCACAGAGGAATGAGCAATAAACGCGTACATGCCAACATAACCCAAATGTACGGGATGTGGTAGACAGTGAAAACATATCCTAAACAACAAACATTCAACAAGGAAATGTGAACTCAAACATAGCCTATATTAGGTCCTAGTTCGTGTAAACATTGTGTTGTAACTCTCAAAGTTTGGTACACCTCACGTCATGCATGTTTCCGGACCAGTGTTATATTGTTTACTTCCGGAATTTAACTTACGTTCCCGGATAACACCTATATTTTTATTTCGGTTTAGATACTGGAGAAAACTTTCCCGTCAGCTTGAGGCAAATTGCGGAGAATATAAAATAAGTTTGCATAACAAAAGTTCAAAGTTCTTTTATGATTTGAGCAATCAGAAGTGGGATTTGTAGATGGACATTTTGCCATAACCATCAGAATTGGCCATAACAGAGATGACTGGCGGAAAAAGAGGGAAGTTAATGCAATAAGCAATGGGATAGATACATTAGGAAGTAATGATGATTTAGCTGTTATGAGAATACGCATAATTGATACAAATAGCGCAGTTGGAGGAGATATAGAACTTCTGATTCCTTTTGGTCATTGGTAAGTGTATGTGAAACGAATATTATATTAGACAGTTTGAGAAATCTGACATGACCTATGATCTCAAAGTTTCTCGTAGGACATTAGCAAACCGATCTGGACTGGAGTTTTGTTTATATTCAGTTGAGTTCTACGTCATATGGTCATTGGAATAATTAGCAGTTATAAATATAGAAAAAGGCGTGGAAATCTTTGGAACCTTTTTTTAACAAACTTATTCTGTAATCCGAGTTGTATTTTGTAAGGTTTGCTGGCAACATCTTGGCAAGGTTTTGATGATAAGCTTTTCAAAACCTTTCAGTCCCGAATGTCATTCAAATGCGAGTTTTGGCCCCGAAACGTGGCACCCTTGCAATATACAACCACTATTCGCGGAAAGACACAAAAAGTACCGATATCAAATCGGTCATAGCAAATCAAAGCAATTAAGTACATGAAAATGAAAAAACATTGAACACACTTTTTTACAATACTATTCTATAATCCGAGTAGAATTTTGTAAGGTTTCCTGGCAACGACTTGGCAATGTTTTGATGATAAGCGTTTCAAAACCTTTCAGTCCCAAATGTCACCCGAATGCCAGTTTTGGTCCCGAAACGTGGCTCCCTTGCGATATACAACCACTAACAGCGGGATAACAGGGTGTCGATACCGTATGTGGCGAGATGCCAAACGCGTTGTGGCGGGGTCAATGTGAAAGTGCATGTCGTTTATCAGTGGAACAACCCTAAGCGTTGTAACCTTACTTTTGTACAACTTTAGCATCATATACGTAGGCTAGTCATATACTGAAGTTCTTATTTAAATTGTTTTCATAAAGAAGAATATATTTATTCATTAAATAAATTTAAGTTTGGCAGCGGTATAAAACGAATGTACTTAAGAGTCTAGTAATTCAGAAATCTCCCAAAATGTACTTTACATATATTTGGCTTTTCGATTAATTTTGTATAAGCTAGTTTTATGATGACATTATTCTAATAAATAATATTATGCAATTGTGGTATGACTTCACATATTTAGAAAAAATATACTAAATACTAACTAGGTATTACCTAATCAAAGTTCTTTAAAACCGAAAATAATAATTATATATGAACATACTTAAAGTTAAAATTAAAATGAATGAACCCCTGAATGCCCCTGATAAAGTATTATCAGGGGCATTCAGGGGTTTGTATTTGAACCAATAGCTAGGATTGCTGGAGACCGAGTAAGAGCAGGAACTAGCATTGAAAATATATGTTAGTGCGAAAGTTATAGCATAGCATATTAGCATGGGATTACAAGAGTCATTTCCATATTTTGAACGTTTCAAAAACCACGGTGACCAAGTGAGAGACCGAGTGAGAGCAGGGATTAGCTTTGAAATCTAAGGTGTGCAAGTAGGACAGTACCGTACACGATTCTAAAATGATAATCGTTTCCAAAATACGTCTACAGAAGATAGTACCTAGTACCGGCCTACTGACACCTTTTATTTCCATACTTCGTGGATACGCTTCATGGTTCTTTTGTCCCGATGCTCCAAATTCACTCGATTTCCATATCAGCCACGCATAACCACACAAGTTCCTCTACCGTAGAACATCGAAATATATAAAATTGTGATGCTACTCACAGATTTCCTTACATAAAATAGCTTTGATATCTTTGTCGTCTTCTTGTATCTTCCCGAATTCGAGATAATTTGTGTACCGCTTCACTTTCGACTTTCGTTTGTAATAGTTGACTTTGTACAAGTTTAATCTAGGTGTAATTTTAAAAATTATTATGTAACAGAATAGCTTTGCCTATTAACCTTTGACTCTTGCTGAATTTGAATAGATTTTTTTATACTTTGCCATCTGTATACATATTTATAAACTAGCTATCCGTACCGGATTCACCCCGCAACGAATGTATTAAAGCTATAAACTTCCTGGATAAAGTAGTATAAAAGATATTGAACCGCATTGCAATGTTTTGTATAGTTTAGAAGATCTAAACGGATACACAGGCACATAAAAAGCGACTTTGTTTTTTTTTAATATGTTGGTAACGATTCATGGTTTAGAAACAACGAGTTGCTTCACCAATAAAGCGGAACTAGAGAACTTCGAAGCCGTGGTGGTCTAGTGGTAGTAGCACTCGACCTACAATCGTGAGGTCGTGGGTTCAAATCCCAATCCCGTACCAATGAGTTTTTTTGGAACTTATGTACGGAATTTCACATCATTGGCTTTTCGGTGAAGGAAAACATCGTGAGGCAACCTGCATACGTCCGTAGAAGAAATTCAATGGCGTATGTGAATCCACCAACCCGCACTGGGCCAGCGTGGTGGATATGGCCCAATCACCCTTCGTGGGTAGGCCTACGTCCTGGAGTGGACTATTAAAAAGGCTGGTACAGTACAGAGAACTTCAGTGTTTTTTTTTTTACAAATTTTACGTAGGCTTGACGTGCAGACTAGCAGCAAACAGCTAGTATGTCCAATATTCTCGTTCACGTTTTTCATACGTCGCTCCAGCAGAGAGTATTAACGTCGGTATTTGGAATAAGCCAGCATTGTGCGTGCAGGCATGATTGAATATCGGATACCGTTTTTCATCTCGGGATTTTTTCGTTGCTCACGACTAAGTCGGAAATGTGTTTAAGGTATACAACTAAATCCTTTTCTGATTGAAAATGCCGGGCGTTTTGAGGTGGAAATTAAACCGTGGGCGAAATGGTGTGTGGAATATTTTAAATGTTTTATCCAGTGTTTTGTCAAGCGTTCGCTCTTCTTTGAATTCTTTTTGAGTTGCGATCTTCTTACTTATTATCACATATTTGAGGTGGAAATTAAACCGTGGGCGAAATGGTGTGTGGAATATTTTAAATGTTTTATCCAGTGTTTTGTCAAGCGTTCGCTCTTCTTTGAATTCTTTTTGAGTTGCGATCTTCTTACTTATTATCACATATTTGATGAATATAAGTGTTTGCTTTGTGTCTGGGTGTACCTAAATAATTACTATCTATATAAGTATGTATTTAAAGATATGTATATGTAGTATATCAGTCTCTGGCAGCCATATCACAAGCTATGCTTAGATTGGGGTCAGAGGCCGCGTGTAAGATGTCCCAAAATATCACCAACGACTGCTTAAGGCATCTAAGGATTATCACTTATACCTACTCTTTGTCGTACAAGTAACAATCGTTTTATATTTTAAGGTGACTTTTTTCCTTTTTTATTATTACATTATAAAGTGTTAATGAGTATGCGCAATTGGTAATATCATGCTTGTGAAAAAATAGGAAAGAATGAAAGTTTTATTTATAGGCACAGGTGTTGAAGATTTAAAAATGTTAGTATAAAGGCTTCTAAAAGCATTGCAAATAAGATAAGACATACGAAGAGCGCGTGTCTATCATGCGAAACATTACAAACACGACTTAGTAGATGCGTGAATACAATACTAGTTATTGTGCACACCGATTTTGCCTCACTAGACTCTACCTAAATTATTGTTACCTTTTTTCTCGCCCGTGATCCGGCTCTAACTTTCAAAATATTTGTTTGCTCAGACTAGGATTAGACTAGAAAAAATAAAACAGCGGTATTGATTAGTTTATTTCTGTATGTCTCTACCTAAATTATTGTTACCTTTTTTCTCGCCCGTGATCCGGCACTTTAACTTTCAAACTATTTGTTTGCTCAGACTAGGATTAGACTAGAAAAAATAAAACAGCGGTATTGATTAGTTTATTTCTGTATGTCTCTACCTAAATTATTGTTCCCTTATTCTCGTCCGATCCGGCACTACAGTCCTCAAACTATCGACTGCAGTATGCTGAGTGTGAGTTTTGTCGTAAACATGACGCGCTCTTCGGCGAGCACGTAAGCATGTAATTTGTATGAACTTGTTGTGTTTCAAAACCGCGCCGCTAGTGGCGCTGTACATTTCTTCATACAAATTACATGATTACGCGCCCGCCGAAGAGCGCGTCATGTTAATGAGAAAACTCAGTTTTTCAATCTCGCCGCCGTAATCCACAGAATACATTATTTCTCAGTTCAATCAAGGCTAGTACACAATAATTAGTCGATGCGTAAATACAATACTAGAGATTGTACATGTACAGGCCGATTTTGCTAGCCCATAGTAGATCTCTATCGTACCTACATTAGCGTTCCCTTATTTTGGTCCGATCTGGCACTTCAGCCCTTGAACTATCGACTGCAGTTTCTTAATCTCGCCGCCGTAATCCTCCTAAAACTGTCTCTCTTATAAAGGCAAGAACTTCAGTCAATGCAAGTACACAAGACTTGTAGATGCGTAAATACAATACTAGTTACTATGCACGCCGATTTAGCTAAACTAGATTCGATCTCTATATACAGTATCGTTCCCTTGTTCTCGTCCGATCCGGCACTTCAGCCCTCGAACTATCGACGGTAGTTTCTCAATCTCGCCGCCGTAATCCTCCTAAAACTGTATCTCTCCTATAAAGGCAAGAATTTCAGTCAATGCAAGTACACAAGACTTGTAGATGCGTAAATACAATACTAGTTACTATACACGACGATTTAGCAAAACTAGATTCGATCTCTATATACAGTATCGTTCCCTTGTTCTCGTCCGATCCGGCACTTCAGCCCTCGAACTATCGACTGCAGTTTCTCAATCTCGCCGCCGTAATCCCCAGAAAACTTTATCTCTCCGTAAAGGCAAGAAGTTCCGACTAATGAGGCCCCCTATAATCTCTCCTACGCTTGATAGCTTAGCTGCTCGCGACTTTAAAGCCTCCATAAATTAGGGTAGGTTTAAAATGAGATATTTGTTTATGTGCAAGACAGAAACCCTTTATTGCGGACCGTGCATGATTAAAGATAATACACAAAGGGACGGATGCAAATTAACTTTGTCTTGGTTTGTCCTATTTACACGCGCTAATGAGGTCAAGTTAAGTACTGGGTTTTGTGCAAAGATTTAAAATGAGGATATGTTTTGGCAAATATTTCAGGGTAAGTATGTGAAATAAATTAATAAGTCGGACATGAAAAAAAAAATGGCTTTCAATAATGCATCTTAAGTTGACTTTCGTTCATCATTAAGCTTATCTGTTGTTGTAAGGGATTTAAACCCACGCCACGCTTGAAAGGCGAGCATTGTCCACTAGAAGGCCACCACGGCATACCCCAATTTATTTCTGCTTATGGTTGAAAAAATCTTACAGCAACCTTCGGTAAGTGTGTAGAAGAACTTTGATGGCATATGTGAATCCACCAACCCGCACTGCGCCTGGTAACTTTGTATTTCGTTAGTATGTTGGCCTGTGTTCAGCCGAGGATTATTTAAAAACCGGTAGTGTGTAAATCTAGTCTTATACGTCCTACACAGAACATAGGTTCCTTCTACAGATCATGAAAAAAAAGCCCTCTTCATATAGAGTTCCATGTAGGTAGTATAGTAATCAAATCAAGTCAACATCTTAGAACGTCCTACGCTACGCCACACTTATCAAACCGTAGTCTCCATTCAAGTTTCATCACCGCCCTCAATATAAACAGCGCGAGGAATGGTTCCATACAAAATATTTACGTCCCCCACATAGTTTGCATAATCCAATTTGCAAATGTTTTACATTAATTTCCTCGACAATTTTACGGGAATTTAACTGTTAGTTAGTAAATATTCAAAACGCTGTTTGCGGAACCCGAGTACGTAGGGAGTGAATTGAATTTATGCTATATTCATTAGATATTTCTCGCTATTTCTTAATGGAACTTGCGATATGTAATATTATGTTATATATTTTTCTCAATTTTTAGCTGATTACGGTATATACTGCACGGATAAAGCTGCTTTTGTAAGTCACTTCTAAGGTTTCTTGGAAGAGTACGAGTAAGTAAGTATAAGGACATGATCGTTTGTTCGCTCATTTCAGATATCGGACGGCCGCTGTTAGATATAGGCCTCACCTATAGGTCTCCGATAAGATCGGTTAGAAGCGCTTTGCTTGCGACTTTCGGCATAGTACGAGTACATAGTATGACTTCTTCTATAGTGATACCTAAAGCCGAAAGTTACACGAATCTTCAACGTGTTTTGGTCAGGTGTCTATTTGTAATCAGACGCGTGTAATAAAAAAAAACCTACCATATGGATATTGGGTGGTAATGATTCAGTACCATAACCTTTTAACGCGAGCCTGAATAAAATAGTAGTAGCATTTATCTTTCTCGCCAAGCGAAAAAGTGAAACCAAACTCAATGTAATCCGAACCAGACTCATGCTTACGGTAAGGGCCGAGAAGTTCTTATAAAATTCACAACCAGCACAGAATCGTCCCACGCCTTACGCCGCATTTACTCCAGTCTTACTGTATCCATACAAGGACTTATATTGTAAAAATATGAGCTCTTTCAAGCTTCACTGGAGACGCCGAGAGTAATTTTTTATTGAAATGGTTTTATAGCTTTTCGATAACGTCTAAAACAGTAGTAGTATTAGTATCCAGTCGGTAAAACTGTTGAAGAAGAAACTAGAATATTATTTCATATATATTATCGGTAAGCGCAGCGTAGGACGTTCATCCACCCATAAAGTGGACAGCTGCACCTATTTTTGCTTGCATTCAGCATAAGCCTGCTGTCTCGGTCTTCTTGGATCGGTCTTTTTGGAAATCTATAGATAGAGGCTTATGTCCAGCAGTGGACGCTCTATAATTGATGATAATAAACTTTAATGGTTTGCGCATAGGTGACATAACGACGTTTATCTAGTTTTCAAAGACTAATAAAATAATTTTCATCTTTGGCAATATATGACGTCGACACGGATGAATGAATGTAGGAACAAACAGACGAAGAGATAGATGACCAGACAGACGGACAAAGTTCTGGCCTTGTAAAGTATATTCCTAGAAATAGAAAACCAGTAACCATTGAGATTATATAGCCAAATGTTATGAAATACGCTATAGGAACGCATAAGAGCGTTTATATGTACATAGCCCGAGCGCATATTGTACAAAGCTTAAATTCTCTACTCTCTTTGCCCCCTAGTGTCCTAATTCCTACTTTTTTCCGGTAAAATCCATTGCGTAACACGGTCCATTATTCATCCTAACACGTGAGCCACGAAGCGTTTCCTAATTGTACAAAACGATTTTATAAAACGTTTACCGTTTCGCAGAACCGTTGAAGTGGCGTTCGTTGTTTACACCTATTTTGCATATAGATTGTCACGGACGCTATGAATTTCTAATACGTAATGTGCTTTACTGGTAACTTGACACGTGACGTGGACTTTTATGAGTTTTGGTTCAGCAACTGTATCATAGCTGAATCTCATGTTGGTATTCTTTGTGGTACGTTACGGCGCAGTCAAGTGCAGGGCGATACTGCGTTTTCAAGTTTTTACACTGGTTGTGTGCCTTTCCGTGTTTAAGATTAGAGTCTATTAATTCGATGTCTGTCTCAACGTCTACATCTAAGTGTATAATGACAGAACGTATATATTATGAAGCACCATTTTTTATGTACATTGGCCCGATCCTTACAGAGATATTATAAGTCAATGACCAACACATAAAATATCGAAAACAGCGGCACAAGAACGTCTTTCAAATAAAGAAATCCAAGTTAGCCAAAATAAAAAAGTTGGTGTAATTATCGTGTCCGAATTTTTTGATAAGTCTTCGTGAAGCTAAAACAGCCAATTTTTTCTTTAAATTACCACCAAAACTGTGAGAACTTTCGTCCTCAAATTTAACGCAAAGTTTTCGCAGCGCATTTTTTTTAAATTAAAATTTTGCCATCAGAAATAGAGAACGGCCTTTGTAAAGGAACCAATTATTTTTTTGCATGACCGGATTTTCATTAACTACAGTTGGATTAATTCGGTTTTTTACGGCTCGTAGATATCAATTAATTTTGTAACGATCGATGAGCTATCGTTATGGGCAGTATATAGGTATTTATAACAATAATCGGCCAAGTATGAGTCGGACTAGCGCACGAAGGGTTCCGTACCGTATGGTAGCCCGTTCTTAGTATATTTTATTTTTATTAAATTATTTATTTTTGAAGGGAATATACAACTTAATGTCTTGTAAATATTTCAAGAATCTTTCTGTTCCCGTTATTAATATCTAGCAAAAAAAATACGTTTCTTGTATAGGAGCTCCATTTGATTTTTTTTTCTGTTTTTAGTAAGTATTTGTTATAGCGGAGACATAAATACGTCATCTGTGAAAATTTCAACGTTCTAGCTATCACGGTTCATGAGATACAGCCTAGTGACAGACAGACGGACAGCGGAATCTTAGTAATAGGGTCCCGTTTTTACCCTTTGAGTACGGTACTCTAAAAATGGATGTGGATGTTAAAACGACCAGACCAACAGTGAACATAGAATAGAGACAACCTGATAATACAACAATGATACGTATAAAAGTTATTATTTTGGCTTTCATTATTTATCATCACCTCAACTTTGCGCCTATAATTGCAAGACATAGCTTTCTACACCGATTGCTCTGGAAATCTGAACATTCATTTTTATCGCAACTCATTTGTCCACAATCGAAATAAATGCTTTTTGATCCTATTGTCTCAAATGCATACTTTTTAAAATCGTTCAAGCTCGCGGTCAATGAAACGTTCGACAATGATATGAATGGATGATTTAAATACGATCAGTTTTATCTACAATATTCCCCATATTATGTAGGTCAGCCATAGCAAAAGACTTTAATAATGTGTACAATACGTACTCAAAAATGAAAGCGCACATGTAAATTTAACCTCTATTTATATATCAAATTATAACCCTTGCACACGTGTCTAAAATTAATTCATATATTTATTTTTTTTATAACAAAAATCTCATCCCTTCAAACGCACACAATCGCTTATTAACATGCCAAATGTCAAAAAAGCAAAGCTTGTAAAAAACTACACTTGTTGCAATAAATTAGGGGTGACAATAAGCCAAAATCGGATTTAGTAGGGTGTTTTTATTTTTAGGGTGATTTTGCTTTTTAGTGGGGTACTACAGGGCGATCGGCGCTATAACACAATCATGGTTCGTTAAATTGCAAATAGAACACACGAGGGACTTTTTGGCGACATATTTTAGTTGGCGCCCCGCAGAGTTGTGATCGCCCCTAATTTTGGTTAGGGCTGTCACAATTTTTCTTGTTTAGACGATCGCAAATTCGACCGAAAATCTTCTGTTATTGTTGTATTTAGTCGATAGAGATTCTTTTATCAAGGGTCACCAACAAATTTTGAAGGTGAAAGTTGATAACACAGTGCGGTATTGCTTAGCACTGTGTATTTTATTACTCTATACGGAGCTGTGCTGTAGGTGTCCCTTTGCTAATTGACCACTACTGAATGCCAATGCCATGCCAACTTACAAAGGGCGATTGAGCCATATCTACCACGGTTACCTAGTATTGTAATGTTGAATTTACACTCGTAGCCCTGATATTTAGATAGTAAAATCAAAATCTTGAGTGTATTTGCTGAAAATATGTTTTCCACCACATTAAAGGTTTAAAGTGTAATATTGTTTCAGCGGAAATTGAAAGAGTACGAACGCGACAAACAGCTCTAAATGCTTAAATTTAAAAAGTGACAACCCTAGTCAATCTTAATGATAAATGAATAAAAAATGCAAACGCTCGACGACGCGGAAGAATGACTTTGAATGGAGAATAAATTTGAAACAGGTGTACAGAAGGGTATTTTAAGGGTTGAACTTAACCGGTTACCCAGTTCGGCAGATACCATAAAACATAATGGTAGAGGTAAGTACGTCATGAATCGATCTTTTTACAACCCTCGTTACAAGAAATAGTATTTTTTGCGTTACGGTTTACGTTACGTTTTGTTGCATCGATAAAATGTAACGTTTTTGATGTGAACGCATTTTGTAGTTTATGGTTCGGGTATATTTAGCGGTTGTACAGAGGTGACAAATGGGAGTGTTTGTTTTTATTTTTTGGAGATGCCGTCTTCGAAACTCTGCATTGCGGGCATGGATTTTTTCTTGCATCCGAGAGATAAAATCTGCAGCTTTTCAAAGTCTAAAGATTGAATAGGTATTTTCAAAGTCTGCGTGCTTCATATTCGACCAAAACGTCCTTCGCTATCAGGCGAGTTGATCGCAGAAGCATTCGGGTAATAATTATTTTTTGCAAAAACTGACATGACCGACTTCACCCGTGTACAGAATCATTGCATAGTATAAAACAAAGTCGCTTTCCGCTGTCTGTCCCCATGTATGCTTGTATCTTTAAAACTACGCTACGGATTTTGATGCAATTTGTTTTAATAGATAGAGTAATTCAAGAGAAATGTTAATATGTATAATCCACCTGTGCGAAGCCGGGGCGCATCGCTAGAACGCAAATATTATACACAGATCGATGTAGAATTTTTCACATTATTGTTGATTTATCAAAAATGGCTCAGTTGATTTCGATAAATTTTAAATGGGACCAATTTCGAAGTATATTCTTTTCAATAAAAAAGAATTATTGAAATCGGACTACTACAAAAAAAGTTATGCGTGGTTATAAATAAAAAATATAAAAAAATATACGCGTCGATTTGTTTACCTCCTCCGGTGGTTCGTCGGTCAAAAAAGCACTCTCTTGTCGGTGAATGAAACTATGATGCAACCTTCATACGTCCGTGGAAGAAATTCATTGGCATTTGTGATATGACGAGTAACACTTTAGGCTAGCGTAGTTGTTGTGACCTAATCGTTCTTTGTGGATAGGCCTATAAATAAATATTAGGAGACATCTTGCACACACATATCTGACCCCAAACTAAGCAAAGCTTGTGACATGGCTGCTAAAGACTGATATATCAGTACTACTACTACATATACATATTTTAAATACATAATTATATAGACAATACCTAAATAACACCCAGACACAGAGCAAAATCTATGTTAATCACAATATTTGCCCTGGGTGGGAATCGAACTCACGCCCACGCCTCTTTGACCTGTCAGTGGCCCAACCACTGAGCCACCGAGGCAGTAAAATCTATGACTATAAAAAGGCATAATACACTAATAGCTACATTTTTTAAGTGACCTGGCAACATTTCACTCAATAGCCACGTCGGCGGGGCGGGATATGGGAGATAAGGAACGAAAGGGACTGAAAGGCGTGAAAAAACTCCACAAGTGGTTTGAACTAGGGCAAACTTATCATTTAAGGAAATGATCCCGAATAGCCTGACTTTATATAATGAAACCGCTGAACCGTACCGCTTTCTTACGGTTCTTTGCAACTCGGTTATTTATAGAGTTCCGAATCCGGTTAGTTTGCGCACAGTATACTATCAACAGTAGTTCATCTAAGGTTTTTCGGCGAGTTAATAACCTGCTGTTGCGTTGACAAGGGTCAGGGGTGTCACTTTTACTTCTAGTTAAATATTATTTGAGTATTTATTAATTTTATTTTATTATTTGCGTAATATGATCATCATCATATTTTAAGAGCATGGCTCTTGTCGGTGGAGCAACTTCCATGTCTCGCGGTTTTCTGCTAGTGTTTTCACCTCCCTTTAAGACATGATATTTATCTTTTCTTTAATTTGGCCTAGAAATGATCTGCGTGGTCTTTTCTCTTTCCTTCTTTCTTTCCTTCTATTATGGTTTTCATTAGATTGTTATGTCGTACAGGCTGAAATTATGATCAGCACAGGTTTTTTTTATTTACTATGTACCTAATACTAATAAGTTTGCTAACTAACTAAACAATTTGGCTGATGTCAGCAGTCGATGCGAGCTGGCATTCAGCGTATTTGAACGCGTGCAATCACACTAATGGCCTGGTGCTCTATAATTAAATTATTAGAACAGCTGAACGTGTGCGAGATCGAGCAAGAGAAATGAACATTAAAAATATATGCTTGTGCAAACGGGACAGCATGTACAGCATGTGACTCTACGAGTAATTTATAATGTATAAGAATTTGGCTCCTGGCCCACATTGTGGTCACCCAAACATAATGCTAATATGTACATTGTACGTGGCAGTGAGTGAGCCATAGTAATCTAGTGGTAGTAATGCCCGCCTCACAATCGCGAGGTCTTGGGTTCAAAACCCTGTTTCGTACTAATGAGTTCTTTAGAATTTATGTACGGAATTGGCTTTTCGGTGAAGGAAAACAAAGCGAGGCAACCTGCATACGTCCTTACAAAAATACGATGAATACGGCGTATGTGAATTAACTGCACTGTACTGGGCCAGCTCGAGCGGCGTGCATATGGCCTGATCACCTTTCGTGAGTAGGCCTACGTCCTGCGCGGCAGTGCGTACGTACAGGGCGCTTATCACACGAATGGCGCCTATTCCATGTTGATGACTTACTGTTTTTACTGTGGTTTGTGTTTTGCCCGAAGTGGCTTGTAATAAAGTTTGGAAATGGGTCCAGGTTTGCTTTGTTGGCACGTGGTGACTTATGGTAACGTGATTTTATATAGATGCAGTGCTTATATTTTACAAAGTAAACATCACGAAGGAAACACCTTGGGGACCCCTGGTGCTTGTGTTTTATTCGCGATGCTGTTGAATAAGTACGTTCAGAGAAGATATATAACCTAGCCAAAAGTATTAGGCACCTTTAAAAAATCAAAATGCATGTTTACTACTTAACCAATAACTGAGTGCTTATCTTAAATGACTTACCGGGGTCATAAATAACTTCTTAGAATATTAAGTGGCTCTTTGTTAAGGTCATAAAACACCTGGTGACCGAAAACAAAGGACTCCGTTTTTATCGGTTCTTATCAGTCAATGTTTGGTCACTTGTGTTCTGGACTCTAACATGTAAACAAGCTTTCATTTCTGTTGATGTGATTAAATTGACACCTAATTGTGTTAAAATGCCAAAAAGGAGTGAAAGAAGTTTAGAAAATAGAGTAAAAATATAGGGTGCCTAATACTTTTGGCCAAGGCTGTACATATCTATCGAACTTAGTTTTCTCTATATACGCAGAATCACTTTTCGAAACTATGTTCAGCAATTGACTATTTATGCTATGCTAATAAGGCTATTATTATTATTATTTTGAGCCTGTATTGTCCCACTGCTGGGCAAAGGCCTCCCTTCCCTCCTTCCAGACTGCGCGATTCACTGCGTTGGTGGTCCAGTGTTTGTCGTGCGAGCTCAGTTCGTCGCGCCACCTGCGTCTGGGTCGGCCCAAAGGTCGTTTGGAGTTTGGAATCCAGTTGGTGGTGACCTTTGCCCAGTGGTCGTCCGGCATGCGACAGACGTGTCCCGCCCAATCCCATTTCAATTGTCCGGCTTTTTGACAAGCGTCGGCGATTTTGGTTTTTGAGCGCAGCATAGTGTTCCTAATTCGATCGGTTAATTTGACTCCTAGTATGCTTCGCTCCATTGCTCGTTGGCAAACCCCGAGCGCGGTCTTTTGATCTTTAGTCAATGACCAAGTCTGGGCGCCGTATGTGAAAACGGGTAGAATGCACACATCCATGAGTTTACGTTTTAGACATAGTGGTAATTCGCCTTTCATAAGATGTTTCATGGCCCAATAGCTCTTTCAGGCGTTTTCGATGCGACGAGCTACTTCTTTATCTTGTCGCGCTTGGAAAGAGACTATTTGGCCAAGATATACGTATTCATGGACGTATGCAATCTCCTCGCCCTCAACGGCGATGCGGTGTGCAGTGCGGTTGGTCATGATCTTGGTCTTTGACATATTCATTCTCAGGCCCGCCTCGAGGCTAGCTGTGCTTAGGTCTTCTAGCATTTCTGTAAGTTCTGCAACTGAAGAAGAAAACAGAACTATGTCGTCAGCGAAACGGAGGTTAGTGAGCTTCCTTCCACCAACATCAATTCCCCTTTGTTCCCATCTGGCCGGCAGTTTTTTGAAAATTTCTTCCAGTGTAGCTGTAAAAAGTTTTGGGGAAAGTGGATCGCCTTGCTTTACTCCTTTGGTAATACGAAACGATGGTCCGGTGCTATTTACTTTAACTGCTGCTGTGCTGATGCTATATATTCTCTGAAGAAGTTTAATGTAAGTTGGGTCTATACCTTGTCTGGTTAGTGCATGAAAAAGTGAAGCGTGGCTTATACTATCGAAGGCTTTTGAGTAATCGATAAATGCTATGTACAAAGGTACATTATATTCGTGGTGTTTTTCGATGATTTGGTTTAGGGAATGAAGATGGTCTGTAGTGGAAAAGCCAGATCTGAATCCGGCTTGCTCTGGAGGCTGATGTGAATCTAATTTGGCAGATATTCGGTTTTCGATAACTTTTATAAAAGTTTTGTAAATATAATAAATATAATTAAATATAATAAGGCTATGGTAATTATTTTATATTTTTGTAAAAAAGAATAAATAAAGATAATAAGATAGAACACATTTTGCAAACGAAGATTTTGTTCCGTATATATGTGTATTCAAAACCATTATCTTTTTTGTTTCATATTTACAAGGCTTCAAACATAAAAATGGCCACAAGCGGTACGCTGGCCACAACCGGGGCGTCTGCCAATACTTTAGAAATTGTTTATTGTCTTGAAACCTAACTTAAGTTTATCTAGACAATCTTTAGTTCTCTAAAGTTAAGTTTAAAGACAACATTATTACCGAACTATAACATTGTAAATTGTCAAAAAAATAAATAAAAAAAACTAAAATTAAAACCACATTTAAATTTAGGGTGGGTAATGGGTGATGGTGACTTGATAGTGGTTGATAGATATGCGGCATAGGAAAAAAATGGCATGGTTAAAATTATCACACTTTCGATGATTACGAACTATCACGAGTAAGAAATAAATACCTTTACAGACTAATACAGCCTTGGCCAAAAGTATTAGGCACCCTGTATTTTCACTCTATCTTCTAAACTAATTTTACTCTTTTTTGGCATTTTTAACAAAATTAGGTGTCAATTTACTCATATCAACAGAAATGAAAGCTTGTTTACTTGTTAGAGTCCAGAACACAAGTGACCAAACATTGACTGATAAGACCGAAAGAAAACCGAATCCTTTGTTTTCGGTCACCAGGTGTTTTATGACCTTAACAAAGAGCCGCTTGATATTCTAAGAAGTTATTTATGATCCCGGTAAGTCATTTAAAACAAGCACTCAGTTATTGGTTAAGTAGTAAACATGCATTTTGATTTTTAAAAGGTGCCTAATTTGGCCAAGGCTGTATATGGTTATCTGGACTCACTCTAGTCCTCTTCGGATCATCAATCAAAATAAGAACTACTGACCAAGAACAATCTCAAAATAAAGTCATAGTATCGTATAAACGTCAGACAGACTCGTGTATTGCGCTGCTTATTGTAAGTATAACAGCAAATATTCAAAAGTTATCCAAAACAGCTCATTGTCACAAGTTTATAAGCCGCTACTGTCCCGCATAACCCCTAATTGTCGCCAAACTTCAGTTACAATGATAGCAATTAACATTTTGCCGTCCCGAACTCTCGTGCGAGGAACTTTCAAGTTGGCCACTAAATTAACGATGGTTTTGTTCGGAAACTCACACGATAGCATACGTATACGATAGTCAATTTGGGGAATTTATTTAAACCAGTAGTTAGCTGTTAGTAGACATCGCGGCACATCTCTTTAATTGAATTTTCATAAGTAAGTATATATCTCGACTCTCTCTTGACTGATTAGATTAATATGGTTAATATAGCAAATCTTGTTAAGGTATAGGTATACCTTACTAAACGATATTGTCAAATATTATCGAAATCGCATGATAAATAGCTCGACAGCAAAGGTGACTTCCATAAGTGGTATATTATTCAGAGAAAAATCGAACCAAGATGACATATACATCATTTGAAAGCTTGTTTTATGGACTTCCCTAAAATATTTAATTTAGATTTTTTCACCCTGCCATTTTTTTTAAATGTGAAAAATAAATAGTATGCAAAATAACAATACAGCTTATTACTTTTTCTAGTTTAGCAATGATAAAGTGCTTCTATCGTTATAAAGATAAACTACCTATTGAGCCAAATATATTTATTTATCCTAATAAATTGAAAAATTATTTTTTTTTAAATCGGAGGGCTTTACTGTTGAAAAACACAAAATTGACAGAAAATTAACTGTTGTAATGTAATAGACTCAGAAAAATATGAACTTTCTCGAAATGTAACGAGTGTTGTGGTTAGAATTTTTGATTATTATTATACCAGCCTTCCAGGCTGGTATAATAATAATCAAAAATTGTAATGTAATGTAATAGACTCAGAAAAATATGAACTTTCTCGAAATGTAACGAGTGTTGTGGTTAGAATTTATGATTATTATTATACCAGCCTCCATACATTTTGTGGACATGTCCTTTCCCGTTTTTGAGCGAAATTCTCTGTGATAAATATTCTTGTTCGTTTTTGGCTTTTTTTAAGCTGCTGGTCTAGACTAGTTCAATAAATAATTACTTTTTATAACAATGTGATGTCACCTGCCGGCTCCACCGGAAGACCAGCGCTGGTTCACAACCAGCATAAGCTGAGGTGGAGCCGATTTGTGACAGAAATATATATTATTAGTATCCTACTTAGTTTTAATATTTATGTTGTACTCTATATCTCTATACTCTATGTCACAGCCGTGGTGGTCTAGAGGTAGTGACACCTGCCTTACAATCGTGAGGTCGCGGGTTCAAATCCTCGGTCCCGTACCAATGAGTTCTTAGAACTTTTGTACGGAATTTCACACCACTGGCTTTTCGGTGAAGGAAAAACATCGTGAGGCAACCTGCATATGTCCGGAGAAGAATTTCAATGGCGTAAGTGAATCCACCAACCCGCATTGGGCCAGCGTGGTGGATATGGCCCAATCACCCTTCGTGGGTAGGCCTACGTCCTGCAGTGGACTATTAAAGGGCTGATACGGTACAGTAAAGTACAGTTGTACTCTATGTTACTATATTTTTGTCACAATAAAAAGATGTCTATGCCTAAATTTTATCGAAATCGGCTGAGCCGTTATTCGAATTATGTCATCAATATGGAATGTAAGAAAAAATGCCAAGACGATGAGTCTATGAATTATTAACACAGTGGAAGTCAGTGGTGCCATTTTTTTCGAAATATAATTATGTACACTTATTTTCAACCCAATTGTCAAATGAGACACGGAAGTTGCTCCAAAGCCTTGACAACAAGACCCTTGCTCTTAAATTATGACGATGACGATGATGATTGTCAACCCTTCCCGAACCTCGTCACAGTTTCGATAACAATTACTACGTAACTCTCGTGCGAGCAAACTTTCAAGTTGACCACTAAATTAAGCCTGGTTTTGTTCGGGAACTCGCGAAAGTAGCATACGTACATGAAAGTGAAGTTGGCCGCAGTCGATTTGGCGAATTTGTTTGAATTAGGAAACTCATCTCGGTTGTTACATCGAAAGACCTAAAGCTGGAACGGCTAGTTGTTTAATTTTCATTTTTAAATAGAATAATTATTTTTCACAAAAAATGGTAATACTACTTCCATCGTGTATAGTACGTGCCACCAAAGAAGAGACTTGAGAAACCACTTTGGTTTGTAATAAATACACAAGTTCTGGATAATATATATACAAACTATTAAGAACGTTTATAAAAAGTTTAATAGATATACAAATTCTGGATAATTAGTTTGTACACGACTTTACCTGCGCAAGATCCCCCACCACTGACGTTCGTCAAGTCTCATCTTTGGTGGCACGCACTATACAAAATTCGAATATTTCGCTCGAATTGTTTACATTATTGTTGATTTTTGTTGTGGGTTGAAATCCCGGTCCTGTACCAATGAGTTCTTCGGAATTTATGTACGGAATTTCACACCACTGGCTTTTGCCATAATATGGCAAAAGCCAGTGGCAATGGTGAAGGAAAACATCGTGAGGCAACCTACATACATCCGTCGAAGAAATTCGATGGTGGAATCCACCAAACCGCACTGGGCCAGCGTGGTGGATATGGCCCAATCACCCTTCGTAAGTAGGCCTACATCCTGCAATGTACTATTAAAAAGGCTGGTACAGTACAGTACAACTAGTTTCATAAGCCTATTGAATACTTTTTATTACGCTTTCTGCTTAGAACAATTCTGGAGTTAAAATAAATCGAGGACCTGTTTTTAATTTTGCTAATCAAATCACATAAAACGTTTAAACACTATCTAATACCTTTAAAAAATACATTAAAGTTTTATTAGGGAACATGAATTTTGATAGCGCTGAGTATACCGAATCTAGGTCGGTGACCTTGCAGAGGGCTTAATGGATTATTCGCAACGGGTACGCAAACCCGGAAGGAGATTAAAGTAAGTATACCATTTTGAACTTTCACTATGAAATTATAAAGAGAAATAACAGTAGGAGTTCTATAAAATCGCTTTTTACCGGCAAGCAATAAGGTTGCCTTGATGAGATCGCTTTTAGAGAGAAAGCCGCCATTTGTTACCCTAATCCTGTACTGTATCAGCAGTATTCAAGTCCACTGCAGGATGTCGGCCTACCCAAGAAGAGTGATTGGGCCATATCCACCACGCTGGTACAGTGCTGGGTTGGTGGATTCACATACGCCATCTAATTTCTTCTATGGATAACCGCAGGTTTCCCCACGAAGTTTTCCTTCACCGAAAAGCGTTACGTTCCAAAAAACTTTTAACCTAAATAAGTTCCAAAGAACTCATACCCTTGGTATCAGTTTTTAATATTTTTTCTCCCTTTAGACCAACAATGTTTAAACGATAAATAATTGTCTATTAATCAAGCACGCTCAAGATGTTTAAGGATCCAGAGGTTTTTTATTGCGGTAAAATTTATCAATAACAATTGCGTTGTCTGTAAAGTTTGTTTACGGACGATAAGTTTACGTAATAACGTCATATGTGTCACAAGTTTACAACTCACAAGCCGAACGCTTAGGCCGATTGTGCCCCTCTATCGCGTGTTCCGTGCTCTCGCTTGCACGTTCGGTTCAGGCGGAACTTGAGGACTATGAGTCAGTCATACATTTTCGTGCGTGCAGCCTATGTTCATCGATTTATAAGACGTTATCAAACGTCAAAATGGGTCTAAGATGCTCATTATTATTCAGTATTTTTTATAAGTTAGATCTTGGCTGAAATGAGACAAAATAATGTCTGAGCTGGTTTTTGAATAAAAAGCAAATAGAAAATAGAAGTCAAATGTGTATTGTCTGAAAACAGACAATAATGTCTGAGCTGGTATTTTCGAATAAAAAGCAAAAGTCCACAACCCCTGATTCCATGAGGCGGCAAGCAATATCAGTAATTAGTGCGGCGTGTGGGTGTTTGCGTAGGATCGACGCCAGCCTCAAAGGAATCCCAGGCTTTGAAGCGCGAGATGACAAATAGTGGAGAACTGTGTGATATAACATACCCACTGGCCTACTCAGCAGAACCCAGACCTACTTAGAATACCCGATGTTCTATTTTTATATAACTTTGACCTAATTTAAATGTAACAATGACGTCATTCTAAATTCATCATGGCGGACAGTTCAAGATGGCGGATGGCCCAAGATGGCGGATTAGTTATTTTTATGCCCACCGATGATATGGATATCGATAGAAATATATAATAGGATAAATTCGAAAATATTTATTTGTTCGTGAGTCAGGAATCAAAAATTATCAAGCTTTCTCCCTCAAAGCAACCTCGAACAACAACCAACTTAAAAACTGAAATCTTTAGAAACTTATTATTGTTTAAAAGTTATATAGTTTCTCAGTATATGCCTACCTACGTATACTAAAAACTTGTTCGTTCTTCTACAGACTGAGTAAAAATGCACCAAGTTAGAATTTCACGCAAACTGACACCTAACGTAATAAAACGCCAGTATAATTCTAGAAGCTGCCAGACAAGCCTTTGTCGATATCTAGGCCACTATTGGCGACGGAACCACTGAACCGCGACGGATATACCTATTTCCGTCGTCGCAGTTTCATAATCCTTTCACTTTTTATTGTTCTCGCAAATTCAGAGGAACTCCACTCGACTCGGGTTGAAGTGGAAAAGTTGATTGTTCCTTAACTTCCTGTTATGAGGGTTCATATTGGAGAAATTGAGTGGAGTCAAATATGTATAAATATAAGAAGGGGTTGGGGTTTCGTGGCGAGGTTGACAAGTATCTGCTCAAGTGCAGATGTGTACAGAACGGTCAGTGTTGCTACCTCTTTTGTTCCAATAATAAAAATCTAGCGCTTAAAACATTAAGCGCTAGATTTATGTGATTTATTTTAGAACAAATAATTTGAAGCGCTCCGAGTTGAAGCGCTTCATTCGTTTGAGAAATGCTAGAGATATGTACAGACAAATACACTCATGAAACTGCACTGAGATTGTCTGGGAGAAATTACTTTTTGTGATGAAACCGCCAGCTGTTTCACTTATTTACACTGTTACACTTTAAGCAAGCAGAATCCGTCTCTATAAGATCCGGCTACGTCAAAAGCCAGTCGTTATACCTGTCATGAACCAGTGAACAGACAAGTTCCAATAGCAATGGGCAGAACACATGAGTTGATGGAGTACTAAGGCCTGATGACACCTTTTACTTTGGGCTTAGTTTTTTTAATATTGACCAGATGTGGTTGTTCAAAATAATACCGCTGCAAATACTTAATTTTTAGAAAGAAAGAAAGAACTTTTATTTCGTGACATACATGAACAAATACAGCTAAGAATAATAACAAGAAAAAAAATTAAAATATTTTACGCTATTTAATGTCAATTGTTATCACAAATGACAATAACATTCCACTATCATCTACCAGAGCAAAGGTCTCCAGCAGTACTTGTTAGTAAGCTGATTAATGAATTAATTAAACAAAGCCATTAGTTAATCGCCTTATAAATAATGCAGCGAGTAAACGTTTATCTGTTTTATGTTCATTAAACACTAATTAGCAAATAAGGTAGTAATTTAGTTCATTGATTTTATTGTCGTCTCACTTGACTTTATGTCGTTATTCACACAACATTTCACACACATGTGAAAATACGGCTTATTTATAAAGTAGAAATAGTCGTAGTTTCTATAGTAATAAAAGTATAGTCTGTAGTGTAACTTCTAACGAAAGATTTTATTGATCATTTAGGTACGATATGTATGAATGTTGATGGGTATGAAAATATTTTACTAATGCTGAGTACTATACTCTATAAAATTTAACTTGATCTCTGCGACAGTGACATTGACATAGAAGATTGACATTTTTAGAGTTGAGATAGTGGTAGAAAAAATCGATTTTCAAACAATGTTGTAATGAAATCGAATGAGTAGTTGAAGGTGAGAAATTAGATTTTATTTACTTACTATTATTTAAGATCAAGTATGTACACATGTAAATAATGTTATGATATTAATTAAATACTCATAATAATGTAACGATAGTATTTATCGACGTTTTTCACTACTACGAGTATCGATACTAATGTAACATATAATTGGGTTTAATTTAATTTAATTACACATGTAAAAATGTTATGATATTAAAATATACAACAAAATTAATGATAAATTAAGTTTTATTTGAAATATCGTCAGTATAAACTATCGATATTTTAATTAAAACTCTATCTAAAACTCTGTGGTCACGATCATTCGTCGCCCATCACTAATCGGCATGCCCATAAAGTATGACATTGACAGGTACTGTCTGTACTATTAAGAAATTCAGGACTTCATAGGCGTGATTTTTCTGACATCTGTCGCAGAGATCAAGTTAAATTTCATAGAGTATAGTAAATCCTGATACGCTATATGGTCGCGTATTTGTCTTATTTAATATACATCACTAGCGACCCGCCCTTGCTTCGCACAGGTGTATTACACATAAACCTTCCTATTGAATCACTCTATCTATTTAAAAAAAACGCATCAAAATATGGGCGTAGTTTTAAAGATATAAGCATACATGGGGACAGACAGCGGGAAGCGACTTTGTTTTATACTATGTAGTGATAGTGAAGATATGTATAATAAATATTATTCGGTTTTTAGGCCTTCTAGATACCTTAAACATTGTTGAAAAATACGAACGCGAAATACCCGAAAATTCTAAGGTCCGTTGTCCACCGAAGCGGAGTTGCTCGGGGCGGTATACTGCATGCTGTTACGAACTATGACACTGCCTAGCACCGCTTTATTTTGGTGGAGTTTAAACGTAATCAGAAAAAAACATGTGACTTGAATCATTCAAATTGTTGCTCATTTTCAATGTTCTGTTTAGTTCTCTGACATTGAAAACGTCGTCCAAATGATTTAACTAAACCCCATGTCGTTAACAATGTAACAGGTTGTAATTGGTGCTAACAAACACGGGCGTCGGGTTAACGCGTTACTATCATATGTACACTACCCTTTATATGCGGTGTACTCTACAATCGCGCGGAAAATCTGTTTATTCCAGCAAAATAAAGCTTCAAATGTGAGGGTTATTTTTTTGAGATATTCGTTTTCATTCAGTAACACTAACATCAGAAGTGGGATACAATATCTCACTTTTGATTAAAATCTACTATATTGACTTGATTGTGAGTTGTACACTAGAGTTGCTAAAAACCTTTCAGTTCTAAACATTTATAAAAATTACAATACATTTTGCTTAATTGGGAAGGGGCATGACGGAAACTACAACGGTGGACCAGCGTGATGATATCCAATAATTTTGCGGCAACACCTAGATAAAGCTAGCACAGGACAGGATAATTACTGGCGAAACAGACAGGAAGCTTATTCCCTGCAATGGGCCGAAATAAACAAATGATGATGAAGAGGGAAACTCTAAATGTATTTTTAAGTTTTGCAGTCATGACAAATTGAAATGTTTGTGTCAAAAAGATTGTTGATTTCTGATTTCTCTAAAGGAAAACTAATATGTGAGATTGGAATAGTATGTCTTATCCCACTTCTGTGCCCCCCAGTACATCGTACGAGCGGGAATTCCATGCCGACGCCTAATGAGGCTTTAACGCGGCCACGGGCGAGGCACGCGGCGTAAACTCCGGTTAATCTCATTGGAAAACGTGACATGGAGACCTATTTTTGAATTTTAGTTCATGGGTTGAGGCTATATTTAGACCTGGTTTGCATTTAGAAAATCTTGTACATGATGGCCACCTGTATTGGATGTAGAATAGTTGAATTCTTACAACCAACCGACGACTTGGTTTGCGGTGAATGCGATGCGCTTTTCACCGATTTTATTGGAGTAATTGGAGATCAGTAGAAGAAACCGGGACAAAGCTTTGGTTTTCTGAAGATCTGAGGATCCTCTGAAGACCTGAGAGTCTGGTCTTGGACTACATAGCTAGGTCAAGAATGTAATTTCGAGTCAAATCAGGACGTTTAGCACAGGACCGAAGCAGATAGCCGAATGTTGATGTAGCTCGTAGAGCTCGGGTAGCTAGCTGAACTTAAATTAGTACCAGATTTAGTAAGTTCCCTAAACGTGTCCCATAAATCTAAGTTAATGACTAAGTGGGATACATAATTTAAAGGGACCAATTCGAATTTAGGTTTACCGTTAATTTTTAAACGATTATTAAAGTCATTCTTATCAATCCCAGATTTTTGGCAAACGTCAGCATCAGAACCTGGCATCAGAACCGAAAAAAAAACAACACACACTCAGAGCACATTTAATAAAGAAATCTTTTGTACAACAGAAGAAACAACGTAACAAAATTAACAAGACGTTCTGAATTCGCTACAAAAAATGAAGATTTCAATAGAATAAGGTTAAGTCAAGTATGTACTTGAATGTAAATAATCCGAGATTTAAAGAGGAAAATAAAAACCTTTAACAATTTGAAGGGCTTTCGAGCCCGATCTTTTCGGAGATGTTTTGTCTTTCGAGGGTTCTCGTCTCTATGACTAAATTAGCCCGGCTGGGAAATACTTGTTTATTTTGGAAGAGTATTAAATCACGGGGTTGTTTTTTATTGTGTGGTCGTTTCGTATTTTTCAAACGTAAAATGATATTGCGGTTTTATGCTACGAAAATTATTCAAGTGGCCAAGTACTAGCGGTCTCATATTTTTATTCCCTCTCTAGATATGTCTTTTTCTTTCATGTTCCTCTAGTTCTAGAGCGCTAACAAGTTTTGCCTAGCGATTATAGACTGCCACCCCTCCTTGGGAGAGGGGAGGCTTCCATTGATGAGTATTGAGTAGGTTTACAAGAATTTAAACAAGGGGTGATCAGACAGAATGACTTCTAACCATCGACTTGGCATTTATTGATGCTCCTAATAGATGGGAATGCAATGAAATCTTGTCTAAGTGAATCAACAGTTCTCAAATTTTACAAGTGAATTATGTTCCGTTGAAAAATGGAGTAAAATTGAGAATTCTTAAATTACTTTGACAAGGTCCTACATTAACTATAACAGAATACGGCTAAAACTCACGTTATAATATGCGCGCGCGCCAGTCGACGGGGGTGCGCGTATTCCCTGAGGATGGAGTTCTAAATACTCTGAAACTGGTTGGATTCCTTGCGGATCGACAGTATAATTATAGCGTGAGTTTTAGCCGTATTCTGTTATAGTTATGATGAATACTCACGGTAGTTTTAATCAAGTGAGGCCCTACCTTATTCTCATCGCGCGCGGGTTACACGCCAAGTATGTATGATAATATGTATCAAATCAACTTATTTGTAGTATATCAAAGCATAAGTAACAGGATCTAAATGCGAAACCGTTTATAATTTACTGTTACTACTGTTTTATTCCATCAAGATTTTGAATGCAGATAAGCCTTTAATATTCATGGTACAGACCTTCTTACCATACCGAGTGCACTATTAAAGTGGTATTTCTACCATTTTAATATCCGAAAGCAATATAAAATCACTGGCAATTTAGCAAACAAGGCGTGTAACCCGCAAATCTAAACATTCTAATTCAGTACCAAGGTCTTGTGAAAGGCAATAAAATTATTCAAGATAGTTATTGTCATTTCGTCTAGACATGCTAGGAATTGCATATAATGAGGACGACACACGTAGGTATTTAAAACTTGCAAGCAAAAGCTAACGCGTTTTCAACCGACCAAACGGAGGAGGTTATCAAGTCGACGCGTATATTTATTTTTTGTGTATAAAACCATCGACTTGGCATTTTTTCTTTGATGATAAAAACCGACGATTTATTATTCGACTCTACGATAGAAAGAAAAAAAATCAAGATCTGAATTTCCGTATTAAATATATATCTACATATATGTAGCTTTTTATCGCTCGTTCATTCGTTTCAGCCAGGACGTCCACTGCTGGACATAGGCCTCCCCTAAAGATCTCTAATAAGACTGGCGACTTGCATACAGCGCCATCCTGCGGTTCTAATAAGGTCATCCGTCCTACTTGTGGGTGGACGTCCTACGCTGCGCTTGCCGGTATGTGGTCTCCACTCGAGGCCTTTTCGACCCCATCGGTCATCAGTCGTCCGTGCTATGTAATGCTTATAATATTAATAACCTGTTATTTATAGCGTAACATATTATCTTAAAATGTGTTAAAACTTACGGTACTATACCTACAAATATGTTAAATGTGTAATATAATAAATAGTAAGAATAATGTACATGGCTAATTGTTGGAAGAATAAACTTATCTTATCTTATCTTTAAATATATAATGTTATCAAATGTGCCTTATAAGAGTCGACTAACTAAAAACTAAGGTGAAAATCAGCTAGTTTGGTTTTTAGGTGTGTGTAAATCGTAAACACTACCCATTCGTGGCTGCTACATGAAATTTCGTAAACTTAAAATGAGTAGTTTATCTGGATGTTTATCAGGACGTAGGCTTACCCACGAAGGGTGATTGGGCCATATCCACCACGCTGGCCCAGTGCGGGCTGGTGGATTCACATACGCCATCGAATTTCTTCTACTGACATATGCAGGTTGCCTCACGATGTTTTCCTTCACCGAAAAGCCAGTGGTGTGAAATTCCGTACATAAATTCCAAAGAACTCATTGGTACGGGACCGGGATTTGAACCCACGACCTCACGATTGTAAGGAGGGTGTCACTACCTCTAAGCCACCACGGAAGTTTATCTGTAAATGGCAAAAAACCCAAAAAAAATTGTGCGCTGTCCAAGATCAAGCCTTTAAGATAGTGACACTCGAAGTCTGTCTCTACTACATAAGTAAGATGTCGTAAAAATAAACAGTTTTAAAACTTAATCACTTAAGTTCAAGTTAAAGACCACTTACATTTCCAGATTAAGTTTTAAAGCCAAATTAAAGTGGATTTACCAGAGAAAGTGCGGACGTTTATAGTTTAAAAGTCGTGATAAATTCGTTAGCAGTTAGACTTGATTACTAACTTTAAAAGCTATTTAGTCCGAATTACAATGTGAATTCGGGACTATAAAGTGTTACATTTTTCGTTTTCAGAATATGATATCTTTGCAGACTTTTCTTTATTTTGCAGATTTATATCTAAAGGTTTTTAAATGTGTGCTATGACGAATGGCGAATAGTTTATACTTCGTTCGTATTGTTCCAATACGAACTTAGCCTTGGTGTCAGAGTTATTAAGAGTTAATTAAAATATATTTTGAATTTTTGGGCTCAAAATTCAAAGTGATTAAATGGTATCATGTAAGGTATCATATAAAAGAACTTAAATAGCACATGCTAAAACAGGTTTTTAATTATATTTAAAATGTGTACTTTTCGATGTATGACGAGAAAAGTGAAAAAAAACTTTTTTGTCGATGATTATAGTACCTATAGAGATTTTAACAACTTACTTCCCATTTTTGTGAAATTTTCTGGATTCGTACAGAACCTTCGATGTGCGAGCCTGACTCGCACTTGTCCGGTTTTTTAATTTATATTTCAAACTACGAGCTCCTTATGGCGAGGCACCAGTGAAGAAGCGGAGAAAAACGTTTTGTTAGATCAAATTTTTTAGGTATTTACTACTAAATATCGGTCTTGCAAAAAATATACGATATATTTAAGGATATTGTCTAAGTAATGTGCTAATTTGTTGCACGATAGGGTGTACTTTACTCGAACATAAAAAAATCCAAAAACAGCTTAAAAATGTAAAAGTCTAAATCGAAATAATAATGAAATTTCTGACTTTCCACATCATTTTTATATGGAAATGTTTCTCTACGGAGAACCTGCTAAAATTTGGGTTTCAACTAAATTCCTATATTTTTGAGTTAAATATTTATCCCAAAACGAAACAAAATGAATATTTCCCAGCGGTTTGACAAGACGCCTCGCCGTCCGCTACCCCGTCAGACGTCAGTTGCAATCGGGCGCTTGCCAACTTTGCCAAATTTTCTCCGTCCGTTCATACGATCACGCGCGTGAGACGCGCGGGCGGCCCCCCACACTTCACCTCCTAAAATCCTAGTTCGCGCGAAAATGCCTCGCCTTAACCAATGTATCACTAGCAGAGAAGTAGGGCATCTCAAACGAGCTAAATTAACTAGATCCGCCCACTTAGGTATTATGTGACATCATTAGCGAATCGATCAACGTGTATTAAGATGCAGGTAGGATCCTTTAGGTAGTCAAGTGTAGGTAAAGTACTGAGCAATACTTAAATGCTAATATTATCGTCATGGAAGATTGTCAGTATTGTCATAGAGGTTATAAAAAATATTTTTCGCAAAAAATGGCAAAACCGAATTCCGTCGTGTACAAAATTCGAATAGTTCGCTCGAACAGAGTGTCAAGTGGGAGATTTGCAAATCATATCGAATTACTTTTACGTCGCGTTGACCGAGCGCGCCGCGCACACACGCGAGCACATTGACACACACGATTGAATTAGCCAATCACAGACGTTGCCGCGCTCGTGTCCGATCGGTTTGGCGCTCGTTAAATTACCGTAAAAAAATACTCACACTTAGCTATTCAGTTTTCTGCGAGACACAAGATGGCGCTGTGCCATTTCCATACAAATCACATCAAACGTTAACGCGATCGAGCTCGAGCGAAAATCTCGCACTTAGCCCTCTGATTTCGATTCGATAGGTATACAATTTATACATTTTTTTTTTTTTTTTTAAATTGTTCTTGATTTATCAAAAACGGTTCAGCCGATTTTGATAACATTTAAATGGGACCACCTCGGGAGAACCAATACCCTTCGAACTAAAAAAGAACATTTAAATCGGTTCACAGTTGGAGAAAATATCGATGAACATACACAAACGAAAAAATACATACAGATGAACAATTAAACATCACAACAGTACATCCTCCTTTTTGGGAGTCGGTAAAAAAGTAGCTTAACCATTCTCAAAAGAAGAAAAAAATGTTTATCATCGGTCCAAAGTTAACTCGAGCAAAAAGCGTCTCTATCCATACATGAAATTCAAATTGATTTATATTTTCGCATCGAAGGATTACCCGATGAATATAAACGAGGTATTGATATCGGCACTCTGGATGTTGCGAGAAGTTAACGCGTTAGGATGATGAATGTCGGTCGTCTCTGAAAGATAAATGTGCAACAATTTGGTAACTTACATAATCTGGGCCTGTATTTTGTAAACATGTCGTTTGTAGTGTCGTCTCGTTTATTTTTATATCGTGTGAATTGGTGCGAGTGGGATGACACATTATAGCCATTCGTAAGTACATCTTACTTAATAACGATGAAGATTTTTTCGCAATTGTTTTTATACGGGTTTGGTCCCTAAGAATGTCATTACCGCTTATTAATCGAAACATTTTCTATAATAACTTTTAGTAAAGAAATTATGTACTGCCAAAAGAATATCTAAGTACGTATATAAACTTATATAATACGTACCAAAATGGTTGACATACCATTTACCTATAGTACTTTTAAATACCATAATCCTAGGATATACAAGATTATTTTTTGCAAAAATTTGCATGACCTTCACCCGTGTACAGAATTCGCGAATATTTCGCACGGATCGATGTAGCATTTTGCACATGATTGTTGATTTATCAAAAATGGCTCAGCCGATTTCGATAAAATTTAAATAGGACCAATTTCGAAGTATACTCTTTCCAATAAAAAATATTAATAATTAATTAATAATAATTATTGAAATCGGACTACTACGAAAAAAGTTATGCATGGTTATACATAAAAAAATATATATACGCATCGAATTGTATACCTCCTCTTCGGTGGTTCGTCGGTCTAAAATAAATCTCATATATGTAATAAGAGAGGTTTTGCTGTGGGCCTTATGAATAAACTATAGGTAGCCCAACGCGCTATGGATGATGATAGGAGATGAGATGAGCCACCACCATTTTTGGCCACTTTTTCACATCACGCATCACAACCCGACGATTTAAGTAAGGCTAAGGATTTAATGAGGCCGGGTGGCTAGCCTGACGTTGATGCCGCAACACTCATTCATTATTCGTTAATGTCATAAATCTCGGATCGATTGTCCCGCCCAAAACGCCTGCAAGCAATGATATCGACTGAGAAGACCATTAATCTATTAATTTTTACAACAATTAGTATTCGAACCATGGCAGCCCGCAGCGCTCATTTGTAAATGCCACCCGCGGCCACTCATCCATAGACTGACCATGCCAAACGTTGCTTAACTTATCGCAAAAAATTACCTCGACAAACAACGCTATGAGAACTGCAGTACAGTACTTCCACACGAAACACCCGCGGTAAATATTATCTATCTATTCGGTTAGAGACTCCTTAAAATATATATCTAGAGCCCTGCGTGGCCACGCAGTACGTAACATGCACTAGGGCTGCTCGCCTGGTAGGTAAAGCGCACGCTTACTGTATGCTGAGTGTGAGTTTTGTCGTAAACATGACGCGCTCTTCGAAGAGCGCGTAAGCATATAATTTGTATGAAGAAATGTACAGCGCCACTAGCGGCGCGTTTTTGAAACACAACAAGTTACAATACGTTCGTTCGTCACTACGGCGCATCTGCGACTGTTAGTGTACCGAGTGTATATCGAACTCCGAGGTGCGTGGGTATGATTCGCGTTCCGATCGCTTGTATGAAGACGGAATACTGTATAGATTTTTTTTATTTCGAATAGCTGACCCGGTAAGCTTCATCTAACTATCTGTCAACTGTCAATGACAACTTTTACATGCAGGAACATTTATGACCGACGAACCACCGGAGGAGGTATACAATTCGACGCGTATATATATTTTTTTATGTATACGCATAACCTTTTTCATAGTAGTCCGATTTCAATAATTCTTTTTTTATTGGAAAGAATATACTTTGAAATTGGTCCTTTTTAAATTTTATCGAAATTGGCTGAGCCATTTTTGATAAATCAACAATAATGTGAAAAATGTTACCTACATCGATCCGTGCATAATATTTGCGTTCTAGCGATGCGACCCGTATTACATATGTATTACATATATAAACATTTCTCTCTCCGTTGCGTAGTTTTAAAAAAATAAGCGTACATGGGGACAGACAGCGGAAAGTTACTTTGTTTTATACTATGTAATGATTCTGTACACGGGTAAAATCGGTCATGCTATTTTTTGCAAAAAATAATTATGTATGGGAAAATTAAATTCATTGTTTTTATTATTTTACTCACTACATTTTTAAGTTTTCTCACCGTTTAAACCTTCCCTTAGCTTCCATGGATATTTCAGTACCCAAATTAGCCCAATTGGTCCAAACGTCGAGTTTTAGAGAGACTAGCAACCACGGTTCATTTTTATTTGTCGTAATAAGATAAAAATACGGATTATCAAATGTTCCTGCGACAAATTATATACCAGAAGAAGATAGGTTTGATTACATAGATAGCATTGCCGTGTCAGAACTCAACGATAAACCACAACTCTCGTTCATTATTCGCTAATGTCATAAATCTCGGATCGATCGTCCCGCCCTAAACGCCTGCAAGCAATGATATCGAGCGAGAAGACCATTAATCACCACAACTTCCCTACCGTCACGTTCCGGTGAAAAAGGCTTATAAAACATTACCTATTTATGCGAACAAACTTTTGCCGCGCAACTAGAGTTGCAAGTTCCAATGAATATATTATCCTGCAGGTAGGTAGAGTTTGTGCGAAAAGAGAACCATCGTGGCGTTACGGCGAACTACAAAAGATTTAAATACAGTTTGATCGAGCAATTTGTACTGTTAAACTTTGTCTAAAGCGTGCGTAAAACTTTTGTGGTCTTAGGTAAGATTTTAATCAGCAGCCAAGGCTTGGTAGACGCAAGTACTGATGAAAATCAAATTGGTGTCTACCAAGTATCAAACGCTTTTTGACCGACGAACCACCGGAGGAGGTATACAATTCGACGCGTATTTTTTTTATGTATAACCACGCATAACTTTTTTCATAGTGGTCCGATTTCAATAATTCTTTTTTTTATTGGAAATAGTATCTTTGAAATTGGTCCCATTTAAATTTTATCGAAATCGGCTAAGCCATTTTTGATAAATCAACAATAATGTGAAAAATGCTACATCGATCCGTGCGAAATATTCGCGAATTCTGTACACGGGTGAAGTCGGTCATGCTAATTTTTGTAAAAAATAATATTGTTATAGTTGTACTAACAATGACAGAGCAGTGTTGTCAACGTAACAAAATTAGTAAAATGGCACACGGGCGACCTCATCTACGACGCTTCTCTTTTTGCACAACTCTACGTTGGGGTCATAGAGCAAATAGCTATAGAGACGACGTTTACGACGTTTTACCTTTAAAATATGTAGCTCATAGCGTAGTTTGACTAGGTGTTCGTTAGCGATCATCGAAGTTAAGCAACGTTCAGCACGGTCTTCGGATAGGAGACCGCGAGTGGCATTTACAACTGAGTGCTACAGCGGCTCGGATGACACAGTAAATTGTAGGTCTCGATTGTTCTAACCGCTTAACCATGTCAGAGGCCTTCAGGCGGCTTAAAAACTCTGACACCAGGGCTAGCCACCCGGCCTATATGAACTTAGCAGCTTTTCAAAATCAGAATGCTGAGTGTGAGTTTTGTCGTAAACATGATGCGCTCACCGCGAGCGCGTAAGCATGTAATTTGTATGAACTTGCACTCGCACAAAGTGTTCCAAAAACGCGCCGCTAGTGGCGCTTGTACATTTCTTCATACAAATTACATGCTTACGCGCTCGCGGCGAGCGCGTCATGTTTACGATAAAACTTACGCTCAGCATACAGAGTTAATAGGTATCAGTTATAAGTCTGCGTGTAAACATCGAAGACATCGTCACGTATTAGGCGAGTTGGAGGTTAAACGTGGATTTAATCGCGCTTAAAACCTTATTGGGTTACTATTTGACTTGTTAAAGACAGTAAAGAAACTGCGCCACTGACACCAGAGCTCTCCGTGGTGTTATTAATTAGATAATAGTCTTAGATGATTATACAACTCCCTAACATGGAACATTTCTATAACTGTATAATCTGAATAAATATGAGTAATTGCCAAGTAAATAATGCTATTTATTTCATTGCACCAGTAAACAACATAAGTGCATCTCAAATGTATGGAGCAAAATAAACACATTTCGCTACTTCCTCTCTTCACTTCCTTTGGTATTTTGTATGGTTATAATTTAAATCGTCAGCAGGAAATTCCGCACTAGACTTTATTTATAATTTTATATTTTACAAATAAATTAAGTCATCATAATATGTCTCGACAAAGGACAACAAGAAGTACGTTATTATCCAATATTGAATTATTTGACAGGGGTTTCGTTTCATCCTTGTAAACTTAAATTAAATAACACTTTCCACTGACTAAAATTTAATAATCTACTTTAACATTAAAGAAAACAAGAATAATACTAAACTTTAGTTATATTTAGATTACTAAAGGTAGTCAATAATAGTGTTTTAAACATTATTTCAAAAACAATTACTTCGTCGATAACAACCTGCTGACCTAAGTAGATTTAAATCCAACCATTAAAGCATTACCCTTTCTGTATGTAAGGCAATCGATCGGGCGCTTGAAAAATAACGAGTAAAGAGATTTATTGCGTAGCCATCCTTTCGTGGAAATGGTCGGCGAATCTATCTCGGTGTCAACTTCTGAAACGACGTATGACCGGTTTTGTACGAGCAATATCTTCAATATCTTCTACAGTTGTGGGAATTATTTTTTTTTTTGGTTAAGAGTCTTGTTAAAGTGCCATTTTACAGACAATATCATCATTATTATAATCTATAGCTTTCCTAGTTCCACTGCTCGGTAAAGGTTATTTCATTTTTACAGACAATATAATTTGGTATCATCACAGCTTTCGTAATCCAACTATCACACACAAACACACACACACAAGCACACACGCACGCACACACACACACACAAGCACGCACACACACACACACTCTCTCACACACACACCGCGGGTAAAAACTAGTTAATAATATACATACTTATTTTGTAAAATTCACAGTCACAGTCAACACAGTCTTCCTGACTACTGGGGGTAGCATCGTTTCTTTTGTTTATGTAACCTTATGTTCTAGTATGAAATAAAGATTTTTGAATTTTACACTGCTGGGTAAGCTTGTCGTTTACAGTGCCATCTACCCCAGACCTGTGCCAATCGCCTTCTGGTAGTCTTCATACAAACGGCCGAAACGCGAATCATACCTACGCGCCTCAGAGCGGGGTATGCTCTTGGTATGCTAGTCAGCAGCGGCGCGCCGCCGTAGTGATAAATAAACGCGTGGATTTGTAAATAGTAAACGTTCGATTCGTTTCCTTGTTAATTCACGACTTTCTTTTTTGTAATAAATATAATAAATAATTTTACATCATAATAGTTAGAAACTAGAGAGAAACTCAAGTAGGTAAAGAGTAAGTAAATGAAATTAAAATAATGAAGGCGAGCAGCCCTAGCACGTGATACGTTCCGCATGGTCACGTGGCGCTCTAGGTATACATATATTTCAAGGCCAGGGCCGAGTCCCAATACTGTTACTGTTAGACACCATTGCCGTGGCTAAGACGTTTAATTCGACCTATAACAATAAGTACCTATTTTTCCTATCATTTTCAATTTTGCAGACCAGCCGCATAATTCCATGGACTTAACGCCTCAGGAGTGACCGCACTATATATCGTCACGTACGTACCCAGAACTCGTCCAAATATAGATTAACCCTAAAGAGAGGTTCATGATCTGCTGCCTAGATCAAAGCGGAGAGAATCTAATCTTAATAAACCTCAGATCAACGGCTCACCGCATCGAGCCATAACTTCTAAGTTTCAATCGAGGGATCTTGAGACCTAACCCCGAGTGTACACTTTCGCCTAGACGAGACCGCGATAGGCACGAGGGCAAACTACGAGTACAAAGACGTTCGCCTTACAGAATTATCCGGTGGGACGTAAGACGCTACATATAAGTATTTGCGTATAGTATGCTAGGTCTGTTTATAGCTATGTAGACTCGTTTCTGTCAAATGATTACTGATAAATAAACGTAACTAAGTCGCAGAAGTATCAATTATTAACTCTTCGTAAAGCTAGTGAGTACTATTTGAATGAGAGCCATATATGCATTTGTTAGGTTAGACAAAACCACCTTTTACCAAGCGCAAGGGCCATGCTATAGTAACGGAGTTAGATTCCTTACAATAGTTCCTATATTTGTACTAATATAGCGCTCGTAAGACTCTTTATTGGCATGTAAGTTTGAACAACTTTTAGACTATGGTAAAACATACTTGCATAATATGAAAATGTGAACTAGCGAACGCAACGCGCTGCTCGTTTCATTTCCCCGAGAGTGTACAGCGGGAGCATAGAATATAATTAACAGTAGAAGCCTGGGTAAGTGAATCCTAAGAACTTCCAGGTAAAGTAACTCGTCCGCTAATATGACTTAGTAATGTTAATAATATCAAGATAAACAATTTTTAGACTATACGAACTTTAGTACGTAATACGAAAAAGCGAACGCGAACGAAACGCGCTGCTCGTTTCATTTCCCCGAGAGTGTACAGCGGGAGCACAGAATAAGTAACAGTAGGTGCCTGGGTAAGTGAATCCTAAGTACCTCCAGGTAATATAACACGTGACATGAGCCCCGTGATTCGCGAGAAGAATATTAAATTGAAGAGTTGCATTCGACGGCTGAGGAAGCGAAATTCTTATAAGCTTTAGAGGGGTTTGAATGGAAAATATAATCACGTAACCTGACGTTTTGCAAATAGCCTAAGTACAGTTCATCCTTCCATCCATTTATCAGCCATAGGACGTCCACTGCTGCACATGGGGCTATGGATCTCCAATAAGACCGGTTGGTAGCGCGATCCTGCGGTTTTAATGAAATCATCCGTCCACCTTATGGATGGGCTTCCTACGCTTCCCTTGCCGGTACGTGGTCTCCACTCGAGAACTTTTCGACCCCAACGGTCATCAGGACTAGGCTGAGTGTGCTTACGCGCTCGCCGCGTGATGTTTAAGACAAAACTTACACTCAGCATACAGTCCTCCGTGCTATGTGCCCCATTAAATTTATTAACATTGCGGAGTACAGTAATGTTAGTGAATTTACGCTTGACGATAACCTCTCTATCTATACGAGTTGGTATTCAAACTAGACCTATTGTGTACGAAAATTATTACACTAACAACCACAGAACAATGTAGAATCAAAATCAAATTATGACAACAATTTTTATAAAGCTCGATCCAACAATTTTTAAATAATTAGTTACGTTCAGCGCTGATAGAAACTAACAAAATAATCTACATATAATTATTCTTATAATTCGAATTATTCTATTTTTTCTTTCTATAAAAGGTATGATATGTATTAATTTATTTTTATTTACTTTTGTGTAATTTTATAGCTACATTTCGTAGAATCGAGAGGCAATTCAATATTCCCCAGATGATTGAGTCGGTTTATCTCCACGAACAAAAAGTAAGTCAGCACCTGAGACGCGATCAAACTACTCAGCATATTTAAATATTGAAGCGAACCTGTTGCTTTCTTCTTTTTCTCGTGGTTTTTCTGTAGGTAGCTTATCTCTAGTCGCTTTTGCCCGATAACGTGTTATTGGAAGAGTTAGTATGAGATAATACGATAACGGAAACTACAGCAGTTTCCGTGTGGCTCCATACATCTTAGTACAAGATACCTGCGGAGCGTCTCTCTAAGACGATGGACCTACGTCATGATCCCATTGTACCTACTTGTAATTAGGACCAACCTCCAAAAAGGAGGAGGTAGTATGTTCGTCAGTATGTATTTTCTTTTGTGAATGTTCATCGATATTTTCGCCAATTGTGAACCGATTTAAAAAAAACCTTTTTTATTTCGAAAGGGTTTACTTCCAAGGTGGTCCCATTAAAATTTAATCGAAATCGGCTGAGCCTCTGAGCCTGAGTTTTTGATAAATCATCAATAATGTACATGGATGTCACATCGATTCGTGCAAACTATTCGAATTCTGTACTCAGTGGAAGTCGGTGTTGCGATTTTATGCGAAAAATAAATATACTCGTACTATGGCACAAATCTTGAAATGGGGTAAAAAAACTGTCCCATACAAGTTCATAGACTTTTGATAAGAGACAGGCCTATTCCTCCCGATTCTAGGGAGAATGCGTTTTCCCTAGTTAGAACTCGATACTAAGGAATACCTTTGTGACAACGCGTTTTCAGAGTTAACTATTACTATCATCATCATCATCATCCGCAGCCTTCTTTATTTCACTGCTAGTTATAGGCCTATCTCTTATAGTGCCATAACTACATAAGATTTAGGTAATTTTAAGTATCTTAATGAACTTTTACATTATTATATCTTGACATGCGTGTTTTGACTCTTACATATGATATTAATAAAATTGAATAGAACATCTGATTTTTTCCCGTGATTTCAGTGTTAGCCCCAACGATAGTTGATCACAATTATATTCTAGAATTTGACCATGGCCTAGAGCTATTCCCAGTGTAATAAATCTATCTACAATTAGAACTTACAGTTAGACAATCCAAGCTTTAATCCTGATATTCCCGAAGTAACAATGGCTTCCTTTGTGGTTGCTTTGACTATGGTTCCCGTCAGAATCACCAGAAACATACCTGAAAACAAACAAACGATGTTAGTTATTACTAATTTATAGAGAAATTAGGAATTACCATTTCATGAGCGAAATACAGTCAAATTCGAAATTCGTGATACTGAAATGGTGCTTTAAGTTACGCTCAAAGCGAAATAGTCGTCAATGTTATTGTTCAACCAAAGGAAGCTTTTGATTTCTCTGTAATTCTAGAAATTTCGTTTTGCTTAAACTGATAGCGGAATATTCACGGTTACAGTTACCTACAAATTAAATTACACTATCTTTATCCTTACTTATTAATATTATAAAGCCGAAAGTGTGATTGTTGGTTTATTGGTTTGTTCCTCTTTCACGCAGCAACGGAGCAACGTATAGACTTGATTTTTGGAATGGACATGGTTTGAATGACGGAAAGTGACGTAGGCTACTTTTTATCCCGAAAAATCAAACTATTAGGCGGGCGGAGCCGCGAGCATAAGCCAGTTCATAATAAACTGTAGGGTGACATCACTCAATGGATTTGGAAGTAAATAGCAGTAAAGTGCACAATCTTATGTCTTTAAACGAGCATTTCTAGAATACCTATATTAATAAAAATACCTATATTGTTTGTTGATACAAATTTAGAATCTCTGGAATGACCCTAAAAATTTTGAGCGAAAGTATTTTTAGATTACTGATTTATCAAAAAAGACTAAGCCGATTTCGACGATATTTAAGTGGGACCATTTTCGAAGTGTATTCTTTCCAATAAAAAAAAGAATTATAGAAATCGGACTACTATGAAAAAGTTATGCGTGGACATAAATTTTACGCGTCGAATTGAGTACCTTCTCCATTTCGTCGGTCAAAAACGATTTTTTTTTTAAATTTATTATATCGAGTGAAGCTCCCTCGCTCTCTATGTAGTTTATTTTAAATACAAAAGTATAAGTATAAGTACGTATGTACCTATCCTATAATGCCGCAGTAACAAAACCGCACGAAGATGGAATTTGGGTCAAGATTAACATTCATACTCGAAACACGTGTACTCGAACCTACAGATATGATTTATGCTTATGTTAAGTAGCGCTAACCTATGTCATGTATCAGGTTAGGCAGAATGGGTACACGAAACCGTAATGACATTACTCATACATCATCATCGTTATATCAACCAATTAAGTCACTATAAAGTAAGTTCGTACAGCCCCGGTGTTAGTTTTTAGGCCGCCTGAAGGCCTCTGGAATGGCTAAACGGTTAAAACAACCGGGACCTACAATTTAACGTGTCATCCGAGCCACGGTAGCGCTCAGTTATAAAATGCCACCCGCGGTCACCCATCCAAATGCTGACCGTGCGGAACGTTGCTTAATTTCGATGATCGCTGACACCTAGTCAAACTACGCTACGAACGCTACATTAGAAGTCACTGGATATATGCCACTCCTAAAGATTTCCACAGTGACAAGGACCAAATTCAGCTTGTTTCAAATCACTATAGTCCACTGTACACAAGCATATCTTAAGCTGGGCATTCCATTGCATGTTCTCCATACGAGAACTTTGTCAACATCGGTTCTACCGTACCGATCTCCTTATATCTAATTCGATAGCGTAGTTTTTTTAATTACGTATGTATAGGTTTGCGTTTGACTACACACTGCCTGATGTTAAGCAGACATGCGATTATGAGATATATATGAGATTCTGAGCATATCATTTCCGCTACTAGTAAGTACAAAAGTAGCCCCAGGGAGGTCATTTAAAAATAATCGGTCAAGTGCGAGTCAGCCTTGCACTTCGAGGGTTCCGCACAAATCCTGACTATTACACAAAATTGGGAACTAAGTTGTTAAAATATCTTTACTATAATCATCGAAAAATAGTTATTTTTTCGCTTTTCTCTTCATACATCGAAAATTACACATTGTAAAAATAATTTAAAATCAGTTTTAGTAGGTGCAAACGAAGCTCTTTCATATTGTCTATCATTTTAATTACGACATAAACGGCTTTGACTTTTTCTACGAAAACTGAAAAGTTTGATATTTTCACAACTGTAAGAGACCTTACGTGTATATAATTTTAACTCGATATCTTTACGCGTTCCCGAGATAAAAACGTCTTGACACGCGAACAGACAGACGGACAACAAAGTGATCCTAAAAGGTTCCGTTTTTTTTCATTTTAATGCACGGAACCCTAAAAACGATATAAACGACATCTGAAATCGCACGTTTTGCTATAACGTTCAAATAGCCTACATCCCAAATTAAAAGTTTACTCATAATGAGTTCAATGACTCCACTTCAATTTACACTTTAGATTCACACACAGTTGATATTTGTTTTCAAAACGAAGCAGATGTCCGAAAACAGCCTAATTTGATCGCATTTCGCATGCAAACATAAACATCGCAACATGTGGCGTGAAACAAATCTGGAATATCAAAATACGTTCGTCTAGATTTTAGGCACATGTGCCTGAATATTACTTTTTTGTTTCATGTACAAAAGATAAGGACAAATTGTTGAAATCTACATGTTTTTTTTTCAAGAAAAGTTCGCAGGATCATAATATGTCAAACCAAATCTTCTTTCAAATATATAAAACTAACGACCCGACCCTGCTCCGCACAGGTGTATTATAAATATAAACCTTCCCCTTGATTAACTCTCTCTTAATCTATTTAGAAAATTAAGAATTTAAAAATCAATTTTCGAACTAACGTAACATCAATAATCCATAACCATAATTCCAACTGCCAGAATGTGGAACGCTTTGCCTAAGTATGTCTTTCCGTTAAAGTACGAGTACAATGTAGGTGTCTTCAAATCTCGAGTAAATAGGTATCTTCTAGGTAAGCGTGTTACATCCTAGACCGCATATCTGCTTTACATCAGGCAGTGTGTAGTCAAACGCATACCTATTTGAAATAAAAAAAAAAAATAACCCTGAGTTACTCAGTTGAAAAGAAAACTGTGTCCCAGTAAACTCTGGACTGAAAATAACTGCACAATTGGTAGAGACCAACATCGATAAAACTAATCTCGAAGTTAACTCGATTCTAACTTCTATCCCGAACTCTAAGCTTTTAATTGGTCCTCTAAATCGATAGTTTCGTTATCAGAGTATACACTTCTACTGTAGAATACAATACACAGTAGAGCACTACTGTAGAGCGCAGGACTCTCTCAAGTACACTGCAAGCTACCGACTGTCTACGCGAGACGTCCAATAGAGAAATCGAATGGATTCGACCAATCGAATTCAATCGACACGACAGATAGTGCCAACCTAGAGGTGCCAACCGTCCCATCCCAACTGCTAAATATTTCCTTTGCTTTGTGTAACGCCTGTGTTTTGTTTGCGAATGACACCGAGCGATCGAATCGAAGCGAGCGCGGAGCAAAATTAATCGAGATATTCGATTAACGGGTTAAGATAAGTGAAATGAGCATATTTTAACTTAGTAGATATTTTGAAGAATATTCAATTCACTTAAAAATATCAGCTCTAAGTTAACTACTTTAATTATTTCCTCCTAAGGAAATTTCAAATCTTTAATATTATACCATTATAATATTAAAGTTTTGTAAGTAATTAAGCATTTTACGAAGGTCTCTTTTTCTCCTTTCGATTCAATAAGTAGATACTTAACGAAAAATACGCTATAATAAATAATTAATTGCCACGTGAAGAAACGCAAAACGTTTAATTCAGTTTAATAAAGAGATTTTTATACGCTTATGTTTACCCTAAAATATATATATGTAGGTATTCACTATATGAAATGGTCACAATCTCCGCTATCAAATGCCGTTGGAGAATATAAAAACCTTCATCGAGACATTCAATAAATCGTTTTAAACAAAGCATAACAACTCGCAAAATTCACTTTCAGAAACGAGTATTTTTCATTTTCCTATTAAAGTTTGTTTTACGAATTTCCAGTGAAGCTTTGTAGCCTACGCTTCGGGATTGTGTAAACAGATTTTATGAACACTCAAATGTCAAACTTTCGTGCCATCACGAAATGGTAATGTTAAATAAACTACAGAATGCCTCTTTGCGGAATTGAGTTCAAAATTCACTAAGTACAATGAACTCGTGGGCCGAAAGGTATCAAGACCCACTATAACGAACCATAATCATAACCGTAATAGGAACGTGTGTAAAAAAACCGGACAAGTGCGAGTCAAGCTCGCACATTGAGGGTTCCGTAGAAATCCAGAAAATTTCACAAAATTGGGAAGTAAGTTGTTAAAATCTCTTTACTATAACCATCGACAAAAAAGTTTTTTTTTACTTTTCTCGTCATATATAGAAAATTACACATTGTTAAAATAATTAAAAACCTGTTTTAGCATGTGCTAATGAAGTTCTTTTACATGATACCTTACATGATACGCTTTACTCACTTTGAATTTTGAACCAATATTTTCTGAATTTTGAAGCTCTATTTTTTTGTGATTTAAATAAAAATGTACAGTTTTCAGATTTATTCCCATATGAGTACTCTGAGACAATGCTTCTCGCCAAATTTCATAGTTCTATGTCAACGGGAAGTACCCTGTATTTTTTTATTTCTGTGAGTGTCGAAATATGCGGTTTATTACGACATAAACAGCTCTAACTTTTTTAAACGATAACTGAGAAGTTTTTCTTTTACACAACTGTAAAAGACCATAGATAAGTATACGTATACAGTTTAAATTTCAACTCGATATCTTTACGCGTTCCCGAGATAAAGAGTCTTGACATACACACAGACAGACGGACAACAAAGTGATCCTATAAGGGTTCCGTTTTTTCCGTTTAAGGTACGGAACCCTAAAAATGTAATAGTCTGCAGATAAATCTGCAACTAGTTGCGACCTTTGAGGATAATCATAATCATAATCATTTTATTCATAACATTATGTTACAAGTCATATAATTCAGATATAAACATCGCGTCTTGAATATTTTACAAATATAATTCGTACTTTTTACTATGTAAAAAGACATTTTTTATCATTTGATTAGACATTCAATTAATTACAATTACGTAATATGATAAATTCTATAACTAATTAAACACAATATGATGTCTACAATACATAAATATTAACTATTGCTTACAAAATATTAAAAACAACGTCAAGAATGTTAATTATTGCCCACAAAAATACTAGGGACAATGCTAACGTATAATAACTAAACAATGTCACCAAAAGATCGATAATTTACACTCATTACTCAATGATTACGGTTTAAGAATTAATAAATTCTTCATAACTGTAAAAAACGTGCTCGACAAGCCAGCGCTTGAGCCGTGACTTAAAACTGCCTATTGTAGGCGCTGTGGTGATATGAGTAGGCAGCTTGTTTATACACAGTCGGACCCATCACATGCGTCGACCTGGCCGACTTTTCTAACGCGCGGGGTACCTCCGCTAACTTATCTTTATAGCGGGCGCTTACACGTTTTTCGTAGGAGGCTTGGTTTAATCGGACATAAACCGCAACCTGAAATATAATCAGCGCTGGCAATGTCATGATCCCAAGCCTCTTGAAATGGGGACGTACGGTAGAGTCATGCGGTATCCCCACCATCGCACGTACTGCGCGTTTTTGCAGTCTGAAAACTCTGCACCAGTCAGCAGCTCTACCGTACAAATCTACGCCATATAGTAGGGCAGAGTGGACAGTAGCAAAGTAGCATGATCGTACTGCCTCACCCGAAACAACCTTTGCTACACGACTCAGGGCGAAACAGGCGCTTCCCAATCTGCCGCAAAGTTTATTTATATGGCTCTCCCATGACAAGCCCCGATCGATCTCAAAGCCGAGAAATGTAGTAGATGGCACTTGATCTATGGTTTTCCCATCAATTCTTACAACCAGGGATCTTGTCTGGTGACCTGAGAGGCAAAAATGTATAAAATGCGTTTTGGCAAGATTGAGCGCTAGCCCATTCACTCCAAACCATGCCTCTAGCTGAGTGCTCGTCTCATTCAATCTCTGCTCCAATAGACTCACTGTGGATGCTGTAACTATTGCGGCCACATCATCGGCATACATAAATATATCCGCCGCTGTTACAGCATCAGGCAAGTCATTGAGGAGCAAAGAGAACTCTATATTGGAGACCGAAGAGCCTTGAGCTACACCCATCACAGAACTCAGCGGCTCAGACTTCTCCGTCCCACCGCATGCCACCACTGTCTGGGACCTGTTTTGCATCAAATCGGTCAATACTGCTAGCGAAGCGCCTCTCACGCCATAGTGCTGAAGTTTTACTGCAAGCACCGCGTGATCAGCAACATCGAAAGCTTTCGACAAATCGCAGCAAAGTAGAGCCACATGCTTCTTACTCTCCCGTGCTCGAAGAACTCTATGAACTACTTCTCGGGTCAGTGACGTCGTTGAGCGGCCCTGCCGGTACGCATATTGCCGATCTGAAAGAGCTTCCGTTGACGCTAAAAACTCAACTAAACGGGTACTCAATCCATTTTCGAAAATTTTTGCGACTGCTGGAATTATCGAAACTGGTCTGTAGCAATCAATACTTTCCCGCTTGCCTTTTCCTTTGTAGAGCGGAGATATTTTGCTGGTCTTTAACGCAGTCGGATACACTCCCTCTCTCACGCATCTATTAAAACACTCTGCTAATACGGGGGCCAGCAAGTGTATTGCGTTTCTTATAATATTCATGGAGACTCCGTAAATATCTTTGGACTTTTTTGCAGGTATTCGCACAGTTACTATTCGAGTAACTTCATCAGCGCTAAACAGCCGCATCCGCATAGAACGATCAGCGGGCGGGCGTGCCGTACGCAGTATTTCGGTAACGCGAGCTATGTCGGCGCGAGGCGCACCGCACGCAAATGCTGCGCTAAGAAAACGAGCGTTCATTGCGTCCATTGCGTCTTTCTTTGTCAGAAATGGAGAGCCATCAAAGTCTCTCACGATATCTGTGAAATCAACAAATGGAACATTATATTTTCCTCTTTCTTTGTTGACTATCGTCCACATGGTTCTAGCCGCATTTTTTCCATTTTGCAGAGCGTTAGAATAGTGGCAAGCTTTAGTGGTTCTTACCAATTTATTATATTGATCGTTCATTTCCGATATCAAAGTGTTATTTATGCTGTTATTTGGATCTAACTTCGCAATTTTCATGAAGTCAAACAACATTATTTTATAATTTTTAACATCGGGAGTAATCCACGAGTCGGAGCTTTTTTTATTGCAAAGTTTCTTAAGTGGGCAGCAGATTTCATATTTATTCTTTACAATATTTATTACCGCCGTCACTAGTTTAGCCGCAGATTTGCTCTGCGCTTGGATTTCTTTCCAGTCAACACTCTCTAACGCTAGTCCAAAATTAGATAGGTTGGCCTGTGTAAGACTTCTTCCATATTGAAGCTCTCTTGCTTGATTCTGAACAGCGCACACGACCTCGCTTCTGATAGCAACATGATCACTGAGGTTGGTGACAAGGGGTGAGACACTAACTACACCTGTAGGCAGGTTGGAGTATACGTGATCCAGATTAGTAGACGTCGTATCAGTTATTCGAGTGGGAAAATCAACCTCGTTTGTCATACTATGGTCAATCAGCAACTTATTGAGCCGTGAAACGTTGTTGTTTAGGTCGCCTATAGTATTTACGTTCATATCACCCACAATCAAGCAGTCAATACTCAATTCGCTGATCTTATCGAGCAAGCGTTCCAGTTTATCAAAAAACAAACTAGTGCTAACTAGGTTTGTCCTATACAAACAAACAACTGTCACGTTATAGTCTAATAGATCGACGGCAGAAATTTCACAAAATTGTTCACTTGAAAGTGCGCTTAGCGATTGATTTTCTAAACATTTAATACTGTCGCGTACATATATACAAGACCCACCATGCTGTAAAGTCTTTCTACAATAGCTAGAAGCTAATACGTAGCCATCAATTTGTACACATTTAAGTTTTTCGTCAGTAAGCCAATGCTCTGACATCGCAAGAATATCACACTTTAATTCACTTTGAAGCAAAACCTCTAGTTTTTGGGTCTTTGAATTAGCAGATAGAGACCTAATATTTTGATAGCAAATAACAATAGATCTTCGCACACTATTTTGGCTACATCCTTTTTGGCAATCTTTTTTGCTTGCCGAATAGTTCTGACTAATGCAAAGCGTGGTGTTAGATGTTGCTTTGCTCGATCCCGGTGCTCTTACTCCTGATGTATCGAAAGTGATATTTTGACTACCAATCAAGTTGCTTGGCTCTACTGCTGCGGTATCTGTGAGTTGGCGCCGGACCGAAAAAACCAATTGGCGAATCGAATCCCCTGCGGCCACACATTTGGAGTAGTCACTTGATGCTTTATGCTCTCTGGCATTCCTATCACAAATGACGCGTGCCTGGTAGACTTGATTCGTCGTTTTTCAACGTAGTATTCTGCTTTTACAATATTGTTTAAAAACTGTGTGACTTGCTCAATTGTTGATAGGCCTATGTCCAACAGTAGACTAATAAAAACGAAACATGTTTAGTTCTGTCTGTAACACTAGACCTGAAAACAAGGGCTACAAAATCTTCGACGCGAAAATCAACACGCGATAATTCAATTAAACAACGGTCCAAAGAAGCTTCGTATATAATTAGGAACTCTCATAATTTAATATTCTTTCATTTAATATTCCGATGGTGTGAGAAAATCAAATTGTTGGCAAAAGGCGACCAACAAGTTACCGAGTGGCTTAGCCAACTTATCTTGGGATTTGGAAGTTGGCTGTCGGGTAACCGAAGAGATTGATGTTTGGCAACGCCCCAGGCACGGTAATGGTATCTTTGCAGTATTGCGACTCCGCCCTGAAAATAAATATCTACAGCCTTGCGTGGCCGCGCACTACCACGGTAATTTTATCTGACAGTATTGACTCGGCCCTGTCTTGATTATATCAACAGCACCACGTGGTCACGCAAAACGTATCACGCGTTAGGGCTGCCCGCCTTCAGTATTTTAATTTCATTAACTTACTATTTACTTATTTAACTTTCTTTCTAGTTTTTATCTATTATGATGTAAAATTATTATATTTATTATTAAACAGAAATTTGTTGTGAATGAAAAGGAAGCGTTCAATAAAAATGGAAATTGTTTTTTTTGGTGTTTTTAGGGGAACTAAGAACCCAAATAACGTAAATCTCACGCTCGTTTCTAAGGTCAAATTAGTTACATACGTGCGTTCATCTCCATGGCGCGCTGCGACTGACTAGCATACCGAGAGCATACCGAACTCCGAGGCGCGTAGATATGATTCGCGTTCAGATCGTTTGTATCAAGACGAAATACTGTTAGATAGTACGTAACATGCGCTAGCTGATTACAAACCCACACGTTCGCCGTAGTGACTACGGCGTGCCCCTGCGACTGTCGTGTACCGAACTCCGAGGCGCGTAGGTATGATTCGCGTTACGACCGTTTGTCTGAAGACGGAATACTGCATAGATACCGTAGATTACCGTGCCCCAGGCGTTTGTCCGCGCCCTTATTCGTTACAGCACCCAATCTAACTTTCCTTTCACTTCAGAAAATCTAAACATGCTTTTTATGAGACACAATCATTCTGGGAGAAATGTACCCAACTTTTTACGGCTGTAAAGTTAATAAACCCTCGAACCAAAGCCTGGATTTCAGATTTTATTGTCAGAATCGGGGGGCCTTTGTTAACTGTACAATGTAGCGTAAGAGATAGGAGGGAGATGATTAAACTCAAAGGAAGCTGAGACGGGACGGCGCGGGGACTGCGTTTCGTAGTAGTCTTCAATTTCATACGTTTAAGGCCACTTAAGAGCGATTCGAGCGATTGTCTGACTCAATTAATTTCATTGCAATATTCTTGTGAGGTTTTAAAATGATTTAATGTAGAATTGAAACATAACTAGGTGCTTGTCTGTTATGTAAATTAAGAAACACCATCTGAGTTTTCTGTTTCTAGCTGTGCAATGTTCAATTCTAGCTATGTATGTCCTAAAGCTAATTTTTAGTTACAAATATTAATTTTTAATATTAACTTTATAATTAATTCAATGCAAATTATGTAAATTTAAAGGATTTCGCATTTCTTTAGGATCTCTGTTTTGTATGTGAAAAATCTCAAAGTTATTTTTGTAATTTAAATAATATAATCATATATCAAATAGAGTCTGTTGTTAATTATTATAATTCCTAACCTTTCTCGATTTGAGCACATTTTTCGTATATTTAGGTAGTTTTTGTTATGTATAAATTTTGCAACTTTAAAATTTGAAACACTGCTCTGTACTCTAATTTAAATTTTGTTGGAAAATAAATATCTTATCTTATTAAAAGCGCAATAAAGCAAGAAGTTCCTATATAGGCCAAGTAGCTAGCCCTGGCAATAGCGGAATGAAAATACTAGACAATTTAAATGTAACTCTCTATCCCCACATACCAACCAAGTTGCATCGGTCGTGGTCATGGGCAGAGCAGATCTTTTAATTGAATCTTCAAATCAAAAGGCGCTGACACAAGTACACATGTTCGCTCTTAAGGTGACGCATTGATGAACTATTGTTTCTCAAAAATCGTGTACCGCCCCTTCACTCGGAAAAATTTTACGCGGTCGCGCTCGACATAGCGGCGGGCGGCAGTGAGATTTTAAATAATTACTCATAATGTACACATTAAAATAAATAACTTCTCGGTCTGCAAAATAGAAAAGTGATCTAGCTATTTGATTCGTAAAAAATAATGATGGGGTGTTGTCGCTGATAATTCTGAGCATTCGAATTATTAAACTTTTTTTTGGTGAGAAACTTGTAAGTTTTTTTTTAAATAAAGCCGGTCACTTTTCAAAATTTTATCCGGTTCATAAAATTTTTCAAGATTTTTCCTTATCTATGATATTTTTTAATAATTAATTTGAATCAATATCAATCGTCCTCTCTCATCGCGCATTCAAAAGGTCTCGTTTTCGTGTTTCTCGGCCCGATGCCTCGTCTTAAATCTATTTTATAACTAGCGCACACCGAAGTAGAAAACAACATGGATTCGGCCGGCTTACAGCGTATACGGTTTCGGCTTACACCGTAAAAGACCTTCGATAACGCGGACAGCTTCTAATCTTATGATTTCAGGACCTTTCCTCGTGTAAAAATCCGAAAAACAAAAGCAAACAACCTTCCTCCAGCTAATCTGTTAGCAATAACTCAAGCTGAAGATTTTTTTATCAATTTCCCGAAATCAGCCGAGCTGAGCCGAGGCGTCCCGAATACGAAATGACGATGTCTTGTGTAAGGGAATCGTTTGAACCGCAAGGGCCGCAAACTTTTATCGGATTACCTAAAAGGGTTTCCTCGTTTTGGTAATTATTTCAAGAAACGTATTGTTTTGTTTCACTACGTGACCTTGTTTGGTGATTTTGTGGGCTTGGTTTTATTTTGGTGAGGTATTTGAATGTAATTGATCAGTTTTTCGCTTGAATTGGCGCGACATTGAATTTGAGACAATAGAGGTCAGAAAAACCTTACAACAATGCTAACTTTGACAGCATTTATGTAAAATAACGCGTTAGCGGTAACACGACAAACTTTTGATGACATGACGCGCTCTTCGTCGAGCGCGTAAGCATGTAATTTGTATGAACTTGTTGTGTTTCAAAAACGCGCCGCTAGTAGCATATACATGTAAATTTTTTCATACAAATTACATGCTTACGCGCTAGCCGAAGAACGCGTCATGTTTACGACAAAACTCATACTCAGCAATTCAGCATACTGGTTCAGGTAGCGGCACGTAGGTGTAGCGCTGAGGGTAGTACGGAGGGGATGTCTGCGCATGGTGACCGCCATATTAAACCCATGCGCAACCATCCCCACACTTCGCTCAGCGCTAGACTTACGTGCCGCGACCTGTACACTATCGCAGCAGAAAACGGCTAAAACTTGAATAGTCGATGGGAGGCCTTAGCCCAGCATTAGCGGGACTCAGCAAGCCGAAACATCGACAAAAATTGAGAAATACAAAAATAACAAAAGAATTTTTTTTGAGACGTGTTGGTAATAAGCGGGCAACAAAAAAAATATGGCAATCCATTTCCTCTATACAGGGTTATTTCTAATCAATTAGCATCCTTTTAGGGGCCTATTCTATACATCAAAATCAACAACTTTTGTTCTGTGACTTATGTCAAATCTCAAAAAAACATTGTTGTTCCATAGAAAAATATCGTTCACCCGCGACAAATATAAGGATGCTAATTGATATTGAATAACCCCATATAGGTTGTTTGAAACACATTCAAAACAGATTCTTAATGCTAAGGCTATTTCATCGTTGATCTAGGTACCTGGCCTTTCAAATCTGGTCTGAGATTACAGGTTTGTAATATCGGTACGAAAATGTACGAGCTAAAATAACAGCTCTTTAAGAACATAATGTTTAGTTGTATATCGAAGTTTAGTGTCTTATAATAGAAGGTATCACTAGGAAAAAGACAGGTAACAATTTTAAAACAATATTTCGATCTTAACTCCCTCCGCAGCCCTAAAAACGACGACAATTACATTTAACCAAAACTACTCTCCCGTATCTGATAGCGGGCCTTATAAATAAATCTTTGTAAGGTTTCCCAAGGTTTTCCTCGTGTGAAATATCATCGGGTTCCGATATCAGGGCCCGACCTCTGACCGCCGGTTTATCTTGGCCTCCATCAGGTCCTCGGGACCTTTGCCAGAATTTATTTCAATAACGCATATTTGACCCAACAGTTTTGTGGCTTATAAAGGCTGTAGTTACAGCGGGGCGAAAGTGGTGATTTTCCGTACGTCGGTTGGAGTGTGCTAACGTGTAATTTTACACTGGTAGGCCATTTGAATATTTGATAGCTTTCGAGCTAATTATGTAAATTTGGCGCCTTGGCAACTACTATGGTTCGCGTTGCGTGGAGTGCTTCTAACCAAAATACTGTGGGAAGGATAGTGAGTTTTTGCAAAATAGTTATTCTTACTCTGTACTTGCTATAGTGTATCGGCCTTTTCATAGTCCATTACTGAACCTACCCAAGTATGAAGGAAATTTGGGCCCAATCCACCAAGCTGACTCATCCTACTAATATTATAAACGCGAAAGTTTGTGAGGATGGATGAATGGATGTATGGATGTTTGTTACTCTTTCACGCAAAAATTACTGAACAGATTGAGATGAAACTTTGCAATAATATAGCTTATATATCAGAATAACACATAGGCTATAAATTATAATGATATATTGCGTATGCGGGCGAAGCCGCGGGTAAAAACTAGTATATAATAAGTTATAAGTTAGATACACAGAAATCACTGTCTAACAAACAAATCACCCGAAGATAGCATGGCGTAGCGCTCATAGCGTTGTTTAACTAGGTTTTCATAAGCGATCATCGAAGTTAAAAGCAACGTTCAGCGCGGTCAGTCTTGGGATGGGCGACCGCGGGTGGCATTTTCAACCAAGCGCTACCGTGGCTCGGATGACACGTTAAATTGTAGGTCCCGGTTAATTTAACCGTTTAGCTATGTCAGAGACCTTGAGGCGGCTTAAAAACTCTGACACCAGGGCCAGCCAACCAGCCTAAGCGAACTTACTTAGCATGGCATACTCGTAGCTAGAATTAAAAAAAACATATCTTCTGAAAGTTTCATTTCATCATCTTCTGTCGCACTGTTGCAGTTCAAATTCTATGTTTAATTATTTACTTACACAATTATTATACGTTTCATTATAATATTAAATCATTGCATGAATCTGAAAATTTTCATTTAAAATGATTAAGCTTTTTAGCACTTAGCCACGTATGGATTACGAAATATATTAAATATTCAAGTGAAATAATAAAACCGTAAAATCCATTCAGTCGAACGTGACTCACGCGAGTGGGAATGTCGAACAACTGGAATTACGATTTTTGAGCTTTATTAGCTCAATTTTTCTACATCTTTTAAACCACAGGATGTTCACTGTTCTACATAGGCCTCGCCATAGATCTCCATTAAGACGATTGGGAGCGACTTGCATCCTGCGATCTTAGTGAGGTCATATCTCCACCTTATGGAAGGATGCCCTACGCTGTAGCCGCTACTAGTCGAATTATCAAAGACGAAACAGGTTCTATAAAACTAGTTAGTCTCTATCAAACTAACACCCATCAATGTGGAAATAACTTCAAATCCAACCGATTCTAATGGATATCTAGAGAAGGCAAATGTCCAGGTTTACCTATTGACGTGAAATCACAAAAACAATATAATTTTATGAGCGTTTGTGGCGTTTCACAAACAATACAACAACTTCAAGTATGCAAATACAAGTTCAGAATATAATCCAGACTTGATTTGTTGCCTAGGTACATTATTTATACATTACTGAAACACGAAACACCACTTCTCCGCCAAAAATAGGCGCAAATGTTGGTGCAAACTCTGGCAACTGTCAATCTCTTACTCAAATTACATGGACCCACATAGTAAGCGGGGACACGTAGGCGTTTACGATGTTAGAAGCCAGGGACGGGATCTAGGATGAGAGAAGGACTGAGAAATACTGAGGAAAATATTTAAAGACTGTTTGTAACGTATTTATAGTATCGATGTGTTATAGCGCGGCATTTTAGCTAAATGCGGTGATAAAATAATAACAAAAATCTGGAAGGTGACTATTTATTACTGTTCAGTTTTATTTCATTCAAAGGCTTTCTTTAGGTAGACATTTCTAAGCAGTTACTTCTTTCTAAGAAGATATTTCAAAGAGTCATACCTTTGCTTTAAATATAACAGACTTCTAAAACTTTCGAACCAAACAACATCGATCGAAAAGACTTCAGCGATGCATTTCGATAGCATAAAATAGACTACATTTAATTTTTATTGTATTGGCATTTGATTCATAGTAAGTTTTCGTTATATCCTCAAATTCGCCATTTTCTTACACATCACTTTTCATAACTTGGCTGAGAAACTTTGATGCAAGAATAATTTAAAAAGACCCTTTTTTAAAACAAGCTTTTACTGAACAAGTACAAGACGAATCAAAAGAGCCGAAATTCGATGGGTTCGCCTCCTTTCGTTACAAAGTTCCTAGGACCACCTTCCAGCTCCATCATCAGACCCTGATTACCATTGAAAGACAAAGTACTCAAGACGATTCAAATGAGCCCAAACTCGATAAGGCTGTGTCGTTTCATTGCAAAGCTCCATCACCAGATCAGCACCGTGTCATCATAATATTGCATTGTCACGCAATTTGCACATGTATGCAAAATTTTAGCTCAATCAGAAAATCGGGAACTGGGTCAAATTTAACTTGAACGTTATAACAAGATAGCTTTATATAATACTAGTTTTTACCCGCGGCTTCGCCCGCATACGCAATGTATCATTATAATTTATAGCCTATGTGTTATTCTGATATATAAGCTATATTATTGCAAAGTTTCATCTCAATCCGTTCAGTAGTATTTGCGTGAAAGAGTAACAAACATCCATACATCCATCCATACATCCATCCATCCATCTATCCATCCATCCATCCATCCATCCTCACAAACTTTCGCGTTTATAATATTAAGTAGGATAGATTTGATTAAAGACCGATGGACACACAACGGGACAGTTGAAACTAAATAAAAGCCTGCTTGCTGGGGGAGCGATCCTCATAGGTTTTTAACTAATCGCTCCCTCAGCACCCCGTTCTCATCCTAACTCCGCCCCTGGCCGATATCCTTAAAAAGCGTTTGTTTTCCCACTCGGAAGTACAGCCCATTAGAATTGCTAATCAGGGGAACTTAATCCGGTGGCCAACATTCAGGACTGGGTCCTGGAAACATTCATGAGGCCCTGTTTGAATCAATAACGGCAATTGAGACAAAAACAGACGCTGGATTACGCCGAGAGGATTGAATTGACACAATTGCTAAGCCGCTTTTTGGAATTCGCGTTGGGTGTTTCATTTATTTATACGAGTATATGAAGGTTATGTAAAATAATTGGAGAAGGATTAGGAGATTTGTTTTTGAGGTTTTTTTTATTTAGATTAGCTGTCAAACTAACACAGTGGATAGCGAACAAAATAACAACGATCGTGATATCGGTTAAAATCTACAATCATATTACTAACAATATTATGACTAGAATTTTGACTCTCAGATAATTTTATGAAAATATTTTAAGTGTTTGTACAAAGTTTTTAAAAAAAAAGATTTTTTGAAGTATTTTTTTTATTTTGATATGATTATTTTTCGCCAAAAGTAAAACCTCCGAATTCAATTGGAATTTAAGATCAAATTTTGAATAGTTTGCTCAAATTGGTGCTTGTCTGTGTGTTTCATCGTCGACCACAACGTCACTTACCATCAAGCGAGATGGTGGTCAAGCGCGTACTTATTCGCGATAAACAGTACCTATCCCATTTTTAGATTACCTATTGGTGTTTTTTTTAAAACCGCTAGACCGATTTATTCATAATTATTTTTTGCAAAAAATAGCATGACCGACTTCACCCGTGTACAGAATCATTACATAGTATAAAACAAAGTCGCTTTCCGCTGTCTGTCCCCATGTATGCTTATAACTTTAAAACTACGCAAATGATTTTGATGCAGTTTGTTTTAATAGATAGAGTAATTCAAGAGAAATGTTTATATGTATGTGCGAAGCCGGGGCGCATCGCTACAACCTAAATATTATGCAGGGATCGATGTAGCATTTTTCACATTATTGTTGATTTATCAAAAATTTGATAAGATTTAAATGGGACCAATTTCGAAGTATACTCTTTTCAATAAAAAAGGAATTATTGAAATCGGACTACTATGAAAAAAGTTATGCGTGGTTATACATAAAAAAAAATATACGCGTCGAATTGTATACCTCCTCCGGTGGTTCGTCGGTCAAAAATTGAATCTTTATTGTGCAATCTACCAAACAAAATCGATTCATCTTTGGCAGAATGATCGTGTAACATACATACACGAAAACATACAGTCCTCCATCTTCAAGTCAGTTAAAAGGTTTTAATATCACTTAGACTGATGTATGATCGCAGCACTGCATCAATATGCCAGAAATGTTTCCTGACGATGCAGCAGTTATTGGATCAGAACCTAATCGCTTTTACGTCGCCGACTCTCCGTTTTTTCAAAGGTTTTATAACGTTGCAAAGCTAATTAAGGTTGCAATATGAAGTGGCGTAGAAACTACCTACTTGAACACCTCGAGTTTCGACGGAGGCAGCAGTGATTTCATTCTGACGCAATATACAGTATGCTTTGTAAGATATAACCGTTGAGGTGAAAGACTTAGGTGGGTGACAGAGGTTGGAATAAATAAACATACAATATTGAGATAAAATACAAATTATATATTGTATCATACTACATATTCATACTCGAGGAATTGGTCAGAATCAACATAATCGAAACATATGAGATTTAATCAAATAACAGTTACATATAAATACATTACACACAAACATATATAAAATTATAAAAAAAACACATGTATGTAGGTACCTATTTATGTTTCACGAGATCAGACTGTCACTAAAGTATTCCTGCTCCATCTTCACATTGAAAGGTAAGGGTCCTCTTACTTTCATTGAAATAGAAATAAATACATAATCGAAATATCAAAAGGATAATTACTAGGCTACACCTTTATATTTATATTTGTGTTCTTTTTTTTTTATTTTTTATTTTTTTTTTTTTTTTTTGTAAATTTTAATATAATGACAATACTACATTACTACTACATAGAAAGCAATTGGATCATCCACAGACCCTTGAAGGTCTAAAGATAATCCAAGTGCTCAAGCCCACTGCCAGTTGGCAGCGTGCCCAGCATGCTGGCAGCATTGCCACGCTGAATGGCAATGCTTATACGTTGAGCCAAATAAACACCAGCATTTTGGTCACGCGTCGCGTCCACCAGACGCTCAGAAAGACTTTTGAAAACGAGATGAGCTCCCGGCCCCCACGGACCCAAAGTCTCAACTCCAAATGGCTCAAATATGTAACCACTGCCGAGGTTAGCATATTTGCGCCGCTTGTGCTGCTCAGCCGAATTGGCCGCCGCTCCAGCCCTACTCTGAGTCTCAGGAAGATGTGACGGTGCCAAAGTATCGACGCAAGTTGCGTCCCATACTAAGGGCCGTCCACACTTCCATGGGACCAGCGTCATGCCGTCAGGCCTTTTGCCATCACCACGCGCCAACCCACTCGGTTCGAGTACGGCTGCGATATTGGCGGTGACAAAAGCCCTGCGTATGACATCGTTAAGGCTGGCGTGGCGTCCAATCCGACCAGCGCTTCTTGAGCAAGAGAGACCGTGGTGACCGAGCTGGTCAACTGCAGTACCACACTGACAGCGATGGGCTTCACAACACCTTGCACCCAAGCGTAAGCTGACAGCTAGACGAAATGCAGTTGGGTCTAAAAGGTTACCAGTATTGAAAGAGGGCAATGCTTGCAACCAAAGACCGGACTCCCATACAGAGACTGCAAGGATACGAGCGCGATCCGCGACGCTAGGACACGTGTCTAGAAGAGATTTCCGTGCTAGTTCGCAGATCGGCCGATCCCACAGTCTCTGCGGTTTGTGTTCTCTCACAGTCTTTGTGTTCTTATTACGATTATCGGAAATATACAAATAGTCTTTATTTTAAGCATACTAAACGGAAGACTTGAGGTAAAAATAAAGGAACAACAAACTTAAATTAACAATAACAAAACAGAGGAAAAAGGCGTTAAACACGATCGTAATATAAACAACACTCCCACAAAAGGGTTCAAATATTTCGTAGAATTCCGAAAATGCCTGAAGATTCGCGTTCCACACATCGCGCCGGATTCCAAGTTATGTCAAACGTATGTTACTCTTTTTAATAAAATTACGTGTTGATGCGAAGACAGGTGCTCTACATTTGTCTGTAGGGAATAAAAATACTTTTATGGCTTGAAAAAGTGGCACGAAGTTATTATATCCCGCGAGTGTCGCGTGTGCATTGTCATAAACTGCTACGTCCTTCATAAAGATTACAAGCGTGGCACTTGAAATTCACGTGCGAGGCGAGAATTGTATATGGAAGTCTTTATGGCCTGTTTGGATGTTTGATAGATTGTAAACATTTTTGTGGGTTTCGTCCTACATGCTCAATCTAGAGGGATACGAACTTTTTGATTAGTTCCGTTATTGTTGTAAAAATCAAATGTTTTACCTCATGGATAAGCTTGAGCAGTTATCCATGAGCATTATGAATTTTTGAGGCCTTTTAGAAACATAATACCCGTATTCATAAGAGAAAGAAATCATTCATAAACATGGGGTAAGCTTTTGACAATGAAGAATAAGAAAACACAAATCATATTCAAAATCCAATAACACTTGATTGAGTTAAAAGAAAGCCCCCTTTATTAAGACTCGAAGTTTTTGCGGCGAAGTATGAACCCTCCAAATGTTACACCATTTCTTACACCAAAAGGGAGCATATTTTATTAGGTGCGTACATAATCCTACAAAATTTATTGCTCGTGTCAAACGAGTGAGAACACTGCTTCAAGTTAGTGGTAAGTAAAAACTGAAAGCAAAAAATCAGGCCACAAAAACGGGGATAAATTACTGAAGCGACCGCGGAGTCAAGAACTCGAAACTGAAGTTACATTAGAGGTTTAGATAAGGTGGTATCGACAAAAAACATGCAGATACTAGAGAGTGGAAGTAAAAAAGTATTAGGACATAAATTACATTGAAGTGTTCCATTCAGTGCGATAAGACGCCCTTCGGGTGGGAACTTTATGAACTTGGCAAAGTAGACGGGCGAGCCAGTAGGCACTGAGGTTTCAGTGGGATACGTCAAAGTTATCTGATATAGGTCACCGGCGAGTCGTTTACAAAGGTCGAAATCACTTGCAGTCTCGTAAAGTTGGACTATTAGTTTGTGATAAGGGAAATGGCTGGCATGTTCCAGGAACTCGTAATTTGGAAATAAAATACAGCTGGTTAGGAGGCCAGCAATATTGGGAAGCGAATGTGAAAATTATTCTGCATCAAATATAATAACGATGATAAATGCATTGGGTGTATCTGAACGTTATACCGATGGATAAAGTTGTGTCGTTGTGAGCTACATCTCAAATTATTCTTCAGTTCTTAATATATCTTATATATGTTGTTTTTAAACTATCGCGCTTTGAACACATTATTACCCGTAGTCTACCCGTGACCACGATCGATGCAACTCGGTCGAAACGCCGAGATGATGAGGTATTTATTTATCTCGTAATTTTAGTGCGCGATTAGTTTAGTAGTATTAGTAATATCTTATTTAATTAATCATAATATAATATACTACACATACATATATCTTCTTTCACGCAGCAACGGAGCAACGGATTGACTTGATTTTTGGCATGGATATAGTTCAAAGGCCGGAAAGTGACATGGGCTACTTTTTATCCCGAAAAAAAAATAGGTTCCTGTGGGATAGCGCAAAAGTTAAAATGGCAAAAGCTAGTAAGTATTCCATAAATATTTAAAGACCGATTTAAAATAAGTACGATATATAATTTGTATTGCTTTCAGTATCCAGAACCACTTTATTTCCCACACGTTATCTGTCAGTACAATTCCTATTTCGGGACATAGTTCTTACTTACCATTCGCGTTAATGTTCTAAGTAGCTTTTGCTCTTAGCAATACAATCTAATGTCGCTTTAGTTATCTCTTTGTTTACAGAAAGTCGGCCCAATTGTTCTCGGGATCCTGGATTGCCTGACATCAAGCACAAAACATTTGAGGTGCTTTATTTTTCGGTTACAAATGGATTTGTTTTATTATTCCCTTTTTTATTACGGCTCTAACTTACACAGAGCAATTTATTACTCGCCATTTTAACAGCCGAGAAAAATCTTATTTTAAAGGGCGTTCAGGAAATGTACGAGCTTTTTTATGTGCGCAGTATTTTTTGATAATTTTGACAGATGCGGACCCTTAAAAACATTGACGTGGGAGCTTCCTAAGCGTTATAAAATATACTTTTGTATCGCAATAAAATTGTAAAGAAAATCATCTTTTATTATTCATTCATTCGAAACTTAAGGCCACGGGTCTTGTAGGCAGAGCAATTTCCACATATCGCGGTTTACTACGAATTGTTTCGCCTCCTGAACGACGCGACTTTCTCATCGATTGATCTAGGAATGCTCTTCAATTTTCCTTTTTCTTTCTTTCTGCTTTTGTGATTTTTAATTGGAGGTCACATAAACAGAGTTATTTCTAATCAATTAGCATTCTTTTAGGGGCTTATTATGTACATCAAAACTAACAACTTTTGTTCTACGACCTTTGTCAAAACTCTGTATGGAACAGCTGCTTTTTTTAGTTTTGACAAAACTATTTTTATTCTAAAGTAGTTTTGATGTACAGAATAAGCCCTTAAAAGGATGCTAATTGATTAGGAATAACCCTGTATTTACAGGCACAACTGTTGGTACACAAATAATACAAGATTATCTTCTGACTGACTGTAATGATTCAGTATAGTTAAAGTTATGTACGGAATTTCACACTACTGGCTTATCGAAGGAATACATCGTGAGGCAATTTGCATACGTCTAAAAGAAATTCGATAGCGTATGTGAATCCACCAACCCAACACTGGGCCAGCCAGCCAGCCAGCGGATATGGCCCAAATACCCTTCGTGGGTAGGCCTACGTCCTGCAGTGCACTGTTTAAAAAGGCTGTTACAGTACAGTACTGCTTAGCAACTTAGCATGGACATGATATGATCAGGTCGACTGAAAAAAATATTAGAAAAGCAATCCACAAGAACCCATAGAAGTGAGGCAAAATCGGATCAGAATCGGATTACATTTCAAGTGCAATCGGATGATCAGTTTGATCTTGAAACTCCAAAACTTTGGCGAAGGGCGAATAATCTGAATTGAATTTGGCTCTATCTTTCACTGGTTCGATCTTTAAATTTCCCAATCAGAATAAATTGCTCTTTAGACCTGTTCGAAGAAGTCGAAGTATAAGTAGCCCAAACCGCTCGATATTGAGATTGAAGTTATCAACAATGGATTTAATTTGACTTGTAAAATTTCAATACGAAAATCTATCAGAGGATAAGTTTGAAGTACTGAAGTCGTTGTAACTATCTAAAAGTAAGCAACCTAAAATGATGATAATAAATCTAAGACAAGATGAATGTTAGTGGAAAATCTAGTTTCTAACGCCATGTATTCACTGAGCAACAATATGTCGGATACACAGTTTCTGAAACATCACGTAGATGTTTTCAGGAAAAGCACCAAAACATTCCGATAGACACGTATGTTCACAGAAACAAAGTAATTATCTTTGAAGCTTTATGATTTGTTTCAGAAACACGTAGATTTTGTTTCTGAAACAGAGTTTGTAAGCAATTGTTGCCCAGTTAAAACATGGCTTAAATTGTATTAACCTATTTTCTTTCTCTTAAAAAACTACATATTACCATTACCAGAGAAGATATAAAAAAAACAAAATTATAAAAATTGAATGAATGGCATCTATGAATATGAGGAGAGTTCAGAAGAGTCGTTGCGTAGTAGCAAATTCATATGCCAGCAGGAGCGTGGAATAGGGTTTTCCGCAGTTTGTAACTACCTTCACAGACGCCATTTAATTTGATTTGGCCTATATTTTACATGTACAGTACAGTCATGGATCATTTTATTTTTACCAAAGTGTGTACATTAATATAAGATAACTTTTCCTCTGGCCGTACTCCAACATAGGTATTGTCTGGATTCCGACCGTTAGAACAGTTATTCGCGCCATTCTAGGAGATGGTATCGCTTACGTGTGTTTATGGAGACGGAGCCGTAATTGTTCGCAAAGCGAGGCAAATTATAGCCCGCTAGAAGTATGGCGCGGAAATACTTCCATTCAAATCGTAGGGTTGGGAGGCTAAGGGATGCTACACACATATTCCGTTCCGTTCGACCTCGATTGGCACTGCCGAGCGGTAAAATCGAATATATGTAGATTCAACTGTGTGTGTAGGCGTAACAAAGTTTGTAAGAAAAAGTCGATCGACTATCGCTAGGCCCGGCGGCGACGAGTCGGTACGTTCGGCAAACGCAGGGCGGAAAAACCGAATGTATGTAGATGAATACCGCGACGCGCGGAGCGACGCCGAAGTAACTACTAGACTGGTGCCAGCATTCGGCATCAGTTTAGTAGTTCAAGCCAAATAATACCGAACGTACCATAATGTAGTAGCAGCTTTGGGTCGGTTTGCCGTTTGAAAAGTTGTACCGAACCGGTTGTGCCGACCCGAATATGCCTGTGTGTAGCAAGCCTAAGGGAGCGTAGAAAGCGAGGATTGCAGTAGCTAGGATAAAACAACATCAGTTTAATAAATAAATTGGTATGTTACGGTGTCAGACATCTGGAGGAATATATCTATGAAACCATATACTTAAATGATGTACCTATATAAAATGCATTTTTTAACTCAGCTGGCTCGTCACATGTTTAGGCGTAGCTGTTAGTGTGGCGAGTAACTAACTTAAACAAAATACAGATATTGAAGTGAATGAAATGGACAGAAATGACTAAGTGACCATAAGCAAGGCGAAAAGAGAGATAGATCAAATACAAGACGAAATGTTTTCAAACATGTTACCGTATATTATAACATAATGTAACGCAGTAGGCGCACGCCCGTTGTAGATATGTAGTAACTATGATGTAATCTGCGATGTTTACGTGATCACGCTTCTGGGGAGCTCTATTGTTTCGCGTTTTTTGGTGCCTTTTGTTTCCCGGTCTTTTGTATTCGGTTTTATGGTGTTTTTTGTGTGTGTACGTATTTGAGAATAATAGGAAAGTCTCGAACTTTCATCTTGTTTACTTTGTCAAACACAATGGCACCCATATTTCCAGAACCTTCTAGTCAACATTAATTCAGGTATAAATAGAGCCACGAGGATTCGTTCGTTGAAGTTATTCGTTTACCGTCGAAGCGAAAACATCTCGTGTTTAAGTGCAGTACCAGTAATTATGAAGTGACTAGTTTGTGTGAATATCAGTGCCAGTGTGAAGTGTTTGTGCGAACAGTTGTGTCGTACGTATCGTGATTTTGTGCAATAAAGTGCAAAGTGAATAATCGGCGTTTTAACTGATTATCCAAGAACCCATCTCGTAAAAATAATATAAACCTAGGGCATATGAAACATGATCCTAAGAAATGACTCATATACGTTTATAACCAAGCACTCTAGCATTTATTCCTCGAAATGAGATGATTCCCACAAACAGCATTCCAACGCTAAACAATTCAGACGCTATCCCATATAAAGTTTTAGGATCCCTAACCACTATACTGGATGATCATTACAGTAGTGGCCGCTAGTGCCCCAGTAATTCCGTTTACAGTAGCATTTGTTACCACTACATATTGTATACCAGTGAATAATAACCCACAACACACTTGGGGATGAATTTCATTATGCCTTTATGTTTGAGCGAGAAATTCTTTTGTGCCTGTTGTTTTACTCGGATTTTTTATTTCATTTAAATTCGAGACGGTGAACCGAGGCTGCTTTGTAGGAGGTTTTATTTTTACGATTCCAAGGCCGTTTTCCTTTTTACGGAGCACTTTTGGTACGTTTGACGGCTCGCGCTTTTCTTTCGTCTATTGACGTCGGTGTTTTATCAGGTTCGGTCGGCTCTTTAAGTGTAATTTAATATTTGGAGGGATCGGTCGGGGCTCGTTGACGGGTTACTCTTCGTGTAATGTTTAGAATTTTTAACGTATTTTTTGTGTATTTCTAAATAGGTTTGCGTTGGCCGTGAAGTGCTTAAGAGACCTTGTATCGATAAGAGTAGCATAGGACGCGAAATAAGATGGACAGAACAAATTAAGACCATAGAAACGTGCTAAACTGGATTTAAACCGCACACACTCTGACACCAGGGCTAGCCACCCGGCCTATACGAACTTACTTACTTTTTTACTTACGAGTAATCTACAGGGACGGCCCGTGTACGTTCGACAAATGAGTTGATTTACATGTCTAGAAAGTTTCGAGGTTTTAGAATAAAATGCGGTCAAGGGTTAAACAGAATACAACATAGGTAGTAAGTAGTAAGTAGACTAACTCGTACTATTGGACGATATATTATAGGTACCTATATCAATTTATTTTTAGTAGGTACTGTAAGTATAGATATATTGCCTCTGTGGCTCAGTGGTTAGTGAACCTGAGTTCTGGATCAAAGATGGGTTCGATCCCCACCCAGGGCAAGCATTTTATGTGATGAACATAGGTGTTTGCTCTGGATGTAATTTAGGTATTATCTATACAAGTATGTATTCAAAACAATATGTATATGTAGTATATCAATCTGGCAGCCATATCAGAAGCTTTTCTTAGTTTGGGGTCAGAGATCGTGTGTTAGATCCCCCAATATTTATTATTATTATTGAAACAAAAATTCGTAAGACATACAAAAAAGTTGACGTTGACTGATCTTCTATCGTGTAAGGCGCCCTTCGATCAATTATATTTCTCCTTTACGAAACAATGACATGAGTACTGAAGGTAATGCCATATCATTCTCATACAGAATGTCAAAATGCGATATATAAGCACTTCAAAACTATCAAGGAACAATAGTTTGAAAGACTGTTACATGAGGATCATAAATTACCTCAAACGTTCTAGGCTAGGAGGTATCTCAAATTTAACAGAGGTGTTTAAACAAATACCTAGAATTTTCTGATATATTAGAGCTTTCACGTTGTTTTGGAAATTTTGACAGGTTTGAAATTTAATTTACAAATTATTTGTTGGTTTTCATATGTGCATTGCATTTTGATGAATTTATTGATTGCACGTAATATGTGCAGACACACGCCAGCACGCAGTACTGTTTTCTAGCAAATTAACAAATAGTACTTTAAGTAGGTTTATCATTTTCCCAAATACGAACATAATATTATATAATGAATTAATGAAGATCACGCCTCTGATTCCGTATCGTCAAGTTACGTTATGTGCAACGTTAAGGAATCTACCTGAGATTGTAAATAAACGCTCTTGATTTTGCCGTATGCCGTAACTTGACAATTTTACATAGATTCCATAACTTGGCAATTCATCGACCCTATCAGTCATCAGTCCTCCCTGCTCATTGCCATTTCACCTTGCCAAACCGAAGGGCTATTTCGGTCACTTTGGTTCTTCTGCAAATCTCGTCATTTCTAATTCGATCTCGTAGAGAGACTCTGAGCCCTCTCCATAGCTCGGTTTCTTAGAGCTTATTAATAAGGCCCGTAGTAAGAGACCACGTTTCTGGCTTGTAACGTAATGTAAAGACCACCTTAGGGCCGTACTAAAACCGTCCACCAGCTCTCCACGTTTTAGGCTCTGTTTAGATGAGCCAGCACAAAGAGCTGCAAGTCACCGCGAACCATTACTCATTCGAACGAAGGTACTGTCATGTTTCCGTACCACTTATGTTTAATACAAAGTTTCGATAGTTACGAGTACAAACCTCTCCGGCACGCCTACATAATCGACGTACTTAGGGCTATTGGATAATTATAGACAACAAGATAAAACGGTTTACAAATAGCAATTTTGTCGTCAAAGTTCGTTTTATTGGGAGTTTACTCAGCATGATTTTGTGAGTGTTCTTGACAGTGACCTTTCTCATTTTTTGGTAGAGTCAACAGAACTATACCGACAGCTTATAGTAGGATTGTAGAGACCTAGAGAAGCTTTCTTATTATCCGACTCGTGAAATGCGTATGTATATGTGACAAATATGATTATACTGAAAAAGACTATGTTTTTGGTTTGATTTTACTGTTTATATGTACCCACTAATAGGGGAAGACACTGACTGCTGCAACACAGCTAACGCTAAAGCAGCAGGCAGGGTTTCTATATTTTAAATATGTTACGTGTATTATGAACAATAAAATTATTTTGTATACTCTGTTAAATACATGTTAACGAAATATATGTTGCTGAATGCTGTTAGTGCACAAAATAATATGATAGGTGACGTATCATAGGTCGTTGTTTATGCTTTGTGAATAATAATAATGAAATGATTGGCGTTAATTTAGCTACAAGCTGTGCAAAACAGCACTCCCTACCGCTGCTGACATATGAATTTGCTACTGCGCAACGAGTCGCCTCGTGTTCACAGACGCCATTAAGTTTGATTCGGCCTAAATACACGGTTATTGGTAAGATTTGGGAAAAGTTGTAATAAAATAAAATGGTTTTGATGTAAAAATATGCCCTTAAAAAGGATGCTTATTAACCAGTAACCCTGTATAAAGTTTCAAAACACGTCGGAACAATGTAGGCATATTGCACCGCTGCGATTCCAACCAAAATATAACCTGTTATACTGACCAAAATATGTTTGTTTTGTTCGACACAATTAATTCTATAGACCTATGGCACAATCAAAATAACACTCGTCACAAACGCAAATTTGCATAGAGATAGCCATAGATGCAATCCTATATTAGAGATGAACTATGAACTGAATAAATCAGATCCAAAAATAGATCTTCGTACGCCTGTACGCATAACGCCACTGAGTATTTTTTTAACTATTTTTTCAACATTCCTAGTGGAAAGGATCTCTTCTATATGGTTAGAGAAACCAATTCCTTGCGCGGCATTGCTCGGCCATGAGAGATCTACCTACTCGAAACCTGACATATCTCCACTCGTATAATTTTTTGATATTGAGTAAATATTTGTAACTTATACGGAAAACAAGAAAAGTAAAATATCTTTTAGGAGAATTCAGAGTTGGTTCCAATCGTATTTCCCGGACTGCGAGACTATGGATCATTTAAATACTTATGTAGATGGTTGTGCTGCACAACCTCTTAAGGGTTTTAATATATCAAAAGTAAAAGTTTATCTTAGGTAGAACAAACAGACAAAAATTAAATTCATAGATCTATCTACATTATACAGCTCGAAAAAATATCCCCCGTCCTCAGCAAACGCATAAATTTACACTATTCTTATTTGTACATAATTACTCGTATTTGAGTATTTGTGTACAAAATTCGAATAGTTCGCTCGCATTGATGTCTACAATTTTTACATAGTTGTTGATTTTTCAAAAATCGCTGAGCCGATTTTGATATAATTTAAATGGGTTGGTCCCATATCCTTCGGGAGTATATTATTTCAAATTAAAACAATTTTTGGGTTCAGTTCACAATTGGCGAAAATATCGATGTACACAAAAAATACATATGCAGGCGAACATAGAACCTCCTCCTTTTGGAAGTCGGTTAAAAATGCGAGATTTCTCAGAAAACCGGTAAAACGTGTGAATGAAACAACTTTTGTTTCTCATTCTCGAGAAACTACTACGGTTTCAGTTTTCAGATTACGTGAGCGAAACTCTAAACAATAACCACCGAATTAACTTTTCGAGTTCCGTGAAAGTATTTCTTCACTTCTCACCGTACAGCTGAAAACATCGTACGTGTTTAATTTATTTTAGGAACTCTTCACGTGCTGAAAAATAAAACGTGTTAATTTAGAAATCACAAATTTTCATAATAATCGAAATAATCTTAGTAAGCTTCTTGTTGAAATGGTAGTGGGCAGGGCACACAGAGCGGGAGGACTGATGACCGATGGGGTCGAAAAGTTCTCGAGTGGAGACACGTACCGGCAAGCGCAGTGTAGAACGTCCACCAACAAGACGGATGACCTCATTAAGATCGCGCTGGATGCAAGCCGCTTTCAACCGGTCTTATTGGAGATCCATAGGCTCTGAGATACAGTTATTAACTAGTTCAGAGTCAATGGATAAGTGAATATGGTTAAAAGTGTTTGAAGGCAAATAAAGTTATTTTGTATTTGTATTTGTATAGGGGAGGCCTATGTCCAGCAGTGGACATACTAAGGCTGATGGATGGAAGGATAATTTATTCTCGAACCGATAGCCCGATGATACGTATGCGTAGGTCATAAGACCGAGTATAAGCAGGAACGAGCCCTGAAGATATACAGCATGACCTTTTATTCAGTGAAATTTTTTTTATCGCGCAATAGATATCATTAATAGAACATATTTCGCTCATAAAAAGATCGACTTTTTTCATCAATTTTTTGTCAAACTATTCCAAAGAAAATTATATTGCATGCGACCTACACTCCAGACAATAACTACCTGCCTAAAACGTCTCGGCGTAGGTACGACGCGGCCACGTATAGATACTCGGACTTTTTTACTTTCTCTTGAAGTTAATTCAATATTTTTGTACTAAAGTGAGTGAAACCAATGTAGAGGTTTAATTGCTTGTTTATTATACTTTCCGTATGCAAAGTATGTGCACTGAAAAAAAAACAATCTGTATATCAGTGCGATCCGATGGGTGACCGCGGGTGGCATTTATTACTGAGCGCTACCGTGGTTCGGATGACACGTTAAATTGTAGGTCCCGGTCGTTCTAACCATTTAGCCATGTAGGAGGCCTTTAGGCTGCTTAAAAACTCTGACACCAGGACTAGCCAACCGGCCCAAACGAACTTTACTTATTGCGAACGGGATAGCGTGCAATCATAAAAGCAATTTTCCAATGGTTCATAAATTTAGCTCTACTATACCTATTGTTATTTCAATATCAACCAGCAGACAGCAAAAAGGTGAAAAAATAACGATTTCCACACAAATATTATAAACGTAAAAGTTTCCGTCTGTGTCTGAACTGAACGTAAACTTTCGCAACTGTCAGAAAAACACTAGGAATAGCGGTTAAAATTGCAGAGCCATAAAATGATTACAGGGTTGCACTGTGGCATTATTCTTTGAGCGGCCTAAAATCAATACGGCCTCTACCATGAGCTCTTAGCTGGATCGAATTCGCTTCAGCATTCCATTTCTGGCGTTCAGCTAAGGCCGGACCACACACTATGTTGGCTTCAAATTACAGTCTTGCTTCCAACACTCAAATGTGTCGATCTTGGATGATCAAAATCAGTCCAAGATCGATCCATACATTGGGGTGTTGGAATCAATACTATAATATGTAACCAACATTGCCAATGTGTGTCTTTAGCTGAAAGCCAGAAATGGAATGCTGAAGCGAATTTGATCGATAAAAGTAAGGAAACTCAAACGATCGAAGTCACATATTGTACTGGGCATTGAGATGTCGGTACCTACTGAGCTAGTCTGTACGAACTTACTGGTATAAATTTTATTTATTGAGATAAAAACGATTTGACAAACAATTACATTCATCTCACATTAATTAGATCAGATTAAAAAAATACAAAACATAAAAATGTTTCCTTGCTCTAATAACGTTTCACACTCGTTTCATAGATATAACCCCCCAATAAGATGCCCAGTGCCATGGCACACATAAGACAAGGACAATCAACACTGAAATCCAGAAAAGACATTTCAATTATTCACTATTAGTTTGGCCGGGAATTGAACCGTAACTCCCCGCACCTAAGGTGCGTCGCCATGATCTCATAAGAAGTTCAATCTAAAGTGAAACTTTGATCAAAGTTTTAAAATGTTGATGATATCAAGATAGAATCTGTGGCGACAGCTGCAAAAAAGTAAAGCAATATCCATACCTACAGACATAGAACAATCCAGAAGTTCAGTACATTTCCCAAACACGTCGCTTAAGGAGTTTCGGAGCCGAAGATGTCGAATTCCACGTACTGTTTACCGAAACTCGGAAGATTCCCGAAAGTACGCACTCGAGTAGGGTTACCAGATGAAATTAGAAAGTTCGGAGAAAAAGTCTGATTTCCGTTAAAGGCTTGCCATTTTACGCAATTTGCAAACAATTATCGCACGGGGTTCCTCAATGAAGTCTAGATTGAAGTAGGCAATGGACATAGGAGCCAAAGGAATTAATATGAAGATATTGGTAAACCAAAACTACATTCGTTTCGTCTGGCTCTATACATTTTTCTAAAGGCCCTGGCGGAAACCAGGAAAAACGAACAAAAAAAGGCAATAATTTTCGTTTAGTATACAATTTACTAAGGCCTCTGATCAAAATAGTCTAATTTGCCTCCACTATTCGTCAATTCTAAAAACACTTTCGATTTTCTGAAAGCCCGTCGGGAATCTTAGCGAATATTCCAAATATTATATGATATTAGGACAACATTTTTTTAGATCAGATCAAAGAATATGTAGATAGATGTCATGTCATACAGGGAGGTGAAGACACTGGCGGAAGACGAGACGTGGAAGTTGCTCCACTTACAAGAGCCGCGCTCTTAAATCCTGAATGAATCAGGACAAATCTAGAGAATGGTAACCCTACCCCCAAGTTCCCTTCGTATCGGAGCTTATGTTTAAATTCCCGGGCCTTTCATAATAAAATTATAAGTCGAATTAACTAACTTTCCCCATCCATCCGTTTACGACACTCATCTGGAATATTTTGCGAACTCGATGATGTCCTTCACTAATTCTAAATTCATTACGATACTCTAAATTTATTACGGTTTCCGAAATTCGCGACGATTCTAAATTAATTATTGTTTTCTAAATTCGTTACCGTTGAAATCGTCCGTGGGTTGTTGTCAAAATAAATTGATTTTCTTGTTGAGTTGGTTTGGGAGCATGGATTTATGAATTGTCTTTAAGTTTGGCCTTGGTTCCATTGCTAGCTCACTAAACGAATTTTAGAGTTATCTGTACATTTTTCTATTTCGGTAAAACAGAAAGAAATATGGCTAGTGCTATCAATGTAGTATGCCAGTATGTGGTGGAGGCAAGGCTTTAAAGTTTGGCTCCTGCTACGTACCTGATTGTACCTAATTGTACCTAATTGTTTTGTCCCGAATAAAATTTTCTGTATTTCTGTATTTCTGATTTTTTAAGGAGATCTGACTTATTTTGACATCTCTCTCTTTTTGGTACAATTAGTAAAAGAAAACCGAAGCCTATATTCACGCCTATCTAAAAAGGATAATTGGGCCATTTCCACCACGATAACTAAATAGTGAATTCATATACACCATTGGTTTCTTCGAAGAACATATGCAGGTAAGCAGGAACTGTTTCTGCTTGGAATACATTAAGTTCAACACACTCTGAATATTCTGAATAATCATTACAATAATGGGTACTCCACTACTAATTCTACTCCGCGTTTGAGCGCAATGTCACTGCTATTTTCCTTTGACGAATCTTACGAGATGTGTCAAGACGTACTATCAATTTACATAATACCCGCGGTAGTCGTGTCACTACCTAAACACCACACTCCTATCGTGACATAATATATCATAGGAGGTGTCTGTTGTTCCCGCAAGTGCTACAATTGTCGGATAGCCAAAAGACATATTTGAAGTGATTTTTCTCGAGTGGGTATCATCACTATACATAGTGTTGGTTCGATTATAATTAATAACCAGTCTATTTACTCACTTTCGGCCGTCTAGACAACTAAACTAGTTGCCAAAAAAGGTTTACATCATCTTTCGCAATTACGTATTTTCGATTAAGTAATAAGCGCAGATTTTCTTTCGCACATTTTCAATATTTTTTTCTTAAGATTGTGTCTCATTTTGGCGACATAAAATTTCACGTAGAGACGACAAAATAAGACTATCTTTTCATCACTTCGCCGGGCAAAGACGTGACTGTATCAATGAGATTAGGCTATAAATGCCGTGAAGTAAATTCTAGGTCCGTTGGCAACAAAAAGAAGGGTTTTGGCAATCATCGACCCATGTCGATGTGAAAAAAACTAATTATGTATTGAGTTATATGCATTCAAAGCTCAGTTTGGCCGTAACTCGCCAGTCAATATCACTATGCTTTGCTTTGTCTCTCATGTTACTGAGAGGAATAAACTTCTATACCATTTTAGCCGTGCGAAAACTAAACAATACCACGGAAATGCATATATATCCCTTTTCACTGCCACACGACGAATTACGAGTGATAGAGAGTTTATGAGGATGCGCATGTTAGGTACTCGTATATCACAGAGCTTTGAACTATTGTAGACATAGAGATCCAGAGAGAGGCGTTATCTTAAATACACTTCAACAGATGTATGTACCTACATGTGTAATAAAGAATCATGAACCGCAAAATGTATGTTTACGAAACATTTATCGTAAAATGCAGTGTTGTGTGTGCGCGTATGAAAAAGTGATTTTTTGCGCTCTGTGAAGTATAACTGTAATAATTGTGTAATTTTATTGCCATGAACTGCGTTCTTAGTTGTGATTTAAAACAGGATTTCGTGCGTGATCACGTTTCCGTTAGATCAAAACAACAAGTCCCATCTTGATAGATCTGTGACTGATGTATTAGAGATAATTATGCATATCGGAGCTATTTCAGAGAGCCACTCAACTACCTCTAATGCTGTCAAAGCAAGATGATCACTAATCACACAGTAGGCTTTCTGCTTCCAGTTCAATATAGACAGGAAACATTACTTAACATCTTATTCCGCGTAACTTCCATCAATACAATGCCGACTTAATTAAAGCCTAATTTTCCCACGTTCGTTCCCCGAATAACCTTTTAATTACCGACACCCTTTTGATACCCCAATAAGATTCGCCAATTTCGACAATTAATACAAAGTGTCTCGGCTAAATTAATTTCTAGGGGGACCATAATTTCCCAAAAGTTAATGAACGTTTAATCAAAAGGCTAATCTAGAGCTCCACTATTATTAAACCCGAGTTTTACGATTACGTCGACCCTAAAGGAAAAATAGGTTTGAGAATTTAATAGAGTAAGTAACCGACCTTTTTTGTGATGTACAGCCATAATTTTTATGATTCATATTTAGGGTTCCGCGGCCGCTTCCCGCTTCTTCGATGTATGTTTATCTCGTAAACCACATATTACGCTTTATGTGACCGTTAGCTAGTAAACTTAAGTTATGGTTTGATATTATGTAGATTTTAATGTTTTGGATATAATATAAAGCCAATTGTACATAAGCTAGCTATGAAACCTTTAAACCTTATGTGTTTTGTCTCAACCTATGTAATATTATTAATAATTCAATATTTAAGTTTAGCCATAAATAATGCTACCTACTGATTGTTAACTTACTCCGGAGAAGGAGTACATTTTAACTGTTTAATAAATTTTAAGAAAATCAAATTCATACTATACTACTACTGAGCCGTGGTGGCTTAGAGGTAGTGACACCTACCTTACAATCGTGAGGTCGTGGGTTCAAATCCCGGTCCCGTACACTACACTACTGGCTTTTCGGTAAAGGAAAACATCGTGAGGCAACCTGCATATGTCCGTAGAAGAAATTCGATGGCGTATGTGAATCCACCAACCCGCACCGGGCCAGCGTGGTGGATATGGCCCAATCACCCTTCGTGGGTAGGCCTATGTCCTGCAGTGTACTATTAAAAAAGGATGATACAGTACAGTACTATACTACTATAATACATACATTCTACTTCCTACTAATATTATAAACGCGAAAGTTTGTGAGGATGGATGGATGTTTGTTACTCTTTCACGCAAAAACTACTGAAATGATTGAAACTTTGCAATAATATAGATTATATATCAGAATAACACATAGGCTTTAAATTATAATGATATTGCGTCAAAAATCAAAATATCATGCGGGCGAAGCCGCGGGTTTAAACTAGTACTGTCAATAATTTACTTCATACAAATATACAGGGTTGTTGGTAATCAATTAGTATCCTCTTAGGGGCTTATTCCGTACATCAAAACTAACAACATTTGTCAAAACTCAAAATAAAAAATCTGCTGTTCCATACATTTTGTCGAGGGTGAACGATATTTTTCTATGGAACAATTTTTTTTTGATATTTGATAAAAGTCGTTGAACAAAAGTTGTTAGTTTTGATGTACAGAATAAGCGCCTAAAAGGATGTTAATTGATTACCAATAACCCTGTAAGTACATAATAAGCAAAAATTCTTTTTTCAACGCAACAAATTTTAGTTATGGCCTTTTGAGCCAGATTTATCAAATTTCAAATACGTAGAGTTATTATCACCCCGACCCACATTTTTAATTAACAAATTAAATGAACATCTTTCGCGAAGGTCGGAACAAAATAAGCGCCCTCCAGGATGGCACACCGCAATCACCACTCGACGTTAATTTTCTTGTAAATGTTTCGTACAATTAAAGTTGAAGGAAGACATCAAGGGCCGAAGTGGGTTGGTACAAGCCTGCCAACCGCTTCCTGAAGATACCCGCTACCGCAACGGGGCCTTTTATAATTAATACTATACGGAACACTTTGTATCTATTATGTATTCGTGCTTTGGTAGTTGTCAGGAAAATGTGGTGGAAGAGGCTATTTGAATGTACTTAAGCGATTTTAGGATTTGGGTCGAATAGATAGACGGTTTATAGAAGCTATATTTATTATCTAAATAGCTACAGATCTGTTTTATTTTACTATTAGTTTCATTTTTTTATTATGGTACTGTACTGTACTGCAGGACGTAGGCCTACCCACGAAGGGTGATTGGGCCATATTCACCACGCTGGCCCTGTGCGGGTTGGTGGATTCACATACGCCATCGAATTTCTTCTACGGACGTATACAGGTTGCCTCACGATGTTTTCCTTCACCGAAAAGCCAATGATGTAAAATTCCGTACATAAGTTCCTAAGAAACTCATTGGTACGGGATCGGGATTTGAACCCACGACCTCACGATTACAGGTCGGGTGTTACAACCACTAGACAACCACGGCTTCACACGGCTTATTATGGTAAATATAATGTAATGTTAGAGTTGAGAATCGTAGAACCGTCAATTAATTAGTCATCTATCTCAATCAATTAGTATGGAGTACAGGTAGAGTAATGGTAATTAAAAAAATACTTAAGGTACCAAAAAACAATATTTTTTAAATAAACCTAGTCGACATATTATACAGTTTAGCTAGATAACTTTATATAGTCTTGTAAGGTAAGGCGACATTATACAATTTCTTTAGCGTTATCTAGCTAGTGGTGACTCTTGTGACTCAAAAATAAAATTACTATAATATTTAATATGAAAATTTTGAAAAATCGGGACGGGAAATGCGCTAATTAGAAAATGTAATTAAAATACACATTTTGAAAACTACCCGTTCTGAACCCGACCAATCCAATCTAAAAATTAATTTATTGTTATGATTTGTTCATAGATTTATTTTAAAGATGTTTACAGCATAGCTATCATAGTTTCCTGTCTAGACGGGCCCCAGACAGTGATAAAAAAAAATCTTCGTCCGGGAAGTTGTTCAAGTTACGTCTCTATTTAATAAGTCGGTCGTAGAATTTTAATGGGACGAGGTGATTCGTCTTTGACTTCGTTTGCTGTAGTTGGAGGAAAGGCTTGTTCTAGGGAGGTATTTCTGAGCAATGGAGATTTAATCTCATTGTTTTTGCATTACAGTTATTCTTCGATACAAATTATACAGCAAACTTGTGTCGTCTTTTTATGTGTCTGTCTGTTTATTCTCTTATATTACGTATCTTTTAAGGTAGGTACTTAACAGATTCGAACGCGGTTTTAAATAAATTTTAGAATATTTCTTTCGGTAGGTTTAGGTATCTTCTTGGTAAGCGTGTTACATCCTAGGCCGCATATCTGCTTAACATCAGGCAGTGTGTAGTCAAACGCAAACCTAAAAAAGGTATAGGTAGTTATGATAATTCGGTAGCAAGAGGGAAAAGCCAGAACGGGTAGCTAGTAAGATATAAACTGTAACAGTCAGAGAGGAACAAAGAAATAGTGGATGAATTTTTTGAGAGATGGTATATGAGAAAAAGAAATTCATTTTGAGATGATGTTTTTAGATTGAAGTGTTGGTTAAAGAAAACGTGCTGTCTCGACCCCACCTAATGGATAAGGGCAAGAAGATATTAAATTTATATCAAGATAATTAAAGTGACCGAAATGACCTGAAGTGATTAATAATTCCAATCGGCTAATTATACTTATAAATAGGTATTTATTTATATACGCTGTTTTACTATATCGATCAAGTAAAAAAGAATAGTCGTGCTGGGAGCTGTGGGTAATTAAATAATAAAATAAAATGAAGATTTTTCTTTCAATAGCAAGAGTTAAAATTTTACTCGAACAAGGTAAAATGTACTGGAATGTGTCTAGGTTATGTAGTTTTCCTAATCGTAAATAGATCAGTAACAACTAAAAATAATTGAACTACACTAAAATTAGGTTTCGTTTCAATTTAACAATGGCTGCGACGACATTACGAGCACGACATTGGTAAATTAAATTGTATCAGTTGATATTTAGGTATAGAAATTAAGGTGTCTAATCATAAAACTATTACTAAAAGTCGTATTATATAGTAGATTGTATCATATGGGAGCAAAATAATATTTTTACGGCGAGGGCGCTTTTTTGAATCCAGAGCGAAGTGAGGGATTCTAGAGTAGAATCCCAGGCGTAGCGAGGGATTGTTTAGTAGAATCCTGAACGTAGCGAGGGATTCAAAGTACGTCGCCCGAGCCAAAGATACTCGTATATTTTGCGCCCGAGTGGTACACTCTACTTTTCATCACCTCTATGAGAAAATTAAATTCGCCGCATATTTTATTGTAATATTATTATTTAATAAAACGTAGAATAGCAAATAAATTGAAATTAAATGGTATCTAATAATAAAACAAATGTAAACTTATATTTACATTCTTTTCATTCATTTTCTTAGCGCTGAAAACTAAGATTACAAATACTTCCAAATTCAAAAAGTGCGCGGCAAAGATCATTTCGGCGCACTTATAAAGTTCCTTATAGAAAACACCTCCTCTGGGCGCACTTAAAGCTGAACCAAGTAGTCCTTTTCGAATAGATGTGATAAAAAAGTATGTTATTATAACAGGGTTTACTGGTAGGTAAGTATATTCAGAGTTATTCATAAGTCTGTACCTACATATTTGTGTCAGTCATTTATAGTAAATATCTGAATATTGAAATGAAGTCTTTGTCTCCCAGCTACATCAAAAGCAGTACTTGTTTATGCTACATAATGAGACAATTTATATAAATATACAAAGACCGCGCTGTTTCCCTCAGAATTCTTTAATTTTTCCGGGTTAACAATGTTAAGGGGGCGCCTAATGCCAAAATCAAGCGAAAGGTGTATTTTTAAAGATGTGGTGTAAAGGTAATGGTAATGAACATAAATATCCATATTAAAAAATACTATAGGAAAGGAAAAAACCTATAGCAGAGTAGTCGCGTAGAATTTTGGAAAACAATATGGTTTCTTAAGAAAATATTTAAACTTAGCATCATAAAAAAAAAATTTATATAATCAGCGACAACACCACATTATTTTTGACAAATTACTTAGCCAGACTAATGTTCTAGTAGAGTAATCGATTAGTTTTTTTAATATATGTATGCTTAAATTTTGAATAAAAAAATAAAATGTCACATATAAATGTAAGCTGGCGCTTGAAGCCAAAATCATCGTCAACTGTGTCATGCGATTTTCGACTCTAACCAAAGCAGTATAGATAATAGCGGGTGATACAAGAAGCGAGGGTGAAATCTGTTTTTTTCATAGCATTAGGCGCACTCTTAACGTAAACCTATACTTAACTGCAAAAAAACCAGTCAATCTGTCTCTCCATAGCTGCATGAAAGAGTAACAAACAGATACACTTTCGGATTTCAAATTTTAGTAACAATAGATAAATAACAAAAACAATTTATCTAAACCTCCATGAATACTTATTCAGTGCATGGAGACCGCTCGCAAAACATGTATTCTACTGGTTACTTGTTATTGGTTGGTTATCGGGTAGAAACCGAATTAGACGAGACTTTCTTAGCACATTTCTATTTTTGCGTTGCAATTCATAACGTAAACAAAGGGAAAGTTTTAATTATGATACTAAAACACCAATTCACTTGTTAATAAAGCCTAGGTCAGACACAATGGCTCGTTTGTACATCAGTGAAAATAACCCACATACACAGACTAAGCAAGTACAGATGGATTAGAAGCTATATCCATTCTATCCATTCTATTCATTCTATTCTCATTCATTTCATTTCTCCATTCCGTTCCCGTAAAGAAGTTATTTTAGATGGCATCTTATGCTTAACCCTAACGCATTTGTATTTTCACCTGATTTCTTCAAGTCACCCGTCGTGGGTAGGCAAATGTTCCGCAGTAAACTAAAAAAGGGGGTCGTTGCAGGCTGCCGCACTTCAATTAAAATGAAAGTCAACGTTGATTTAAAAAAAAAACATTTATAGGGTGATTTTACCCATTGTTCTTTAAGAATCTACACATTTATCGCTTTAACTGCAGAGGACGGAGAGTTTACTTAGTTCCCAATTTTCATTTCGTTTGAACACGGTAGTAAGTCAAATGGTATAACAACCCAACAAGCAAAATAGTCGAATAAGGAAACATTTACTCGACTAAACATCGAATAATTGTTGAATAGTAGCTACATACGTACAAAATTGTGCAGTAAAAGTGTTTATGTTATGTCTTTTAGTGCAAATCGTATAGAAGTGCCCGTATCTGGCTTATGTCACAAATAAATGCTATACGAGGGCTATAATAGTGTTTGATTTACTATTTAATGTGTAAAAAAAGCTTTTATACGACAATTACCTGACATACTTTTTATTTAGCAAATTTGTCGAATACTAGCTACCCGGTGATTAAATAGCAACGTAGTTTCTTTTATAACACGGTAAAAACACAAGTCGAATTATAGTTTTCCAATTACAGTTACAGAACCTCAAGTGTAACAATTTTATTATAGCACTTTTATTCGACAAAATATTGAGTAAAAGAGTTTTTGGTACTTTTATTGCTCAAAAACCCAAAACATGGCCGCATATGAATGCAACGCAGTCACATTTATTCGACGAATAGTCGAGTTAGTATGATATAACAGCAACAAATTTACTAGTGTTCGCGTAATGGCTCCCTAGTAGCATATTAATAAAATTAAATGGAATTTATAAAATATATCTACAAAATTATTGCAAAAGACGCGTGGCCCACACATATATGTTAAATAATACATTATAGTTTAAGTTAAATTGCCAGTAATTTTTCTATATAATTATGTAGATATACATTTAGATATAGAAACTGTATTATTTTTAATAATTACTAAATGGACATAACACCTCTGTCTTTTTAAAATATTTTAAGTGACAAACACACAAAGACTGGTGCATTTCCATAACGGCACAGAATACGCAATCGTTCTAATTTAAAATGGAATAACAGTGCAAATTTGGCGTTTAACGAACAAAAATGTCGAATTGTAGCAAATTAGCAGCGTTTACTTCACTTTATTGCTGATTAGTGGCAACATAAACACTTCAACTCTATCAATAAGGGGTACCGTTGCAGCTATATTGCTTTTACTGCACTAAATTGGGATCGTTTTGCTTTTATTCGATGTTTATTCCACAAATCATTCGACCTATTTACACAGTTACTGCACTTCTACAGCACTTTTTAGTGCTATAATCTGCGCCTTTTTCGCGTTGTATAAACGTTGACTCGACGTTTATAGCACTAATTATGGGATTTTTATAGAACTAAACAGTAAAACCAAAACGTCGCCGCGACTGTTATAGCACAACTTTTTGCTAGTTGGGAAGTTACCGGAGTCGTACTTTTTAGAAAATATAATTGTCATGATCATGATTATTGATAAAATATTTTTTTAATGAAATTGGAGTCATTTATTAAGGAAAGCATGTTTGTTTATAGTTCTTCATTCAAAGTCGTTACTGGCAACATCTGATTTCACGTCGTCAATGCAGCAATGTCACATGAGTTAAGTATCTGTAATCTTTTTATTCAGTGTTACTGAACTGAACAACGCATCATTGTAGGTTTTGCACGTCTACCTGAGGTCATCTCACAAGCTGCGTGCTGTAATAGGCTTTCTCACCCTTGTTTTTGTGGTTATTTTTGCTTGTATTGTAGAGGTGTAGCGTGATGAGCAGCTTTTCTTAGAACAATATGGTGGTTTTAATGACTCTTTAGTATTCCATACCAGTTACGGCAAGTCGGTGTTTTGACTATGCTTTGAGCATTGTTTTAGTGCATCTCTAGTAGAGATTCTCTACCATTTTTAGAGCTTCGATCTAATATGGAAATGGGAGTCCTTTACTCGTAGGTAGATAAAAGAGACTTCAGGGTCAGTCTGTTCTTTGATCCCCGTACAGCTGATTGTTGCAAATGAATTTTAGAGCTCTAAAATTGATCTGGTATCTTTTACATTTTGAAATAAAAATAGATGGATATTATTTTGATCCAGTTCTAGAGGATAAGTTTGTTTATTTCGTATATGAATACAGGAAATATAACTTCCTACAAATTTAGTGCAAAATGTGCTATTGTAGTAGAATCATCGCCTTGGCGTGATTTTATTAGTGCGACAAGCATTTAAACTGAATGAATAAATAATACTCTTATACTCAAAATCCTGCTTTCCGGTATATACAAAATCTAAAACTACATAAACTACTACTACATAACAAGCAATTGAATCAGCCATAGTATATACAACATTCGAGTAAAGATAAAAAATAATAGCTTTCAAAGAGCCATTTTGAATTCATTGGTTTAATTTTTATATCGTGTATTAAGTATTCCCACCAAAAACTCCCACTAACATAAGTTACACAAGCAACAATAAAACACGTTACACAATTCCGATTCCGATTAATGTTTCGATTCCACAAATAAAAAGCAGAACTAAATCCCAAGAAAACTATAATAATTTTGAACATTAAAAAATTCTGTTCGCGTTATCGTAAATGACCGTGACACCATGCGGGCGTTGCTCCATTGTAATACGATTTAAAATATGCAATAATAACCTATTATGAAGGAACAAAGGGTGTCAGGAAACAAACGAACAATAGTGTTTTTCTATTTAATTAGGTAGATGTAAGCCATATAGCAATGAGAAGAGCTCTCTAGATACATTCGAAATGCGCTTTGTACAAAATTGACACTTTCCTCCGCTTTGAAAGACAGAGAGAGCCCGTTACAAGCTGGACATATTGGACTACTTTTTATGGCTTCAAGTTTTGAGCGCGAAAGTCCTGTTTTTTTTTACGCGAGAAAATGTAGACGTTAGCCAATTCAATTAGTCATTCGTCAGTGACGTATGACTAATTAAAGTGGCGGAAGCAAACGTGCAGTGCTGACCTTACCTATATACCCTATAGTGGAATAAGGTAGAAAGATACTTCCAGTAATTATATGGGGCTTGTTTGCAAAATTGACCACGTTAGTCAAACTGAATCTATAATTACGACTGTACGTTTCTCGTATCGTCCATACGAATGGAAAACAGTCGTACGTAACGTCAGCAACAAAGAATGACATGCGCTGTGTCAATCGACTCGGTATTTTTGTGGGCTGTATCAAAATTGTCATCGACAACACCTTCCGCTTCAATTTATAATAATTTTACGCAAAAAATCGCAATACCGATTTCCACCGTATACACAATTTGAACAGTTTGCACGAATCGATGTACATTATTGTTGATTTATCAAACATGGCAGAGCCGATTTCGAAAAAAATTAAATGGGACCACGTCGGAAGTATACTTTTTCGAACTTAAAAAGTTTTTTTTTAAATCCGTTCATAATTGGAAAATTATCGATGAACATACACAAAAATAAAAGATAGTATCTCTTCCTTTTTGAAAGTCGGTAAAAAGACAGAGAGAGCGCACTACAAACTGCTCTAGAGTAGTTTTTGTGGCTACTGTATGTAGATTGTATATTTGCTGTTCCAAAATTGATTTGTTTGCAAAATTCTCCACGTGAGTCAAACATAACCTACAATTACGAGTGCACGTTTCTCGTATCGTCCATCTCAATGGAAACCGGTCGTGGAGAGCCACAAAGGTTGCCGGGCGGCCCCAGGTCGTCGACCCCGCTGACCGACGCCCGCGCACCTTTTCTTACGCTAAAGTAAGCACTAGGCTCTCTGTTGCTTTACCTGTGTAGGGCTTAGAAATGTGACTTATCGCTTTTGATATATGAGATCTAGTAAGTACTACCGTAAGTCATTGTTTTAAGGCCTAGAAAGACGTATGTCTAGACACATCAGCCTTTTAACTATTACCGTAAGGCATTGTTTTTAAGATCTAGAAATTTGATTCATGTCTTTTGACACAAAAGACCTGGTAATTATTGTCGTAAGCCATTGATTTAGAATCTAGAATACTACAAACTGAACCTGCTCCAAATACGACCCGAAAAATTAGCCGCAAAGTAACAAGTTTGCTAATTTTTTTTTCAAAGATTTTTAACCTTTTCCGCCTTAAATGCAGAGTTGCTTCGGCTTGGTTAGACGGTGTTTTGTATTTTTTGCTTTACGAATTATTTTTATTCACTTTCAACGGTAAAGTACAGACGAACTGCTCCGAAATACTTAACTCAGCGTTTCTTATTGACAAGGCGGTTTATGTATACAGGGCCCAGTTTTAAATGCCATTTTCTTTGAGATTACTAGTCTTTATCTTCATGCCATAAGCGCTAATAACTCAATGTTGCCACGTCTCGCCGTTATGCGAGACCTAGAACCTTGACGTTAAGATCTAGAGCGCCGATTCTAGGACCTTCTTATTACTTGAACTAATACATTTTCAAGCTATGCTGATTTTCAATTTTATATTTCACTAGTTTTTACCCGCGGCTTCGCCCGCATGATATTTTGATTTTTGACGCAATATCATTATAATTTATAGTCTATGTGTTTTTCTGATATAAAAGCTATATTATTGCAAAATTTCATCTCAATCCGTTCAGTAGTTTTTGCGTGAAAGGGTAACAAATATCCATCCATCCATCCTCACAAACTTTCGCGTTTATAATATTAGTAGGAAGTAGGATGTAGACTGAGTTACAATTATGTAAGACATCTGCAAAAATCTAGAATCTTATAATATGTATCGCCGATGCAAAGAAGCGTTATGCTTACTAACATATTCTGTTGTAATACTAAATCACAGAATAACCTGTAACTAATACTTTTAGTAACTTCGTAGTAACTATGGTAGAAATAAACACGTATGGTTACGTTTGTGTGGTTTTTTGCGCCTTTTCAACGGTTGTCGGTGCTCATTTATTCAATTATCGTAGAATAAAAAGTAGAGTTCATCACTCCGTGTCGACTGGTGGTGATATCAATAAACGCTTTGTAATCTTTACGCAAGCATAAAGTTCGATTGATGAGTACTCTTGGCAAAACTTGTGTTTTTTAGTTATCACCGATGTGAAGAAACAACTGAAAGCTGCAGTGTCACGGATAACATTGGAGGCGTCAGTTTTTTGACCGACGAACCACCGGAGGAGGTATACAATTCGACGCGTACATATTTTTTTATGCATAACGCATAACTTTTTTCATAGCACTCCGATTTCAATAATTCTTTATTGGAAAAAGTACTCGTATACTTCGAAATTGGTCCCATTTAAATTTTATTGAAATCGGCTGAGCCATTTTTGATAAATCAACAATAATGTGAAAAATGTTACATCGATCCGTGCGAAATATTTGCGAATTCTGTACACGGGTGAAGTCGGTCATGCTAATTTTTGCAAAAAATAATCTTGTTTCAATATGGCCTACACATACCTACTGACGGATTGAATGAGCTTTGTTTAATTTCCAGTTTATTCAACAAATTTCAATTAAATACCAAAAAAATTAAAAACCAATAAATTTCATCATCAACGTTGTACTCATTATGACTAAATCCATTATTTTTATGCGTATTTGGTAAAGCGCATACTAGATAATTACAAATTATTTTTATAACATGCGTTTTTAACAATCATTTTAAAATACTAAATACACAGAACTTTTGAATGCTATGTCTATCTCTACACTAGATCAGTATTATATTCTTCTTCTTCGTTGTGTCGTGAAGAAGACGAGAAAGTATTGTATCAATCTTAGGACACATCGGGAAGTTATTGGAATTCTAGAGGCTAATAAAAACTAACTCGAATCTAACAAGTACAGGATTGTAAGTACACAATGTAGCAATAGTCAATACTAAACAAAGATTTCTCCAATCGCGATAAACACCGATGTTAACAAGCCTAGCTGGAGTATTTTATTGACCAAACAGTATACGAACAAGATATCCGCCCACCTTGATAATAAATTAAACGTGGTTTAAGTGGACAGGGAATTGGCCACGCGATAGCCTTCTCCTTGTACTTAAGAAAATAAATAACCTACTAGAACGCGTGGGCTAGTAATGAAAGAAAACCTAAATTTGTCTCATAGTAAGCAGTTTTCGTACTAGCTTTTCTTGATCTTTCAGGTATGTGGGAGTATATTCAAACGCTCATTATCACAAAGGCGCGGGAGCCGTTTTTATATACTCGTACCAGAAATCATAATTTGGATTCGTGAGAAATCCATAGTATGTTTGGTTTCTCCAATTTGATTGATTCTGGGTACTCCATTTCTTGAAATCCCTTAGTATCCTGGTATTTTTACGAGTTCCTACCCAATTTAAGGGAATGAGGCTAGATCAACTATCTCATTTGGACATTTGTGTATTTCAGACATATGGTAAAAAAAATATTGGTAAATAATTTTATCAACATCTTTTGTGGTAATTTTAATAATGTAAGTATCCTAAAGTTGTTATACGGTCTGAAAGAATAGTAAACTTTCAGACCTCAATAGTATGCCGCGCTCCAAGACACAAATCGTTGACGTTGGTCAGAAGGCCGCCCAACTACGAGTAAAATGGAATTGGGCTGGACATATCTGCCGCATGTCAGACGATCTGTGGGCCAAACTCTCTACACAGTGGGTTCCCCATGCTGTCAGACTCACGCCCATGCGGAGATGGCGGGATGAACTGGACTCTTTTTTTTTTGTAAAAACTGGACCTAAATTGCTTTGGAACGTGAAGAGTGGAAGGAGAATAGGCCTTCCCTCCTTTGGGATGGGACGGAACAGGCTAGTAATAATAAATAATAACGTATACTACGTTTTTGTGCATGGTAGAAATATACATACTTGACTATCATATTTTGTTTGAGATATTTCCTTAACAAATAAATATTGATTTGGCTTTCAAGTTTTTACAAAATGGATTTTCTTCGAGACCTCTTAGATAAAAACCTAGCTAACTTTTTCTCCAAATTTTCTTTCATAACAGATTTCTAGAACATTCAATTAGGTACTTGACTTCAAAATAAGCTGTCTATTTTATTGAAGAGCCCTGAGAGCCCGGAGCTTAGTAAGGGCTATAAATAACGGGACGTACAATATTTTCTACTTTATCCAGTGTTGCCAGTATATATTTATTCCAGTAAACATTTATTTTTAAATCTGCTAGTCGAAATAATATTTGTATTATATAACCAGTGCAGTGGTTTAAATGTTAATGTATTTGAGTATTTTTGACCGACGAACCACCGGAGGAGGTTTACAATTCGACGTGTAGATATTCTTTTTTATGTTTAACACGCATATCTTTTTCATAGTAGTCCGATTTCAATCATTCTTTTATTATTGAAAAAAGTATACTTCGAAATTGGTCCCACTTAAATTTTATCGAAATCGGCTGAGCCATTTTTGATAAATCAACAATAATGTGAAAAATGCTACATCGATCCGTGCGAAATATTCGCGAATTCTGCACACGGGTGAAGTCGGTCATGCTATTTTTTGCAAAAAACAATCTTTTTAATTTTGCCGTGCTGTGTCATAAATAATGATAAATTAGAATTAGAACTCAAAAATATAGCCGATGAATAAAACTCAAATAGATGTACAATGAAAATGAAATGAATATTTCTGTTCGTAATCGTTAGACGACAGCTAGAGATGGTGCAGATTTCTCATCAATTTCTTTTCGCAAGGAAAACTTTAAATGCTACAATAGCGTTAAATACATTGCATGAATTTTATTTTAGTAATTTATATACACCCCATCAACCGTGTCTCTAAAAAATTGCAATGTTCATCTTGTGTTAAATGCGTATTATTACAAAATAATTTGCTTTAACTGGCAACACAAGTTTTCGCGAGAAAATCTCGAACAATGAAACTTATAATACATCGCGTGCTTAGTAATTAGTATTACCACCTACTAGTGCACTTTCCATACTTTGTAATGTTAGAGCTTTTATAAGGAAAATTAATTAATTAGCCACTAAAATTAGCCTTTTTAATTAGTCCTTTTAGTGCTTAATTTACGTAGTTAAAGTTACTAATAGCTCTTTTCTCTTGAGACAATTAGGTAAGCGACCAATTTAAGTGTAGACGACTGGAGGAGCCACAATGTCATTTTCGGAGTAAAATGACAAATGTCTTAAGCAAATTTTTAGTTGCCTGTTTTGGTCAACTTTAACTTTATGTTTCGATTCTATATATCTCGTCTGCTATAAAAAGTAGATACCTACCTATTTATTCTGCTCATACATGCCGTGAATAGGATGTAATCAAATGCAAACCTATTACGTATAAAAAATTTGAACTACAGTTAAAAATTATTTCGCTCACTTTCACTCTCCTTGAAATTTTAGGTGAGAAAAAGTGACAAAATAATCTCGATATCGAATAAAAGTCAGGTCTTTCACTAAAGATCACAATTGCGGGAGAATAAAGGAATTATTTTTACTGTCAGCTTTTATAAACAATAAAAAAAATACTGGAGTTCAACAGAAAACTACAAATGTTTTTTATTTTTAGTAAACGCGCCGTGACCAATTTGGCTTAGTGACTATTCTCGCTTGCAAATCCTAGCTGTCATTCCGAGCTATTCTCTTATTATTCCAGTTGTCTAGTGCAGGCAAAAGTGAGCTTTAAACCTATCTTCAGTCTGTTAGCAAGGGGAATAGGGGCGCTGAAACATAGAATAGCAAATTGCCACAGAACATAATTATTTTTCGCCAAAAATGACTCAAATGACTTCAACCGCGTACAGAATTCGATAGTTCGCACCAATCTATGTAGTTATTGCTGATTTTTCATAAACGGCTCAGCCGATTTCGAAAAATTTTAATTTGGCCGCCAATGAAATATTGATCTACCAAACAAAAAAAAACCGGACAAGTGTGAGTCAGACTCGCACATCGAGGGTTCCGTACAAACACGTTGTTAAAATAATTAAAAACCTGTTTTAGCATGTGCTGATGAAGTTCTTTTATACGATACCTTACATGATACGATTTACTAATTTTGAATTTTGAACCCATATTTTGTGAATTTTGAGGCCCTATTTTTTTGTAATTTAAATAAAAATGTTCAGTTTTCAGATTTATTCCTATATGTGTACTCTAAGACAATGATTCTCGCCAAATTTCATAGATCTACGTCAACGGAAAGTACGCTGTAGGTTTTGATTTTTGTGAGTGCGAAATATGCGGTTTTTTACGACATAAACGGCTCCAACTTTTTTAAACGATAACTGAAAAGTTTTTCTTTTACACAACTGCAAGAATTCATAGATATACGTATACAGTTTAAATTTCAACTCGATATCTTTTCGCGTTCCCGAGATAAAGAGTCTTGACATACACACAGACGGACAGACGGACAACAAAGTGATCCTACAAGGGTTCCGTTTTTTCCATTTGAGGTACGGAACCCTAAAAATCGGTTCACTATTTGGTAAAAAAAATCGATAAACATACACAAAATAGAAAACAACTGGTTGCACTCCGGGAGTGCCGGCAGAAGTGATAACTTGCTCGGAACCTGGAACCTCAGAACCTGATTGAAAACTCGTAAGCCGGAAGTCTTACTAATTTTCGGTCAGGTCAGGTGTCCTGACGCGAGTTTCACATTTTTTACCAACCCAAAAAGTGCACAAGAAGTTTTTGGCTTGACGCAAAAATAGAAGCTCCTCCTTTTCGGAGGTCGGTTAAAAATGGTAAGTAATGTGAATTCGAGTAAAAAATTAAGTCTCGCGGAGTGAACGTGGCGGCGACGAAGCGTGACGCTGACGCTTTATGGGAAAATATACGTTTTTCCGTTTACGCTAAGGTCAAAATTGTTTACGCTGAAATGCTTCGTAGCGTCCTTGGGTTATCATGTTACTGAAGCGACAATTTGAACCTACGAGTGACAAGGAGGGATCGGTTCTTCTACTCTTTTAAGGTTTTTATTAACCGATTGCTTACACCAGATACTTAAATTAAATTTAAGAAGTATTAGTAAAAGCCGTGGTGGTCTAGTCACGATTGCAGGTCAGGTGTTACTACCACTAGGTAGTAACACCCGACCTGCAATCGTGAGTTCGTGGGTTCAAATCCCGATCCCGTACCAATGACTTTCTTTGGAACTTATGTACGGAATGTCACATCATTGGCTTTTCGGTGAAGGAAAACATCGTGAGGCAACCTGCATACCTACGTCCGTAGAAGAAATTCGATGGCGTATGTGAATCCACCAACCCGCACTGGGCCAGCGTGGTGGATATGGCCCAATCACTCTTCGTGGGTAGGCCTACGTCCTGCAGTGGACTATTAAAAAGGCTGGTACAGTATTAGTACCACACTTCGGAGGTTAAAACTCGACGTAAAAAACGTCCTATTAGCCGTAACGCCCGTAACACGTTCTCTATCAGGCATAGGCCTACTCAAAATGTTTTCAATGGTACTGGAACTACCGGAACCAACTTGCATTCAACGCGTTCTCGCAGTTGTCATCACACTCCTTCCATTATTAATAAACAAAAATGTCCAACACGAAAACGTTGATATTTTTTGACCAACGAACCCGAGGAGGTACTCAATCATTTCATTTTTTTTTTGTATATTCACGCAGAACTTTTTTCTCAGTAGTCCGATTTAAATAATTCTTTTTTCATTGGAAAGAGTATACTTCCAAATGGGTCCCATTTAAATCTTATCGAAATCGGAGGACCCATTTTGATAAATCATCAATAATGTGAAATATGCTACATCGATCCGTGCGAAATATTCGCGAATTCTGTACAAGGGTGAAGTCGGTTTTGCTATTTTTTGCAAAAAATAATCTTGTCGTACAAAAACTTATACTAAGTCTTCTGATCGTCAGTCCAGTTTATACGCATTAATAATACCTTTATATAAATTGTCTTACTGTTATCTATGCTCTGTGGCCTAAACAGCTAGACTAGTCTCTAAAACCGGTTTTGGTCGTGGTTTGCGACGCACGACTCTCTATTGTCTAGTGAAATCACTTTGTGGTGAACTATACACCACAACGCTCCTTATAAAAGACTGCACTGGGACTATGACTTTGTCGAATTAAAACGTATTGGCTTAGAAACTTTAACACTAAATTTAAGAGACGTCAAATTTTGAGTATTGAAATTAGTCTATTACATTTTTAAAAGGTGATAGTATACGCGAAATTCCATCTCGCACGCCAACAAGCGTGGTTTCAACCCGATCCCATACCAATAAGTTCTTTGGAATTTATGTACGTATATACACACCACTGGCTTTTCGGTGAAGGAAAACGTCGTGAGGCAACCTGTATAGGTACATTTATAGAAGAAATTCGATGGCGTAGGTGAATCAAACAAACTAAACCGAGACAACAACAAAAATGCTACTTAAATAACGAAACAAAAAAAGTCTAACCAACGACACGAAATTATGATGATGAGTGCTAGCGGCCCAATCAAGTTTCGCGAGTAGGCCTATGATCAGAAGTTGTGTTCAAACTTTCGCGATTTGAACACATTATTATTTTGTACTACGGTCTACCCGTGACCACGATCGATGCAACTCGGCCGAAACGTCGGGATCATGAAGTATTTAGTTATCTCGTAATTTTAGTACGCGGTTACTCCCGCAGTACATAATAATAAAGAAGATTCAGAAGTAAAAAATAATAATTATTGTTCGCCGAAAATGACATAACCGACTTCCACCGTGTACAGAATTCATAATTCGCCATGTTGTGTCATCCATGTACAATTTACATTATTGTTGGTTTTTAAAAAACCTATTCAGCCTATTTCGATCAAATTTACATGAAACAACCTCGCAAGTATACCCTTTCAAAATAAATAAAAATATTTTTTTAAACAGGTTCACAATGGGCGAAAATATCGATGACCATAGACATAAAATATGTTATGTATGTATTATTATTAATTCAACTTCCCAAAAAGAGGAGGTAATACTTCTTCTATTTGGAAGTCGGTTAAAAAATTCGGTAGAATACAGTAATTGTACTGTATTCTACCGAATTTTTTTAGAGCCAGAAATTGTTCTGGCTTTAGATCCCTTAATATCTTTATCCAGCATTAAGTGCACCAGGTAACTTTTGGCCAACTGCCAATCCTGGCGACAGTACAGCCATAATAAAATATAAGTACTCCGCAACCTGACAGGACGATAACGGTGGACATAACGAGGACCACTATAGAAGCAGTAACCTTACTCTCAAGTGTTCGGAAGACGGAGCTATTTGAAATTGCAGTGTTTTCTTAAAGCGTGAGGTTGTGAAACATCCATTAATCTGGCCATTTCTAAGGCTTTTAAGACTTCACAGGTATTCATAGGCATTTTCTTTAAGTGTGAAATTATAGTTAAACGTGCATAATATCTGGCTTTATCTTAGGGCTTGTAGGGCTCCGTACATATAGGCATTTATTGATGATTAAGTGCAAAACGTATTTCCATTTGTCTGGAGAAATAATTGTAAACCATTAAGTCAACCCAAAGACGGAAAGACGACCCTGGTTAGAACCTCAATTACTATCGCGCTACAACCTGCACACAGCCGATCCTATTTAAAACCTATGTTTCTATTATGTATTGGTGAAGCCTATGACCGATGATATGTGATTTTACAAATTTGGAAGTCAAGAGTGAATACGTATATTCTAGGTCTACGTGCTCCATCTTCGGCTACAACTTCGCTATCTATCAAGCGAGTTGGTGGTTGGCAAATGTTGCCCTATTAGGCATAAAAAAGGGCTTGGCTAAATTACATATCGTTTGCAATTTTTATTATTATTATTTTTTTTAAATATTAGGGGACATCTTACACACGGTCTCTGACCCCAAACTAAGCAAAGCTTGTGATATGACTGCCAGAGACTGATATCCTACATACACATATTTTAAATACATACTTACTTATAATATAATATAGATAGAACCTAAATAACACCCAGACATAGAGCAAACACCTATGTTCATCACACAAAATGTTTGCCCTAGGTGGGGATCGAACCCACACCTCTTTGACCCAGAAGTCAGGTTCACTAAGCACTGAGCCACCGAGGCAGTCAATTGGATCCATCATCATCATCTACATTAAAAACGATTGTTTTACTGGGAAAACAGAGGTAGAGGTTCTATTACCACTGACATCTCCGTCATCAGTCAAGCATGTCTGGCTTTTCAAACTGATGAACCGTGCTTCCTAAATGGATACATCAGGATCAAGATACCCCGTGTTTATTGATCGTAAAATGGCCACTACCGTCCAGTGATAACAGTTAACATGATCCGGGGTATTTTTAGAACCACTCTCTTTCAAGATTAGCAATCTTCTATAGTAGCCTAATAGGTGCCACTTACTCTTAACGGCGTAGATTGAGTAATAGTTACTATAAGTGGTGTTGATCGTGAAATGGCAAACGCAAAAAGACCCTTTAGCAGTACCACCACTTTCGCAGATCCGTAATGATGATCGCATAATGTAATGTCCAGCGCAAAAAGTATCTTTCGCAGAATCACCATATCCCTAAAGTCTGATTGGGATAATTTCTAATTTATACATCTAAATTCACCAGGCCGGATTGATTCAAACCTAAGTATTAGGAGGGACCCGTTTTCTGTAATAATCAAATTACATAATATTTATTATTTTCAAACCCTCATGATTTTATTACGGTATCAGCATGCCCGAAGTTTTTACTAAAAGGAAGTTTTGAGAATAACATTATACAATTAATTAATACTTATTATTATGACTTTTTCCAATTGTGACTTTGGTGATATCTATCTATCTTTTTGCGAGCGACCAACTCATAGCATGTTCCGTCTAAAGTTATAACTACGATATTTCTATAATAACGATGTGATTGATAATTTAATCATCTAATAAATAATATTATACAGTACTACCTTCTGCTCGCTACTTCGCCCGCGTCTCATTTTAATTGTTCCGCTATCCCATGGAAACATTTTGTTTTTCTGTAATAAAAGTAGACACTGTCACTTTACGTCTTTAAAGCTATGTCCATGCCAAAAATCAAGTCAATCCATTTCTCCGTTGCTGCGTGAAAGAGGAACAAACTAATAAACCAACAGACACACTTTCAGATTTATAATATTACTAGCTTTTGTCCGCGGCTCCGCCCGCCTTGTATTTTGACCCTTGTGCTATCCCACAGGAACCTTTATCGGGATAAAAAGTAGCCTGTGTCACTTTCCCGACTTTGAATTATATCTATGCCAAAAATCAAGTCAATCCGTTGCTCCGTTACTACGTGAAAGAGGAACAAACCAACAAACTTTTCGAATTTATAATATTAGTAAGTATGATATAGTAAGGATTGCTATTAATAGCTAAAGAACAGTGGCGCCAAAGGGCATCCTTGAGCTGATCCGAGGAAAAGCAAATTGAAATCTACAGCCGCAAGAATCTAGACGAGAATATTAATCAACCGAGAGTTGTAAGCGAAGCGAAGTTAATAAACAGCTTGGAGGTAGAGCAATCTTTGTAGAAAATCTATTTTTACCGTCGATAGCACTTTATAAGGCAGTTGAAGGAACTTATAATAAATTGATATAATTACTTGTTTTTATTTTCATAATATAAGCGTATACGGGGTGTCGTTTGTATGGAAATGTAATGAGTGTAAATATACTCTCGATCTTGCAAATGAGGTTAGGTACTAAGTTACTGCACTAGAGACACTATTCAGTCATTTTCTTTTTCGTTAAAGTTGAACGCGCACCAGTCCGGGACGCAGGATCTGCCTGTAGAGCATTGCCGTATTTGCATACCCCAAAGCCGAAAGAAGGTGATTCCATATTAAAAAGCCGTCTAACCAAAAAAGTTTTACGCACGCTTTAAGCAATGTTTAGCAGTACAAATTGTGCCGTTAAACAGAATTTAAGGCGTGTTTAAATCTTTTGTGGTAAGGCGGAAGGTGTTCATAAAAAAAGTCTGAAGGGATCGCCTTTGGGCTTAGTATACCATATACAACTGCGCATATGTGTACACCGTACGACTTATTTCTGCCAAATTCTGACGACGTTTGACGTTTCCGATGCATTTGGGTAATGCGGCGCGGGCTGGTGAGCGTTCAGCTTTACAAGACACGGTCGGTTATCTGACATAAGCACGCCATCTATCGACAATAGCGACGGTTATGCGTGTTTGTCATACAATACGCTACAAATTACAATAGACTGTGTAATCAAGCTGTGGATACATTGCGATCACAGAATATGACAGATACTTAAATGATACCAGAATCCAAAATATTACTTACATTTATCAGTGTTGTCGAGGACAAAAACATTTCTGATTATTAATCCTACCGCTTAACTTAGTTCTCGCCTGCGCGGTAAAGGGGCGCCGGGGGAAACGACAAAGGGGACAGAGACAGGTGTGGGCGCCGGGGACCAGCCGCCCGGTAGGGTTATAGTCTTAAGTCTTAACCGACTTTACAAAGAAAGATGTTTTCAATTAAGCTGTATTTTTTCTATGTATGACTATTACTTAAATAATCCGTAAAACTTCAATGATATGATTATATTTTTCTGTTTAATCATAATGTAATCCTACTAATATAATAAACGCGAAAGTTTGTGAGGATGGATGGATGGATGGATGGATGGATGGATGGATGGATGGATGGATGGATGGATGGATGGATGGATGGATGGATGGATGGATGGATGGATGGATGGATGGATGCTTTCACGCAAAAACTACTGAACGGATTGAGATGAAACTTTGCAATAATATAGCTTATATATCAGAATAACACATAGGCTATAAATTATAATGATATATTGCGTATGCGGGCGAAGCCGCGGGTAAAAACTAGTGTGGAATAAGCTAATTTAATTACTTAATTTTTTTTTATTCTACTTTTTGAAATTATTTACTAATATTCTAAAAGCATCTTGACTTTTAAACATAGACTTGGAGGATTTTTGATTCTTTTACGTGTAAAACAGGTTTGTCACCTAAAAGGCTGGAGATCGAATCCTTTTAAAGTCGGATAAGTCTTTGTCAAAAAAAGCAATGTTAGGCATCTGATTTCTTCCGTAGTGTAAGTAAGACGGAAACCATGTCAAGGTCTGATAATAGAGCTAGCGTTCTAACTGGTTTACAGACTAAGTATAAACTAAGTACGATAGAATGGCTAAAGTTCGGTTCTAGTTTCTACAAAATGTATACCTAAATATAAATGAGCTCTAAGGAGCCTGTAACAAAACGAAAAAATACTAGGAGTTTTGTCTTCTTTGGTAGAATTTAATATTATGTTTTATAGTTCAATCATATTTTTTGCCTCATCTGTACCAGCCTTTTTTTTTAAATGTCCACTACAGGACGTAGGACCCACGAAGTGTGATTGGGCCATATCCACCACGCTGGCCCAGTGCGGTTTGGTGGATTCACATACGCCATCAAATCTTCCACGGACGTATACAGGTTGCCTCACGATGTTTTCCTTCACCGAAAAGCCAGTGGTGTGATATTCCGTACATAAAATCCAAGGAATCTGGGATTGAACTTACGACCTCACGATTGTAAGGCGGGTGTCACTACCTCTAGACAACCACGGCTTTTGTAGCATATTTTTCTAATATTTCAGGTTCGCGCATATTATATCGGGCTGCAGCGGAGCGGAGCGGGCCGCATCGCAATATTAGTATGGAAATGGGGAAAATGCGGCCCGCTGCGACCCAACATAATGTGCGCGATCCTTTATGGTGATATGATGGAGATACTCGTATGGTTACGTTTGCTTTATTTTTCTGGATGTGCTGTCATGTACAATTGTACACATTAACTACATATTTGGGTGTGTTTTTGTACAAATTTTTATTAGTACAAATATTATTTTTGATTTATGATGATGATATTCTTATTGTTTCATTTTTCCGATTTAAAAAACATCACGAATTTAAATTGTACTTTCCCTATGAATATTGAAAGCAGCACTTCCTAAAATTCTTAGCATGTTCCCTTCTTGATGTTAGAATATAGGTTGAGCATCTATTAAGTTTAATTTAGACCACAAACGCAGTGGCAGTTAACCTTTAATTAGCCTACAGACGGCAAGAAAGGCATCAATTGGACAAAGCTCCGCCTCACATCTGTACGACAAATCTTTGAAACAGGAAATACATATGACTGAAATGAAGTTTGTATTGAACAATGCCTCTGAATGTAGTCTTGATGTCTGAGTTTTTGAACTGAAGAACTGATATGCATTAATGATTAATAAGATACGACAACCAATTTACTTCACATGTCCACCATTGATGAGATGTGCAGATAAAGATCGATAGATCGTCTGATAAGAGTTTTGTTGTTAACGTAAATGAAAATTTTCTACTTTTCGGATTGAGGGCAATGTTCCCAACTATCAAAATAGTTTGCAAACCAGTGACACGTGTACTCTCGCCACTCTACTCGTTAGGCTTAACCAGGCCTTTAATATTGCGTCTCCACGGTACGGTAAGGGTTTTTACTTACTCGATAAAGTTAATTTTATATTTTTTTTTTCTCAACCTATGCTGTCCCACTTCTGTGCAAAGGTTTCCCCCACTTCCTTCCATTTATCGCGTTCTGTAGCCAAATCACGCCAACCTTCCCGGAAAGTGTCAAGATCGTCACACGAGCGTTTCCTAGGCCTTCCCTGCTTTCGCCTGCCCTCCGGTACTTACTGTGTGACGATCCTGGCCGGATGGTCCAGGGTGCATACGAACCACATGACCCGCCCAATCCCATTTTAGTTTAGCAGCTTTTTGACCTACGTCAACTATACCTGTGATGGAACGCAGTGTTGTGTTTGGAACTCTGTCGATAGGGTTAACGTAATTTATAATTTGTCAAGATATGAAACTACACCAACAGACGGTGATTTACAATACCGTCAAAATACCTAAGGGATGATATAATGGATCACTATTGCTTGACGATTGAAACGGACATTACGAAACCCTACAAAAATACCTAAGGGTAGATTACAGAAATACCTTTCTTTTGTAATAATTCCTTGACATTATCACAACAGCTTTTCTTATTCCTTTTCATTTTCCGAAGGCAAAATACGTAGTTTTTCTTACCTGAAACAAGAAGACACATAAAATTAGCATCAAGAAATATTTCTTAGCGAAAAAGAGCTTTATTTAGACTAGAATAAAAATATGTCTCGCTCGATGTATTTTATACCTAGACGATAAATTCGACCTGATATTTTACTAGTTAGATCTTACTGTACAACAAATATCTGTTTCTTTTCATATTTTCGGCTCTCTTTTAGAACTCTAAAGTGTTTTGCTGCTAAGCACGGATATCTTTATTCATCACGAGGTGGGTAGGCCTATATTATGTACGGAAAATCACTCTTCAATACTTTATCAAAAACCATTGATTCTTTGTATATAAGAAAGACATAAGAAATGCGGCTTCTATCTCGATTTTCAAAGATTTTATTCTCGATTTTTAAAGGTCGATCGGTAAGGCTTACTATTCTTTGAAAGAGTATGATAGAACCCTCAGCATAAAATAAGTATATTAAACTAATATTATATTAATTTTAACTAGTTTACTTTAGATAGGATATTTTAGTTAAGAAAGGTTTTTTTAAAATAAATAATAGTTAATTTGTTCCAAAAGGACGCTTAGGCTAAATTAAGTACGCTGCACTCTGGACTATGTCTCCGAGGAGCCTGTGTTGCAGAGTACAGTTTCAAACTTTTAATCCTATATAAACATTCAATCTTATATTTTACTTGAGGTATTTAATATTTTATGTACATCTAAATTTTGTGTTCTCTCTTACAATACCTACTGTAGTTGTGTGTGTGTGTTTGTGTGTGTGTGTTTTCAAGGGTATCAGTTGTTCTTTTGGCCACTCATCACTCCAGTCTCAGTCCATCGTCTCCAGTAACCTCTCTGTCTTATCGTAATCCATAGTCAACAAAAAATCTACTGTCCTCTTATTGCACTCAAATCTGTTGGCATTTGCAATTTATATGACTTTGCTGACTTTATTATACAGAATCGGAGCTAAGTGATTTATGCTCATGGCACCAAATTTGGTTCTGGACCCAAGATATCTAAACATAATATAAGTTTTGATGTTTTAAAAGTATATTAAATGTACAATGTATCGTACAGAAATTAATTATTACTCTTGTGACTTGTGTTTTATGTATTTTAGCACCAATAAAGATGTATCTGTATGAATTAGCTGATTATTTTTTAAGTTTTCGAGGTTGGTCCTATAGTATAAGTTATTCATAGTGATGAGTACAATGATATCCCAACACGCCAAATGCAGATTGGCAGACTTCACCTACTTCAGGGTTATCTGCTTGCCCTGAACCTACTAAGTCGAAATGGGGGTATAAAGACCATCATTTTGAACAACTTTTGCCAACCAACCCGGAATTATAAACAAAATCAGCTGTCCCATACATAAGTATCTAGGTATAGATAGGTACCTACAACCGGAAAAAAATATGAAACAGGTGTTTTAACACGCTTTTATTAGTTTCACCTGTATGTTTGCTTGCTTGCTTACTTGTAACCAACCCCTTTGAGCTTGATTTTGACCTACTTTGAGCGATCAGATTTTCTTTAAACTTTGCGCTCCTATCTAAGATCGACGACAACGCATTTATAAAAAAAATCTCGATTCCTAAACGTGTTTTTTTAGTATTTTTTAAATTATATTTTTATTATTATTCTTGAATTTCGAGCTGGTCCCTTAGTAAAAGTTGTTAATAATGATAGTCTGAATCACTTCCTTTCGGCACAAAACACCAGTTCTGGATAATCCTGTTTCACATGTCACGGAAGGTGGAAAACATCTCAGACAGAAATACATAAATAAAACAATAATAGTGACAAATATCGCAACCACAACCCAATATACAAACTTGGAAATCCGTATTAGTAAAGTTCAATACCGACAAAGCATTAGTTGTAACGTTATAGTAACTACGTACAGTCAGCGACAAAATGTTCCCTTTTCCTAAAAGTCTAGGAAAACATATCGTAGAGCTCATAGCTTAATTTGATAAGGTGTTTGTTAGCTATCGGTGCTGACTGCCTCGGTGACTCAGTGGTTAGTGACCCTAACTTCTGGATCAAACAGGCGTGCGTTCAATCCCTACCCAGAGCAAATATTTATGTGATGAACATAAGTGTTTGCTCTGTGTCTGGGTGTTATTTAGTTACTATCTATACAGGGTTATTTCTAATCAATTAGCATCCTTTCGGGGGCTTATTCTGTACATCAAAACTAACAACTTTTGTTCTACGACTTTTGTCAAAACTTGAAAAAAAAATCAGCTGTTCCATACATTTTGTCGAAGGTGAACGATGTTTTTCTATGACACAACAACTTTTTTTTTGAGAATTAATAAAAGTAGAAGAACAAAAGTTGTTAGTTTTGATGTACAGAATAAGCCCCTGAAAGGATGCTAATTGATTAGAAATAACCCTGTATAAGTATGTATTTAAAAATAAGTATATGCAGTATATCAGTCTCTGGCAGCCATATCACAAGCTTTGCTTAGTTTGGGGTCAGAGGCCGTGTGTAAGATGTCCCAAAATATTTATTATTATTATTATCACCAAAGTTAAGCAACGTTCGGCATGGTCAGTATTCGGATGGGTAACCGCGGATGGCATTTCCAACTGAACAGTTACCGTGTCTCGGATGACCCGTTAAATTGTAGGTCCCGATTGTTCTAACCGTTTAGCTATTGTCAAAAGCCTTCCTTTAGGCGGCTTAAATACTCAGGCACCAGGGCTATTCACCAAGACTATATACAGGGTTATTTCTAATCAATTAGCATCCTTCTAGGGGCTTATTCTGTACATCAAAACTAACAACTTTTGTACTACGACTTTCGTCAAAACTAAAAAAAAAAACAGCCGTTCCATATATTTTGTCGCAGGTGAACTATATTTTTCTATGGAACAACAATTTTTTTTTTGAGTGATAAAAGTCGTAGAACAAAAGTTGTTAGTTTTGATGTAGAGAATAAGCCCCTAAAAGGATGCTAATTGATTGGAAATAACCCTGTATACTAAGTTACATACTTTTTACCTAAAGTAAAAAAAATACACGAGGCAACTAGTGTAATAACCGGCAGCCTTATCGTTAAAGCGTAATTTCTTCCAGGCAACCATTAAATGAGACATTTTCGCTTAGCGATCAAACGATAACACTTTATTAGACAACCACATCACATTAAAAACAGATATAAGACTTACTTAAGATTTTACAAATTATAAGGACAAAAAACACAATTGATTGAGGTCTAACTGGCGTCCTTACCGCTTAAAGCGATTTCTTGGCGCCAATTTTTCACCATATTCCTAAAGGTGTTAGTTTTCTTGCTAACTGTACTAGGCGCTAATTCAATTAGTGTTTAGTTAGTTGCCCCCGATACCGGTAACGGGATTTCTGAGGATAACTTACGTGAAATAACTTATTTCTTTAACTAGTCGCTGAGGTAGAGAAATTAGATGCCATTGAAAAGAATTAGAGTGAAAGATTCAAAAGAATTACGGTCTATTACACGATCGAGAAAAGGTTTTTCGGTTTAAAAATACTTTTTTTTTTCACCCACAGACTATTCGAATTTGTGAATCGAATCACAGAGCTGTGATTCGAATTATTCCAATTTTTCCTGTCGTCAGTAGGTATTCAAAAGCGACATTTCGATCTGTCAAATAGAAATTTTTTTCAAATTTATTTTTTCCTGAGGCACATCTGAAAGGTCATTATTTATGTTTGTAAATAGGTAATTATTTTTCGCATAAAACGGTGTACAAAATTCCCATTCCAAAATTCAAAATTGTACCGCTTTCCATCGTATATAAAATTCGAATATTTCGCTCGTATTGTTGACATTATAGTTAAGTTTTCAAAAACGGGGCTCAGTCAATTTCTGTAAAATTTAAATAGGACCACCCCGGGTGTATACCCTTTGGAATTAAAAAATAATTTTTCGATTCGGTTCACAATTGGCGAAATTATCGATGAACATACACAAAAAAAAATACATACAGACGAACATAGAAACTCCTCATTTTTGGAAGTCGGTTAAAAAGTAAAGGTATTTTTCAAACTCATAGTTCTCAAAATGGTCAAATCTTCACAAGTCTAATATTATTGAAATGCATCAATTTAAAATGTTCCAAAAATATTTCATTCAAGTAAAATAGATTGAAAAACAGTTTACCTGAACCACGAAGATCAAAGCTTATCATTAATTAAACTTTTTTACCAAGAAAAAGTTCAAAAGCATTGTATCGTACCGTCCCATAATTCAGTCGTAAAGCGTTGGTTTATTTTAAACTAAACTATAGGAGTCTCAGATAGCTGTTCTACATAGTTTTATCATCATCATAAGACGTAACATAGGACGTCTACTGTTGAATGTAGCCTTCTTTAAGATTTCCAAAAATGACAGTTATAAGCGACTTTGACATATGCAAGCATGATTCCGTTTTAGTCAGATAAATAATTTTATTATCTCTCCGCTATATCTCATTTATCACAGATATACCAGAGAGATAATGTGATCGATCGAGAAAATCTAAAAGAGATGCACCGATTTAATATGGCAGTTAGAAAAAGATATAGTTTAAAAAAAAAAACTAAATACACGCTGAAGCTTGAAGAATACTATCGGACGCGGCTTACGGACGCGACTCACAGCCGCGACTGATAGGTAATGAATGTACACTGAGCCGTGCACACTATCGGACATAAGTCGCGGACGTCAGTTTGGGTTGACCTTGAGCGTTCGGACGTCCGAGAGCGATCTGGCGCGCCGGATATTTTAAGACGTGCACACTGCTAAGTCGCGTCTGTCAGTCGCGTCCGTCGGCTGCGTCCGATAGTATGTTTCCAGCTTTTGGAGTTATAATTTTTTGCAATAAATGCATTGTCATCGGTATTTGATAGGTGTGCAAAGTTTAAAGAAAAATTGATCGCTCAAAGTAGGGCAAAATCGAGCTCAAAAGGGTAGGTAACAAGCAAGCAAGCAAGCAAACATACAGGTGAAACAAATAAATCGTGTTAAAACATCTCGATTCGGTGGCTGTTGTCGGATTTAAAGTTTCGACCGCAGCTTGCAAGATTTTCCATGCATTATTGTGGTTGAAAATTGCGTCAAGTGAAAACAGCGTTATCTATCTGTTATTTATAGATAGATATCTGTGATTATATGAGTGAGTAGACATCATTGCGCTTGCGTTAACATCTCAGTATCCTGAGTGTGAGTTTTGTCGTAAACATGACGCGCTCTTCAGCGAGCGCGTAAGCATGTAATTTGTATGAAGAAATGTACAGCACCACTAGCGGCGCGTTTTTGAAACACTATGTGCTAATGCAAGTTCATAAAAATTACATGCTTACGCGCTCGCCGAAGAGCGCGTCATGTTTACGACAAAACTCACACTCAGCATACTGAGGTATAAATGGTACGAATTTTGTTGAGAATGTTTGCGCTGCACGCTTATGTCTATTTTTCAAAAATATGTTTTAAATTAATATATATTGCAGTAGAGTCTTTATACAAGCCCCTAACATGATCGTCTTAAAGTTCTGTAGTACTTCCAACATTAATATAACTCTACATTTTCCTACCTACTAAAAACAATTCCTACACACATGCAAAGTTTATTCTCCAGCTATCTGTCCATGCCATAATGGCGCCAATGATTAATCCAGCCCAGGACAAGGCGATCTTTCACGTGACTCAGCTGACCACACGAGATCGTGACTTGTGACTCACGTTCTATCATGACTCAAGCTCCCCTCCCTTTCTGACTTGAGCCAAGGAACGGAGAGCAAAGATTTTGATACAGCAAATTGAAAGTGGTCTTAAGAGTCCATAGCCATGACTCGAGCGGTTCATGCCGCTCGCGCATTTACATTTTTGACGATGTGAAACGATATGATAAGAGTAATGAAAAAAATTGAATTGTCATTTACTAACACAAGATTATTTTTTGCAAAAATTAGCATGACCGACTTCACCCGTGTACAGAATTCGCGAATATTTCACACGGATCGATGTAGCATGTTTCACATTATTATTGATTTATCAAAAATGGCTCAGCCGATTTCGATAAAATTTAAATGAGAGCAATTTCGAAGTATACTCATTCATTCTAATAAAAAAAAATATTGAAATCGGACTACTACGAAAAAAGTTATGCGTGGTTAGACATTAAAAAAAAAACGCTTCGAATACCTCCTCTGGTGGTTCGTCGGTCAAAAATCATTTCCAACAGTTGTAGTAAAATATATTTTTTAATATTTAAAAAAAAAATCAACAACTATAGGTATAAAAATTGAACGTAAATAGCATCCTCATCCTGAAAAGTAGACAAAGCAGTGGCAACGATTCTGGTGTTGCATTTGTCTATATATTAGGTACGCCATTGCTCCTTGAGGTACGCCGGTGACCTCTTAGCATCAGGAGTTTTGTTCGCTTATTTGCAATCATATTACACTAAAAGAAACTACTTGAATTGTTTTGTTATCAATGAAAAATATTTAGATGAGAATGAGATAATTTATTATTATACCTACTATGTGATTACTAATGAGGTACTTATTCTAGATAACCAGCAGTATGAATAGGTAGTCATATAAGTTATGATTCATACATAAGTAGCAATATTCAATCATAATTTTCATAAAATGATGAAATGCCCGAGCGAGATAGAGGCACTTTGGAACACGGGCTCTTAACTATAGTCGGTAAAGATCAGATTGCTTTGATTTTAATGTTTCTAATTCAAAACGGTAATGTGCATTAGCTGGTCGGAACTAATCGGAATCGTTTCTATTTGGTACACTCATCCGTCTTCCATGAATCAAGTTCTGGCATTTTGTTGCGCAATACAATTTCCGTTTGAGGTTTGGGAAAAAATATTTATAACTTTATGGTGTAAGTATTAAGTTCAATTTTGATGTAGCAGATAGTGTTTAAACGAGAAAACGAGTTTTGTGACCACATAACTGCCATAGGTTTCTCACCCCAATTCAGACTAGAGGTGTTTGCCGTCAACTATACCACGAGGTTGAGGTTAAAAACCAGACTTTAGCTGTAAAATTGCTTCAAGAAGGACTCTAAATGAAACTTCGCTGATATTATGACATTTTTGTAGTAACGCGAAAAGATAACAAATAAATACTAATAAATAAATAAATATTAGGGGACATCTTACACACAGTATCTGACGCCAAACTAACTATGCTTGTGATGTGGCTGCCAGAGACTGATATTTACAACCTACATATAGTTACATATTGTTCAATACTGTTACATATTGTTCAATTTCGATTGCCTGGCTCAGTGGTTAGTGACCCTAACTTCTGGATCAAAGAGGCGTGAGTTCGATCCCCACCCAGGGCAAATATTTATGTGATGAACATAAGTGTTTGCTCTGTGTCTGGGTGTTATTTAGTCACTATCTATATAAGTATGTATTTAAAAATAAGTATATGAAGTATATCAGTCTCTGGCAGCCATATCGTGTGTAAGATGTCCCAAAATATTTATTTATTATTTATTTATTTAATACATGCTTATATAGATAGTAACATCCAGACACAGAGCAAAAACCTATGAGCGTCACAAAAATGCTGGCTCAGGGTGGGTATCGACACCACGCCTCCTTGGCACAGTAGTTAGGGTTGCACTTGGCACAGCACTAACCATTGGGCCAGAAATGGTGATAAACTTATTTACAATCAGCAATAGTGGCAGATAGACCTATAGTAGTATTCTTGATACTTAGAAAAGGATGTAGGTTTACGGTGATGTTTTTTCTAGTGATAGTAAATCATCTTCCAATCTCCAGTTACGCTCTAGAAACAATTTCACCCCACCGAAGCCTTACCCAAAAATTATCCCCCGAAACCCGCAAAAAGTCGCTTCACACGTCTATAACACAGGCTACAAAAACTCTGATGAAAATGTAACCCGAAGCTAGCGGAAAATACCTATCTAGAGTGGAATATAGTGCGTAAAAGCGCGCGTGGGTAAACACATAGCAATATGTCAGAGGGGCGGCAGAATCGTCGTAAAAACCATATAATAGCATTATTAGGGTCGAGATACGAGGACTTTCGCAGATTACTGGACTTGGGAATCTCTGGGGGAAGCTAATTGTGATGAACGGGGTTTCAGACATGTTTTAAACTTTGTCTTTTGAAATATTCCGTGTTTTGTCTCTGTTTCTGAGTCATTAGACCAATTAAAACATAATTATTTGTCTACTTAAAGTTGCTTCATTGGCTTTCAAATATTGTAAAAATAAATTGAAAATAATAAATTGAAAAAAAATGATAACTAGCACTATAGGCCGAATCAAACTTTTTGGCGGATGGGATTTTAGCTGCAAGCTGCGGAAAAGCCAATCCTGACTGAAGCTGGAAACATACTATCGGACGCAGCTTACGGACGCGACTGACAGCCACGACTGATAGGTATCTAGATAATGAATGTACACTGAGCCGTGCACACAATCGGACATCAGTCGCGGACGTCACCTTGAGCGTTCGGACGTCCGAGAGAGATCTGGCGCGCCGGATGTTCTAAGACTGTGCACTGCCAAGTCGCGGCTGTCAGTCGCGTCCGTCAGCCGCGTCCGATAGTATGTTTCCAGCTTTAAAGGCTGCCTGAGGACCTTGTGTTTCGTGAAACTTATTACGTCGTTCCATTTTCATACTTCATATTGTGGCCAATTTTAAAGGCGCCATCGCAAATTTAAAAGTAACTTAAAACATTGCTGTTTCTTTCAAATGCATACAGTGAATAACAAACAGCAATATTTTAAAATTGCCTTTAAATTGACCACATTGTTTATCATAAACAAACTCTAAAGGTGAAGTTACAACATTGAATGAAACAGTCTTAGTATTTGAAATTCTGGAGTTTGGTTTTACTAAAAGTTCCTTAGAATTCCCTTAGAATTCAGTTGATTTACCGCAGCAGATGCACGCTCTACGAACTCCAGCTAGCGGTCAGTCTACTAAGTCAGGCATTTATATCCCAACTAGTTCTAAACCTGCGGTTTTGATAAACAACCTAAATATAAACTAGAAACTAGCTTTATCAGTTTAATATAAATTTTAGGTGGTTAAAGGAGTTTGGTTAATTTTCTCTAACCTTCGAACCTCATAAGGTTTTTTGCAGTTACAAACCCAACCTGAACCTAAAGAGACGAGAAAATTACGAAATGTGTACCGCCCGTCTTTTAGAGAATTGTACCGTAATAGGAACTAGGATTAAGAACATATTGTAGAAATGCATTAAAAATAACCATTCCGCCATCTTGAATGGTCCGCCATATTGGATTTAGAATGATGTCACACACCATATCGTGCATTGTCATCCAATCTAAACGTGTATACAAAATTGCAGCTTAATGGGTTGAAGATCTACTTCAAAATTGAGTTCAAATATTCCACCCGAACAGACATACATACATGTACATACATTACAAGTTAAATAAAAGCTTTTAAAACAAAGTTTATAACGTTTAGTTAAAAGATACAAAAAACATTTTTTCGTCAGTTATCAGCAAAAAAGTTAAAACAACTTGCATGCTTTTATGTTATTGTCACTTTTTCCATTCATTGGAAATTCCTAGAATGTCTTCCACTGAAGTCTTCTATAAGTCTTTTATTGAAGCCAAGATATTTAAATACACAGTTGTTTGAAAATTAGATGCCCCAATAGAACGTTAAAGAGAACGTAGTAATTCTATAAGGCACCAAGAGAAAGGTGGAAATATTGAATTACTCCGAGACAAGATATTCTCAGACACGAATCTTGAATGACAACTCTGAGGTAAAATTCTATTGTTTTATTTCTGAAAAATGGTTCCGTTGACATCAAAGACTTGAAACTTGGAAAGTATCTGAATGTGAACAATGCTCCGTAAATGCCTGTCGTATATTTTTTCATAGCTTTTTAATGGTGGTAAAGATATTTTTATTTTATTTGTAACCCAATACTGGCAGGTATGAGGTAGTCGTTTGCTCATGGCATTATTATTTTAGTATTCATAAGATAATGGTAGGTACTATTCGGAAGGAAGCTGAGATTTATCGTGAGTTTCTCGCGTAGCGTAACTTCAAGAAGTTATAAGGTAGACTAACTTGGAGACCATTTAGTTTTTGAACTGGATACCTGGGTTCGAATCCCAAAGCGTGGCAGATTTTTTTCGTATCGTGTACTCATACTGTGATATGTATCCTTTTTATAGTCTATTTCGGGACACAGGTCTACCCGTAGCTATATACTACTAAATAAAAAAATAATTGCCAATGATTACTGTGCAAATATCGTTCCATTATTATGATTCAAGTATTTATATTCGTGATTGATTTCAATAAAATAATCAAGCTGAACAATAAAAATTATAAATAATAATTGCAGCAAGCAACAGCAAAAAATAAGAGTCCGTAATACGGTAGCCATTGTTAGTCCATAGACACAAATTGGGTAGTTATTTCTGTATTTATTACCTAAGAAAACTACCCCATCTTTATAGATGAGGTAGTTATAATATTATTAATATAATTGGATCTTATACCTTTGTGACTTTCTAAATCGAACAGGCACAAGAGTCGAGCAGGAGTTCAATTATTGAAACGTTAGAAAATGATTTCCATAATCGTATGCTACGGTATCCCGTTAGCATTATAATAGATGTACGCATTCACTGTTCGCTTCGGCTCTTCCTTGGTATTGTGATCATTAAAACATACGATCTAGAGGGCTATCGGTAAAAAAATTGAGCACTTAGGACACGTAGCAAGGTGAAGTGATGACAGAAGTAAGGCTGTCACTGTGGCCAAGGCGACGCAAGCGGAGCGTTAGTCGCCCGCATCGATATGGAATGTAAGAAAAATGCCAAGTCGATGGTCGTCCGGCTGCAAGATGGGTCGACGATACAGTTGGAAACGCGGGTCAAATCTGCGATTAGCACAAATTCCTGGCAAATGACATAGTAACAGTCTATACCCAGCAATGGGATAAAAAAGACCGTGAATAATGATAATGATGCCTGACACAAGATAAAAGTTGAAAAAAGTAATAATAAATCGACTACAGAAAAACATATAAATTATTGCTTTTTTATTATCAGTACACGTAATAGTGAAAATAATGAAACAGTATTTCTGTGACTTAATAATTCAATAGTTTCATATTACCGCGGAACGTACGTAAAATACAAACATACGAGTATCTAGATTATATATATAAAAAAACAACCTTCCCCATCTCTGCCGTGTTTTGTGCAAAAAGACTCACATGGAAGCGAAAAAATGACTCTTCATTCGGTGAAATCAGCCGAGGAAAATGAGAACCGTTTGGTTTTCCGAATCAGCACCCTTCAACCTAAACAAACAAACTTGTACAAACCCCGAGCGAGCTATATACATATGAATGACGTATCATGTACGGAATATCCTTTGTGTCCTAACTCACGTGTTATATTATTATTATCTTATACCTACAGGGATTGACGCCAGAGATCTGAAAATCTGAAAGTACTTCTTGCAATAAATAATCTACAAAAAGAAGTAAAATCCAACAAAAGCATTTCGAATTATCCGGCCCCTTGCTGTCCTAGAACAGCGTTTCTTAACCTATGGTCTTCGGACACCCGAGGCTTCGCGAGTATGTGTATGGGGATTCGCGCTCCTTTCTATGAACATAAGGTTATTAAGGGGTGTTAAGCTGTTAAGTAAGTCCTTCTTCGACTGCCTCGGTGGCTCAGTGGTTAGTGACCCTGACTTCTGGATCAAAGAGGCGTGGGTTCGATTCCCACCAGGGCAAGCATTTTTGTGATGAACATAGGTGTTTGCTCTGTGTCTGGGTGTTATTTAGGTACTATCTATGTAAGTATGTATTAAAAATATGTATATGTAGTATATCAGACTCTGGCAGCCATATCACAAGCTTTGCTTAGTTTGGGGTCAGAGACCGTGTGTGAGATGTCCCCCAATATATATTTATATTTATTTATCTTCTTAGTAGTGTCAATGGTTCAAAATAGTTAAATTATTTCCATCCATCCCATCCCAGGTTAAGAAACGCGCTTCTAGAATATTCGCGATGATTCCATCCATCCCATCATCCTACATATTATGAATTCCAATTTGCAGCACGCCACGAGGTGGAGACAGATCTCCGTAATAAATCGACAGAGCTCATCCAATAAAGTTTTCCGCGTCTTCTGTTCTCGGCACATGTTGCAGCGATCGATATCAGATTTGAAACCGTGCAATATATCTCTGCTAGGGTTTCCAGATGATTGATTCAAAAATCACGATTAAAAGTCTGATTGACTGAAAATTCTACTGAAAACTCTGATATGTCGAACTGACGGAGAAGGATTCCAGTGGCTTCGGATGATGATATGGCGTAAAAGTAGACAAATATCACACTGACAGCCCTCCAGTGGAGTGATGTTGAGTGAATGATGTATTCATCTATCAGTCGTGTAACCATCCACTGACGGACATATTACATATTTCCTAGAATATCCAATTAAACGAGTTGGAAACCGCCAGCAATGTCAGTTCACCTCGTGGACGTCCTGTAAAGCGTTTTCCGGTACGCGATCTCCATTCGAGAACTTTAGGCCCTATCGACCGTATTTCGAACTATGTGCGCTGCTACTGCCATATCAGGTTGATAATTTGCTTATCATTCCTGATTCGATTTCACAGAGACACCATAGCCAAAGGCCATTGACACATTGGGCCTGATTGGGCTGCTTTAAGCTGATTTGACTCATTAGAGTGATATATGTATAATGATAAGAAATTGGCGACCAGTGCTAAAAAACTTCAGATCACCCGAGTCCGGTTGGAATCGTAAAGTGAACCTTAAAATACAAAGATCTCCGAAGATATGGTAACCCTACTGTTATCGGGACTTATCTACACCATATCAGCGGGATAGACACCTCCACTAACCATATAACGAAGACCTGTTGCGCTGATGTATAGGCAGGTAATATTGCCAATATCGCAGTGCCTTTCAGAACTGGTTATGTTTTTCTATCTGAATGGGTTCAACCTTGGATAAATGCAATTATGCATGCTAGAGGCGTTGGAATGTATAATAGGTGCGAAGAGGACGGAGCGTGTCGCCTAGTTCACTGTGCTTTAATCGCATTAAAAAAAGGAATCCAATTAAAATAAACAATTGAATGGCTATGGTGACTAATGAATTGCAAATAATGCAGGCAATTAATAAGTGACGTGAAACATCGCAGGCCACAAATAAATACGATTAGAATACGGCGTAAGATAAAGCGGCAGACTTCTTAGTACAAGTTTAGCAATATGGGTGATGCTGTATTATAATATAATAATATCATTATGACAGCCTGATAGCCGTGGTGATCAAGAGGTAGTGACACTCGCCTTACAATCGTGAGGTCGAGGGTTCGAATCCCCGGTCCCGTACCAATAAGTTCTTTGGAATTTATGTACGGAATTTCACATCACTGGCTTTTCGGTGAAGGAAAACATCGTGAGGCAACCTGAGTACGTCCTTAGAAGAAATTCGATGGCATATGTGAATCCACCAACCCGCACTGGGCCAGCGTGGTGGATATGGCCCAATCACCCTTCGTGGGTAGGCCTACGTCCTGCAGTGGACTATTAAAAAGGCTGGTACAGTACAGTATTATGACAGCTACATAGTAACTACTTTTGTTATTTAAACAAATAAGAATTTTATTTGAGCAATGAGAAACGCAAACTACCAAAGTGAGTTTTTTTTTACAAAAAAAATATAAGCAGATATGAAAGTTCCACTTAATTTTGAAATCAATGAAATTTCATTTTGAATATAATTAAATATAACTGAAACAAAGTACATGAAATAAAATCTTAGTAATAGGGTCCCGTTTTTACCCTTTGGATACGGAACCCTAAAAAGTAAACACAATATCAAAAGAAATTACAAGAATCCTTAAAAAATCATAGACAATCGTACAAACCGCAAACAATAGATTAAAAGTAAAATTAACCCACAAAAATGACATTGTTAATGCCTCCAGATGCCCCCAGAGGTGAAAACGTGAAACAAACAGACAGGCCCATTGTTCTTACTTCTTACGAAAACAAAGTTCCGACGCCAGCCCTAATATTAGGTGCCTTGTTGAATTAATTGTATAATTACTCATCTGAGAGGAGGCTAGCTAGACGGGGCAGTACAGTAACTGACTTTTGTTAGAGCAAAAAACATACATTAAACGTGACATAACTAATAAGGCATTAAAAACGTAGATGGAGTAGAAAACCGAGGAGAAGAGAAATGAGAAGGAGAAAGGAATAAAAGGAGAAGTTCCGAAAGTTTTTGAATATTAGTTAAAATAAGGACGTCGATTAGAGCGAACGAGATGACAACGTTTCAAAAATGAGCCCCTGGCTAAATATGGTGTGACAGACTTCACAAACTGGGCATATTTTTCGAACGACGTTTTTTTTCATCAAACCAACAACATGTTGTTTTTAAACTTTCGCGATTTGAACACATTATTATTATATACTACGGGACTAATCGCGCACTAAAATTACGAGATAAATAAATACCTCCCGTGAGTCTACCCGTGACCACGGTCGATGCAACTAGGCCGAAACGTCCGGATGAGGAGGTATTATTTATCTCGTAATTTTAGTGCGCAATTAGTCCCGTAGTATATAATAATAATACGTACAACAGTAATACAGTCAATACGACGCACAAAGCCAATTTATCCTTCCAATCTCTTGTAAGACGAGCCAAAGATCTTCGGATTATAACTCTACTAAGGGAGTCATGCTTTCCATCGGCGAGAAAAAGTAATCGGACAAGTACAAGTCGGACTCGCGCACAAAGGGTTCCTTACTGTATAGGACTGTACTTTATTTTATTTTAATTATTTAATATTGAAGTGAATGTACAACTTAATATTCTGTGCATATTTCAAGCATTTATCTGTTACCATGATTAATATCGAGCGAAAAACGGCTAAAAAATCAGGTTTGTTGTATGGGAGCCCCCCTTAAATTTTAATTTTATTCTATTTATAGCGGCAACAGAAATACTGAAATAAATCATCTGTGAAAATTTCAGCAGTCTAGCTATACCGGTTCCTGAGATACAGCCTAGTGACAGACTGACAGACAGACGGACAGCGGGGTCTTAGTAATAGGGTCCCGTTTTTACCCTTTGGGTACGGAACGCTAAAAACAAGATTGAGTAGGCACAGCTGGTATTCGTCGCGTATAAGATCGGATACTGTATCAACGTTAAGAAGGCAGAATAAGTCTGCACCGTCCTCAGTAGGAGTAAGCTATTATTAAACAAGGTGAAAGTTTGTAAAGGAAACTGAAATTCCCAACACTGTCATTGCGGAGGCGCTACCTTTAGTTGGAGAATATTGTTTAGACTGCCACAGCTTTAATTAAATGGATTATTTATAGCCGCAGTACCTTTCAGAGGATGAGTTGAAGTTTGGTGTTAATTAAGACATGGTGATGGTCAATTTCAACTACTTAAATTATTGTTTGCATAAAAAAAATTCACGAAAATTTCGCACGGATCGATGTAGCATTTGTCACATTATTGTTGATTTATCAAAAATGGCTAAGCTGATTTCGATAAAACTTAAGTGGAACCAATTTCGAAGTATGCTCACTCCAATAAGATCATAATCGGACTACTATAATATGTTGTTATACATTAAAAAAAATATACGCGTCGAATTGAGTACCTCCTCCGTTTCGAAAAAAAAATCCAAAACCGGACAAGTGCGAAAATTGGGAAGTAAGTTATTAAAATCTCTATACTATAACCATCGACAAAAAAGTTTTTTTTTTTCACTTGTCTCGTATATACATCGAAAATTACACATTGTTAAAATAATTAAAAACTTGTTTTAGCAAGTGCTAATGAAGTTCTTTTATATGATACCTTACATGATATGATTTACTCACTTTGAATTTTGAACCCATATTTTGTGAATGTTGTGGCCCTAATTTTTTGTGATTTAAATAAAAATGTACAGATATATTCCTATATGTGTACTCTGAGACAATGCTTCTCGCCAAAACTCATAGTTCTATGTCAACGGGAAGTACCCTGTAGGTTTTGGTTTTTGTAAGTGTCGAAATATGCGGTTTTTACGACATAAACGGCTCTAACTTTTTTGACCCATAACTGAAAAGTTTTGCTTTTACACAACTGCAAGGGACCATACTCGTAGATATACGTATACAGTTTAAATTTCAGCTTGATATCTTTACGCGCGATAAAGAGTCTTGACATACACACAGACGGACAACAAAGTGATCCTATAAAGGTTCTGTTTTTTTCGTTTGAGGTATGGAACCTTAAAAAGTATCGCATACCTCTTTGATTTTGTGTAAATAGACTGAACAGACGGAATGACTGACAACAGAAATAATTTAAACTTTTATTTACGCTATTCTTAGCCTGAAAGATCTTTTAAATTTAAATCATTGATGCATTGCAGACAAATCAGCAGAAGCTTATGATTTGTACAATATTACAGAAATGGTGTTAATTTTAATTCCTATAATAACAACTCAAGTACCTATATCATAATCATTATAGTAGTTAATTATCAAATATTTAAGTACCGCAAGTTTAGTGTTACACACACGTTACACACACCTTACTTCACGGCATAAAATATGGTTACAACCTCTCTATGTTATTATACTTTTTGGTGACAATCACAGAGCTATTGTGACAATATGTTCTTAAGTCATTCTGAGTCGGAATTTGTGGATTGAGGTTGGTAATTTTCGATATTATTTAAAATTATTGTGATTATGGTGAAATGGGATTAAAATGGTAAATAGACTTAATTCGTTTAATTTCGCTCTACTTCTGAGGTGTTTTTACAACTCAGAAGTGGGACGGATCGCGAAATTTAAGTTTTGCGTTCATATACCACGCCAGTTGCTCGACCACTATTTATTTTCAGTGATTGAATATGTACGGCTACAGATCCTTTACTGTGAATTATACATGTTTCGGGTAGACTATCAATGCACGAGTGATGATATGTGATTTTTTTTTTACATTTCCATTCCATGCGGCCAAAATCTTTTGGCTGGATCTAACCGGATGACGTTATTTTATTTTGTTCAAATAGGATTGGTTAGAGACAATAGACTAACGTATAGAGAAGAAATTATTCATTTTGTTGAATTTGAGTATAAAATATACCTAGGTACAAAGAAAATTTAATTTTAAACTGCTTTTGGGAGAAATATACGCAACGGATCGAATTTCATATTGACCCTGATTTTTAATAAGTTAGTAATAAATAGGAAAACAAATAGGTATTTGAAAACACAACTTTGTAATATTTCATACTTTAACTTTCTTTTAAACGTCATAAGCGCTACGTTAGTGACCAAATCGTATAGATGAACTGTTCCGAAACATTTTAATGTGGCTTTTATGCCAATAATCATCACAACAAGTTTATTTACATGGCAGTTGTGAGTTTCAGAATATGAGTGACTGGAACTCGTCAGCGAACTCTCGAGGCGACTCAGGCGTGGCGCGCGCTGCAAGCAGAAGCGCAACACCTCCAAGCCGGAGTCCTAGCCAGCGATACGACTCACGACGCAGTCGAAATCGTACCAGGTACCATGAGGGGACCCCGAGGAGGCGTCGGGCGAGCAGCCGTAGCCAGGCACAAAATTTTCGGTACAGTGAGGCAAGGAGTTTCCGCCACAGCGAGGCACGAAGTCCCCGCCGCAGCCGTCGACAGAGCAGGAGCCCCAGTGAAGAGCGATCCCTGCGTCAGCGAGAGCGTCAGCTCGACATAGATAAAGAGCGAGTAAGGATACTCGAAAAGGAGGTACGTTTACGTAAGGAATGGGAACGTCTAGATGGACGTGACAGAGCATATAGGATGTCTACATCACCAAACCACGCGACCTACGATCGAACGTGGGAACGATCGCCCAGCTATGATCGTGAATATCGTGATCGACCACTAACTACACCACTGAAAAGACGATTACCTAATGACGACGGGACAGAAGTTGTCACAAAAATACCTAAACTGACGGAAAACTTCATCGAAGAATTCCTAAATGCAGTAAAATCAAAAGCAGGGGACCGCGAATCGTTTGCTAGTTCGGCCTTAAGTAACGTGATTCCCGAATTCGACCCAATGTCAAAGGAACAAAATATTAATATTTGGCTCGACAAAGTCGACGAATGCACCGAAATATATAATTGGAGCGACAAGCAAACGACTCACTATGCCCTGCCTAAGCTTTCCGGACTTGCTAAGACCTGGTACCAGGGTCTACCCTCTATTAAGCATACGTGGATGGACTGGAAAACCATGTTACGAGAATCGTTTCCAGCGACTGAAAACTACGCGGAATTGTTAACAGATATGCTTAATAGGCGAGTACGCCCTGGAGAATCATACGAACTATACTATTTTTCAAAAATTAACATGTTAAATAGGTGTAAAATTTTTGGAAAGCAAGCAGTAGACTGTATATTATACGGCATTGAAGATAGGGGGGTTCGTGTAGGTGCTCAAGCAGCAAAATTCGATAAGCCCGAGGACATATTAGAATTCTTCAAAACTATTAAGACCCAAAACCGAAATTTGATTGAATATAACAGGGAACTAAATCGTGATAGGCGACATAACAATTCATCGACATCAACCTCTTCAACGTCAACTAACAACAATAACTCGTCGAAAGGCGGGACCGGTGGCCCTAAGGGACCACCTAAGTGTTTCAACTGTCAAAGTACGGGACACCTTAGCTTCAAATGCCCAAAGCCCTTAGTGAGGTGCACCAATTGTAATTTTATGGGCCACGAATCTTCACGTTGCCCAAAAACCAAGGATAGTAGCACAAAAGACAAACTCGTTCTTGAAGTGTCAGCATCTGAAAGCACAAATGACAAATATAAGCGCACCATATCTCTAAATGGTGTAAGTACGGTATGTCAGGTTGATCTGGGAAGCGAAGCTACACTTATTCGTAAGAATGAAGCTCTTAAATTAGGATTAAATTGGGATAAGGTCGATGGTCCTTACCTCAGGGGATTAGGTAATGTTCCATATTTACCTTTAGGTAGAACAACAGCCAACATAGAAATACAAGGCATCCGCGAGAAGGACGTTGAAGTGCTAATAGTGGACGACCATCTGATATGCTGTAATGTACTTCTAGGTCACACCTTCACAGAGAGACCGACACTTAAAATAGTTAAGACCTCGACAGACCTCAGATTTGAGCGGTCGGAACATGAACTCGATTCAAAAATCCTGTTACGCACAACTACTGACATCTCAATTGACGTAGGTGAAATGAAATCAGTAGCAGTTACGTCTGATACATCACACAACGGTTTCATTTACGTCAATGGTTCAGTTAGGGGCAATGCAGGTCAAGAGTATTATCTTCTGCCAGGGGAGTACCAAATCCAGGGAACCAGTTGTCACCTGTTGATTCAGAATGTCGGTACTACTCATCTACAGTTCAAGAGCAATACTCTAGTAACCCGTGCCAAATTTATAGGTTCTAGCACAAGTATAATGAATGTGACCAATGACTCCGAGCACCCCTTACCCGTCACCCCTAACTGCGGTAAGCAATTGTCTGAGGAGCAAAAGCACAGGTGCCACGCGCTTCTCGAAAAGTATAGTGACAGCTTTTCTACTGGAATGCATGACTTAGGGTTCACGCAGGTAACAGAAATGGAAATCCACCTTAAGGACCAGTCTCCAGTAGTCTATAGGCCGTACCGCATGGCGCATTCTGAACGAAAACTGGTCCAAGGGATGGTGAACGATATGATAGATCATGGTATTGTGCGAGAATCGAACTCCCCGTATGCAAGTCCAATTGTTTTGGTCAAGAAAAAATCGGGAGAGAAGCGTCTTTGTGTAGATTATCGAGCGCTGAATAGTCGCACTAAAAGGGACCACTATCCCCTGCCAAGGATAGACGACTTGTTGGATCAGCTCTCTGGCCAATCTCTCTTCACAGCTCTAGACTTAGCGTCTGGGTACCACCAGATTCCAATAGCCGAGGAGTCACGAGAGAAAACTGCCTTCATCACACCTGATGGTCAGTTTGAATACAATCGTGTACCATTTGGGTTGGCGAACGCCCCAGCGGTCTTCCAGAGGACCATTCACAAAGTCTTAAGTAAAGCAAAGGTCGGATATGTCGTCATATACATGGATGATATTTTAATACCATCGAGGTCATTCGATGAGGGTCTAAAACGACTCGAAGAAGTACTGGGCCTTTTGCGTGAAGCTGGTTTGACACTCAAAATGGAGAAGTGTCACTTCTTCCAAGAAAAGGTCGATTTTCTAGGATTCGAAATAGATAAAGATGGAATCAAACCTGGAGCGATAAAAACTGATGCGGTAGCTAAGTTCCCTGCGCCGCGGAATCAGCACGAAGTTAGAAGATTCCTTGGACTTGCCAGTTTTTTCAGGAGGTTTGTAAAGGGGTTTGCGCTGATAGTCAGACCTCTGACAAATCTCTTGAAGAAAGACACGCCGTGGCTGTGGGGTGAAGCAGAGATTCAAGCCTTTGAAACTATTAAAAGGTTACTATCTGAGAGACCCATACTGGCGCTTTATGATCACAGCGCAGAGACTCAGATTCATACTGACGCTAGTAAATTTGGTCTAGCAGCAATCTTACTTCAAAGGCAAGGAACTGAACCATGGCGGCCTGTAGCTTATTTTAGCCGCCAAACTCAAGCTGATGAGATGAAACTTCACTCATTCGAGCTTGAGACGCTTGCCGTCATCTGCGCATTAAATAAGTTCCGGTCATACCTGATCGGTATTAAGTTCACCATAGTGACAGATTGTAATGCATTGCGATCTACATTTACCAAAAGAGACCTTGTACCTCGCATTTCTAGGTGGTGGATACAGTTTCTTGAGTTTGATTGCGAAATCGAATACCGTCCAGGAGAAAAGATGTCTCATGTAGACGCACTAAGTAGAGGGCCCGTATCAATTGAACCAGAATCACCACACACTCTTGACATACTGTCTGTGACAACTGAGGACTGGATCTCTACCGTCCAATCATCTGACGAAGAAATCAAACGTATCAGAGAGATGCTTGAAGATCCAGAGACAGCGAAGATAGTTACAATACATAAAGAATACACCATTAAGAAAGGTAGAGTATTTAGGATATTACAGGATGGTACAACCAGATGGGTCGTGCCAAAAAGCGTGCGATGGCAATTGTTAAAAGCCAACCATGATAATGTTGGCCACTTTGGATTCGAGAAAACTCTGACAAGGGTAAAATCTCAGTTTTGGTTCCCTAGAATGCGCAAATTTATAAAAAAATATGTGTCCGCGTGTCTTGAGTGCGCGCATCACAAATTGCCAGCAGGAGCTAAAGAAGGACTACTACACCCGATTCCAAAGGTGGAAATTCCCTTCCACACGCTACACGCCGACCACCTTGGGCCGTTTCCACGCAGTAGGCGTGGGTCGACATACATACTGGTCATGGTGGACGCTTTCACTAAATATGTATGCTTAATGCCCGTGCGGAGCACAAAGAGTAAAGAAAGCATTAAGGCATTTCGAACACTTTTCAGTTTTTTTGGCGCACCCACAAGATTGATAACGGATAGGGGTACAAGCTTCACAAGCAAAAAGTTTAAGATATTCGTACGATCCGTGGGTATAAAGCATATCCTGAATGCAGTTGCTACACCACGTGCTAATGGTCAGGTGGAACGATACAACCGTACTATTCTGGCAGCTCTTGGGTCTATGACTCATGATAAAAACAAAAATACATGGGATGAGCTCCTGCCTGACGTTCAATTAGGGATCAACACTGCCACACATGAGGTAACCAAGCGGACGCCGACCGAGTTACTGTTCGGAAGAACCGCAGGAAATCCAGCATTAGGGTTGTTAAATGAAGTCGTAACAGACGAATTGGACAAAAACAAAGAAACAATAGAAGAAATTAGGTCAGACGCTGGTGAGAATATAAAGCAAAATCAAGAAAAAATGAAAGAACGATACGACAAGCAGAAGAAAATGAGCAAAAATTATGCAGAAGGCGATTTGGTGCGAATTGCAAGGGCAATAGTGACAGGACCGGGACAATCTAAAAAGCTAGAGGCAAAGTATAAAGGGCCTTATCGAATCAAAAAGGTGTTGCCAAATGATAGGTTTCTTGTAGAGGACACACCTTTGACCAGAAAGGGAAGGAAGTATGAGAGCGTAGTAGCAATTGACAAAATATTTCCTTGGCTTAGCTTCAACACTGCTGCTTGCTCTTCAAGTGAGGACGAAAGTGAGGAATGTGATGATTAGATTACATCTTTGATTAAATTATTGATATGATATTACATTTATTTAAAGTGAGGACGAAAGTGAGGAATGTGATGATTAGATTATATCTATGATTAAATTATTGATATGATATTACATTTATTTATGAATAAAAATTGATATGATGTAGTGATATATGTGATATTATTAACAAGCTTTAGTAAGGATGAGGCCTGTAGTGATTTTATTTTCCATATGTGAGTATAGACTAACCATTTATGAGACTCATATAGCGAACTTGATGGGCGTGACTTCGCCTTAGAGACCGGCGTGACTTCGCCGAATAGGACAGGCCTAACTTCGTCTTAGAGACCGGCGTGACTTCGCCGCATAGGACAGGCGTGACTTCGCCGTATAGGATAGGCGTGACTTCGCCTTAGGAACCGGCGTGACTTCGTCGTACGTATCAGGCGTGACTTCGCCTTAGGGAGCGGTGTGATTTCGCCGTACGTGATCCACGTGTATTCACCTCACGAGATTCTTCGTCACTTACGAATAGATAGATATAATCATAGTCGTGTTACTTAATTATATGTGGTAGTGTCATGTAGATTTATGCCAGAATAACGTGATGTGTAATGTGACGTGATGTGATGTGTGATATCATTCAAATAAGATAATACTAACAGTAAAAGCCACAGAATAATAATAATGTACACAAGTAAACTCGTTGAAGAATAACGAAGGGACTCGTTTCTTGAGGATGGCCGACTGTTACACACACGTTACACACACCTTACTTCACGGCATAAAATATGGTTACAACCTCTCTATGTTATTATACTTTTTGGTGACAATCACAGAGCTATTGTGACAATATGTTCTTAAGTCATTCTGAGTCGGAATTTGTGGATTGAGGTTGGTAATTTTCGATATTATTTAAAATTATTGTGATTATGGTGAAATGGGATTAAAATGGTAAATAGACTTAATTCGTTTAATTTCGCTCTACTTCTGAGGTGTTTTTACATTAGATATTTCAAAGAAACTTTGGATCATAACGAAACTTAATTACAAGGCGAACCGCTTTTTAAAAGCTATAAAAGTAGAAAGAAAGAGCTAAAAGGATTATAAATATAGTTTATAGACTAAGGTTCAGTTTCAAGGACTACAATAGAACCTTCGTTTTATTTATTTCCCTACTTGAAACTCCGAAGCCTGCCCGATCCCTGCCTAAGGACCCTTGCCAGATTATAAATGTGAAATATTTAAGGGGATTTAACACGCCTAATTCTACCATATTAATAAAAATTCACAACTGGTTTAAAGACTAGAACTCCACTACGGCGGTTACCTAGATTTAAAATTAGTTATTTATGGCAATTTTCCATCTCGCTCGCATTAATAAAGATAAAAATCACGAGAAGTGATTTGAAAAAAGTATACGTAGCATTAATTTGTTAATCAAACAATCACACACGTATTAAAGTCAAAATTTAGTTTTTAAATGAAGTAATGTAGTATTTTAATAAAAGCTATTTGAGATCATAAATTAATGATTAACTATTTTGCAAGGAATACACGAAATGAAAGGTCTTTTGACGGGTTAGGTATATCGAAAAAAAAAAGAAAAAATAACGTTTTCCATCTCTTCTATCAAACCAAATGATATCAACGCCAACTTTTCTTTAATAGATCATACGTGTAATGAGGTAATGACTGTTAATGCTACATAGGCTTTTTAGAAATTCAATGGTTTTTAGAAATTCATTGTACTGAAACTTAGACATATGCGTGTGAGAAAACTCGGTTGAAAGGCCGTTAATCCTTCATAATAGACCTAAACTGACGGAATAATACCTTTATTTAGGCCTTTATTTGACCTCGCCTATACTGTTTAAGTACCAAAGCACAGTATAAGAGGCAATAATAAAAAAGTGAGAGCTTTCAACCCCTCGTAAAGATAATAACCGTATAAGTCTCGGAATAGAATAAACCTCGAACTTTGGGGTGGGTCGGGGAAGTTGGATAAACACTTTACATTGGTAGTGTAACTACTGCTTGAAGAGAGCATTCTAAAAGGACTGGTAAAATAATAATAAAACATTAATTGAGAGCTAACATGACTATTTATAGTTTTCACTAACGGGTAATGTTCCGAATACCTAATAACTTCCCGAGAGCTTAGGTAAGATCATTACCGACTTCCGAAAAGGAGGAGGTATTTTTTTTGTGTATGTTCATCGATACTTTCGCTAATTGGGAACCGATTTAAAAAAAATCTTTTTCAGTTCGAAAGAGTATACTTCCGAAGTGGTTTGAATGGTGGTGATTTAAATCATATCGGAATCGGCTGAGCCTGATCGTTTTTTAAAAAAATCTACGTAAAATGTACATAGATGTCACATCGATTCGTGCAAATTATTTAAATTATGTACACGGTGGAGGTCGGCCTTAGCAATTTTTGCAAAAATAATTTTTACTACGCGGTCACATTAACTAGACGCTTGACCATGTGACGTTATTTTGGCGCTCAATTACGGTGTGCAAAAAAAACCGGCCAAGTGCGAGTCGGACTCCCGCACGAAAGTTTCCGAACCATCATCTATAAAAAATAAGTTTCTACCTGTTTATTAAGATCGAGTCAAAATTACTTAAAAATTAATTCGATGCGTCGAGTTAATATAACTACTGTTAACCGAGAAAAAAGTGAAACTTCTTAGCGTCAGTGAAGTTAGTTACAAGCTGCGCACATCCCCACTCTTGCAACAATTGCTACTGCGCAATCACACGCCTCGTGTTTATAGACATCAAAAAATTTGATTCAGACTATGGCAAGATATTTCAGGTTGATATTTAAACTCATTACGTCAGAAGGTAAAAAGTTTCAAACTAAATATAAAATGGTATCATTGTACTGGCGACACAAGCGAAGTATTATAGGTACTGTATTAACATAATATTAACTCAACATATAAGCATTGCCATTCAGCGTGGCAGTGCAGCCAGCATGCTGGGCACGCTGACAATTGACAGTAGGCTTGAGTATTTGGATTATCTTTAGATCTGTTGATGATCCAATTATTTTTAGGTAGTAGTAGTTTATGTAATTTTAATTGATTTATTGACCGACGAACCACCAGAAGAGGTATACAATTCGACGCATATATATATATATTTTTGAATGTATAACTACTGTTGAATATTTGTATAACTTTTTTCGTAGTAGTCCGATTTCCACTATTCTTTTTTTATTGGAAAGAGTATAGGTACTTCGAAATTGGTCCCATTTAAATTTTATCGAAAACGGCTAAACCATTTGTGATAAATCAACAATTATGTGAAAATGCTACATCGATCCTTGCGAAATATTTGCGAATTCTGTACACGGGTGAAGTCGGTCATGCAAATTTTTGCAAAAAATAATCTTGTTAACTACAATAAGATACAATACTACTTTATATGCTAAAACTACCTACACTACTACTATGTACATAGAAAGCAATTGGATTATCCACAGACCCTTGAAGGTCTAAAGATAATCCAAATGCTCAAGCCCACTGCCAGTTGGCAGCGTGCCCAGCATGCTGGCAGCATTGCTACGCTGAATGACAATGCTTATACGTTGAGTTAATATAATTAATGTAATTTTAGCTTATGTAAGAAGTTTTGTTGTAGTTAAAATGGTTTATTAAAACGCTACTACATAAAAGTGGTTTAGTATCATTCGTTGTCTTAACATGCACGTGACACACAAAGTAATAATTAAGCTATCTCCTCCTTTTGAAAGCAGGCGAAAACTAAACCTTATAATATGACAACAATACGGCGTAAAAGTTGAGAAATGAGAAATTTCACGAAAGAAATCGAGGACAACACGATGAATTATACTCGCATATACGGTAAATATACCATTCAAAATCTGTATTGTATCGTATACTGCCTGAGATATTACCTGGTATTCCCGTAATCAATTCCATTGGATACGCCAACGTTGGGATTTAAGAAAAAATGAGAGCACTCAGAATTATTTTTAAAAGCTGCCATGCATACAACTGGGTCCAGTCTCTAATACTAAAAATTGCTAAGATCACAAACTAACGGCTAGTACTTATTAGCATTCGAAAAACCGCGAAATTAATAACAATTTTTTGCGACATTTTAATGTTGATTGATTCATTAACTAAACTGTTTTTGACCGACGAAACGGAGGAGGTACTCAATTCGACGCGTATATATTTTTTTATTATACCGCATAACTTTTTACATAATGGTCCAATTTCGATAATTCTATTTTTTATTTCAAAGAATATACTTCGAAGTTGGTCCCATTTAAATTTTATCGAAATCGGATGAGCCATTTTTTAAAAATCGACATTAATGTGACAAATGCTACATCTATCCGTGCGAACTATTCGTGAATACACGGTCTGCAGTCGGTAATTATGCTATTTTTTGCAAAAAATAATTATAAAGGCATAAAATTTCTAATTGGCTATTGCAATGTTAAATAGGCAAAGTAACTAGGTGTAACTAGGTAACAAACAACGTTTCTGAAAATTGTTATACTCTATGAAAAGTTTTCCTTTACACTAAGTGCGTAGCTGATGACGCATCTCTTTTCCCAAATATCCATGATCGGAAATAAATCGTTTACTATTGTCTATTTTAGATTATTTTCAACTTCACAAGTTCTTTATAAATATTATAAATGTCGCAATCTTTTTTTGAGTCAAAAGAGCGATATGTAGGTGTAGGTCGCTCCGAGGCTTATTCATCAAAAGTCCCACGCGCATTTCGTATTCAACTTTTTTTTTGTGAGATTCACTAATTTGGTTATTGTTACGAATTCGCTAAGGTAAAGTGGGGCAAAACTACGCTGACGGGCATGAAATATGTAGGCTGGAAGAAAATTAATGCTAAATTCTGTAAAGAATCATTGTTGCTTGTATATGTTGTCGCCCACGCGTTTGCGAAGGGATATTTTACATACTCCTACGAAACTTAGAAGGATTTATTTATTGTTATCAACCTTTGAGATATAACTACAAAGGTTTGCAAAGGTCTTTCTTGTCTTGAGTGGTTTTTGGAAACGGTAAAATAAGGATACCTTGCGGGGGCCTTGCTGTCATTTTATCCGTTCGTTGAGTTTAGTAAGGTTCTTTTCACAGGTTATTGATTTGCAAAGTACAGGGAATTTCAGCGTTAAATGATCATCATTACAACGAACGTTTACTAAGGGATCAACTGCGAAATCTCGAAAAAAAAACAACGGCTTGCACTGCGGGAGTGTTGACAAAAGTGAAAACTTGCTCCCTCCGTCTTACGAATTATCGATCACATCACGTGTCTTGACGCGAGTCATTTTTTACCCATCCCAAAAAAATGTAGCACGCCGCTAAAGAAGTTATCACTTCAAAAACAGCTATTGCATACACAAGATTATTTTTTGCAAAAATTAGCCTGCATGACCGACTTCACCCGTGTACAAAATTCGCGAATATGTAGCTCGGATCGATGTAGCATTTTTAACATTATTATCGAAATCGCTCAGCCGATATCGATAACATTTAAATGGGACCAATTTTGACGTATACTCTTTGCAATAAAAAAAGAATTATCGAAATCGGATCACTATGAAAAAAGTTATGCGTGGTTATACATAAAAAAAAAAAATATACGCGTCGAAATGTATACCTCCTCCGGTGGTTCGTCTGTCAAAAACGTTCACTCTCGACAAGTACCTATAGAACAATTGATGATTAAACGAACGTAGTGACGTTCTATCGTAATTATCTGAAGCATCTCGTAGACAAGATAAGTATCCTGAAAATTAATATTATTTACACCTGCAGTTTAGTGCGCAAGCCGTTTACACTCGCCGTCGCCGTCTATACATATTTATACATACTCCGCACTAAGCTCATTACTTTTTTCTCATAGTAAAAGTTGGCCATAATGGTGAGTACGATGATATCTTAGAATTTTTTCATGAAGTCCTCCTCCTCGCGTCGATTTCCTCATGTGTGAGGGTCGTGACCTCCGCCTCCCAGAAGCTTCTCTTTCACTATGTTCTTCTAACGCCCTCTATCTTCAGCAACAAGCAGCGCCTCATAGACGGATGAGTCAAGAGTGGTGCGAATCTAATCGGACCAACGTATCGGACTACGTCCTCGCTACCGCTTGCCGTCGATTTTCCCTGTGACCATCAGTTTCTCGAGGTTATCGTCTTTTCTCATTGCAATGTTATGTGTCCATGAGGTAAAGAAACATATTCAGTTAAGTCCCTCTGTATTTGTAGGTAGTTTGAGTTTGGCGTTCACATCGACTTGGCATTTTTTGACCGATTTCCAAAAAGGAGGAAGTACTATGTTATTCTGTATGTATTTTTTTTTAGTGTGTGTTCAATATTCATCAATATTTTCGCCAATTGTGAACCGATTTAAAACATCTTTTTTATTATGATAGGTTGTACTCCCGAGGTGGTCTCATTTAAATTGTACCGAAATCAGCTGAGTCATTTTTGACAAATCAACAATAATGTACAAGGATGTCACATCGATTCGTGCAAACTATTCTAATTCTGTACACGGTGCGGTCTTTGAGCAAATATCTACAGAGCCACAGTCCCTAAGTAAAAATAGTAAAATAATGTCCGAGCGCCGTTGTAGGCACATATCTGCGCCAGATCTAAACCGCCTAAAACTTTCTCAAACAAGTCAAGCACGTCTTAATCCTAAATCTAGCTTAACAACATTGTCCGTTATCTCAGTACGATTTAACCCATTACGCCCAAGAGCACCAAGGGACAGATATAAAGATAAATAGTCCGATTTATTTCCAAACGCATTAAAACTTTTCCAAGCCCTCCCCTCTCCAATAAGGAGTAAGTTGACCTCCGGAACCTCCGGAATTCAGGCTTTATTTCCTTAAAGTAGTTTTTCCTCATTCTTTCCAGGGTAATGGAAACTTATAGCGGTGGAAACTCGTTTATTCCGGTCATAAGGTAACAAATTCTTTCGATTTCATATTATGAGCTTGTTGAGAAATGTTTCTTTTACTAAACGGGGCGTTGTTTCACGCGAAACTGAGTAGTGCGGGATAAAGTCGCGTATCGCGTGTTCCGTATTAAAACTAGTGATCTTTTCTCTTTTAATTATTCCTAAGTTTGATCTAGACACGTGGCAGTTTGTCCAGCCAAAGTGTTCAAAGAAAAATTGCGACGTAGCGGCCGTGAGTAATATAACTCGAACCATTTGGAGCTACTTTTGACCCCTTCACAAATCGAAATCTATGTAGCCTACAAACATGAAATTTGGCATATTTATTAAGGTCCTTTAGCTTATTAAGAAACCAAGCCAAGTCAAATTACGAGATTGAATTAGATAAGTAAATCCCTTTAAAATGTTAGGTATGTTCTTGCGTAGTTGACATTTTAGGATTTTCTACAGAACACTTGGCCCCCGTGTAGATCTCAATTCTTTTAGTGGCGACACTTTGACTCTCTTTTCACATAGTCCATTCCCAGCAGAGTCTGATCGAGTGATGACATAAACTTGAGAATGTCACCAACAGCAGGGGAACGATTTATACCGACTATACTAGCTTGGTTTCCTACATGGACTACTAGGGTATGGAAATCTGGCTCCTCCGCATTCGCAGACCAGAAGTTCATAGATAATTATGTGGCAATTTTTAATACCTTACATAATTGTGATGTCCCAAACGACGAACGATGAACGTTAGATTCATAGAGAAATAAATGAATGACATTGGTTAAGATTTGCAGATACTTACTAAAGTATTCACGTTTCTTACATAATGTTACGGAACACTAAAATCAGTAGTAGGTAGATCCGCTACAGATGCTTAACAATGTGGTCTCGTTTACATATATGTTACGGAACTCTAAAAGCAGTATAAATAGTCAGTTTGAAATTTTAATGTATGGAAAAGACACCGCTAAGCGAATGTATTATTCCATAAGCTGCAGAAATAAATGAATGAAATTACGTGTGTGAAAATTAGTATTTAAATCGGTGTATTATTAAGAGTCATACAGATTTCTAGTACAACAAAATATGCAAAATGTCGCGTGCCAAAGCTAAATAGTACATTTTCACATTACAACTGTTGGTATTTCATTCAAAAGAAGCCCGTTAAAAATGTCATAGAATTTAAACGAAGCATTGAACTATATTCTTAGAGGTGGCGATGCAAAACCTGTGACGACAATTGCGAGGAGCACTAAGATGAAACATTTCTAGTGGCCATGAGAAAAGGGCAATAGAAAATATTACAAGTGGGTTACGCATAAAACTAGTCAAATCGTTTTAAATTATTCATTAGTACATACTAAGCACACTACATTTATATTTCCGAGAGATCTACTGTATTAACAATGAAAATCAGTGTTAAAGAATATATATTCAAGATCCTACCAAAAACGACATTCTGTAATGGCGCTGGTCTTTGACGTCACTCACGAGTAAATAACGTTAGTTAATACTAATAATAAATATTAACAAAAAATACTTTAAAAGTAACTTACAGATCCAATAATATTACTCCGAAATCACAAAACACAAATTACACAAACAACAGTCAATCGAGAAATTCTTGTTTACCAGCACGTGACGTCACCAGAGTTGCCGCCCTTCTTAGAGCGTTTACGTCACAGATAAAATATCAAAAAATATCGTATTTTATTTCGTTCGATTTGCCAAAATTAGACATATTTTGGTCAATGTCAAGGTCAATGAGTTCTTCGGAATTTATGTACGGAATGTCACACCATTGGCTTTTCGGTGAAGGAAAACATCGTGAGGCAACCTGCGTACGTCTGTAGAAGGAATTCGATGGCGTATGTGAATCCATCTACCCGCACTGGGCTAGCGTGGTGGAAATGGCCCAATCACCGTTCGTGGGTAGGCCTATGTCCCGCAGTCCATGGAATATTAAAAAAGGCTGGTACAGTACAGTGCAGCTCAAAGTAGCCACGTTCGAATAGCTGTCGGCTGAACAGTGAACTACTGTAGTTGATTTTTTTTTCAAAGTCAATAGGTACTTTTAAACATAGAATATCTCTAGCAAAGTTAACTATGCAGTCGTTACTAGAAGCTGCCGAAGCGGCCAAGTCTTCAATCACCCTGTCCTTACGAATACTAAAATCCTATGACGTACTCATTTTCTATTCCACTAGCGAAATGCTGACTTTTATATCCCTAATTTATGTTCAAGTCTTTGTGTATAACAGTACGGGCCAATTAAATACAAAACTTGGGACTGTAAATTAGATTGGACAGATAAACAAACGCCTTATTAACTTGAGTTGTTTTAGAGCTTAGTATTCTCTTAAAAAGGGCTGTACAACGGACTTACTGTGTTTTGTTCTTATGACTGGTACAGTTAGTAATGTTACCGATGTCACACCATTATTTAACGCGACAAGTCTAATTGTTGGTCAATTTCTTGCACGACCGCTCGTACTTAAAATGTCGTAGTTTATTCAATAGATTTAATTGTGTATACAGAATACCTTTTTCGGCAACCAAAACAAGCTTTGCTCAGCGTTTTGGTGACTTTAATATTGTTTCCGTTTATAGAATTGTAATAAAGTTTTGTGACATTAAAAACAAAAAAGTTCATGAAGCGAAAACTATAATTTTGAATTGGTTAATATCTCTTTCATATGATGACACGGAGGACATTCTAAAGAAAATACATAAGAATTATTAATTTGAAGTTTTAGATATAAAACCGTTTTAGTTTGTAAGCTGTGTAAAAAAATTATAAAAAGACTGTCTTGTAAACGGGGTCTGATAATTTGAAACATTTGTAATCAGGTTCACAGGTTGCCCTGATACAGGCTCAACCTAGTAGGGTAATCGACATTAATTTGTTACAAGTATTTGTCATAAGTTGTCAAATAAAATATTTTTCAATAAAAAAAAAAAAATTGTATTGTAAAATTTCTTCTCTCTTGAAGTCGAAAAATTCTCGAATGGAAACACCGCACCGGCAAGCGCATCGTAGGACGTCCATCCACGAGGTGGGCAGATGACCTGATCAATACCTGAATCTCGCGCTGGATGCACATTGTTTCCGACCGGTTTATTGGATCTATAGGGGAGGCCTATGTCTAGCATTGGACGTCCTATAGCTGATGGATGGATGAATTAAACCTCCTTTACATTATTAAATAGGATAGAAAATACAATACAATGGGATATCTATTTATAAGTGCTACTAGTTTTTGCCCGCGACTTCGCCCGCGTAATATTTTGAGTTCTGTGCTATCCCTTAGGGGCCTTTTATTTTACGGGATAAAAAGTAGTTATGTCACTTCGTTTTTCAAACTGTGTTCATGAATGCCAAAAATCAAGTCAAACCGTTGCTGCGTGAATGACGAACAAACAAACAAACACATTTTCGGATTACAATATTATATGTAATAGATCCAACCGTATATTTTCTTTTTGACAGGACCAATAGACACGATAGACACGCTACACACGATTGCCATAGAACGTAAATTTTTAAAAACGTTTGTTATTTTATGTAATTTATAAAAAAACTACTGCACTTATGGACTCAATTTGTCAAAGATGATTATTATATGGGATCAAGGAGCAAACTTAGGCAGTTGTCATATTTATAAAACCTCGCATTTAAAAGTGAACTTTTGCGTAACATGACGCAGTTACGTTCTATTGGTGCTATCAAAAAAAAGTCAGGATTATCTTACTTGTCACCTCTATTTTCTCAAGTCTATGCTCATAAAACACTTTTCATACTCGTATTCGGATTCAGTGGGAAAACGTAACAAAAGTTTGCGGTTTGTTCTTAGCACTTTTTGAAAATGGCAACAAAACTACGGAGCTGTAGCGAAGTTGGGAAACTTTCAGCACTTGTTATGCAACATCATCTTGTTTAAAGTTCGCTCGAGGCATAGATCATAATACTACTGAACTCCGTGTTCATGGAGGGTTAGTCGGAACAAGTATGAAGCGTTAAAGCACTATTTTAATGATGAAATATGGGGTGAAGAGTTACGGACTCATTTAATTTAAAGAATCGAAAACTATACTCTCCAAAGGACCTTCTTTAATTTTACATTTTCAGAGGAAAACCTTAACCCATTAATTATTTATTTATTTATTTAACACTTTATTGCACACCATTTATACAAAAGGAAGACTTAACGCTAAATAGCATTATCCGCCAGTCAACCTGCAGGTAGAAGACATTGGGAAGTAGGCATGAATAAATAGACAAAGAGATAAATTAACTAGAATCAACACAAATCAAAACTAAAATATAGTATATACTAAATAATAAAATAATAAGTCACATATAATTAATATGGTTTAAGCGAATTAATTACTCCCATAAAGACCAACTACAATATTTTCCGAACGCCGAATTCTCGCAATGTCTAATTCTCAATTTGCAGTAATGGTACTGCATTTTTTTTAATAGGTCAGTAATAGTCGGTGCATGTCTATACTACGTTGTCGCAGCCTCTCACCTCTCTAGAACGATAAATCGTAACATATTTACGTATTTTAGTTAGAATTTATCATAAATTCGACCAATAACCACATTTTAAATCAATTAATCTTTTTTTTTCACAAAAATTACATTACATCAAACCTACATAAATATTTCTATCTTAATTTTAAAATACAATTATTATAATAACGGTAGGTTACAGCGTCTCGTAAGCAGCTGTAACAACTGAAACCCTGTGTTACAACTGCTTAGATTCCAGTCTCCGTTGACGTTATAATTTACGTTGACGTTTGACGTTTTAATAGGTAGGTATAACACATTAAAGTTTTAAATATATGTATATTATGATTATAACAAAATTATTTCAGAACTTCCCCCCCCCCCCCCCCCCCCTTAAATGACCCCCTTGAGATAGCATATCTTTTCAGCCTTACCCGGTAACATATAATATGTGTAAGTCTAATAAATCCATACATATACAGGCTGTTGTGAAACTCATGTATGACGCGATAAGATGTTTGTTAGCTGGTGTTATTTAGCCATTTTCTGGGATAATTTCACAGGAATCGGCAAGTGCAAGTTGTACGAATCCTTTTAGCACTTATATGGGTGATAGTGACGGTATTGATATATTTGGTTAATGCATTGATAACAAAAACTAAAAGGTGTAAAATACAAACAAATAAATCTTCATTTAAAAAATAACTAAATTTACATAGGTACTCCTATCTATTAATTGAACATAATAAATAGGAACAATGACACCTCCTTGCCGTACCTACACAGCCTATCCATACTAATATTATATATTCGAAGGTGTTTTTGTTGGTTTATTGGTTTGAAAAAGGTTTTGACGCCAGAAATAAAGTATTTAGTTCATCATTATCATTTCAGCCATAGGACGTCCACTGCTGGACATTGGCCTCCCCTAATGATTTCCAATAAGACGAACGCTTTGCCTGGGTCTGTCTTACCGTTAAAGTACAACGTGGGTGTCTTCAAATCCCGAATAAATAGGTACTTATCTTCTAGGTAAGGGTGCTACACCCTAGACCACACATCTGCTCAATATCAGGCAGTGTTTAGTCAAACGCGACCCTATTCGAAATAAAAAAAAATAGAAATACTCACATACGTTACATGTTAGAGTGATATAGATTAGTTTTTGTATGATATTCCAACAGTTTGTTCCTCTTTTACGCAGCAACGAAGCAACGGATTGACCTGATTTTTGGTATGGATATAGTTTTAAGCATAACTGACATATGCCACTTTCTCAGAAAAATAATACGTTCCCGTGGCACAGCACAAAAATTAAAATACCACGCGGGCGAAACCGCAGGCAAAAGCCAGTAAAACTATAAATGAGTAATACTTCTCTATACTCTACTATATCAGCCTTTTTAATAATCCACTGCAGGACGTAGGCCTACCCACTAAGGGTGATTGGGCCATATCCACCAGGCTGGCCCAGTGCGGGTTGGTGGATTCACATACGCCATCGAATTTCTTCTACAGACGTATGCAGGTTGCCTCACGATGTTTTCCGTCACCGAAAAGCCAGTGGTGTGAAATTCCGTACATAAATTCCAAAGAACTCATTGGTACGGGACCGGGATTTGAACCCACGACCTCACGATTGTAAGGCGCGTGTTACTACCTCTAGATCACCACGGCTGAGTAATACTTAAAAGTTACAAATTATTATTCTTTGAAAATTTTGTGACTACTAGACTATATGGTACCTGCCTACATGCAAGCTAATTGTGTTTATTTCAATTATGGACAGATATGCCACACTGGTTTCATTCTACATACGTAATGCAACACGTACAATTGAACTACATCACCTACAAATACAAAGGTCATAAAGTAGTTTAAAATTTAACCTACTTACTCCATTATCTAGTTCTAGGCAACTAGAAAAATATAAATACGGGCACTAGTCTAAAACGATTTTCGCAACACACTGTATATCGGGATATCATATTACCCAGTGCAACCACCTCGCACGCCCCAAGAGGAAGACGATGTAAAATTATCGAACATGTAATAAGCACTTATTAGAGAGGTGACTAGTAGCCTGCGGTTGCAATCGATACTTGGAGTACTAAGATTAGATTATCGATAGTAGAATACGGTGAAGTTATGTTAGTGAATGGAGCTATTGAAAATATTCTTTGAAGATACGCGTTAAGTAAATAGGGTGGAAGGCACCTGTACGACGAGTGTGAGTTTTGTCGTAAACATGACGCTCTCTTCGGCGAGCGCGTAAGCCTCATGTTTCAAGAGCGCGTCATGTTTACGACAAAACTCACACTCAGCATACTGTTTGTGGTGGGACATTGATAAATTGAATTATAACGTGTCAGTTTTGTAACATATGTATTTAAACATATAAAGATATAAACTGTGTGTGGTAGACGATGAACATGAGTATTGATTAAAAGATTATCAATATATTATTTATTGATTCACAAACATACACATAGATATAGGTAAGTACATACGAGTATTTTACTATGAAAATTTACGTGGTTTTCACACATTTTAAACTATATATAACGAGTTTAGTCCCGTTATATATAGTTTAAAATACATACGAGTAATAACAAAATCAGCAGCAGCAGCTGGCGGCCTTAGCAATAAAAGTGATTTCTTCCAGTGTTAGTGTAGAAGTAAGTATAATAACTCCAATAAGATCAATGAGACTAAAAGATTCTACGTGGTTATCTCTTTTGAATAATAAATAAATAAATATTTTGGGACATCTTACACACGGCCTCTGACCCCAAACTAAGTACAGCTTGTGATATGGCTGCCAGAGACTGACATACTACATATATATTTATTTTTAAATACATTCTTATATAGATAGTAACTAAATAACACCCAGACACAGAGCAAACACTTATATTCATCACATAAATATTTGCCCTGGGTGGGGATCGAACCCACACCTCTTTGATCCAGAAGTTAGGGTTACTAACCACTGAGCCACCGAGGCAGTCAATAAATGAAAACATTTCTTTCTTGTTTAATAGTTGAATAATATTTTATCAAAGTATATATACTTAATGTGACATGTTGTGACGTGGACCATAAGACCAACTTTATCATGATGTCATCCGTAAAACGTCCACCGTAGGACGTCGAAATAAGAAGGAAGGTATTCATATCGGACCGATTAGTGTTTGCGTCTAGTTCGTTCGTTCGTTTCAGCCATATGACGTCCACTGCTGGACATAGGCCTCTCCTAATGATCTCCAAGTCTAGTGCGTCTCTTCAATCATAAGATCGACGGTCCACCTTAAAACGATGTTCTTCTCATCCAAAGTCCCCATGTAATGGCTAATATAGGGCTTCGCTATTCTTGTTTCTTCTGGGCCTTGCGTTTCCCTTCGCTCTATGTTAGTCCGATACTTTAGGCTTCGGCATACGAAGTTAGAAAACTTTAATTTATACCTACATACATCTCACCCCTTCCCTAGAAACCAACACCAGCAAAACAGGCATCCAATAGGCAATTTATTTCACACTTCTAATACCACCGCAACTGCTAATCTGCTTTACTTTAGAAAACTCGTAGAAAACAACTCCCTAACACAATTATTTGTAACCGTACACGTAGAACTACTATCGAATAAGGAATCTTAGTTTCCAATCCAATTTGCTGGAATTCCCTCGCGTGTGTAGTGGAAGCGATTTATTTTGATTATGGCTGTTCAAGGTGGAAAACAAGCGATAAATTAAGAACGACGTCTTAATTAGAGACAGTGTTTCTAATCCCATTAACGGTGGTGATGACAGCACCCTGCTTTCTGTATTGATGTATGGGGGAGATTGGATGACTCTATTCCGGGGTATTTGTGGTGTTGGGGAATAAACGTCGTGTAATAAATTGCAATATGCTTTAGCTTTTCACTTTGTAGATGGGACTTTTTTGGAGTGTGTGACGAAGAATGCTATTTGTATTAATTAAAAACTTTTTTACTAATCCCCGATGCAAAAATGGGTGTCATAAGTTTGACCGCCCTGTGCCTGTCCGTGGCACCGTAGCTCTGACCGCGTACTCTAGTGGACCCATCTGGATGTTTGTTGTTTGTTGTATTTTTGGGATGGTTCTTAGATATGTTACATCAAAATCGGTTCAGGTCTTTTAAAGTTATCACCTCTTTTGTTAGCTGCGGTAGGAATATTATTGCGTTGTTTTTAGGGTTCCGTACCTCAAAAGGAAAAAAACGGAACCCTTATAGGATCACTTTGTTGTCCGTCTGTGTCTATGTCAAGACTCTTTATCTCGGGAACGCGTAAAGATATCGAGTTGAAATTTAAACTGTATACGTATATCTATGGTCTCTTGCAGTTGTGTAAAAAAACTTCTCAGTTATCGTTTATAAAAGTTAGAGCCGTTTATGTCGTAAAAAACCGCATATTTCGACACTCACAAAAATCAAAACCTATAGGGTACTTCCCGTTGACATAAAACTATGAAATTTGGCGAGAAGCATTGTCTCAGAGTACACATATAGGAATAAATCTGAAAACCGTACATTTTTGTTTGAATCACAAAAAATAGCGCCTCAAAATTCACATAATATGGGTTCAAAATTCAAAGTGAGTAAATCGTTTCATGTAACAAATAAAAGAACTTCAGCAGCACAAGATAAAACAGGTTTTTATTTTTTTTTAAATTGTGTAATTTTCGATGTATGACGAGAAAAGTGAAAAAAAAAAAACTTTTTTGTCGATGGTATAGTATGGAGATTTTAACAACTTACTTCCCAATTTTGTGAAATTTTCTGGATTTGTACGGAACCCTCGATGTGCGAGCCTGACTCGGTCCGGTTTTTTAATGTTTATTGTAATTTTGTTATTCTAGTTAGGTTCGCGTTTGACCACATCTTACCTGACCTAAAAAGTATGTACTCTGTTCAGTTAATTTTAGTATGTAAAATACTTATGGTTATAGAACCTATTTATCTCAATGTCTATGAAGAGTAAAGAGTAAGATAGCAATAGGTAAAGAGTTTTATATGTTTATATCCATAATATTAATTAATTAGCCTGAATGTTTAAGTTTTGTTACACAGCTTGGGATCTATCTCAGTGTACGTAATAAGCAGCCAATGGAAGATTTTAGTAGATAAGTATCTTCATTATAAATATTTGAGTGTTTAATGAAGTTTGTTCGGAAGCTTTCTGTTCATAATGCCTACTTTACTAAACAAATTCTGAATCAATATTTTTGATGAGCGTTCCTATATTATCCATTTTCGTCAAGGCCAAACAGTTCTCAATTAATGAAGTCTTCATAAAATAAACAGTTGCTAAGCGATGAACGAAAATGAGCCATAAAATATGCGTTAATAGATCCAGGAAACTTTCCCGGAGATCCCGGAACAGATGGAATTGGCAGTAAAAAATATAAAAAAACGTTTCATAAAAATCATGACTCATTATCTGAAACAAAGGGAATTTATAACTTTTGTAAGCCAGGTTGGGAAGGAAAGCTTTGGCTAACAAAAGGAGGGTGGAGAGTACCCTCCCCTTGATATTAAGAAGGACTCTCTGTTGTAAAGTAAAACACAGTAGGTGACGTTAGAAAAGACAAGTTATATAATGTTAATCTTTAAAATGGTCTCATTCTAAAAACTCCACGTTGACGATAAAACATCGAAGAAATCGACCGCACTTTAGTGCTTCCGACGTTCCGAGTTTCCCGATCACTTTGACCGTGTTTTTGCGCGTGTTTTTATAATTGCGCGGATACACCAATCGGAGTGAGAATACACATCGAATCTTCATCAAGACCATTACCTAATAAATTATGTATTATCAACCATTTAGATTTCGAGTCCAATACTTTTCATTGTGGTTAAAAATCCTGATATTGACTAAATACCTTTTTTGTAGTAAATACTGTTACGTGATGGGTTCTTGGATAATCAGTCAAAACGCCGATTATTCACTTTGCACTTTATTGCACAAAATTAAAATCAATACGCACAACACAACTGGTTCGCACAAACACTTCACACTGGCACTGATTTTCACACTATCTCTGGTACCGCACTTGAACACGAGATGTTTTCGCGCCGGTATAAACACGATAACTGGTCCCCAAGAGTCGGTCGGCGTATTTATATGTGTAGTTATTACAGTCAGGAACTTACGAGACAATTCGCGACATTACTCGACCTAATAAACGCTATTGTGTTAACAAAGTAAACAACCAAAAAGTTCGAGACTTCCCTATTGTTCTCAAATACGAAAACACACAAAAAACACCATAAAAACAGAATACAAAAGACCAACACAACAGAGCACCCCAGAAGCGTAAACATCGCAGATTACATCATAGTTACTACATACCTACAACGTGCGCGCGCCTACTGCTTTACAATACGCTACCAGTCACGGAGAGCTACGAGACTCATGTAGTGTGTTTAAGTATGATATGACTGTATATGTTTCTGTAAAGCTAAATGACTTTATTTCGGCACAACAAATATATACATTAGACAATGATGTTCGAGTACACACATCTAGATCTAGACACACACCTAGACCGCACATCTGCTTAACATCAGGCAGTGTGTAGTAAAACGCGAACCTATTCGAAATAAAATAAAAACTCTTTTTGGTCAAGTTTTTAAACTGTTTTTTTTAAGAATAGTAGTAAGCATTGTCTTACAGCGTTTTGGCTTAAGACAGCCGTAACAATGTTAAATTAGAGACGGAAATTAAAAGTATCAATGGTGTATCATCCGAGGAATTATTATTCTGATTCGAGCGCCGGTCTATTGTAACTTTTATGAACAGGATTAGCATAATGTTGGACCTTTTTTAGGCTATAAAGTATCATTGTTTTATTTTGCATGGCTGGAATACTTAATTGGCGACTTTGTTGTCTCTATTTTAATATAAATGCGGCTGTAATTACGTGTTAAGCCATTAAGGGTGGTGGTTTTGTGGTTTCTGGTAGCGTAAAGCGCTTTATGTGCAGTGCTGTTAGCATTGTTTAATTTAAAAGTGAGATTCTGGTGATATTTTGGTTTGCACTGTTTTCAGGGTGTTACGTAAAACTTGTGCAGTATTGATTTAAAAAGATGTGATACTTTATATTTGATTATTTTTTAAAGTAGTTTAGTAATACTTGTGACCAAAAGCAATGTTAAACAACTTTTCTGTTTGATAAGTATAACATAGCGTCTTTTTGTATGGTTTAGCGTTTAACGCTGATGAGGATGGGATGATGATTATGAAATGTTCAGTCGAAAGATTCGTAGTTCAAAAATTATTTTGCCAATTCAAAAATGTAAAACTACTTAAGTGGTACTGTCCTAGTTTTTTTTAAAGCAAGACAATTCGGAATCTGTACTGTACTGTATCAGCCTTTTTAATAGTCCACTGCAGGACGTAGGCCTACCCACGAAAGGTGTTTGGGCCATATCCACCACGCTGGCCCAGTGCGGGTTGGTGGATTCACATACGCCATCGAATTTCTTCTACTGACATATACAGGTTGCCTCACGATGTTTTCCTTCACCGAAAAGCCAGCAGTGTTAAATTCCGTACATAAATTCCAAAAAACTCATTGGTACGGGACTGGGATTTGAACCCACGACCTCACGATTGTAAGGCGGGTGTCACACCACTAGACCACCACGGCTTTCGGATTCGGATTCGGAAACGTTAGTATCAAACTATTCGATACACATTACATAGCTTAAATATAAAACTTGCTTTAACTTAGCGATAGCGATATTAATAACTTAAGGCGGTCGGTCTCCACGAGATCTGTAATTTTACTCTTATATTTTTTTCGATTTCTCGAATGAGTTGTAATCATTTAAGTAGTCATTACAGGTTAAAAACCAGTTATCAACAGTACTTGTATTTAGTAAATAATTATAGGCAAAATTGTCATTGGATATCTTTGGTTAATCAACATTACCTTTGCATGTTTATTAACATCGACCTGGCATCCAATTTTGCCTGTATCACTAAGAAATGGACTACTTAAAAGGAAGTCTCTTACTTTTATTATCACAACTTTTTCATCAAGTTCAAGCATAAAAACTTAAGGGCAACAGTTTCGACTTGTTGCTCCCATCTTCAGTTGTGAACGTCGCGGAGTTATGCGACCGTGAACGGCCTCCGTGAAACGAGAGTTAAACATGCGAGATTTGACTGCCCCGCCTTAATTAGGGCTGTGTTAACGCAAACCTTGATAATTGTCGTGTCGACTGTTTGTTGACAATAGCTATAAATCACCTGCAACCGTTTTGTTTCGATATAATTTTCAAGGTATAGGCGTTTTCATTCACCTTCAATATGAACTGGAACTGGACACCTTCGATAAGAACTAAAGCACGAAACCGTCAAATCTGGAAAGATCGGGGGAGGCCTTTGCCCAGCAATGGGACACAACAGGCTAACAATAAAAACAACAACAGGCGTTTTCATTCAGAACGAAACAAAGAATTTTTAAAAAAAAATTTGAATATAAAATTTCCAGCATTGGACGTCACCCAATAACCGTCGTCTTAGTCATTGATAACCGTGAACATTCCAACCATCAGCCATAGGAATTCCACAGCTGAACATAGGATTGCAAATTGTGGACAGAATAAAATGGAACGGCGAAACTGAGGCAAATCGTTTTTTCTACTAATTTATATTTCAACATAATTTTGAGTAACTTTTTAGTAGTTGCTATTTTGGTTTGGCAGTTGTAAATAATATAAACGTTTCGCTAGTGAATTGAGACTGTAGAAGTCAGCTAAATATTTAAGTCATAATAACGGGACAAACATCAGTGCCGCTGATTCATTGCCAAAAAACCAACAATCAACGACTCGAGTCACAAAAAAGTTAGTATCAATGTTATCTTACCGTCTGTTTACTTTCACCCGCTGCGACCTCCGGCCAATCACACCCCGCCTCATTTCTATCGATTCATGAATATCATCAATAATCATCGAAGATTTTGACGAAAATGAAAATGTCGCTACACAATCCGAATTTTTTGGGCTGAAGTCTGAGTGAAGGTATCTTGTAAGTCTGCTTCATCTTCGTTCACAAAGTCGCTTATCATCAGACGAGTAGGTGGTCAAGCGCGGGTTTATTATTATTAATAAAACAACGATTTAAAAATACAAGCTTTTGAGATCCTGGATATCATGTAGCAGCAGAGTACTAGCCAAGTAAAACGAATCCTAACACGACGGGTCTATCTTGTTTAGTACAGGAATTCCTATGGCTACCTTCCGACTCCATCATCAGATCAGCTCCATCATCTCCATGGTACCATATTTTTGCATTGTCACGCGATATACTCAATCGGAAACCGGGAAGTTGTTCAAAGGTGACTTCCACAAGTGGTATATTATTCAGAGAAAATTCGAACCAAGATGATATATACATCATTCGAAAGCTCGTTATATGGGCTTCCCAAAAATATTTAATTTAGATTTTTTCACCCAACCAATTTTTTTTAAATGCGAAAAAAATATTGTATGAAAAATAACAATACCTACAGCTTATTATTTTTTCTATTTTAGCAATAATAAAGTGCTTCTATAGTTATTTTACTTGCATTCGTAGCTGATTCTATACATTCATCTCTTAATTTGCTAAAATTAAAAATTATAATTTACCAGTGTGACCAGTTAGTAGGCACAATGTGACAAAAAATCACTTAATAAGTATGTCTAATTGGTAAAAATGCTTTTATTTAACAATTTGGAGGTTACTTTATCAGGGCTCCTAGAGATAAACTGCCTATTGAGCCAAATAAATTTAAATTTTTTAATAAATTCAAAATTAATTTTAAAAAATCGGAGGGCTCTTTTTTGTTTTTAACTATTGTAATAGACTCAGAAAAATATGAACTTTCTCGAAATGTAACGAGTGTTGTGGTTTGAATTTTTGATTATTATTATACCAGCCTCCATACATTTTGTGGACATGTCCTTTAACTTGCAAGATTCTACCCGAACTTACACACATTGCAAGTTAGATAAAAGCTTGTAATAAATATTGAAGTGTATAATCAGGACACATTAAGACGAGGCATCGGGCCGAGAAACACGAAAAAGAATACTTTTGAATGCGCGATGTCAGAGGACGAATGATGTTGATTCAAATATAAAAAATATCATAGATAAGGACAAATCTTGAAATATTTAATGAACCGGATGAATAATTTGAAAAGTAACCGACTTTATCCTACTAATATTATAAACGCCAAAGTTTGATGATGGGTGGATGGATGGATGTATGGATGTTTGTTACTCTTTCACGCAAAAACTACTGAACGGATTGAGATAAAACTTTGCAATAATATAGCTTATATATCAGAATAACACATAGGCTATAAATTATAATGATATTGCGTCAGAAATCAAAATATCATGCGGGCGAAGCCGCGGGTAAAAACTAGTTAAAAATAATTACAAATTTCTCACTAAAGACCTTGAATCGATTCGAAATCGAATGCTCAGGATTATCAGCGACAACACCCCATTATTTTTTACGAATAAAATAGTCAGACCGCTATTCTATTTTATAGACCGAGAAGTTTTTTTTTTTACTTTGTACATTATAAGTAATTAATTAAAAACTCACTGCCGCCCTCCGCTTTGGCGCGATCCTGTCGAGAGCGACCGCGTAAAATTTGTCCGAGTGAAGGGAGAATTTTTGAATCAATAGTTTATCAATGCGTCACCTTAAGTATTTTTTGCTAACAGCAACATAAACTGTTCTCTATACCCGTTCCGAGCATCGAGCATAATGTATAGCTTGGTTAATACACAGCACATGTTCAATACTCCAAAACGTTGGAGATAGCCTCCATTATCCCAGTTCCCTCGAGCAGGCCCTAGACAAAGTGTTTCCGTCTAGATTGTTCCCAAGATACGTACTAGATATGTCGCTGGTCCTGATCTTGCCGGAGTTGCCGGTTATTGGGGGTCAAGTTTATGCCGGATCGTCAATAAAGATAATTCTGTTTCTCTTTAGTACAAATGTAATTTGCCATGTGTTTCTTAAACGTTTTTTAAATTAAAATTCGTTGATGCGATTATAATTCAGTTTTAATTAAATTACTTATTTTAATTTAATAATTTAATTTCGAATGGATTTTATTTTCTCTGGTGTCGTTAGCCTCCGACGCATTTGGATTAGAGGAGTAAGTAAGTAATAAAGTTATTTTTATTGTTTTTTTCTTTGAAAGACTTGGTCCTTTTTGAATATAATCACTGTAGCGGATACCAAAATAAGTTTAGCGGTACTACATAGCATTTAATAACGAAATAATTTCTTGATTTGAATGATAAGCGGTTAAAAATAAAGTTTCTCATATTAAATCATATTATATCAACTAGAGGCTCTGGAGTCAATTAAGAGGCGAGCCAGGAGGCTGATTGACAACGACACCTTGACTAAGTCGTAGCGTGTTTGTCGGCCTTTTATCGGATACACTTCGGAGAGTGCGCTCAGGAGTTGCACAATCTGGTCCCACCTGCCCCTTTCTTCTATCGTACGGCTAAACAGACGCGACCAAAGCGCCACCCTTTTATGGTTCCGCGCGTTAGAACTAAGCGTTTTGAATCCTCATTCCTCATATGAACAGCCAGAATGTGGAACGCTTTGCCTGGGTCTGTCTTCCCGCTTAAGTACAACGTGGGTGTCTTCAAATCCCGAGTAAATAGGTATCTTCTAGGTAAGCGTGCTACACCCTAGACCGCATATCTGCTCAACATCAGGCAGAATGTAGTCAAACGCAAACCTATACGGAAAAAAATCTCTAAAGCTCTACTAAACCTTGTTACTTATCTGAACGTGCCTATTATCATATTAACCACCTACAAGATTATTTTTTGCAAAAATTAGCATGACCGACTTCACCCGTGTACAGAATTCGCGAATATTTCGCACGGATCGATGTAGCATTTTTCACATTATTGTTGATTTATCAAAAGTGGCTCAGCCGATTTCGATAAAATTTAAATGGGACCAATTTCAAAGTATACTCTTTCCCATAAAAAAAGAATAATTTAGATCGGACCACTATGAAAAAAGTTATGCGTGGTTAGACATAAAAAAATATATATACGCGTCGAATTGTATACCTCGTCCGGTGGTTCGTCGGTCAAAAAAGCATTAGCAAAACGGTCAATGTGGTGCAATAAATTGGCGAATTCGGATATTCCGATTTTTCGCCATCTATACTACATAATATAAACCACAAAAAAAACCTTAGAGAAAAGCGGCCAATTCGAATGCAAGAAATTGGACAATGTCAGCAATTGTTGCCGGATGATTCGAATCTTCGCCGTCTCTATCGTACGTGTACTAATTCGCTACTACACAACCCCGTCACGTCTCGCCTCGTATCGTATGACAAATAGTTCTGAGGGAAATTCCCCATTTTTCCAGTATCCAGTTAGTACGAATCCGACCTACATAAATTAACCTCTCGTTGAAATTCGTGCCTATTTCCATGTGTGATTTGTAGGACGCTTTCACAGCTTGATTGTTTGGGGAATTCAAGGACGGAGTTAATGAGCAATTTTTCATTGGTGTTAAATTAAGTTGTGCCTAATTTGGGAGTACAATCCCGTTTTACGGGCTATGTGTTTTGTGGGCGTTTCCTCATGTTGAGTGTTGGATATTATTATAATGGTTGCGCCAGCTCTGAAGAATTGTGCCGTATCTTATTTACTAGCTGACCCGGCGAACTTCGTATTCGATATATAAAAATAAGTTATTCTGATATATAAACTATATCATTGCAAAGTTTCATCTCAATCCGTTCATTAGTTTTTGCGTGAATGAGTAACAAACAACCATACATACTCACAAACCTTCGCGTTTATAATATTAAAATAGGAAGTAGGATTATTACTATATACTACGGGACTAATCACGCACTAAAATTACGAGATAAATAAATACCTCCTCATCCCGACGTTTCGGCCGAGTTGCATCGTGATCACGGGTAGACCTCCCTTAGTCTACCCATGACTACGGCCGATGCAACTCGGCCGAAACGTCGGGAAGAGGAGGTATTTATTTATTTCGTAATTTACCTACCTTGGTCTACCCGTGACCACGGTCGATGCAACTCGGCCGAAACGTCGTCGGGATGAGGAGGTATTTATTTATCTCGTAATTTTAGTGCGCGATTAGTCCCGTAGTATATGATAATAATGTGTTCAAATCGCAAAAGTTTAAAAACAACATAGGAAGTAGGATTCATCCAAGTGTGTTTGTTGATTTGTTTGTCACTCTTTTGCGCAGCAACTCACAGAGGGATCTACTTGATCTTTTGTATGTATAATTAATTTAAAGGTCGTAGTGGAGAGTCCCGTACATTATTTAGTATCCCCATAAAAGTAAAAAATTCCTATGAGATAGCACAAAACCCAAAATATCACGTCTGCGAAGTACCAAGTTAGTCAGAAAATAATAAGCATAGAATAAATTAATTTATAACTAAGACTCGAGAATTCTATAAACCGATTTTAAACTTATTAATCTGTGTGAATAATGCAGATTTATCTTCCAGCAGTCGAATAACTAAAACATTTGCTTACAAAGGCTTATTACTCAAGTGGGCGTGACACGAAAAGTGCACGTGTTATTATAAGCCAAAGTCACGTCTATAGATAAGCCTAGTTCAGATTGCAGTACTAATTCAGATGCTGAACAAACAAACACGTAATCTAGGCCACAGTCAGTGCTCTAGGTAGAGCTTAGATAAATAGAAACAAGCATAAGGGAGCCGTGAGAGCAAATAGTAGGTATTTGTAGGTAAGTAGTAGGTGTGGTAGGCTGTCAATCAAAAAGGAGGTTTTCTATTTAGGCTCTATTTTAAACGACTGTACTGAAAAACAATGTCTTTTTAATATCTTTGGCAAGACATGTAGATCTGTCGAATATGTATGTAGAAGGCCTGGAATAATATGCATAAAGCTATAAGAAACTTTCTTTTTGTGATAAACATTTGTAGAAGGCCTGGAATAATATGCATAAAGCTATAAGAAACTTTCTTTTTGTGATAAACATTTCAAAAATTGACGCGTTCGCAGGATTTGAACTGGCATCTCTCTGGGATTCCGGCCCAGATGCTTTGTCCAAATTAAGCTAAAACGCTGTCTGCAAAAACGTCGAATTGGTGAAAGTGTTTTATCATTTTTACCAACTACTACATTTTGTGAAGCACGATAAAAATCATTTCATTGATTAAGCTATAAGGCTGATGTTTAGTAACCTGTTTGTATTACTTTGTCCCTATAATTTGTTCTTTTTTGTGGTTCTAATAAAGTATTAAGTTTAATCTAATGAAGTATTATATTGGTTGATTGATTGATATGGAGGTCAAGTACTTAGCTTTGTTGAAATTAATGAAATTTTCTGAACGAAACGATTGAAAATGGCATAATAAAATTAGATTAGATCGTTAAAAATACATAGTACAATATAATACTAGTTTCATTCATGGGAAAGATAAAAACTATTCATTTCGCTTGCTCGCGATCGATTCAGGTTAAACATACTCAATATTCCTTGCCAGTAGATTATAGTGCATAGCTGCTGCTCTTACGCCCATGCTCTTCTAGAGCATCTTTTTCATGTTGGTTTTCAGGATCCATCCAACTTACCTGAAAAAAGAAAAAATATATATGAACAACTGACATTTATTAAGATAGACACAGCGAGCGCATTATTTTGTACAAAAACCAAGCGTTGATTTATTTTGCCGCTGCATAGAGCGCTCGACAGATTTTTATGAAGTTTTTGCAAATATATAGTACCGTGAAATACTCAAAATTCTAAGATAAGGCGGAAACACGTTGCACATAACTTTTTTTTTCTTTCATTCATGAGCCTATATAAAAAGTAACCACTAGGCCCAATTTTAAGGGCGCCATCGTAATTTTAAAAGCAATTTAGAATATTCCTGTTTCTTTTTCACTACATATATGCATTTGATAGAGAGAACAATATTTTACGTTGCTATTAAAATTAATATAGCGCCTTTAAAATTAGGCCTACCTACCGTCTAGATAACAAAAACCGGACAAGTGCGAGTCAGGCTCGCACATCGAGGGTTCCGTACAAATCCAGAAAATTTCACAAAATTGGGAAGTAGATGTTAAAATCTCTATGCTATAACCATCGACAGAAAAGTTTTTTTTTTTTCACTTTTCTCGTCACACATCGAAAATTACACATTGTTAAAATAATTTAAATCCTGTTTTAGCATGTGCTAATGAAGTTATTTTATATGATACCTTACATAATACGATTTACTCACTTTGAATTTTGAATTATTGTGTTACCATATTTTGTGAATTTTGAGGCCCTTTTTTGTGATTTAAATAAAAATGTACAGCTTTCAGATTTATTCCTATATGTGTACTCTGAGACAATGTTTCTCGCCAAATTTCATAGTTCTATGTCAACGGGAAGTACCCTGTAGGTTTTGATTTTTGTGAGTGTCGAAATATGCGGTTTTTTACGACATAAACGACTCTAACTTTTTTAAACGATAACTGAGAAGTTTTACTTTTACACAACTGCAAGAGACCATAGATATACGTATACAGTTTAAATTTCAACTCGATATCTTTACGCGTTCCCGAGATAAAGAGTCTTGACATACACACAGACGGACAGACGGACAACAAAGTGATCCTATAAGGGTTCCGTTTTTCCGTTTGAGGCATGGAACCCTAAAAATGGTGTAAAAGGCAAATAAGTCCACGTAGCCGAAAAGGAGAAGTATTTACGATTCGCTGATTTGGTATTTCTTAAATGATAAATACACATTCACAAGGCTTACTCGTGATGTCTATACCGATAAAAAGTTACTGTTTTAAACACTTTTCCACTACAAATGCACCACAAAATATGACCAAAATGCACTATGGCGTCTAAAATCCCTGCACGAAAATGGCCGCCGCTCTTTCCCGCCAATTCTTTTTTTCTTAAAACCATGGAGCTGTAATAGAGCGCCATAAATAAGGCTCGTCGCCGCCATAACCGGCGTTCTCACATATTTTCGGTTAGCACGTAACGGCTCGCCTTATTCCCTGCAAAATTGACGCTCTAAAACACTGAATGGGGGGGAAATTGTGCGCTGTAAAGGACAAATCGGTCAAAGATTGGTCTATATACGCTGAGTGGTTTTATTATTATTAGATGAGTAAGGATTAAAATTAACTTTATGCAATCCGTTTGATTTATATCAAAAGCATTTGAATTTGAAACGATTTTGTTATATATTATATATATATATAATCTTTGCATATATGTATATATATATATATATATATATATATATATATCCTGTAACTTATCGGACGTCCACTATGGCTATTTTTGCATCTAATGTGGCGTCCACCTGTTTACGACGTCCGTATAAGGACGTCAAATAGGAGACTGCGCGCATTGCTTTCGAAATGACACACTGATACTAGAAATGTCAAGATATGAAAAATTTATTGGACGTAATTTTTCTTCCAATCTGCCTAGGCTGCGTATTTACGTAGTTCCGTTGATTTTCGTTACTAAACGAATGGCGCTGTTGTCAATTTGTGGATACTTTCATTTATAGCCGTATTTGACTTCCGCACAAACTTTGGAGATGCGACGTTGCCGTTCCGTGCGCATTATTAATGTTTTAGAAAAATCATAGCATTTCGCTATGCCAGGTCGCGTCGTAGTATACGGGCGCCGCGTCGTTAGTGATCTCGTTATCGCACGAATTTATTTAACCCGCCGTTTGTGACGTCAATTTGACTTGCATCGTTTGTGACCCCGGTGTCACGCACTGGGTTTTTCAAGTACACTATTTTTTTAATCAAGTCATTTATCCCATATCAAATGATCAATGACGTCATAAAAACACATGTTTTTATTATCATTTAGCATAGGTATTATATATATATATGAATTGCCATTTATTAGGTCTTTTAGAAACAAAACTGAAATGAATAAAATTTGCCATTTTTGAACCAATTCATGCGATCATTCTAAATGTTTCAACTCAAAAGTTACACAGTTTTAACTTTCGAGTCTTTTGTCTTTTGAAATTCATCAGAGATATTATGAAGTACACTCAAAATAATTAACCCGCCGTTTGTGACCTATATGTCTCAGAGACCGGGTGGACAGAAAAAGTCGAATAACTTTTTAATTCTTGATCAATCTGAGCTGGAATTTCGAGTAGCTACCTAATTTTACAATTCTCATCACTGGGCAAACTTGCAATAATAATGGAAAAGTCAAATGAACATAGCATTATTTTTAATTTTCAATGTTTTACACAGGTTACTTTAATGTTTTTATTACTATTTATTGTTTTATTGTATAATTATACGATCCAAAAGGTTTTTAGTTGGTTTTATCTATACCCATATTTTTCAAAATATCTACTAAAATACATTCACTATGCAAAATTAACAATTGATGATCTCCTGAGATTGCAGGTTCATACAAATACAAATACAAAAAATACAAAAATATTTATTTTCCTTAAAATATGTACAGATTTAGATTGACAATAGTCCCCGCACTAGGGCTAGCCTGTATCGCGGGAAACTGAGGCCGATTACCGAAACATGGTAGAGAACTTGTACATTAATTTAATTTAGACTGCGTTATTACAAATTTCATAGACAACGAAAGGAAACACAGCGAAAGGTATATGTGTGTGTTGTTGTGTGTGTGTATATATGTGTGTGTGTGTGTGTGTGCGTGTGCGTGCGTATGGGCAGTTTCAGGTATTGTAGTGAAGATCATGTTTCTGGTAAATTTGAATTTCAATTCATTTATTTTAGCTAGTCATTATTATGTATTAAGTATGTATGATAAACAGAGACTCAGTAGCATCGTAATCAAGTGTGAGTAGCCATTTCTTTACTTTCTCTTTAGCGCCATAAAATGAACTACCGCTTAGATTACAAAACTTTATAGCGCGTTTATATAGAAACGGAAGCACGAAATTACTAAAACGTCTTGCAAACACGGACTTAACACGGGGCACTTTTACGTCAGGTCTCCGCTTTTTGATTATGGAGTTGTCCCATGAGGCTTGACTAGCGACTTTGTGATGTGTGAGTACCGCTTTTTGTACAAATAGTTGACGGACTGTTAGTACTTGCGATTCCGCGTAGAGAGTTCTGGTTGGGTATCTATAAGGCTTGCGGAACATTACTTTAAGAACCGCTCTCTGGGCTCTTTCAATCTTTATCATGAAAGTTTTTGCAGCGCTACCCCAAGCAAGAATGCAGTAGGATAGAATCGATTGGCAAAAAGCTACATAGACCATTAGGAGCAGCTCCTTGTCCGCTCCGTCTCGCAGTAGTTTCATTATATTAATAATTTTCCTGACTCGTCCCGACAGTGCGTCAATATGAGGCCTGAATGACAACATTTCATCAAGGGTGACTCCGAGGTATTTAATAGCAGCAACGCGTTCTATTTTCGGGCACGAACAGGAGCATGTTTGAGTTTGCAGGAGGCTCAAGTTCAAACATTTGTGAATTCTGATTTCGTGCGTCTCTGGAGGTTTCGAAACCTTGGTTTTCTGGAAACAAACGTATTTAGTTTTATTTGTGTTCAGAGTTAGGAGATTCGAATGAAGCCAGTTAGCGACAGAGGACAGACCAGACTCGGCTTTCTCAAAAACACTCTCCCAGGTCTCTCCACGGAACACAATTGCCGTATCATCAGCATAGCATACAATTTGTATGTCCTTGTGTACTGTCATCAGGTCTGCAATATCGTTAATATACGCAACAAAGAGTGTGGGTCCTAGTATGCTTCCCTGTGGCACTCCAAAATATGTATTCTTGGTGTCGCTTATATGACCACCAAGGGATACAAATTGTTTCCTGCCAAAGAGATAGCTCTTGAACCAGGCCAAAGGAGTTCCTCGTATCCCCATTTTTTCTAGTTTCCTTAGCAGGATTTTTGGGGACACGGTATCAAAAGCCTTGGCCAGGTCCAGAAAGACTCCGATGCACTTTTGACCGCTGTCGATAGATGACGTCAAATTTTCCAATAAAAGTGTTACGGCATTCTCAGTTGATTTTTTCCGACGAAAACCAAACTGAAAGGGCGTTAGGATGTTGCGGCTTTCCAAGAAATCTATCAACCTTCTGTTGACAATTTTTTCAAGAATCTTAGAAAACACCGGAAGAAGCGATATCGGACGGTAATTGCAAGCGTTCAATTTAGATCCATCTTTATGTATCGGTATCACTGCGGCGATTTTCCAGCATTCGGGAAAGAGCCCTAAACTTAGACTCAGGTTGATGATATGTGCAAGCGGTTCTAAAATTAAGGGACAAATTCTCTTTACTAGTGAATTTTTCAGGCCATCTTTTCCCGGTGCCTTATCATTCTTAAGTGAGTTTATAAGGTTTCGTATCTCTGATAGATCAGTCGGAGACATAAAGAAGGAGTCTGGAGAGCTCGCTGATACGTCAACTTTTGAAGCTAATTCTTCTTGAGTTTTCCCTAAGCCATCCAAGATTTTATCAGCAAGGTTCTGGCCAACATCGATGAAGTAGTCATTACATAAATTAAGGGAGTTAGATGGTGTATTGCCTAATTTTAAAAGTTCAGCGTTACTGTCTTTTTTATTATCTAGCTCGCATACTTTTTTGACCGTTTTCCATAGCTTTCTGGGATTATTTTTGCTCTCTAAGAACAGTCTTTTATTATGTTCAGCTTTTAAGCTTCTCAGAACGTGAGAAAGTACGTTACGATACCTGTTGTATATTTTCTCGATTTCGGAATTGTTAGGACTTTTCTTAACCAGCATATGTAATGCATCTCTGTGCCTCATACATTTCACTAAACCAGGAGTAATCCAATCTTTTAACACGCATTTCCTGCGACTAACGTGTATCTGCTTAGTGTGTTTATTTACTAGATCTTCGAGTGTCTTTGTAAGCTGTTCAGCCGCTTTGTTGACATCAGTCGAGAGCATAATGTCAGACCAATCCACAGCTAGTAAGTCATTGCAAATTTTCTCGTAGTCAGTTTTAACTGAAATTCTAGTTGGACTTATCTTTGGTGGAGAAGTTTTTAACCCAGCCATGACAAGATCATGATCGGTAACGCTTGTCTTACAGATCAATCCGATTGCTTGCGTTCTGACATCAACTATGACGTATCACATAAACATAGTTAAATGTACAGAAAACACTTAAAACTAATTATTATCATCATTTTTATCGTCGTCATCTTTGTTTTAAAAGATCCTTTGGTGAAGTAAGTCCAATAAACAGCACAACGCGCAGTAGGACCAGATGCAAACATCGCATCGGTCTACGTGTTCTTGCATTATTATTATTTTTCTACACTGAAAGTGAACATCTTACGCTATGTTTTCGAGCTAGTGGTCTCTATTTAAGACTGACAACCTATTGATTTACAAAAGAGTCATTAGTTTGTAGCAGTTTGCATATATCGTATTTTTAGGCACGATCTCATCCTCTCTGCTGGTCTTTGGGTGACTTTCCTATGCTATGCTTATCGGTCGGCATTTTCTAATCAAGATCGAAATATTGCTTGAAATGTTTTACTACTCAAGATGCAAATTTGCAACATCTGTTTGTATTTTGGGCGTGTTACATCTTTGAAAAGAAATTGACCGTTGAAAAATACTGTACAATTGTGAAATGATTGAAAAAAAGAATTATATGACAAGGATATTGTATTTGTTAAGTGAGCATACTCTGTTAATTTTGTATCATATTCTGGCCAATAACCTAACATGGCCTTGGATAGAAACTCATCTATTATATAAAAGGCTTCCCTGAGTGACTGACTGACAGACAGCCTACAGCTCAAACCGCTTAACATATAAACTTAAAATTTGGACCATAGGTACATTGAACAACGTAATGGAGCACTAAGGAAGAAAATTTTGAAAAATCGATCTCTAACGGGGTAAAACGGACCCTTTTCTTTTGTATGTAACTTTTATTCCCTGTACCGATAGACTTGAAATTTCGTATAAATGCTTTTCAATCAAAATAAAAGTTACGATTGTTCCTGTTTTCCGAATTTCTCTTATCTAAGGGGTCAAATAAGGTCCCAAAGTTGATGAAAAAAGCGTCAACTACATCCAACCAGCTGAACAGTTATAGTTGAAATCTGGTATGAAGGAAGCACACAGTATGTTTCAATACGGGAACTAATAACATCCAGGAAAATCTATGGGGTTTGATTTCTTAGGGATGGCCAAAATTAATCAGTTTAGGCTACAGCCCAAATCGCTAAAGATATAAACTTGAAATTTGGAATATAAGTACATCGTACGACATAATGAAGCGCAAAGGATGAAAATTAAAAAAAAAGATCTTTTACGGGGTAAAACGGGCCCTTTTTGTTTGCATCTAATTTTTTATTCCCTGAATCGATGGACATAAAACTTTGTATAGATGCTTTTGAGACTAAAATATGTTTATTCCCGATTTTCCTCAAAAAAATTCCTTAGGGGTCAGATACGTCCCAAATTTGGTAAAAAAACATCGATTACAGGTTACGGATGAAAACAGGTATGTAGGAAGCAACCTGGAACTATTATTATCCCGGAAAATCTACAGGATTTCGTAGGGATAGCCAAAATTAATCAGTTATAATATAAAGATCTTAGCTTCATATTATAACTGATTAATTTAAAACGAGTAAATGAATTCTAACGAAATTTGGTACGAAGCCAGAAAATAACACAAATTACCACATATGGCCGAGCGCAGGTTGCTGAATCTACATACAGTGCGACATAAAACACTTGAAAATAAATGAGGTCGCCACCATCGTTTTGTTAGCATATTTTGCATTATTTTTTGCATAATAATACTGTTTTCCTGTTCACAATCCACAAAATAACACAAAACGAGAAAAATGCTAGGATGTAAACAATGACTGACAGCTCAGGTTGTGGTTCCAGCAAAAGTGATAATTTAGTTCCCGAATAATTCATTTCATCTCTTTTGTGTCGCACTGTACGACATTGATTTTTCTCTACCGACGTACCTATACAAGTAGCCACAATGTTTACCATCAATGAAAAGCCAATAGCTATTGTGAAATTCCTACATAGATACTATTATAATAATTATTACTATCATTGAATTAATCTCAAATATTCACCAATTTATCATCAAAAATACACGCACTCCGTAATAAACTTTAGATACAAGTAAATTAAATAAGCAAATACTGAGACAATGCAAGCCAATCCGTGGGCTATTATCATTTTAGGCAAATTCTGAAACAAAGGCATTATCTTTGCAACAAGCAATTACAAACAGCATTTTTTTATAATTTTAAACAAGTACTAAGACAACGTGGGCCAAACTGCGTGCTGTAAATTACCATCTTAAGCAAATACTAAGAATACGCAGGCTAAACCGTGACCTTTTTTATCATTTTAGGCAAATACTGAGACAATTCAGGCCAAACCGTGGGCATTATCCTTGCAAGTAATACGACAACGTATGCCAAATGGCAGGCTATTATAATTTTAAGCAAGTACAAGACAACGCGGGCCAAACCGCGGACTATTAGATATTATTATACCTAATCAAGTACAAAAACAACGTAGGTCAAACCGCGGGCTATTTTCATTTTAAGCACATACCTACGTACTAAGACAACGCGGGCGAAGCTGCAGGTTTTAAGCTAGTTTCAATATAAGGTTTTACTGCATGAATTGCAAATGGGTTGTTGATGTCTACAATATTAGACCGTGGCATATTGTTGCTGACATGAATATTCCCGAAAATATAATTTTATTACTTGATCGTGCTGAGTTTTGGTGCTCTAACTGTTTGGTGTTTAGTATTTATGATCACTATCCTGCAGACGAATGCTACTATTGTACCTAATATGTACAACATTACTACCTACAAACTTATGTTCTTTTCGTGAGAGGCTTGATTGTTAAGTTTCGTTTGTTTTAAATTTTGTTGAAATTGGACGCTATATTACTAAAAATATGTATAACGTGCGTTATTTGGCATCTGTATATTAAGAAAAAACTTTTCACGCTGATGTTGAATTGTATTTAACGTTTTAAGTAAAATTTTATAACCAATGTGCTTAAACAAGGATTTGGAATGGAAGTATTCATGTATTCATTACATCCGTTGGGCATTTGCCCTTATGCGGTCGCCAGATTATCCTAAAATATTAACACTTAGTATTGTTTGACGTCCATATCTTCGATACCAATCGAATATCGAAGATGTGGACGTCAAATGATAGTTAGCGTGAATATTTCTAGGTAATCTGGCGTCCGTATTATGAAACACCTGTTTTCAACCTGTCATAACTACGTTTCCTATTTTTTTATCACATAATTAAAAATATCTACCCCTCATTGAATGAAGAATTAATAAAAGATGTCAGTTTAATAAACGTTTAATTTGATCCCAATATTTGTTTCATTTATATCAATAATTTTTGATTGAGCGAGCGAAGTGTCTCTGAAAAATGTTTAAATGGGGGGTAGAAAAAGAAAACATTATTTTGAAGAATAACAAATATTGGTCAAATGGTTGTCGAGATATAAGGCGGAGAAATTTTAGTTTCAGACTAACAAAGTTGCTACAAACCGTCTATAATACCTATAGCACGGCTGGGCAATCTATGACCTCGAAGTGGCCCCCTACTTCGAGGTTTTAGGCATTCGAGGCATTTTAAATGCCAAGTACTTTTAGAACCGCGAAGTGTACAGTCTTAGGGATTATTTCCACAACCGCGAGTTCGTGATGCATCGAACATGATATAATAGGTAGCTAATAAGAATGGCAACGTCGCATTCTACAAAGGAGTTGTAATAAGCAGTAGCATGAATAAAAAAATCATGTATATCATAAGAGTTCTGATGAGTGATAATATGGATAGGAGTCCGTATTGGTTTCCCTCCGTCTGGCAATATACGTATATTTGTATATCAACATATCGTAAATATTTAAGAAAATAAGTTGCAAGTGTTTTTTTAAATTATTTAATAGACCAATATTCGCTATCATAGTTTATAAAAGTTATCTAAAAGTAGTGGACGTTACAATGATGCGCCATGAAAGGACGTCAGATCAGTATTGTGATGTAAATATATATATATATATATATATATATATATATATATATATATATATATATATATATATATATATATATATATATATATATGGATGTTTAGAGCTGGTCAGATGATTTTCAAATCGCTTCCCCTGTGTATATATATATATATACACAGGGGAAGCGATTTGAAAATCATTTTCAAATCGCTTCCCCTGTGTATATATATATATATACACAGGGGAAGCGATTTGAAAATCATCTGACCAGCTCTAAACAACCAATCAGAGTATTGTCTTGAGAATCCACGTTTAAACTAACCAATGAGTGACCAGTATTTCTACCTTTGCTCTTCATAAATTTGCCAACCGTCCTTAAGCAGATTCCGTTCAAAAAGTGGTAGATTTTCAACTACCAGTTTTTTTGTGGACACAAAACATTGATATGGAAAACAGAAAAAAATCCAGGTCGATGACACAAAAGCCTTATTGAATCAATTAGGCACCTCAGGTTTCGAAAAAAACAATAGGTTATCTGTGGTCGGTTTACGGACGTTATAATTATGCGTCACAAGCAGAAGGCTTGGGCCGATCGTGCCTCTCTATCATTTGTTGCGCGCTCTCGCTTCCACGCTTGACTCAGGCGAAACGTGATGAGTCATGCTTTTTCGTACGTGCAGCCGGTGTTCATCTATTTATTTATATGGTAGAGCGGAATGTTTTTTGGCGATGTAATGCGTCAAAAAATACCCCGCTCTACCTATATGGCTGTAGCAAGAGCTACCCCCAAAACAGTAAAAAATACATCCAAGAAATAGCGGCTGGCCTGATTCGCCGCAAAATTGACGCTGAAAGTGATATTAATTTTCAGGGACCAACCCGCATCGGTGTATTTAATTTGCCTAATTGACAGGGAAACGTTAGCCGCCATTTCGACGTACTGTGGTTAAGTAATGAATGCCAGCGATGAGATTTTTATGTTAAAGAATTGTGATTTATGTTCTGTAAAGGTACTCTGGATATAATTAAGGACCGTCGCTTCGTTACCCCTTTTTAGAGTTCGGGGAGTGTGAGTTGAAAGGAAACGCTTGTTTAGTACTTTTTATAACAAGTCATTCGATCATAGTATGCTGATGATGTACTAGAAAAATGTTGATTACTTCACTATATAGTATAAAGCAAAACCGCTATTTTTGTGTCATAAGTCATTTATTCGTAAAATGGCAATTTACACGTTAAATTATATGTATACATAGTAAACATTCAATACAATATATACATTTAGAATTACGAAAAAACATAGAACTTCAATAATCAGTCTCGCGCGAGCACTCGTTGCCTATGGCGGTGTGTTATTGTGATCTGCTTATTTTTATTTTCATTTCACATGCGACATGACGGAACCGCGACCGATTATTATTGACGAATTTTTGACTTTTGTTCAAAATAAAATTGACGTGTTAGATGACCTGAGTATTGTGCAAATATGTGCGAGTAATTTTACGGATTGTGAAATTGAATCAGGTAAATCAACGTTGGTTAAGTCCTTGTCAGAACAGGGGAGTAGACAGGTTTCCAGAAAAGGCGAAGATAAAAATAAGAAAAATGTTAAAGATGTTATTAAACTATTTAAAGAAAGTGACCCGATGCTGCAACCTATTTTTGTTGCTAGAAACTTAAATAAACTACCCCCAGTTAGTTTCGACCATGTTGACGTGACGAGACTTCTCAAAGATATTGCAAGTATGAAGAACGAGATTCACAATATCCGTAACGACGCTGCCACGAAGTCGGAAATGGAATGTTTTCAGACTAAAATCAGTTTAGATATTAATAACTTGAGAACATGTATGAACAAAATTGACAGCGGCATTTGCAGAAAATCTTCTAACGAATCTAACAAAAATACTGACTTGACCGTCTCCTCAATCAGGCAGTCGAATAATAAATGCTCTGATAAGAATGCGCTTGCACCTGCGACCTCGAGCTCAAGGTCAAGGCCCGCTGATATCGGCCGCACGGCATTATATCGAGATATTGTTTTGCCTACTGTCTCATCGCCGCCGACGCGTATAGAAAAGGCTTCTACGGCCTATGAGAATAAGGACGAAGATGGCTTTACTGTAGTAAGCAGTAAGAAGCGTAAACATAAAACAAATATGTGTGGTACTGCAACGGGACCGAGCAAGATCCAAGTAGCTGAATTATCGTCCACTGTTTATATATCGAGACTTAAGAAAACGACGACAGTAGATGACATAAAATGTCATATTCAAGAAATGGGTGAAACGTGTAAGGAAGTGATATTACTTGCTCAACAAAGAGAAACGGACTTTAATTCTTATAAAGTTATAGTACCGAAAAGCAAACTTGGTACATTTTTATGTAATGATTTCTGGCCTCAAGGTGTAAGGTATAGGCTCTTCCGTGAGTTTGTACCTAAAGGTGACGCCCGTAATTTTAAATAATTAATATGGATTTGGACACCAATTTTAGTATTATTACTTTTAATTGTAAATCTATTAAAAGATCAATAGACGATGTACGAAAAATGTGTTCCATAGGTGATATTGTATGCCTTCAGGAAACTTGGCTCTTAGGACACGATCTAGATTTTGTATATGGAATAGATAGTGATTTTGACTGTACAGCAAAAACATCTGTTGATATGGGCGCTGGCGTGCTTCGGGGCCGTCCTTATGGGGGTATTTGTCTGCTCTGGCGGAAGTCAAAATTTAAAAATGTATCTGTTATTGAAACCAACAGTGACAGATTAGGCGCTATACAAATATCTGTTGGAATGAGAACTTTTCTTGTTTTTAGTGTCTATATGCCTACCGACCATAAAGATAACTTAGCTGAATTTATAAGCATTTTAGGTAGGATTAATGCTATTATAGAGGAGAGCCAAGTTCCAGTGGCGTATTTGACAGGGGATTACAACGCTCATCCTAGCGCGGCTTTTGGCGAGGAGTTATTATCTTTTTGTGAGGAGCAAAATTGGAGCTGCATTGACATAATAAAATTAGGTATTAACTCCCAGACGTTCACGTTTATCGACCAGGCACATGGTACCTGTAGGTGGTTAGATCACTGCTTGGTCACAGAGGCCGCCACAAATACAGTACAATCAGTGCAGGTCATAACTGACGTGTTGTGGTCTGACCACTTACCGCTACTTATCAAATGTAATATCGATGATGTATGTGAAAACCGAACACCTTCGATAGATAACGTAAAAAATGTGCCAAATGGAGTAAAATGGGGCCAAAGAAATATCAAACAAATTAATTTATATGGAGAATATTGTTTTAAGAAACTTGGTAATGTAAATGATGTTTTAGATTGTTCAGACTGTAATCATGAAGGCCAATGTACGCGTCTGTACGAACACTATAAATTTATAGATATTTTATACAATGACATAGTTAATATACTACAAAAAGGTGCTATTTTTAGTAGTGGTTCGCATCCTGGTGCTACCAACAAAAATTCGAAGAGTAAGATAGTCGGGTGGAACCACCACGTCAAGGATCTTCACCAGGCTGCTAGAATAGATTTTTCGGGCTGGCTGCTCGCCGGCAAGCCGTCAAGTGGAGAGATTTACGATCAAATGAGACTAAGCAGAAGTAAATTTAAAAATAAAGTTAAATGGTGTCAGAAAAATGAAGATATGATAAAAATGAATATTCTGGCAGAACATAGACAAAACAAAAATTTTATTAAATTTTGGAACGCTACAAAATCTTTAAATTATAAAAAGACTTTGCCATTGACGGTTGGCGGCGAGCAGGAGCCTAGTAAAATAGCTGAATTATTTGCTAAACGATTTCAGATCGCACCTGAAAAGCTGGATGTGTTGGATTCACCTCGGGCTGGTCGGACGGCCAGTACAGACAATACTAACGACTTATACACGCCTGACGATATCATGAAGGCTGTAAAGGACATGAAACGTGGCAAGTCGCCTGGCCATGACGGCCTGAGCATCGAACACATCCAGTGGGCTAGTCATTTAGTGTATAGTAAATTAAGTAATTTATTTAACTTGTGCAGCAAGTTTTGTTATTTACCCGACAATCTCATGAAGACCGTGGTGGTTCCCATAGTAAAGAATAAAACAGGAGATCTAGGAAATGCAGCGAACTACCGACCCATCTCATTAGGAACGGTAGTGGGCAAAATATTTGAGCGGCTGTTGAGGCCTTCGCTGGTGAACAATTTTAAAATTGACGATGCTCAGTTTGGTTTTCGTGCCGGTCTCTCTACAGATTCAGCAGTGTTTAGCTTGAAGCAAACTGTCCATTACTACTTAAGTAAAGACACCTCTGTTTACGCTTGCTTTCTGGACCTCAGTCGTGCTTTTGATCTAGTTAATTATGGGATTCTCTGGAACAAAATTCTCGACTCTGAGGTACCTAAAAATACTGTGAATCTGCTGAGATACTGGTACGACAACCAAACGAACGCTGTAAGATGGGGTGACTCGACTTCCAGCGAATACAGGTTGGAATGCGGTGTTCGCCAAGGGGGTTTGACCTCTCCGGACCTTTTCAACATTTATATGAACCGTCTGATTGAGGTGCTGAGAAGTACCAGAATAGGATGTCATGTCGGCAATATATGTGTGAATAACTTAAGTTACGCTGATGATATGGTGCTTCTTAGCCCCTCTATCAACGGCTTAAGAAAACTGCTAGCTATATGTGAAAGATACGCTGCTGAGCACGGTCTCATATATAATGTTGCTAAAACAGAAATGTTGGTTTTCAGGGCTGGAAAGGGACCGGAGAGAATACCGAATGTATTTTTGAGGGAGTCGCCAGTGAGGATCGTTCAGCGGTTCAAATATTTAGGTCATATTCTGACAGAGAAATTGAATGATGACGCTGACATGGAAAGGGAAAGACGAAACCTGTCCATCAGGTGTAACATGCTCGCGCGCCGTTTCTCCAGCTGCAGCACAGATGTAAAAACGACACTGTTTAAAGCATACTGTCTGTGCCTATACACATGTCAGCTGTGGACGAAATATACGCGCAAAACGTACCACACCATAAGGGTGCAATACAATGATGCTTTTCGCATCCTCATGAGGAAAGCACGTTATTGCAGCGCGTCGGGCATGTTCGCAGATGCGCGGGTTCCGGACTTCTTTGCTGTCATCAGGTCTAGAGTGGCTTCCTTCTGGGCTGGGTTGAGACGTTCCAAAAACGAGATACTGCATTGTTTAGGAAACTATCTAGGTAGCCCGATATTCAAATCATGGATAACGCTGCACCAGAGTGCGAACCGAAAATGACTGTGATATTTTATTTATCACCTTTATTATTATTATTATTATTTTATACGTTTTGGTAAATTTAAATTAGCATATGGGTCAATGTAATGCCTGAAATAAAGATATTTTATTTATTTTTTATTTATTTTATAATAATTGAATATCTATCAATGTCATCTGAAATTGTCTGTTTGTGTATCCGCCTGTCTTCCAAACTAGACAACAGATTGCAATGCGGTTTTCACTATCTTTAAGAATATTTCTTCCGGACGGTTTAAAGCTATAACTCTTCCGTAACCGGGCGAAACCAGGTCGGGCAGCTAGTATGCAACAATATTTTCAGCTTATTTCTGACGGCATACGTAGAACGTAGAATTTTTACGTAGAATGTAAATTATATAAATCTATTTGTTATATTTACTTTTGAGGAAGGCAGGGGGCATTTGCCCAGCAGTGACAGTGGGACAACGCGGGCTGAAATAATAATATTTATATAAAACAGTAGGTTGAAAAAACGATTTAGATGAAGTCAAGGAGTCCTATGAGGTAAGGCTGAATAGTTTTGGACCATTTTATTGCTTTATTACACGATGCATCAATCCGCAGCAAAATTTAATAGTAATTTAATACACACGTATTTATGCTGTTTTGTTTTATATTTATGTGTTGGTTTTTGTTACAAGTAAAGCTATGTCTACTGTTTCTAGTACAACATTAATACCTTATACATACTTAATATTGTACGGAACCAATTACTGAGTTTCTCCTGTTCGTCGAGATAGTATCATTACATAAAGTACACTACGTCTGAGTATAAGTACACGTCAAGGGGACATGAAAAAAGGGTTGTTAGAGAAATAAAAATAACTGCCATAAAATTGGAGCAATTGGAAGGAAGTTTTACAAACGCTATAAAAATGGCATAATTATGTACGGGGAAACATACAATATGTCCTACGCCGGCTAGCAATATTTTAGAGGTGTATACTTTAATTCACAATCTTGATTTTTTTCTTTTCGCACGCGCTTATTGTAGTGTTGACTCAAAGAAATTTAATTGGAAGACGCAGAAACGACTTGGTTAATTTCAACACGGATTGATATACTTTACTAGACTTAATCAATCTTATTAATCAAGGAATTCTAAAAAAATATAGAATGTTGTTCAAGTTACCACAGATGATTTACGATGTTGATATAACAGGCTACCAGGCTATCTTAAAGCTGTCTAGGATTCATGTCACAGATTTTCAAGCATTATTAAAACTTAATAGGGTTGGCAATCGCCCCCCTCCTTTGCATCCCGTATCTCCAGGTTAATTCGAAGATTTCCTGTGTAAATAAGGGGTTATCCTTTACTAACGATATATTAAAAAGAGTGTTTGGTTAATTTGTTACTCATTCACGCCGGAACGGAATAACGGATCAAATTGTTTTCATTTTTTTGCATGAATATGGTTTTATGTTAGGATGTTTTTAATGTTAGCACGCGGACCCTATCAATAGTAGATTTAGAATAGCCAAGGGCTGTAAGGCATCAATTGCAGCCCGAGGTGCGCTCGTGCGCCTATAGTTCGAGGGTGCAATTGGTGCTTACACCCGAGCTAACTATTCTGCTTTACATCTCGATTGTGAGGTAAGTAGAAAAAAAACCGGCATTACAAGAATAAAACATTTTTTTGGAATTGAGCTTTGCAGTTCGATATTTAAAATTGATGACTGTAATTATACTCACACGAAGACAAGGCTGAATAGCAAAGCGACCTCTTTGGTCATTGGGCTGGATGCATGATGTCTATTGCCAGTATGATGGTTAGATGTACGCGAACTATTTGAAAGAAAAAAGTTTTTTTTTTATTACTTACCGCCCTAGGGCTAATTAGTCACCTACAAGTCCCATTTGGAGGTAATAAGAACCTACTTACGGAACATGAGAGATGTTAAGTTAGTTAGTTTCAATAGAAAAAAAGATGTCCTGTGGATAACCGCATAGCACCACATATTATGCTAAAGTTTATATATCGATGACGTCTGCCAAGTTCATTCTCTTTAATCTTTTTACATTCCGTTCCAGCTGTCCTTTCCAGCTTATGAAGATTTATCGTAGCTGGAAAGTGAGAGTAAATGGCCTGCATAATCAATCTCAAAGAATGACAACTTAATCTACTGTGTAAGTCCTTCGAACAGCCACCTTCATTAACTTGCTGCTAACTACAAATTAAAATGTCACTTTGATAGATTTTCAACTAAAATGTACGCGGAATATAGTTTTAAATAAGTCGGTGTTGACGTCGGATTTGGAAATGGCTTTTCATTGTAATTATGCAGCGATTGCTTTTCGAAGAATTTGGTTAGGTACGAGTATTTAGTTCATTAGTTAATGCAATACGCATTACCTATTGGGTACTTTTGATTGTGAATACTTACTGCAACCACTGCAGAATGTATAATTCAAATGATATCATTTTTAAACTCCAGGTCAACATGCTATGTATGATAGATAGATATTAGCGTGAGCCAATTATAATCCTACATTTTCATTTTTTTCATTTCATTTATTTCTCAACATAGAAACAATTGAAGACTGAAGACTGCCGCGGTGGCTCAGTGGTTAGTGACCCTAACTTCTGGATCAACGAGGCGTGGGTTCGATCCCCACCAGGGCAAATATTTGTGTGATGAACATAAGTGTTTGTTCTGTGTCTGGGTGTAATTTAGTTACTATCTATATAAGTATGTATTTTAAAATAAGTATATGTATTATATCAGTCTCTGGCAGCCATATCACAAGCTTGGCTTAGTTTGGGGTCAGAGGCCGTGTGTAAGATGTCCCAAAATATTTATTTATTAATTGTGTATACTTGTGAATGTCCAACAAAATACATTAAGATTTAGGTACAATTGAAATAAAACTGAATAAATATAAAATTGGGTAAGCCCAAGAAAAATATCTATAATATATACCTGTCTACATTCTGCCAGGGGTGTCAAAATTTGGACGAATTTGACATGTACTGTAATTTACGAATACAAATCAATGCGGCACAGACGCTTATTTGCAAAATTCTCAAAAACGATGGAAACAAGATCATGTTCAATGCAGATTGCTAAAAATACAAGAGCAAATTATACGATTTTCAAAAACAATGGAAACAAGATGTGTTTTATGCGTATTTGTATCAAAGGGTAGAGCAAAGTTAGAGACAGCTTTAATGAGAACCGTAACCAATTTCTCCCGCCAAATCATGCCGAAAACGCACGCCAGCTAAAATCAAAAACCACAGACCTGTCTATTATGCTTACAAGAGGAATAATGGGTTTCAGTACGTGACACAATGCAGCAAACATCATGCCTTGCGGGTTACAAATTTAAATGCGGAACACGTGATTTTTTCGCCGGTTGACTTCCCGAGGTGTGGTGACGACGGTAAAATATGCCAGATCGTAACTTCACAGTTTTAATGTTCCAGTGATTTTTCTTTATTTTAATCCGAGAGATGTCTCTCACCGTTTACGCTTGGGAGTTTACAGGACACTTTTTCTTGGCGCTTACGTGACTTGGCAATATAAATTATTGTTTCTGGGATAAAGAATCTAGACTGTTATACAAATGTTGGGTGTACGTTTAGGCTTCCGAATAAAAGCTTTTAGATGATGGAGTTTTTGTCGGGCGTATGAAAGCTTTGAGAAAGGTAGAGTAATCGCTAACTTCGTGTGAAGTCTACCGTTTGGAAGGGGCTTTTCGTTTTAGCAGTTCCTTATTACTATATACCACGGGACTAATCGCTCACTAAAATTACGAGACAAATAAATACCTCATCATCCCGACGTTTCGGCCGAGTTGCATCGTCCGTGGTCATGGGTAGACGTAAACGTCGGGATGATGAGGTATTTATCTCGTAATTTTAGTTCACGGTTAGTCCCGTAGAATATAGTAATAATGTGTTCAATTCGCAATAGTTTAAAAACAACATTAGCAATTCTTTTAAACGCAGCAAACTAGAGCCGCTATTTTTTAATATATAAGCGAGTCACCATCATCATCATCATAATTTCAGCCATAGGACGTCCACTGCTGGACATAGGCCCCTAATGATTTCCAATAAGACCGGTTGATAGCGGCTTGCATCCAGCGCGATCCTGCGGTCCTAATGAGGTCATCCGTCCACCTTGTTCATTAATCAAGCGAGTCACCAGTTTTCCCACAATTGACATCGCCAGTTTTGTGCATTCTTTGGGCATTGCCTTTTCTTACCTGTTTGTTTCTGGTCTATAGAGATAGTTGAGCTCCTTCAAAATGACCTTTGACGTTTCCGGCGACGGGTTTAAGTCTCAAAGTACCAAGTCCTAATTCCCGCGAACCCCGAGTCATGCATGCGTTCATCAAGTCAGTGTTCACTGAACAAACAAGGGACCGCAGGGTAAACGAGTCATATCCAACGCCCATACTCAAGCTGGCGTTACGACGCAATGTACCATAAAAACTGAAGATAAGCCTGCCTTACTTTTATCACCATAGATTTCCGTTGTTGAGGACGAGACGGCTTGAACGTGGCACGAGATTTTTTTCACGACGATTTTCTTCAACGATGTAGGCTTAAACAGTTGAGAGGAATCAATGGCATTTATAATAAGGTTATTGAGTGAAGAATAACGTACTAAATCTTTAAAAAAGTACAAATTACCGGTTGTAATATTAATGAAAGAATAAACGATGTGAAATTGATATTTAGATCTGTCTGTCTACGATAGAGTACAAAGACTAGGTTATTAATTTATTCAGTTACAAGGAAGCTAACATTTTGTGTTAATGGTGTCATATTTAATTTTCGTCTCTATTCTAATAGTTAAAATTGGCGCTGAAAAGCTGATAATAATTCTGAAATTCAGAATGTCCCTAGACACTTGAGATGGAGATGGATCTCGCCGTTTTACGATGTGACGTGAAATAATTTTCACGAAATTCTTTATAGCTTTATAACGCTTACGTTTCAATTCTTTTTCCTGTCTTTTAGCATTATTCAAACTTTTCCATACATCGTTGATGCCAGAGCAATTTTATGAACGCTTGGTACATGAACCACTGCATAGACGTTAAGGTTTATATCGATTTGTACCTACTAACTTTTGCCTGCGGCGTCGCCTGCGTGATATTTTGATTTTTGTGCTATCCCATAAGTACCTCTTATTTTTTCCGGAATAAAAAGTAGCCGTAAAAATATAGTATAGTATATAGTATAGTAGTAGTAAAAATGTTACTTTCCAATCTTTGAACTATACCCAACTATACAAATATCAAGTATTATATGCGTTGCTCTGTTGCTGCGTGAAAGAATAACAGAGCTAAATACACTTTCGATTTATAATATTTAGTACGGACGGGAAGAATATGGTGGAAAGAAATCTGAATTGGGGTCTTATTGGTTACTCAACTGAAACAAAACAGACGCGACAAAAGGAACGAGACTAGTAAAATGTCTCGAAATGAGGTAACGTTACTCGTTTTAAATCTCAAATAACTTGTGCTCGACACCTGTGTAAACTCCAAGTTTGAAGGTTAGAAGCAGAATGCGTGCTTCAAATTCTTGGGATGTTACTAGTACAAAATAAATTTGGAAACTAAATAAGTAGTTACTTTCTGAGATCATAATATGTATGTGTATCTGCAAAGTTAGCATGTATTCTTTCTTAGTGCGTTGAGGCCTTTTGGGTAAACTAATAACGAAATGAGAGGATTAAAAAAGGAAATTCCATCTAATATCCGAAGAAACTTAGTGTAATACACATGGGAGAAAAAATAAAAATGGGAAAATGAATAGAGTAATATAAGTACAGACTTTTTTTTTAATTTCGAATAGGTTCGCGTTTGGCTACACACTACCTGGTGTTAAGCAGATGTGCGGTCTAAGGTGTAGCACGCTTACCTAGAAGATACCTATTTACTCGGGATTTGAAGACACCCACGTTGTACTTTAATGGGAAGACAGACCCAGGCAAAGCGTTCCACATTCCGGCTGTTCGTATGAGAAATGAGGATGCGAAACGCTTTAAAAATATATTTTTCTATTCTTTCACCAATTAAGTATCAGCTTTTAAAAGGAGTTGCAAGATACTCATTTATTTAAAAAAAATCCCTCCAAACGCTAAGAAACCCAACTGACTGACTCCGGGGTATTGTTGTACACCACTATGACAATAAAATTGAGATTGTGTAAAAGGATCTATCGTGGCTCTACGGTGAACTAATAATAAGAAGATAGAGGAGATTTAGCAGCCAAGGTACCGACTACTTCGTAAACGCGATTCTACTAATGAAAACCGAATGTGTGTCTACCCAGTATCAAAAGCAGAGAAGTATCAAGAGCAGAAAAAGAGTAGTGTTGTCAACGTAACACAATTAGTAAAATGGCACACGGGCTATTTTACCTACGACGCTTCGGTTGTTTCACGAACTCTACCAAAACTTCAGCTTTTAGAAAGTAGTTGCATTTTTTGCGGTTACCTCCCGGGCTATTTGTTCAGATTGGACTATTGGACATAGATCATTCATAATGATGAATGAGACAGTAACTATGAAATGTATGATATAAACGGCACACGACAGTAGTTTCCGTGTGCAAATGGAAACGCCAAGTCATAAGCTAGCCGAAGTAAAGTTGTTTACTACCCGTAAACGTAATCAATAAACCTAAGTTATGGGGCGGCCGACTTTTCAGTGGTGCTTACGAGCTAGCCAAATATGGAGGCGTTAAATTAGGCAATATTCTATAAAAAGATGGATTATGAAGTTTATGAACGCTTATTTTATATTGCTCGGTATCCAGAAATTATGGGCATCGTTGTTGCTTCCAAGCTTTTAACCTGATAAAGGCACGAAAAATATATGCACATGAAAGATCGATTAGACATCTACCGCCTTAGCACAAAAGATTTAAACACGCTTTAAACACTGTTTAACCATGCAATCTGTACTTAGTCTAAAGCGCGCGTAAAACTTTTGAGACGTAAGACGGTTATAGTTTTTGACGTGATGAAACTAGATAGGGCTATTTGAAAATGGCGTACTAAGCCGAATGGGGGTGATTATCACCATTGTTATGAACAACTTTTACCATGCAAACCCGGAGTTCTAAAAAATAATCGTATGTTTCCTTCGAGCAAATACCTATGGAGTCACAATCATGCCAAAAAAGTGTCCGAACCAAAACCCAGCCCAAGCTTCGTAGCGGGCAGGCTTTTTAGTTAGTCGTAAGGCGATTGCAAGCCGACCACAACACCGCGTGATGCTCGATTACAAGCACGAATTAGGTGACATACTCGTAACGTCGAGATTTGAGAAAACGGGTCATTGTAAATTATTTAATGTAAATATCTAAGTCGGTATGCATGCCGGCGCTCCGACATTTTTTTACTACTTTAACTTGGGCTCTGTAGGTATTTGCTCGAAGTATGTTTCATACATTTTTCGTATGAGACAGATAATTTTCTTTCCCGTATTCTGGCTCCATAGTATGTTGTATTTTCTTTGCCCATAGCAAAAGCTGTTCATATTATATTTGAGCACCTCTGAAAGTAAAAAAGTAAGCCGTGGTGGTCAAGAGGTAGTGACAACCGCCTTACAATAGTGAGGTCGTGGGTTCGAATCCCCGATCCCGTACCAATGAGTTCTTTGGAATTTATGTACGGAATTTTACACCACATGCTTTTCGGTGAAGGAAAACATCGTGAGGCAACCTGCATACGTCCGTAGAAGACATTCGATGGCGTATGTGTATCCACCAACCCGCACTGGGCCCGCGTGGTGGATATGGCCCAATCACCCTTCGTGGGTAGGCCTACGTCCAGCAGAGGACTCTTAAAAGGCTGGTACAGTACAGTTCCTCTGAAAGTCCCTTACCTTTTCCATGCAATACCTACTGTGTAGATTTAAATTAAAGACAAATTTCAAGTCAAACGAATTAACAGATGCGATCTTTAAAGGACATCGCGACTATTGCCGTAAAGGCGCCTCTCAATATTTCTGACCTTGACTCCAAACCCAGTTCCCTAATCCCAAAAATGGAGATTTAAATATAAAAAAAAAGAAAACGGAAAAGAAAATTGCTAATTTAAATGAATACGTCGGCTTGCTCGGAGATTTTCGCGGAGAGTAAAATCTGCAATCTCGAACAGGTACCCAATTTCCATTCTTCCCACCTGCCTGTTTTCTTTTCATTTTGAGACTTGTTTTTTCCTGGGATTTCCCGGAAATGAATTTATTGAGGAACTCTGTAACTGAATTATCTCACGTCTTAGTCTGGCTGACATGAGTCGACAACTTTGGAATATTCCGACGATCAAAGCCGCCCAATTTTGACGTTAGAGCCACCCACCTTTGACGTTGCAGTCACCTAATTTTGATGTTAAGCATGTTAAGTTTAATTTTAAAAGTACCGAGGATATTGCAAGTCTGTCTTTATGAAATCTCTGTTTCCGGGAAAATGTTTACTTAGGATAAATTGAAAAAATACGTCGGTAACGATGTTAAGGCTGGTTTTACAGCAATAATGTGTAAATGAGTAGTGTGATAGAAAAAAAAACCGGACAAGTGCAAGTCAGGCTCGCACATCGAGAGTTCCGTACAAATCCAGAAAATATTACTCACTTAGAATTTTGAACCCATATTTTGTGAATCGAGGCTCTATTTTTTGTGATTTAAATAAAAATGTACAGTTTTCAGATTTATTCCTATATGTGTACACTGAGACAATGCTTTTCGCCAAATTTCATAGTTCTATGTCAACGGGAAGTACCCTGTAGGTTTTGATTTTTGTGAGCGTCGAAATAAGCGGTTTTTTACGACCTAAACGGCTCTAACTTTTTTAAACGATAACTGAGAAGTTTTTCTTTTACACAACTGCAAGAGACCATAGATATACGTATACAGTTTAAATTTCAACTCGTTATCTTTACGCGTTCCCTAGATAAAGATTCTTGACATACACACAGACGGACAACAAAGTGATCCTATAAGGGTTCCGTTTTTTTTGTTTGAGGTACGAAACCCTAAAAATCAACTACTAATAGAACCACTTCTTTGAGCCTTGAACTGTGGTGGTCTAGTGGGCGAATGCACACTCTACGACTGTGAGGTAATAGGTTCAAATCTCAGTCAATAATTCTCACACCGCTGGCTTTGCACCGCAACGTAAATCCCGTAAAAGATTTTTTATGGCGTACTTGATGTATCTCTACAATCTCGCACTATTATGATATGCCCGATCAGTCTTCGTGGGTAGGCCTACGTTCTGATGTAGAGTATTAACTGGCCAGATGAGTACAGAATCACTTCGTCGCACCATTTCACGCCTTTGTTGCGCATCTTACAGATTGCGTATTGAAAACTGTGATTTTGAGTTTATTTATAAAATGCGTGATTGAAATGCGACGGTACAGGGGCTCTATAATGAAATCAAAAAATTACTGAACATAAACGTAAATGATCACGTGACCAAGAGCAGGAGCGAGAATTGAAAATCTAAGCTTGTGCGAATGAGAGAGCATATCATGCGAACCTTTACGAACGTTTCTTCGAATGATTCTTACGTTTCAATACCTACTTATTTTTCTTCAAAAATTGCACAAGCGACTTCAACCGTGTAGAAAATTGGAATATTTCGCTCGAATCGATGAATTAGGTTTTTTGATTATTCGATGAAATTCATCATAATTATTTTTTGCAAAAAATAGTATGACCGACTTCACCCGTGTACAGAATCATTACATAGTATAAAACAAAGTCGCTTTCCGCTGTCTGTCCCCATGTGTGCTTATATCTTTAAAAGTACGCAACGGATTTTGATGCAGTTTGTTTTAATAGATAGAGTAATTCAAGAAAAATGTTTATATCGTCGGTGGAAAGGAAAAACCCTTGAAGCGACACTAAGGTCGAAAATGAGTTATATACATATTTGTAATCAGCAAATTTTTCTGCGTCAATTAGTCTTGGATTCGTGGCAATCTGACCACTTTGGTGTCGCTTCAAGTAATGGTACTTTAATGCTCATTTTTTCCAGACGCTAAATGAAATGACAAATAATTATAGCTATTTTAGTCCATTTACCGCTTGAAGTACCAACTCTATAGATAGATTGTCACCTGATGTGTTTTTCTTTTTTTGTTTCGGATATTATAAGTTACTTAAATCGTTTTTCTTCGTCATAGGAAATAATCTTTTAAATACTACAAGTGTTTTTGCTTACCCTATTCCGATTATGCCCAGTCGCTACATTCGTTTTTCCTTGCTTACCCTATATCTGCATTATGGAGTTGATGTGTTTTTCCTACGTGATTATAATAGGATATTATGGATTTAAGTTGTTTTGGCAATCACTATAAAAAGCAGTGGTGTCGGTGAAAGTAAACACACAAAAAATCACTTCCATAATTTTTTGAATTAACCGACATCGTCATTTATTCCTGAAATGTCGGTTCATTTAAATGCGCTGATTTTTTAAATAAAGATGATAGTCGGTTAAGGTAAGCATTGTTTACGACATGAGTATTTAAATTAACTATTAAAAAAAGTCTTGTCGCTACAAGCAATGAATTTCGGTCTCTTTTCTGTGAATGGCGTCACCTATATAAGGAAATGATGTGTGACGTGGCGCTTCATTCATCGGTGAACCGCCGTCGAGGCAAGTCACGTCTCTTCATTATGATTTATATAATATTCAAACGATCAGTTCTGTTGATCTGCAAAGAGAGGAATAGTCAACATCGGAAACTCGTCCAAAAGCGCAATGACGTAATATGTGCGTCATACGATCTGCAAAAGGTTTTAAATACGCCACATGGCGAGAGTATGCTCTTGTACTATTCCCGAAAATATGCCATGTATAATCTTTGCTTCTATGAAAATGGTACAAGAGACGGTTTTTGTTTCTTATGGGGAGAATCTGAAGGAAAGTGAGGAGGTAACGAAATAAGTTCTATTATCCAGAAATACATCCAGTTGGTGGATGCACGTGGCACAGTAAAACATCTAATACTATATTCAGACTCCTGCCCTGGTCAAAACAGAAATAGGATTGTACTGGCCACTGTCCATAATGCACTGAAACACTGTGAGAACCTTACAAGTATTCAAATGAACTACTTGTTCCCCGGACACAGAAATGTCTGTAGACTCAATGCACTCTGTCATTGAAGGGTCGGTGAAAAATACAATTGTATGGGCGCCTTCTCAATGGGTTACAGTTTGTCAGTTGGCTAGAAAAGAACCTAGGCCATACAACGTTCACTATTTAGATCACACCGACTTTCAAGGTTATGATGAGTTTTCCGATAAATACTTTCGAGGATACTTGACAGGAAAAATAAGCAAATTGAGGGTTGTCACTTTCAAAAAGTCAAATCTCAACGTGGTAGCTGTTAAATACTCCATGTTGTCCAATGCTGAAGAAGAAATCATACCTGTAAATGGAGCTCCAACTTCACAAATTGTAAAACAGCTATACAATACTTCTTTACCAATAACCCAGAAGAAACATGAAGATTTAACAAAACTTTGTGAAAGCTTTGCCATACCAAGACTGTTCCACAACGAATATGTTACTTTGCCTCACGTTGTTGGCGTTAGCAGAAACAGATATTGAGGATTGATTGACTTATTTGTATAGGTAGCATATATAATTTCGATTTGATTGATATCAGGTACAAGTAGCAACGTCTAACGTTGGAAACCTTAAATTTTGATAATATTACGTGATTTTAATGTTCCTATTCATTATTTAATTATGCTTAATTATTTTGCTTTGAAGATTTTATTAAAAGTGGTAGGTAGCAATGTTGATTAAGTCGTATCATAAGACTGAAAAACGTAGTGATTAGAATTATTTTGATACAGAATTTATCGTTAATTTAAGTCTCATATATTGAAAGTTTTAGAAGTACAGTGTAAGTTTCCAATACAGAAGCGAATGCTTAATTGTTTTGTTTTGAATATTCTACTATTGTTAGCAATTTTGACTAAGTCATAACACTAGTAGGTAGTGGTGTGAAATATTTTGATACAAAATTTATAGTTATAATAATGAAAGTAAGGTTTATAAGTTCTATGTACGTTTTCAATACAGAAGCCATGAATGTCATGAAGATAGTAGGTATGAAACTACTAACTAGATTGTTTTTTTTTAAGTACATAATGTTGTAACAGTAACCTTTAAAACAATAAAAGTCATTATTTTACCACTATATTCTTGTTTTTATTTACATCTTCGGGAAACAAACTAGATACTTCAGTTAAAAATACAACATTGAGTTATTTCATAGCTAGCGCTTATCGTATTTTTCCTCTATTTAACATACTATATTTTTGTTAGTTAACTGATTTTTCCACAATCATGTATGTTATACTCGATATGCTTCAGTTGTTTTTCCTCTAAGTTGTATCACGCATAACTTGTCGCTTAATGTGTTTTTCCTTGCGTTTATCAAAATACTGAGGTTGCATTTAATGTGTTTTTCCTGGCGCTGTACTTGCCATGAAATAATTAAGCGACGCATAAATGCTTTAATCCTGCTAGCATATTTTTTTAAGTTTGATATTATATAGTAAATAAAAAAATAAGAAACTGTTTTTTTCCCTGTCGCTCTAACTTGAAATTTTAATTTTTTATGATTTTTTTAAGGAAAATTATAACTTTGAATGGCTCTTCTGTAAAGTTCCAAATTTGTCGCTTCAAGGGTTTTTCCTTTCCACCGACGATATGCATAATACATCTGTGCGAAGCCGGGGCGCATCGCTAGAACGCAAATATTATGCACGGATCGATGTAGCATTTTTCACATTATTGTTGATTTATCAAAAAGCCGATTTCGATAAAATTTAAATGGGACCAATTTTGAAGTATAATCTTTCCAATAAAAAAAGAATTATTGAAATCGGACTATGAAAAAAGATGTGCGTGGTTATACATAAATATATATATATATATACTAGCTGCCCGGCCACGCGTTGCTGTGGCTAAATAAATTAAAATTGCGACTATAATTTGAGATTTAAACTATCCTATCTCTCAAGTTGGATCGAACTGCACATGGTGTGCGAATTTCATCATAATCGGTTAAGTGGTTTAGGAGTCCATTGAGGACAAACATTGTGACACGAGATTTATATATATTAAGATATATATATACGCGTCGAATTGTATATATACCTCCTTTGGTGGTTCGTCGGTCAAAAATCGATTTATAATTACGTAACATACCTACATAAAAAGTCGAATTGATAACAATTTTTTTGTTTTTGTAGTCGGTTAAAAATTGGGTATTCTAAAATAAGCAATTCACGCATTTCGTGCCTTTCCTGTTTACGGGGAAAATTCTATTCAAGATTTCAAGGTATTCGCACCAGCGCCGTGTTCCCATACCCATCGATTCCATGCGTGACCAATGTTGCTGATTTGTTCAACGGTTTTCTTGCTCTTGGATGAACATAACATTTTATGATATAATGATTAGACTGCAATCCAGCTTGTTAAACTTGAGCCTATCTATACCTATATGGTATTCAGTTTGGTACGTATTTTGGGGAATCGGAACCTATACGTTGAGACATTATTAGTATATTATATTTTCATCACATCTATTCTAAAAGGACTACTTGGTTCGCCTTTAAGTGCGCCCAGAGGAGGTGTTTTCTATAAGGAACTTTATAAGTGCGACGGAATTATCTTTGCCGCGCACTTTTTTGAATTTGGAAGTATTTGTAATGTTAGTGTCACGCCAAGAAAATAAATGAAAAGAATGTAAATATAAGTTTTCATTTGCTTTATTATTAGACACCATTTAATTTCAATTTAGTTGTTTAGGCGCCTTTTGTTTTCTCATAGAGGTGATGAAAAGTAGAGTGTACCACTCGGGCGCAAAATATATTTTTGGCTCGGGCGACGTACTTTGAATCCCTCGCTACGTTCAGGATTCTACTAAAGAATTCTACTCTAGAATCCCTCACTTCGCTCTGGATTCAAAAAAGCGTCCTCGCCGTAAAAATATTATTTTGCTCCCTTATGATACAATCTACTAAATTATTATACAGCTCTTCTTAACAAAATATTCGTTGGTATACAATTTTTTTTTTTTTTTTTTTTTTTTTTTTTTTTTTTTTTTTTTAATTAAAGGTGTAAAATTATAAATGTTTCAGACATAATAGACGTTGATCCTGTATTGATTATAAGCCCACTCCACAGCTACACACGTCCCTATATATGCATTATAAACAAGAAACCTTTTTTTTAAACAAGCTTTTACTGAACACTCGCCAAGACGAATCGAATGAGCCTAAACTCGATGAGGTTGTGTCGTTTCATTGCAAAGAGCCATTGGCTATCTTCCAGCTCCATCATCAGATCAGCACCATGTCATCATAATATTGCATTGTCACGCAATTTACACATGTATGCGAAATTTCAGCTAAATCAGAAACCGGGAAGTGGATCAAATTTAGCTTGCAAGATGTGATTACAAACTGACAACGGGACAGGTGAAACTAAATAAAAGCATGTAATTGGTATATATAACAGACAGACAGACAGACAGACAGACAGACAGACAGACAGACAGACAGACAGACAAAACTCTTTATTTACAACCACAGTTTGAAAAATAAACACTATTTACATATATACGACAAAAAATATGATTATAAAGTGGCGGCCTTATCACCCATGGCGATTTCTTCCAGGCATATATATATATAATGCTTTATACGATTTTTATTTAAATATGTATCTAGATATTTCCCTAATTCATTCATTAATTGCAATCATTCAACAACCTTAACATCCTATCCTACTAATATGAGTATTATAAACGTGAAAGTTTGTGACGATGAATGGATGTTTGTTACTCTTTCACGCAAAAACTACTGAACGGATTGAGATGAAACTTTGCAATAATATAGCTTATATATCAGAATAACACATAGGCTATAAATTATAATGATATATCGCGTATGCGGGCGAAGCCACGGGTAAAAACTAGTAATTAATAAGTATAATTACCTTAGTAATTCAGTATTTTACAACAAGTAATCAAGGTCTACTGAAGTCGACTTTTAGTTCCATTCCCTGAACGAAGTTGACTTTAGCTGTTTGGAACTCTGCAAAAAAATATGTACTATACAAAAGCAAGAAGAAATTCAAAGAAACTCCGCATGACACTGTTTTACATAGTACATACCATACGTACAATTACACAGCATTGCTGTATCAAGCCAATTCTCCAAGCGCTCATTTCTTCGTACGTTTCTAAAAATACAAGCACGTTTATCTTGAAATAACATTGTACACTTGTACAACGATACCTTCATATTGACTGAATAAACAAAGGGTTTGGTAATTTATTATGAGCAAGGGAAAAACTGGCTCATATAAGGAAGTGATGTACGTCGTAGTGTCAATGTTCTTGGGGGTTATCGAGTTCAATTGTTTCTTATGAAGTAGGGAAAGCCAAATGAAAGTGGACACTTTGTGAATTCGAAAATTTAAAAATATAAACGGTGAGATTTTTTAATATACGGTTGATACAAAAGCAAGTTACGTGTTAATAGGCAGTGGTTTGGCATAACAGGAAGCAAAAACCCTTTACAGATAGGAAAAATTGATGACGCTATAATGAGACAATTTATCAAACGAAAATAGCTTTCCGGGATTACATTTCAAATCGACTATTTTTAAATATTGTTCAGTATACAATACACATACCTAATGTAATTATGGTTTTAAATCTTCAACAAAGAAATTACGCGCGAAAGACAGCCTATCAGGGGAAAAGGCCTTTCATAAACTAGCAAGATCATAAACACATTCCAAACAGCGAAACTTCACGATAATGACGACAAATGCTTTAAAAGCAGCACTTCCAAGCCAAGCAATAAAAGGCTCTATTGCAACAACAAGGGAAGGAAATTTAATAAAAACGGCACAAGTGACCCGTTTGGCCGAGTACCAACTTCGCGCCGAGTCTGAACCCGAATTGTTTTCAAATTGTAAGCGCTAACTGCTTGAAAGACTAGAATTCCGGCCGCGGTTAACCCTATTCAATAAAATTAAGTAGCTTAAGTATCTATCTAGTAGAATTTTGAGCCGGGAACTTTGCGAAATCTGCTTAGAAGTCGACGTTAGTACATTCCTTTGAATAGGCGGCAATTTGTTGTCACGGAAGGGAAATTTTAATCAGCCTTACTTTAGAGCTCTACCTCGAATTGATATTTACGGTATAGTGGAATAACAGCATTGTAATAAAAAAGTAGATAATATAATCTTTGCTATGTATTGTTACAGACATAAATGAAAATGTCTTATAAATTCAGCAGTTTATAATTATGTTCCAATGCCTATTACAAGGTTACAGTTTAGTTAGGCACTAGGACACGTCTATCGCCGTGCGTGTCGTCACGAGGTCTCTCGATGGCTCCTCCAGTCGCCCCTCGCCCCGCTCGTCCCGGCTGCCTCGTCAGCTACACCGCATGGCCAGCATAGCTCGCTCACGGCCGCCTGGGACGCCGCTCATTCGGACGCCCACAGCCACACCGCATAGTTATCATAGCTAACAGTATATAGTAATTGATTGTTGAATCAACATCACCTTTTTAAAACTAATTTTCACGTAAACAAAAGCCTGTGGTTAATGCTCTTGAAGATTTATTTGTGAAGTCTGTCAATTCGTACTTAGGTAACGTAGGCTATGGTTCCTTACCGTGATGTTCGGAGAGTCCCAATAGTGGACCCAAAATATTAAAGGTTCTTTCTGGCTCGTTTGAGTACTCATCATCGTTTCAGCAATAGGATTATAGCTGGACTTAGGTCTCTCAATCATAAGGCCATCTGTCTATCAACCTCTCTACATTACCCTACATTTAGATTCAAAATGGTCATAACTTTCCGCAAAACAAAACTATTCAACATTTCCAAGTCAAAGTCTAAAAATATCAATTACGCCGCGCTATTCCGGGCTTTGGGCTGAAGTTTATTGAACATAGTACAAAATTAACGGACTGAACAACATTTCACACGATGAATCAATCTCGGAACCAGTTACCTTGGATGGAGGTAACAGTATTTCGATCGACTCGCGGTAACACGAAACTGAACAAGAAATCAAAACTAGGTACTTTGATAGGGTTAGCAGGAATTTAATAGGCCAGGATTTAAGTCATAATTTGTAAAGAGAAACCTAAAAAAGGCTCCTTAATTAAGTTGTAATTTTTCCTACGTTTGTCATCCCAACTAGCAAAAAGTTGTGCTATAACAGTCGCGGCGACGTTTTGGTTTTACTGTTTAGTTCTATAAAAGTCCCATAATTAGTGCTATAAACGTCGAGTCAACGTTTATACAACGCGAAAAAGGCGCAGATTATAGCACTAAAAAGTGCTGTAGAAGTGCAGTAACTGTGTAAATAGGACGAATGATTTGCGGAATAAACATCGAATAAAAGCAAAACGATCCCAGTTTAGTGCAGTAAAAGCAATATAGCTGCAACTGTACCGCTTATTGATAGAGTTGAAGTGTTTACGTTGCCACTAATCAGCAATAAAGTGAAGTAAACGCTGCTAATTTGCTACAATTCGACATTTTTGTTCGTTAAACGCCAAATTTGCACTGTTATTCCGTTTTAAATTAGAACGATTGCGTATTCTGTGCCGTTATGGAAATGCACCAGTCTTTGTGTGTTTGTCACTTGAAATATTATAAAAGACAGAGGTGTCATGTCCATTTAGTAATTATTAAAAAGAATACAGTTTCTATATCTAAATGTATATCTACATAATTATATAGGAAAATTACTGGCAATTTAACTTTGTCGATAAACTGTAATGTATTATTTAACATATATGTGTGGGCCACGCGTCTTTTGCAATAATTTTGTAGATATATTTCATAAATTCCATTTAATTTTATTAATATGCTACTAGGGAGCCATTACGCGAACACTAGTAAATTTGTTGCTGTTATAACATACTAACTCGACTATTCGTCGAATAAATGTGACTGCGTTGCATTCATATGCAGCCATGTTTTGGGTTTTTGAGCAATAAAAGTACCAAAAACTCTTTTACTCAATATTTTGTCGAATAAAAGTGCTATAATAAAATTGTTACACTTGAGGTTCTGTAACTGTAATTGGAAAACTATAATTCGACTTGTGTTTTTACCGTGTTATAAAAGAAACTACGTTGCTACTTAATCACCAGGTAGCTAGTATTCGACAAATTTGCTGAATAAAAAGTATGTCAGGTAATTGTCGTATAAAAGCTTTTTTTACACATTAAATAGTAAATCAAACACTATTATAGCCCTCGTATAGCATTTATTTGTGACATAAGCCAGATACGGGCACTTCTATACGATTTGCACTAAAAGACATAAGATAAACACTTTTACTGCACAATTTTGTACGTATGTAGCTACTATTCAACAACTATTCGATGTTTAGTCGAGTAAATGTTTCCTTATTCGACTATTTTGCTTGTTGGGATGTCACCAAGGAATTTACCTCAAGATTCGTCAGTTGGTTTCTATAGTATAGGGTGTTGTTTTACAAAATGCAGTGTTTTACGAAATGCAGACTGCCAGGGGTATATAAGTATGTTCATAATTATAAACAACTTTTACTATATGACAAACAGCGAAAAAACCGCTGTTCCATATATAAAAAAATAATTGAGTCTCGACGAAATGCGTGGAGCAGCTGTTTTTTTCTTCAATTTTTATGTTGGTGTCATAGTAAAAGTTGATCGCAATTATGAGCACATATTGACATCTAAGATCCGCACTTTAGAAAAAAAACCTTGTAAATTCCAATCTAAACCAAGCTTCTCAGAAGTTTTAATTATCTGAATGAACTCTCAATTTTTTCCAGCCAGGTGCTCGAATTACTACTTACCTACTAGAATTTCACGGTACTCTATTTTGCTAAGATGTATTCTACGAAACGGTTGCTGTGATACGCCTTCTGAAAACTTACGTAAAATGTCAGCAGCAAAATCCTGCGAGAATTTTTATCACAAAACAGCAGAACCAGAGGTTTTTATGGATCTAGTTTTTTTTTGTAAAAGACGACCGAAATAGGAATTATTGATAGTCATATTGAAGAGTAAAAAGATTTTCCAGAATATGTCTGTCAGCTAGAGAAACTCAGTATCAGATGCAGTTATCCAAAGTTTAACTTATGCAAACTTATATCCAAAGTATAACCGATGCATGTTTCCAAAGTTAAAGATGGTAGCCACACAAGAAATCAAAACTTGGCCAGGAATGAGGGCAACGCTCCACTTTCCGGCTGGAACCGGTTCTGAGACCAACTCCGACCGCTACTCCGCTGGTCCCGGATTATCCATAAACATCTAGAGAGACGGCTTCTGCGCGCGAGACACTTTAGGATAGGATTTATGAATATAATAATATATTCGGGCACTAGTCGCCGCGGAGTCACTACATAACTACATACGCATATTGTGACGCAGTAGGCCGCGCGGTAATTACGGCAAGTTGTTTACACCAAAAGCAAGATTTTTGGTTTTATGACATTCCGACTATTGTGCGATTTTTAATGGTGTTTACGTATTTGAGAATAATAGTCTCGAACTTTCATCTTGTTTCCTTTGTCAAACACAATGGCACCGATATTTCCAGAGACCTCTAGTCATCATTAATTCAGGTATAAATAGAGCGATGAGGTTCCGTCCGACGTAGTTTTCCGTTTACCGTCGAAGCTAAAACATCTCGTGTTCAGCGTTGTGTTTACGCGAATCAGTCGTGTCGTGTGTTTTTGCGATTTTTGTGAAGTGATTGTGTACAATAAAGAGCAGAGTGAATAATCAGCGTCTTAACTGATTATTCAAGAACCCATCTCGTAACAGTATAAAGCAGAACCGTTATTTTTGTGTGCCTGTGTATCTGCTTACACACAATAGATTTCAATGCGGTTTTCACTATCGTTTAGAATATTTCTTCCGGAAGGTTTATGGTTTTATTCATTCGTATCCGGGCGAAGCCGGGATAGGCAGCTAGTGGTGTCTTATATAGTACATTTAAATGGAGATGTTGTGAGGAGAGTTACCAGTAAACGGATGTGAGTCGTATTGAATATATAGTCTCCAAGACTAAAATCGTGTGTACGTAGCGTAGTACTTAAGGCTTTATAAATAGCAGATATTTATGTTCATTGCAGATTGCAGCGTTGTTTGCGTCATTTGTCGAGTTCCGTGAGTAATAGGTATATGCATAATTATCAGCGTTACAGGTAGTTTTAATTTTAAGAGTTTGTTTCTTGTGTAATTAATTCTCCGCTAGATCGACGCTACATATCCGCGCTCGCGATGTCTGTGGGATTACTCGCCGGGCTTTTTGATGGATTTTCAATGAATTATAGTACAAGTCATCGTCCGGACGACTAAGTAGGTTATGCTTGAGGACACATCGGATTTATCTTGGGTTCTGGTCACGGCATTTACGAGGATAACCTTAGAAAATTAACAATTGGTCAAAAAACTTGTGTGGTCCTTACTTGAAAGACTTCACTTTATCAAACTAGTTTCATCGTCTTTTTCCCTAAGCACGTAAGATGTTTACTGCATAAGTATTTTCTATAGATTACGAATACGAATGGTTAGTGGCGCCTTACTTCCGGCGTGCTTCTGAGGCAGACTGTTTTACCATCTTAGAAGTCTAGAACACAACAAATGTTATATTATACACCAACGTGATCAAGTCATTACTGACCAGCGTCGTATTGTAGATATTAAAGCTACGAAGCTTATATCTACCTATTGGTTGAAATGGAGGTTTGTTTTCTGAGCAGCAATTAAATTATCAATCATGACTTTTGCTCACACCTTCGATGTTATTAATTTGAACCACTTATATACATATATATGTATTACCTTTTTTACGGGGTTAGAAAATTACTTTAGAAACCTGTATGCAACCAGGTGGGTGATTCTGTATGAAAACAAGCGTGTAACGCGCTCTAACGTGCTCTTTATTTTTAAGAAATTCGCATAAAAAATATTTATTTTTCAAATATCATAACTTAAACTCGGTTTCTTATTCATTTTAACGTAATTTTACATTGATTAAACATATCTCCAAACGAAATTCACGGAAATAAAAAAAATACCGCGTTACGTTACGTTTTGTCGATAGAGAATCAGGCCCCTGGAAGAAATCGCTTTTAGCGATAAGACTGCCTTTTGTGCCTTTTGTTTTGTTCTCTGTTTATTTTGTTATGTTTCTTGTTGGTGTCAATAAAGACACTTGTATGCATTAGGCGTATGCCTATATTGCCAATACAATACGTATTCCTGTACAGGAATATCGTTCCCCACGGTATTGACAACTTACTTTTAATAGTTCAAAGTGCTTTAGAGCTAGTCTTTTATACGTTTTTAAATTATTTTATACGGGTTCTTCGTAATCTTGCATACCCATTGCCATCCCTCTATAATTATAACAACCAATATAAATTTATTTTCAACCCCGATAATAATTTGATTTCATAATTACGCACGAAATTTATACATATATTTATATGTACAGCAATCCATCAGGTTTCATGAAAAGCTTTTATTACAGTTCTAATGTTAAAAGCTCGAAACAAAAGCATAATGGAAGTTATTTCCGAATAAAAACTGACATTTTAATTCGGAAATTGCTGTGATATCGGTTACAAAACGTTTCACTTTCAACTTCTACTTTACCTCCCGAGGGCAGTAAGTTTTGAACTTTGACTAGATTGACATGTTTATTATGATTGAATAATAAATAAAACCAGGAACCAATAACGCGGCTCGATTCACGTCAGTGACCTGTCCGATAGCTGTGATAGCGTCAGTGGACGCTTGATGCATTCAACTGGGAGCTCGCCCAATAAAATTTTAAATTTAATTTTTCAGTAGTATGTGCAAGCTTTATTTATGACACCGCGCTGCCATACGGCCTAAGCAATATTTTACCGTGATGTCGACCGCATTGTGTGAATTCATATTGTAATACTTTTTAAAAATAGCTTCACCGCTCTTAATTGACTTTGTTTTGTTACCACATTATTTTGTTAATTCAAAAGTTTTCCTTTCCTGTCTTTTTTTTACTGTACTGTACTAGCCTTTTTCACAGTCCACTGCAGGACGTAGGCCTACTCACGAAGGGTGATATCCACCACGCTGGCCCAGTGCGGGTTGGTGGATTCACATACGCCATCGAATTTCTTCTACGAACGCATGCAGGTTGTCTCACGATGTTTTTCTTCACCGAATAGCCAGTGGTGTGAAATTCCGTACAAAATTCCAAGGAATTAATTGATACGGGACCGAGATTTGAATCGACGACCTCACGATTGTAAGGTCGTCATAGGGTGTCATTACCACTAGACCACCACGGCTACATCTTTTTAAATATTTTTTAATATTTCTGTTATTCTGATACAGATATATTTTAATGTATGCATTATTTCAATGTTAAAATGTGACATAACGGTTTTGTTATGCCGCTAATAATGCATGGTTCTCTCGATAAAAGAAAATTGCAATGACCTATAAAAACTTTCCTTTCAAAAAATATTTACACTGGAGAAAAACTGTCTGGGAGTCTTCAAATGGAGAGAAAACAGCTACCTTTTAAGCAAGCGTGCTATACCTTACCCCGCCTGTCTGCTTAAGATCAGACAGGCTATAGTCAAATGCGTCGCCATAATATAATCCTTTGACGGCGTTAAAAGATGACAAAAGTGAGTAATTATGTTGTTCCATTTGGTTTCAACAGTTTAACTCTTCCGTCCATTTAAATTCCGACCCATTACTTATCAGAAAACTAATGTCCAAAGTTATCAGACGTCATACTCGTGGCTAATGTCACGGGCCTCTAAAATAAATGTACCGTTAGGTTTAATGACGGTGAGAGTAGGTACTGGTAGTGACTCATTAAACCTTTTCAGACTACGCTTCAATTAATATATTATAAACCACTACATGGTATAAAACAAAGTCGCTTCTCGCTGGCTATGCTTATATCTTTAAAACTACGCAATGGATTTTGATGCGGTTTTTTAATAGATAGAGTGATTCAAGAGGAAGTTTTATATGTATAATACACCTGTGCGAAGCCAGGGCGATTTATAATATAGTGATTATGTCATAATTAATAAATCGTCGCATCGTTACATGCAAGGATGCCAGTTCTTCCGGAAATCAGAGGAAGGGGCATCGATCCATCGAGCAATGAACATCCTGGTACACTGAACGTGAACAACTGAAAAAACATCGAGAAAAAGCTGAATTTAATTGTAGTTCAGTTCTCTTTGTTATTTTTATGTATCGAATTGAATGAATAATAGAATTTACAGAGGATGCGCGGAAGATGTAGCTCTTGGCAAAGCGATCTATTAAATTTATTACTTTATAGTTTATTACACTGTGATACAAATAATTATAATTTTCAAGTTTAACATTGCGTAACTATGTAATGGATAGTAATGTAAAGTAATGATGTACTTATAGGTATGTGTGAATTGTTTTGATAGCTAATTCCTTCCACTCACGAATACATATATTTCACATATACCTAGAATATTAAAGTTAGATTGACATAGGTAATACATAAACATCGTATTGGCATTTTTTGTCACAACCTACGAGTACTCGTATGTGTAGCGCAGTCTGAAGATATACACGCTGAGAACGGACTTTGTTTACTTTTTCTCGCATTTTTCTTCATAGTAGCATGTGAAATCATAACAATTCACTATTGTATCAGTATAAATTACGGTGCGGGATATGTAATCAATTTTTGTTTACGGAATCGAGTTCATAGTTTTCTCATCGCTTCCTTGCATGATCATGAGAATTAAAAGAAAAGTTCGTATAGGCCGAGTGGTTAAGCCAACCTATCTAAGAAAGTGTGAATTTGAATATATAAAGATAAGACTCTTCAGATTTTTTTTGTGTCGCTAGTTAGAATCGATTTTTAAAAGTAGCCAGTTATAGATTTTATTAAATTGATTGCCATTATCGTTTCAGCCGTAAGATGTCAACTACTAAACATAGGCTTGCCCGAGAGATCATTAATAAGACGATTATTAGGGTCATGCATCCAACGTGATCTTGTGGTCGGTATGAGGTCATTAGTCCTCCTTGCGGACCTCCTATACTAGTCTTGCAGGTACCTATTCCATCTTGCCGCCACTTCATAGCGTTTAAAAGTAATAGCTAGCTTCAAGCCGTAAGCTGAAGCATCGTAAATCTGTATTTTGCCATAGCTTTTCAGTTTGAGCTGGAAACATACTATCGGACGCGGCTTACGGACGCGACGGACAGCCGCGACTGATTTGTATCTAGATAATGAACGTAAACTGAGCCGTGCACACTATCGGACATAAGTCGCGGGCGTCACTTGGGGTGACCTTGAGCGTTCGGACGTCCGAGAGCGATCTGGCGCGCCGGATGTTTTAAGACGTGCATACTGCTAAGTCGCGACCGTCAGCCGCGTCCGATAGTATGTTTCCGGCTTTAACAGCATGATAAATCCTGCCTATACCGTTTACGTATTTTCTGCTCTTTGCCCTTTGTAAACACCATCAACCATTCGCACCATTCAAAAGAGATAGCTCAAACCGGCAGTGATCGGTTAGGTACAGCTAGTCAAGCTAGGCTGAGTGCTATGAGAATTCAAAGCATGTGTGCTAGATCGATCTGGGTACGTGATAAAGCGATACGAGTACTAGATTGGTACTCGCATACCGAGATTTCTTGCGCTGATTTGTTCGTGAGTGGTACCGTTCTGTAATAGCACGATGCCTGACGTGTTCAAATTTTGGAGTTTGATTTTTGAAAGTTTTTTTTTATTTCAAATAGGTTTGCGTTTGACTACACACTGCCTGATGTTAAGCAGATATGTGGTCTAGGATGTAGCACGCTTACCTAGAAGATATAACAAATAATTCGATACCAATAGTTTAGAAAATTTGAAAGTAATTCCCTTCTATTTATATACATTCATTTTCTGAGTTATAAGTTGATCATTTCATAAAGCAACATTGAACTGTTGAGCAAGGCGGGTAAAGGGCTTAACCAAGCTTTATTTAACTCCATTAAAGGCTTTAAATGTCAGCGAACAGAATTATGAAGTACTTATATGATTCAATACATATTTCTTCCGCGTTATTCTCAGTGCAAGGTTGTCGACCCAACTGTTTATTTTCGAATAAAAACAATGTGTCACTACTGACTCAGGTTTACGAAAACAACTTTTCATCACATCTATTCGAAAATGACTACTTGGTTCGCCTTTAAGTGCGCCCAAATGTGCGGTTTTCTATAAGGAACTTTATAAGTGCGCCGGAATTATCTTTGCCGCGCACTTTTTGAATTTGGAATAAATAAGTGCGCCGGAATTATCTTTACCGCGCACTTTTTGAATTTGGACACTTTTTATTTGTAATGTTAGTGTTCAGCGCCAAGAAACTGAATGAAAAGAATGTAAATTTATATAAGTTTTCATTTGTTTCATTATTAGATACCATTTAATTTCAATTTAGTTGTTACTCTGCGTTTTAATAAATAATAATATTACACTAAAATATGAAGCGCCTTTTATTTTCTCATAGAGGTGATGAAAAGTAGAGTGTACCACTCGGGCGCAAAATATATTTTTGGCTCGGGCGACGTACTTTGAATCCATCGCTACGTTCAGGAGACTACTAAAGAATCCCTCGCTACGCTCTGGATTCTACTCTAGAATCCCTCACTTCACTCTGGATTCTACTCAAGAATCCCTCACTTCACTCTGGATTCTACTCTAGAATCCCTCACTTCACTCTGTATTCTACTCTAGAATCCCTCACTTCACTCTGGATTCTACTCTAGAATCCCTCACTTCACTCTGGATTCTACTCTAGAATCCCTCACTTCACTCTGGATTCTACTCTAGAATCCCTCACTTCGCTCTGGATTCAAAAAAGCGCCCTCGACGCAAAAATATTATTTTGCTCCCATATGATACAATCTACTATTAAATATTCATGTTTCACGAAAAAATAACTTACAAACAAACATTGATGACTACGAGAACGATAGTATTCATTGCTGATTTGCTTTTAGCCAAATACTGCCAGTAGAACTTGCACAAATGTGCTAGCTTATAATGTCATAATTTTATGAAAAAAAAATGATAAAAAATATAACTTTAAAAAAAAACAAATTTTTGAGATCCTTGTTATAATGTAGCAGCAGAGTGCTAACAAAGACAAGTAAAACGAGCCCAAACACGACGGGTCTATCTTGTTTACTACAGGAGTTCCTATGGCCACCTTCCGACTCCATCATCAGATCAGCTCCACGGTACCATATTATTACATTGTCTCGCGGTATACATATGCGTGCAAAATTAGCTCAATCGGAAACCGGGAAGTTGTTCAAATGTAACTTGCAAGATTCTACCCGAACTTACATACTCGTAGGTACCTACATCCATTACAAGTTAAAAGTTTGTAAAATCTTTAGGGAGCGTACCCAACCCAAACTAAGCGATCCATTCTTTACAACTTTTGACCTTTGAATAAAGTAGAAAATAATACTAATTAATGCCTCAAGCGATGGGTTAAAAATAACCTGATTACTATTACACACAATCGAGAACGTTTTGGAAGTTGACTCAACTCGGAAACCATTTCACAAGCGCTCATTTTGTCTCGTTTATCCTCTGATTTCACCTCATTCTGACCGATACAGCCGGATGACGTCAATTGTCCATTTGTAATGACAACTGATGCACGCAAGGGATGCATCAGCCACAGAATAATTCACTTGACATTTGACGAGGTAAGTACCAGTGGGCTTCGAACCCACTGAGATCGGATAACTAAGTTTGCTATAGCTACCGTGGCTCGGATGCCACGTTAAATTGTAGGCCCCGGTTGCATTGACTGTTTAGCTATGTCAAAGGCTGTTCAAAATCATAAATCATTTATTTCAAACTAGCTTAAAACCCGCGGCTTCGCCCGCGTTGTCTTAGTACATAGGTACTTACTTAAATTGAAAATAGCCCGCGGTTAGATCTACGTTGTCATTGTACATGCTTATAATAATATCTAATAGTCCGCGATTTGGCCCGCGTTGTCTTAATACTTGCTTAAAATTACTTGCAAGGATAATGCCCACGGTATGGTCAAAATTGAAACAGTATTTGCCTATAATGATAATAGGTCACGGTTTGGCCCGCGTATTGTTAGTACTTGCTTAAGATGGTTATTTATAGCACGCAGCATGGACTGCGATGTCTTAATACTTGCTTAAAATTATAAAAGCTTGCCATTTGGCCTGCATTGTCGTATTACTTACAATGATAATAGCCCATGGTCTGGCCCGTATTGTCTTAGTACTTGCTCAAAATGATAAAAGCCCGCGGTTTAGCTCGCGTTGTGTTAATAATTAAGTGCTTACAATGATAATAACCCACAGTTTGGCCCATGTTGTTTTAATACTTACTTAATTAAATTAACATTAGTTCGCGGTCTGGCCCGTGTCGTCTTAATAAATCCTTAAAATTATAATAGCATGCCGTTAGCCTGCGTTTTTGTATTACTTGTAATGATAATAGCCCACGGTCTGGCCCGCGTTATTTTCTTAACTGCTTAAAATGATAAAAACCCACAGTTAAGCCCGCGTTTTCTTGGCACTTACTTAAAATAATAGTAGCTCAAGGTTAAGCCCGCATTAGGCTCGATTATGAAGGCGCCATTGTAATTATAATAGCTAATTATCATAATTATATCTGTTTCATTTTCACTTTAAGCATTCGATAGAGAGAACACTTTTTATGTTGTTATTATATTTACTATGGCGTCTTCATAACTGAGCCTATTATAGTATTACTTGCAAAATAATGCCTACGGCTTAACCTGAATTGTCTCAGTATTTGGTTATTTAATTTACTTGTATCTAAAGGTTATTACGGAGTACGTGAATTTTTGGATGATAAATTATCTGAAATTAACTCAATAATAAATAAATATATAAAATAAATATTGGGGGACATCTCACACACGGTCTCTGATCCCAAACTAAGCAAAGTTTGTGATTTGGCTGGCAGAGACTGATATACTACGTATTTCAATGTATGTACTGTATTGTATACACCACCGACCATACTCCTATTTTTAGAATAATTCCAGTCCATCCAAAGGTTGCCTGGTAGAAATCGCCAAAGGCGATAAGGCCGCCATTGTACAGCATATTGTATAGTTTCTGTACTGTGTTTCTGTGTACAATAAAGATATATTTATTTATTTATTTATACATGTAGGTTGACTGGCAGATAATGCTGTTTAGCGTTAAGTCCTCCTTTTGTGCAAATAGTGTGCAATAAAGTGTTAAATAAATAAAAATACATTAATAACACTCAGACACAGAGCAAACACATATGAACATCACATAAATATTTGCCCTGGGAATCGAACCCACGCCTCTTTGACCCAGGAGTCAGGGTCAACCACTGAGCCACCGAGCCAATAATAATAATTGTATGAGTAACTATGTAAGAAATTTCACTTTTCTTTGCTGGAAAACATTGAGGCAACCTGTACGAACGTAGAAAAAATCAATGTCGTATGTGAATTCAGCAACCCATGCTCGGCCGGCGTGATGGATATGGCCCAATTACCCTTAGCGGATAGGCCTATTTTCAGTCATCCATCAGCCGCAGGACGTCCACTGCTAGACATAGGCCTTCCCTATGGATCTCCAATAAGACCGGTTGGAAGCGGCTTGTATCCAGCGCGATCCTGCGGTCTTAATGAGGTTATCCGTCCACCTTGTGGGTGGACGTCCTACGCTGCGCTTGCCGGTACATGGTTTCCACTCGAGAACTTTTCGACCCCAACGGTCATCAGCCCTCCGCGCTATGTGCCCTGCCCATTGCCCTTTCAACTTGCCAATCCGTTGGGCTATGTCGGTAACTTTGGTTCTTCTACGGATCTCCTCATTAATGATTCGATCTCGCAGAGAGACTCCAAGCATAGCCCTCTCCATAGCTCGTTGGGCTACTTGGAGCTTACTAATAAGGCCCATAGTGAGAGACCACGTTTCTGTGCCATAAGTCATCACTGGCAACACACACTGGTCGAAAACTTTCGACTTGAGGCACTGAGGTATGTCGGACGAGAAGACACTACGCACTTTTCCGAACGCTGCCCAGCCGAGTTGAATTCGTCGATTGGCCTCTTTGTTGAAGTCGGACCTACCTAACTGGACTACTTGTCCTAGGTAGACGTACGAGTCAACGACTTCAAGAACCGAGTTTCCAACAGAAATCGGGGTAGGTAAAACATGGCAATTACACATGACTTTCGTCTTGTCGTAGTGCTATCTGTAGTACCTATTTTCAGTAGTGCACTATTAATTAAGGCCGGTACAGGTATTCGACATGTTTCATTAAGTCATTAGAAATTTAATTTTCCAGGCAAATGAAAAAATGTCACACAAGTCGTAATTCTAGTCAGGCATATTCTAGGATGCTATTATACTCATAATTTGATTAACTTTTACAATGGTACCAACCCCAAAAGCACGTGAATCAGCTGTTCAAAACAAAAAGTTCATCTACCCGCGACAAAATGTAGGTAATTTTCGCTTGTCAGGGTTGTACCCATAGTAAAATACCTATATTGATCCATGTGCGCTAAGCTTAAGACTATTGGCTCACAAAATAAAAAAAAAATCGTAAACTTTTGGGGACCCATTTAAAGATAAACTATCATTATCATAATCCAATATACTACATTATTTAAAAAAGCGCATTGAAGTTTTGGGACGTATCTGACCCCTAAGGATTTTTTTAAGGAAAATTTAGAAAACAGGTACAGCCATATTTTTTATTTAGTCTCAAAAGCATCTATACAAAGTTTCATGTCAATCAGTACAGGGAATAAGAAGTTACATGCAAACAAAAAGGGCCCGTTTTATCCCGTAAGTTAGAGTTGGGTACGATTTTCATCCTTAGTGCTTCATTATGTCGTACGATGTACGTATATTCCAAATTTCAAGCTCGTATCTACAGTGGTTTGGGCTGTAGCCTAAACTTATTAATTTTGCGTATCCCTAAGGAACCTTATAGATTTTCCTGGATTTTATTAGTTCCTGTATTAAAACATGCTGAGTGCTTCCTTCATACCAATTTTCAACCATAACCGTTCAGCTGGTTCGATGTAATTGACGCTGTTTTCACCAACTTTGGGACCTTATTTGACCCCTTAGATGAGGAAAATTCGAAAAAAAGGAAAAAACGTGACTTTTATTTTGTTTGGAAAGCATGTATACAAAGTTTCAAGTCAATCGGTACAGGGAATAAGAAGTTACATGCAAACGAAAAGGGCCCATTTTACCCCCTTAGAGGTCGAAAGTTCAAAATTTTCGTCCTTAATGCTCCATTACGTCGTTCAATGTACCTATATCTCAAATTTCAAGCTCATATCTTCAGCGATTTGGGCTGTAGCCTGAACTTATTAATTTTGCGTATCCCTAAGGAACCTTATAGATTTTCCTGGATTTTATTAGTTCCTGTATTAAAACATGCTGAGTGCTTCTTTCATACCAATTTTCAACCATAGCCGTTCAGCTGGTTCGATGTAATTGACGCTTTTTTCACCAACTTTGGGACCTTATTTGACCCCTTAGATGAGGAAAATTCGGAAAAACAGGAAAAAACGTAACTTTTATTTTGTTTGAAAAGCATGTATACAAAGTTTTAAGTCAATCGGTACAGGGAATAAAAAGTTACATACAAACGAAAAGGGCCCGTTTTACCCCCTTTGAGGTCGAAAGTTCAAAATTTTCGTCCTTAGTGCTCCATTACGTCGTTCAATGTATCTATATTCCAAATTTCAAGCTCATATCTTAAGCGGTTTGGGCTGTAGGCTGTCTGTCAGTCAGTCACTCAGGGAAGCCTTTTATATAATAGATAAACTTTGAGTCATAATTTAGCATACACAAATAATTACATAACATGCCAAAAAAAAACAAATAAAAACATAAAATAACATTCCAAACGTACACATTTAAAAAAATTAACACAAATCTTAATAAATTATTATAAAATGAAAACTTTTTAAATACAAGCTTTTGAGATCCAGGATATCATATAACAGCAGAGTGCCAGCCAAGACAAGTAAAACGAGCCCAAACACGACGGGTATATCTTGTTTAGTACAGGAGTTCCTATGGCCACCTTCCGACTCCATCATCAGATCAGCTCCAGGGTACCATAATATTGTATTGTATTTGCGAGGAAATCTGCACAGTGCACATCAGTGGCGTGGCGTGCTTTGGCGGTTTTGGGGGCTCTTATGAATGTTGAAGATTTCTCACAAAAGAAAAAAAACGTTTGCATATACGGCGGCAGATACGGTGGTAGCTACGTCCCTGGTGCACACCTACATCCAAAGACAAAATAAAAAGTCGTATTGAATATTCTGCATCGACCAACCAGCATGAGTTACTGGTTGGTGGATTCAGATCAGCAGTGTGGTGTATATAGCCCAATCGCCTCTAGAGAGCTAGGTTGGTTCAGCAGTGGACTACTAAAAACTGATGCGATTCCTAATCAAGATAAGACGTGCATAGAGCACGCATAACAAAAATCGCGGATCGTTCGCAGTGGGTTAGAGCCCTTAAAGTACCACTGAGCAGTTTGGAATGGTAATGAAGAGGCTGGAAGTCGGCTCTACTCTATTTCCCACGGATCGGACGGTGTACTGCTTTAACTTGTTCAATCTTATTGAGATATTAATAACTTGGAGGGCGGGAGTAAAACAGGAAAAATAAGTATTTCCTTAAATTTTTAAAATAATTATTTGATAGTTTACTCTTAAGATATGCTTAAAATGTACCTATTGAAATGAATATTATGATATCGCAGTGTCCAGTAAACATGTTGAGCAATAATAAAATAGCCAAGTTTACATTTTTGTACTCTGATTTATGTCCATCCAAGGGTAGCCTGGAAGAAATCGCTTAAGGCGATAAGGCCGACCTTGTCCATCTAATTTTAAGAATATTGTCAATACTTTGTTATTTAAGCTGGTTTTTGGCGTACAGTAAAGTTATATTGTACTAGTTTTTACCCGCGGCTTCGCCCGCATGATATTATGATTTTTGACGCAATATCATTATAATGTATGTACTGTACTGTACCAGCCTTTTTGATAGTCCACTGCAGGACGTAGGCCTACCCACGAAAGGTGATTGGGCCATATCCACCACGCTGGCCCAGTGCGGGTTGGTGGATTCACATACGCCATCGAATTTCTTCTACGGACGTATGCAAGTTGCCTCACGATGTTTTCCTTCACCGAAAAGCCAGTGGTGTGAAATTCCGTACATAAATTCCAAATAATTCATTGGTACGGGACCGGGGATTCGAACCCACGACCTCACGATTGTAAGGCGGGGGTCACTACCTCTTGACCACCACGGCTCATTGTAAGGCGGGGGTCACTACCTACTTATAATGTATAGCCTATGTGTTATTCTGATATATAAGCTATGTTATTGCAAAGTTTCATCTCAATCCGTTTAGTAGTTTTTGCGTGAAAGAGTAACAAACATCCATCCATCCATACATCCATCCTCACAAACTTTCGCGTTTATAATACTACATACTAGTTTTTACCCGCGGCTTCGCCCGCATACGCAATATATCATTATAATTTATAGGCTATGTGTTATTCTGATATATATAAGCTATATTATCGCAAAGTTTCATCTCAATCCTTTCAGTAGTTTTTGCGTGAAAGAGTAACAAACATCCATACATCCATCCATCCATCCATCCTCACAAACTTTCGCGTTTATAATATTAGTGGGAAGTAGGATAGGATTGTATAGTTTACAAGCATTATAATGGAGTGTTTTTTTTTTCTAACGACGGCAGGTGGTGAGCTTTGTTTTTTAAGAGCAAAATTAGAGCTCTATGGAAAATCATTTGGTAGAAGAACATATTACATACTGGCATGCCTACCCGACTTTATAAACTAAAAAATTAAATTCAACCCAATGCAAGGAAGCTCAAAATCTAACAGATGCGCAACAGATTACAAGGTAGACTGGCCAACAAAAGCTGATAAAAAAAGGACGGAGCCAAGTTTAACAAGCATTAAAATGGAGTGTTTTTTCTGCCGACGGCAGGTGGCGGGAAGCGCTCGCTATTGGCCGATTCAAAGACGCAGACTACCCCTAAGTTTGAATGACACACGTTCAGGGTTGGATTCGGACGGTTGCATTTCTTAACCTTCGATGAAAAGAGGGTAGTATTGAGTTTAACGTAAAGCTTCGAATATTCGTTGCAGTGAAATGCTGAAAGCTGTGCCTTGTGGCATCTTAGGTCGCAAAGGATTGGGCCGATTTTGATGCTTGATGATTTTCTTTGTTTGTCTTTATATGATAAAATTATTTTTGCTATCGGAAATGAAAATGTCCGCCATTGATGATAACATGTTTGCAGAAACTCGAAGAAAAAGAGTAGGCGTATTTAAGTTGTAGTTTTATTCTATCTCCACCTCTTTTTCTACCAAACAGCAACTCAGAATCAACAACACGTATGAAACAGGTGCTAATTTTTTCGAAATCCGTGTTGGGCCTGAAGTAAAAGTTGTGTATAATAATGGTCTGAATCATCTCTTTTCGGCTTAGTACACCCTATGCGAATAACCCTGTAGGTATAGGATGTTACGTGTGGTCGCCTACTAAATTGTACATTTACTCTTTTACCGAATCGTATAGGTCGAATTAGGCTACCTAAAACCTAATCTTCGGTGTGCTTCTAATAAACGCAACAATGTATTTTCTAGTAGACTTTCTAATAGTCCGAGATATTCTCCTATTCATATAATTACATAAAAAATTGGTGTACGCTTTGTACGGGATGTTCTTGCGGTGGGATATCGGGCTTTAACGGAAAATTTCGCTGCATTTGTTCTGTTCCGAGGTAAAAGTCCGCTGCCGACTGCACGCAGGAGCAGGCTGCACTGTCGTAAGACGAAACGTAAAAAGGAGTATCTCATAGAAATACACAGACACAATATGATGGTAGTGTTAGGGCGACTATATAAACCGTTACCTTTATTATCTTACCTATAGTACGAAGTCCCACCCTGCATCGCTCCGTTTCCAAGTTGGCTTTATAGACTCCAAGACATGCAACGTTATTAAATCTGACGTCTGAGTTTCTGGTGAGTGAGTTTACGGCACGAGGGTCGTGTGTGACGGCAGATACCAATAAACGCAACAATGTCCTTTCTAGTGGACTTTCTAAAGGAAAATTTGCTGCATTTGTTCTGTTCCGTCAAGCATACGTGCAGTGGGCTGCGGACTTGTACTTTTACAGTTGGCGAACTTGTATTATTACTTTTACATAGATGGTAGCTGAATGCAGTGCGTACGCGAGACGGAACAGAACAAATGCAACGAAATTTACTATGCACGCAGCAGCAGACTACAGGCGATATGACATGTCAGGCGAAATTTATAAATGCGTAAATTGGTTGTTTCTAAAGTCTGTTTGCGGACGATAATTTTACGTTATAACGTCATAAGAAATCATTGTTGAATTAACAATTGAAACAGGCCGAACACCATCAATATGGAATTTATCGATGAACGCCGGCTGCACGCACGAAAAAGTGTCACGATCAGGGTTAAGTGTTTGGCATCCACTTGGCATTTTTTTCTTTAAAACAGAAAAAATGCCAAGTCAATGTCAAACACTTAAGCTGATCGTGACGTGGCAGTTATCACGTCAAAAAATGTGCGGTTCAAACAGCAATACCAGTGAAAAGTGTAGTAGGTATTTCCTCAACTAGGCTGCATAAGAATCCAAACGGCTAAAAAGATGATCGTACGAGGCTAGAAAGCAGTGAGGATAAATTTACAAATTTGCACTGCAGCGTTCTATACCTACCGGAAAAGGGCCCCAACTTTAAGCGCTGCAGTTAATGTGGGTTCCTTGTAAGGAATGTAAGGCTTCGTCTGAAAGGCAATAAAAGCAGTCGACCGGGTCGTTCGATACCGTTCGATCTTAGCCCGTGACTCACCACCAAATCGCAACAAAATTGCGACACGCTGTTGCAAGATTTAGCGGTTTGCCAAAACATTTGTCTTTGTCGGTTTCATTTCGCCGCTGCTGCATTGATTTTTAAGTGAATTCTGCGATCTATTTGGTTAGTTCTTTGCATGGTTAATTTTTAAATCAGTAGACAATATTGTTATGATGTTTATTATAAGTGCTTTCCACACTAGATTTTTATCTCAAAGAGTTATCTTTGTGATAAGCATCTCAAAAATATGAAGCGAACGCAGGATTCGAACCATGCCCCTTCGGATCACTAGCCCGACGCTCTAACCACTGAGCTAGCTCGCCTCCTACGCAACCTTCAAATTTCTGAGTGCTTACATTTCCAACTTATAGCGTTGGTGGCGCCACCTGTGATACCCGTATTAGACAGGTTATCACTCAACTAGAAGTTATTAGAACTTCTAAGATTGACGAGAGATGACACACTGCTTAATCACTGTTATGATGTTTATTTTAAGTGCTTTCCACACTAGATTTTTATCTCAAAGAGTTATCTTTGTGATAAGCATCTCAAAAATATGAAGCGAACGCAGGATTCGAACCATGCCCCTTCGGATCACTAGCCCGACGCTCTAACCACTGAGCTAGCTCGCCTCCTACGCAACCTTCAAATTTCTGAGTGCTTACATTTCCAACTTATATAGACAATATTGCTTTTAAAATAAGACTATTTAATCAAATATTTTTGTAGCGCTCAGTTTGACTACATGTTTCTTAATGATCAACGAAGTTAAGCGCAACGATCGGCACGGTCAGTCTTGCAAGTAATCGCGGATGACATTTACAACTGAGCGCTGCAGTGACTCGGATGACATGTACAATCCTAAGTCCCGGGTGTTTTAACCGTTTAGCCAAATCAAAGGCCTTCAGGCGGCTTAAAAAAACTGACACCAGGGTTAACCACCCGTCCTATACGAACTAACGTACTCAATAAATCCAATGAATTGTTACTAAAATAGACCAACTCAACGCCTTGAAATTCGTGATGAAAGTAAAGGTGGCGCCATATAAGTAGTTACAAATAAAACAGACCATTTTTAGGGTTCCGTACTTCAAACGGAAAAAACGGAACCCTTATAGGAACAATTTGTTGTCCGTCTGTCCGTCTGTGTGTATGTCAAGACCCTTTATCTCGGGAACGCGTAAAGATATCGAGTTGAAATTTAAAGTGTATACGTATATCTATGTCATCTTGCAGTTGTTTAAAAGAAAAACTTCTCAGTTATCGTTTAAAAAGTTAGAGCCGTTTATGTCGTAAAAAACCGCATAATATTTTGCACTCACAAAAATCAAAACCTACAGGGTACTTCCCGTTGACATAGAACAATGAAATTTGGCGAGAAGTATTGTCTCAGAGTACACGTATAGGAATAAATCTGAAAACTGTATATTTTTATTTAAATCACAAAAAACAGGGCCTCAAAATTCACAAAATATGGGTTCAAAATTCAAAGTGAGTAAATCGTATCATGTAAGGTATCATTAAAAGAACTTCATTAGCACATGCTAAAACAGGTTTTTAATTATTTTAACAACGTGTTTGTACGGAACCCTCGATGTGCAAGCCTGACTCGCACTTGTCCGGTTTTTATCTTATTGAAGCACTATCTTTTGCGCTGAAAGCGAGAGTATGCAAAAAATATAAACGGCACGTGAAAATTAAATAAAATATAAGATAAATATTAGGGAATATCTTACAATAAGCTTGTGATATGGAAATGCTTGCCCTGGGTGGGTCAGGAGTCAAGGTCAACTAACCACTTAGCCACTGAGGCAATCGAATATTCATTGCAGTGAAATGCTGGAAATGCACAAAAATAACATCAGAAATAAAACATCTAAACAAAAGTCTCAAAATATCTAGAACTGCCGAATTATCTTTCAAATATTTTGTTGATCAAAAAGCATTAAATATTGAAGATGGCAGCTTACCGAAGTGAACAGGGGAATTTTATTAAAGTCCCTCCGAAGTTCGAGGTATCTCCAACTTCGGAGACGGGGACTAAATGGGCACTTAGTGAGGAATTTTATAACTCCATGTTTGCTTACATACTCTCAGAACGCTTTTCCGTAAGCAATTTGCAAAAAAAATCAAGAATCTAGAATATTCCTGTGGGAACAATTAAAGAATTGCAGCTATTTCGCAGTACGGATTGGCAGTATAACAGTTTTTATAGTCTAATAACTCTATGCCCAGTCATTAATTTAACAATAAACAAATATATACGTCATTTCACCCCTTCGTTTTTCCATAATTGAAAACAATAGTACCATTTATTTCACAGATTTTAAGTATTGCGGCAAAATACACAAGACCACTAAAACTTAATAAAGTGCGCAACATGCTCTTGGTTTATTTCAGAACCATCAACTAGATAACTTTATTAAGCGGAATACGAAAGGTGACGTCCACAAGTGGTATATTATTCAGAGAAAAATCGAACCAAAATGATATACATCATTTGAAAGCTTCATTTATGGGCTTCTCAAAAATATTTGATTTAGATTTTTTCATCCCTCCATTTTTTTTTTAATGTGAAAAATAAATTGTATGCAAAATAATAATACAGCTTTGTATTTTTTCTAGTTTAAAGTAAAGTGCTTCTATCGTTATTTTACTTACAGTTGCTGATTCTTACACACTCATCTCTTAATTTGCTAAAATTAAACATAACCTACCAGTGTTACTAGTTAGTAGGTACAATGTGACAAAAAAAAAACAATAAAAAACTGTGTCTAATTGGTAAAAAACAATTTGGAGGTCACTTAGTCAGGGTTGATAGAGATAAACTACCAATTGAGCCTAATATATTTATTTATCCTAATAGATTCAAAATTAATATAAAAAAATGGAGGTCTCTTCTTTGGTTTTAACTCGTGCAACAGAGTTTGAAAAATATGAACTTTCTTGAAATTTATGTAACGAGTGTTGTGGTTAGAATTTTTGATTAATTAAATTTAAAAAAAATTAAATTATTATTATACCAGCCTCCATACATTTTGTGGACATGTCCTTTTATGTTCTAAATTAAATGCTATAATGCATAAAAAATATTTGGCTATATGCTGTTCGACCAGTAGGAGGCCGCGGACACAGGTTAAAAAGTCCCAAAAACTTTGTTTTCCACATTACACCCATAACAATAGATCCAGCTGAAGCTGTCCATAAGCTATGGACAGAAAAACATCCCGTCCCACCCAGCTATCCTCCTCAGACAGAAATCTTATACTATGGCTAAGCTTTTCAAAGTTAGAGTGAATAGGTATATTCTAAGTCTGCGTGCTTCATCCTACTTCCTACTAATATTATAAACGTGAAAGTTTGTGAGGATGGATGGATGAATGGATGGATGTATGGATGTTTGTTACTCTTTCACGCAAAAACTACTGAACGGATTGAGATAAAACTTTGCAATAATATAGCTTATATATCAGAATAACACATAGGCTATAAATTACAATGATGTACTGCGTATGCGGGCGAAGCCGCGGGTAAAAAAATATTATAAACGTGAAAGTTTGTGAGGATGGATGTATGGATGTGTGTTACTCTTTCACGCAAAAACTACTGAACGGATTGAGATAAAACTTTGCAATAATATAGCTTATATATCAGAATAACACATAGGCTATAAATTACAATGATGTACTGCGTATGCGGGCGAAGCCGAGGGTAAAAACTAGTCTTCAATAACAACGTCGCTTACCATCCGGCGAGTGGATGGTCAAGCGGGGACTTAATCGCGATAAAAAAGGCCTCAGGAACTGTTGAAAATTAAAATTAATCAAATTGTCTGTACACTATATTATATCTTAATTTAAACTCAAGTGAAAGTTCACAACGCCCTACAAAGAAGCACCAGTAAACAATTTCTAGAAACGCTCGTTGGAAGTTGGAAACACTGTTCTAATTTAATTAGGTCTTAGGTTGAGGAAACCGAACACAAAACACTACATTACTTGATAACCTAAACGACCTTTGATATCGAGAAATATTTGTTGAATCGAGACACTGGTAAATTAATTAAATTAGGTATGTGTACGTTTATATGTACACAGTATTATTAAGAATTGCTGTATTAGGCCGATAGAGGTTGGTTCAGACCACCATTAAAAACAAATTTTCTACGCGGCAAACACAATATTAGAAAAAAAATCGGCTGTTTCATGTCTACATTTTTAGATAATTATTATTCTATATTGGCTCCATGATAATAGTAGATTGTATCATATGGGAGCAAAATAATATTTTTACGGCGAGGGCGTTTTTTTGAATCCAGAGCTTCTGATGAGGGATTCTACTCTAGAATAGTAAGTAAGTAGAATCCTGAACGTAGCGAGGAATTCAAAGTATTTCGCTGGAGCCAAAAACTTATTTTGCGCCCGAGTGGTACACTCTATTTTTCATCACCTCTATGAGAAAATAAAAGGCGCCTCATAGTTTATTGTAATATTATTATTTAATAATACGTAGAGTAACAACTAAATTGAAATTAAATGGTATCTAATAATAAAACAAATGAAAACTTATATTTACATTCTTTTCATTCATGTTCTTGGCGCTGAACACTAACATAACAAATACTTCCAAATTCAAAAAGTGCGCGGCAAAAATTATTCCGTCGCACTTATATGTTCCAAATTCAAAAAGTGCCCGGCAAAGATGATTCCGGCGCACTTATGAAGTTCTTTATAGAAAACACTACCTTTGGGCGCACTTAAAGGCGAACCAAGTAGTCCTTTTCGAATAGATGGGATGAAAAAGTAGAAACCATTCTACCGACTTCATTAAAAAAGGAGGTACTATGTTCTATTTAAATCGGTTGAGAAGTGTTTGATAAATCAACAATAATGTACGTATATCGATTCGTGCAAACTATTCGAATACTGCACACGGTTGAAGTAGGTGGTGCCAACATTGGCGAAAAATAACTATATGAATACTATAGGTACATATACAACACATACTTTTATTCACTTTTTACGTGATAACCTCGGCGACCTTTAATGTATCCATAATTTTATCAATAAAACTGGCCGTAAAATTATCTTGCCCACTCCTTAACACCTTATCACTATACCAGTTGATAAGAACGTTACAGCACCGGCCAAGTAGGACGCTGATAACTACTATTACTTTATTTACCTTTGAACGTAAGATTGACTTGAATTTTGATACATTAGAATACTTATAGAATTTTATTTATTCATAATAGGGCCACCAACTAGTCTGATGGAAAGCGATGTTGTAGCCGACGATCGAGCATTTAGACCTAGAAGATACCTATTCATTCTTGTCTTAAAGACATCCAAATTGTAATTTTCAGGAGGCTTTACAATCCCTAGCGGCATTATGAAGGAAGAAGCGAACCGCTTAGTACGGGCAGCTGGTTTGTTAGTATTTAAGTGATTTCCAGCTTGTCCTGTTGTGGAAAGGAGTTGGAGGAATTAGGTCGTGGAGTTTGAGCGCACACTCGCCGACTATAGATTAAAAATTGACAAAGAACAGTTCTAACCCTGCACCTACGACATAATAATCATTTAAGTTACCTTAACTATTAGTCACGTCTTTTAAAACACCTCACATTTATCTTCGAAAAAGCAGAGGTTGATTAATAGTCTAAGGATTAATTAAATTAATTGAGTTTTCAGCCAGAGATACCAAAATCAGTATCAAAAAGTTTAAGTACTACGAAAAAATACGCCGGCGTCTGGCAGGGTGCAAAAACAGGGCTCGATTGTTTGAAGACTGTTGTCATGTTTCGTCGAAAAATCAATATGATACCAAATTGGTGACAGCCTGACAGCTCTACCTATAATACTTTTGTATTAATTTAAGCTTAAAAAATATATTTAAATTACTTTTCAAACAAATCTCTCGTGTTATCTACTCATTTCTATTTCTACGCAAAACGGTACGATTCAACTAACAACTGCTGTGTACAGGCTAATAAGCAGTTAATTGTAATTTTACTGGTAATCAATGATAACATGATTCACCACATTTCGACGTAAACCCGTAAAATTTAAATTGTAAATTGTATTTGTTTTAAATTGCCTCTTACCTAAGAGGCAATTTAAAACAAATATTTATAAAAATATTGAAATGAAATTACATACAAATATGTCAATGTTGATATTGATAGGTTAACGATAATTCCGACTGTTCATTTACTGATACTATATTTCCGCCAAAATTAAATGATATCAAAGAGAAAATAAAGTCATCCCTATAAATTCGCAGCAGCATGAACGCGAATCACCAAAATACGGCGAAAATTGTTTATGAGTAGGGTTGTCACTGACACGAAACAGGTAAAATAATAACAGAACGGACAGCGCAAACCCTGGAGCAAAACATCCTCAAACACTTTCATAACATATCATTGTTTCACGAAAACATGTGTTTGACGCGAGACGCGTGTCGGAAAAAAAAACAAACGCTGAATAAATATTTCAACACATTAGCGCCATATGTGGCATAAAGACGTAACTATGTTACATTTCAGAGCGGCACTTACGTCTTTCTCCTTCAGTAGAGCGACTAAACATTTCATATGTTAGATACGCCCTTCTTCCAGTGCGACACGTTTTCTTAATCGAGCAGATCATTCCCCAATAAAGTTATGTTACGACTTGTTAATAACACTAATGCTTGAGAGACTGCCAAATGTAATTATGATGAATGTTTGAAGTTTGTCGTGATTGATGTTTAATGAGAACTGCAGATAACTAATGGATAGAGAACAAATAACTTGGAATTCTAGTGATGTCTAGTCTGGAGTTAATTCTCAGTGGATTAAAATTTATTTAACTGATATTATCACATTTATATGATTACCTATCTACTTACATTTTTAAGAGCAGTTTATGTCACGGGGATTAATTACATTTTGACATAATTTCAATAGACACGTTTAACGTAAGCAAAACAGTTGTCTGCAGTGAGCTAAAATAAGATAGGTACTAGCAAAATTAATTTTGCCATCTGGTAAAAGCACGTCCAGACCTTATCCGCCCTAGATTATAACTCCTAAATATCAAGGACCTAAGCCTAATTCACAAAGCACTACGTGAAAATGGTCCCTATCTATAGAAACTCTTAGAAGGATCATGAGTCATTTCAGTCCGGCTCGAAGGACCATGCACGTTTCCACTCCCAAGTCACGAAGTAGTATAACCGAGTACAGAATGACCAGTTGAGACGGTGACCTTTATAAGTTCTTCGGAAAGCCAATCTTGAGTTACTTGGAGAGTTTAGAAATATGACTTTTAGTTACACTGAAAAGATCTGGTAGATTTCAACGGCAGTTTACTCTCTCGCTCGAGAAATCGGAAAATGTTTTAGTTGGATAGAAATCTGAATTAAAATTCTCGAAGCATCTAAAACGGCAACTGGCCTAATCTACCCGCCCGGCGACATGGCATTTATAAAACGCTTCGTGTCTCAGCCCAGCTCCCTCCAAGAGTTATCAAAAGATGAAGTATTCTATATCAATTTGCGCATTCGTGCAAAGTATATTTAAGCAGCCCCGTTCCCGGTCTTAGCTTTTTAATGGCACCATTTATGGAGGATGGGGGTGAAATATCCGTATAAAGGAAGACGGACCAAGAATTCCTTATGATGATTACACTCGTGATCCGAATACCCGTTTGCTATCAAAATTAAAGCTCAAAGCATATTCGTTTGTCATTTTATTCAATAAGAGCGGCGTTTGAAAAGATTACAGACGTGATTGTGATACCATTAGTCCGATTCAGCGAAACGAAATCTTCGTCGGACCAATGGACATTGATTGGCCATTGTGGTCAGCAACAATAAGCAATCACTCTGCCTATACGGGTCTAGTGCTAATAGTGGTGGCGCGAAACGCTCTTCATTTTCACGGCACTCGTTATGAGGGTACTTCACTCAGTCAGTTGTGTCTGACACATACGCTGCTTCCACAATTTGTGCCGTCCGAACTCAGAAATAACCTGTAATGATTTTGGCCTTACTTTAACTACGTGTAATCTGCTTTTGTCCGAGTCTGAGTAGTAAGTACTTCCAGCGGACATTGTTTGAGGTTGGTACTTTGTTGGGACCTGTTTGTCATGTATAGGACTTCAACTCGGAGCGAAACGAAACAATAGACTATGTTTAGAATTCCATTCCCGAGAGGCGTCTGTTGAAACCCATGATTATGACATCTTCCTTTAGTCTTAAACAGTCATTGTTATAGCACCTTTCACGATTCTTCACGAACTTTGATTATGTATCTGTCTAGATACCGCATTGACTGAGACGGCCAAATTGACGGCCCAAAAAATATTCACCATATTTAAGCATATGAATTTTGTCACTTTAGACACAACAAGTACGCGCGTGTCAAAGAACTGGGCCGTTTATGATTGATGTTTATATTTGTCCATCTAGACAAATACATAATCATAGTTCACGAATTATATTATATATTTTTTAGGGTTCCGTACCTCAAAAGGAAAAAACGGAACCCTTATAGGATCACTTTGTTGTCCGTCTGTCCGTTTGTGTGTATGTCAAGACTCTTTATCTCGGGAACGCGTAAAGATATCGAGTTGAAATTTAAACTATATACTTAAACCTATGAATTCTTGCAGTTGTGTAAAAGAATAGCTTCTCAGTTACCGTATAAAAAAGTTAGAGCCGTTTATGTCGTAAAAAACGCATATTTCAACGCTCACAAAAATCAAAACCTACCGGGTACTTTCCGTTGACAGAGAACTATCAAATTTGGCGAAAAGCATTTTCTTAGAGTGTACATATAGGAATAAATCTGAAAACTGTACATTTTTATCCAAATCACATAAAAATAGGGCCTCAAAATTCACAAAATATTGGTTCAAAATTCAAAGTGTCAAAGTCATATAAAATAACTTCATTAGCACATGCTAAAACAGGTTTTTAATTATTTTAACAATATGTTTGTACGGAACCCTTGATGTGCGAGCCTGACTCGCACTTGTCCGGTTTTTTCCATTTATGCCTTACTAATTTGTTGACAACTGACAACCATCCACTCCCATTGATGTGCCATAATTGGGCGCCATTAACGGACGCAATAAAATGATCCAACAAGCCATCAAAGCATTAACAACTACAGACAAACTAGTTTCCTTCGATTCCATTCACGCCGCTTTGATATCAAGCCCTATTGTGAAAGCAAAAAGCAATCGGAAGTGATCGAGAACCGCTTCAACAGATTTGAAAGAAGACTCTCACTATACCCTATACCGTATTTTCTATTTTTTCCAACTTAGATCTCTGTGGTATTATTTTTGAACTTCGTATTTCTAGGAACGCTAGGAACTTTGACAGTGACAGTTCAATAACCCTTCGCCATATTTATTTGGTTCGTTATTTTTTTAAATAATATTCCGTTTCACGATTTTCTCATATGTAGTCTATGGTTTCTTTTAAAATTGCCATATCCAGTACTAAAGTACTATGGATAATTTTAAACAAAATTCGAGGGAAAAAAAAAGAAAAGTTATTGTTTCTGTATGTTTTTAAATTTCTTTATTCCCGTGTATCTTTCAAAGGCTGGAAAGAATCGTTAGATTCGTCTCGAAAATCCAGGAGTCTTTAGATAGGTTTTTAAAAATCAAATACAAAATGGCTTATTTTTGCCGCCAAATTGTAAGAAGTTTAATTTTTTTGGTAACCAAGGTATGGTTCTGGTAACCATACCTTGGTTACCAAAAAATTTAAACTCAAACAATATATCGAGAAGGATAAATAAAGGCAATCAATAGGAGACAGCAAAAATATAAGTATGTCATGTCTTTAAATGTAATCAGGAATAAAATACAACTATTTTAATTATTTTTGGTGCGTTTTTGTCGATTTTTTTTACTTATTACGATTACTTGTTTTCAAATTAAATCTAGTATATTCTTACACGCCCTCAGATTGTTTTCTGTAAATGCCAGCTCAATTTTAACGTCACCAACCAGAATGGAAGTGCTGACATTGTTGGATAAACTATGGCAAGTTACTGCCTTTAAAATCAATTAAAATTCTGTCACCGAAGGCAACCCAAGCTCTGGAGAGTATATTTTTAAAGCTGGTAATGGTTCACTTTGCGGTAACAGTGCCCAGGGGACGTATGGGCGCTGTTCGTTTAATAGCCATCCATTGTTCTGAATGTTCGTTATTTATGACAACTGCTGATCGGTAAGAGGGAAATAATTTATTTACTATTACAGAGATTCCAGAAGGATGACGCTATTGTCACCTCAGACAATTTTCAACCACAATAATTATTTTCTGCAAAAAGTGACATGACCGACTTCAACCGTGTACAGAATTTGCGAATATTTCGCACGGTTCGATGTAGCATTTTTCACATTATAGTTGATTTATCAAAAATGGCTCAGCTTATTTCTATAAAATTTTAATGGGACCAATTTCGATGTATACTCTTTCCAATAAAAAAATAATTATTAAAATCGGAGACCTACGTAAAAAGTTATGCGTGGTTATACATAAAAAATATACGCGTCGAATTGAGAACCTCCTCCGTCTTGTCGGTCAAAAATGTTTGGAAAATCTTGCCTAGATGCTGCCAAAACCTCAGAATTGTCAAAACTGTCAAGTATTGGAATGCCAACTTCCCTGTCGAAAAATCCGGCATAATCCATCGAATATAGATATTTTTCACATTTCTTTTTAACGATTCGTGCCATAGGTATTAAATCGATGCATCTTTCTGATTTTTACAATAGACAATACACTTCAGACAGTTCTTTATTAGGACAAAAATAAAATTAAACAAAACCACACAGCAAAACAAAACAAAATAAACATCATAAACAATTACTCTAAATATTTTACAATGTTGTCCTACATAATTGCTTTTATTTTTCGACCACAATTATCCTTCTGGTATATCTCTGTCTTACCACAAAAGTTTTACGTACGGCTCAGACAATGTTTAACAGTACAAACACGGATAAACAGTGTTTAAAGTGTGTTTAAAACTATGCTATACTAGAGAATACTGATACTATAGAATTTCCTGATTTGTCAAATAATTCAAACTCGCACAGATAACACAGATTTACATTTAGCTAATTCAATAACTGTGTTCGGCTTCTGAACTTGTGACCTCAATGATGACAGCTTAAGTTAGTACCGTTTCGCATAATGTCATGGGAAGAAAATGCGTCTATAGCGTATTGTTTTATGAAATAGAAATGTCCATAAAAATATTTATAATTTTCTCCAATCTCGGGCGGCTTAAAGCCGTTAAATTCAAATTCGTTTCCTATTCTAATGAGTGTATACAGAACATAATCACTACATAACATGTTTGCGTGAGACATAACCTGTTCTAACGTACGTTTTTTTAACGTGCTTTTTATACACTTGGGAGTTTGTTTTGGCGCGGAAATGAAAGCTTCTATCTGTCTTCTTGCCACCAAATAAGGTGTGCTTATTTGGGCATCGTCAGTGTTACCAGGATCAGTATTTTAATACTTTTTCAGTATATTTTCCTGACTTTTTGGAATAGGTTTTTTGTAGGTTGCGGTGGTCGGTATTTTAACCGACTTCCAAAAAGGAGGAGGTTGTTATGTTTGTCAGTATGTATTTTTTTTGTGTGTATTTATCGATGTTTTCGTCAATTGTGAATCGAATCAAGAAATTATTTTTTAGTTTGAAAGGGATTATGTCTAAGGTGATCTCATTTAAATTTTAATGAAATCGTCTGAGCCGTTTTCGAAAAAATTAACAATAAATGTTGAATTGTATATTATACATCAATTCGAGCGAGCTATTCGAATTTTATACACGATGGATGGATGGTTTTCCCATTTTTTGCGAAAAATATATTTATATTTTATACAATTATACATGAGTATATATATCTTGGATAACATTGTTGTAAAAAGGATTTTTTTAGTATATTGGTGAAATCTGGCTTCATAGGAATTGCGAATTTATGGTGGAAAATAGTGAAATATACCGATTCAGTATTATTTTAAGGTGCTTCGGTGTTTTTGTGAAATGTAATTTGGTCACACTGGGCATCGTGGCATCGGGCAATAGGAAGTTAGGGCTTCGCAACTTCGCTATTGTGGGTCAGACTGCACCCCAGGGGCGCATATCGACGATGTACCTCTAATAGGGATCTATTGTGTTTGCCCCGACTTAATTACAGCTGTTTCAGCGATATTCGTGTTGTACCATGTTGGGCGCCAGTTTTACTTGATTAAACTTCTTTGGAAATTATGTTTCAGTTGTGAAAGATGATTTAAAGGCTTTTGGTAGTTTGCTGGTGTAGATAAGAGAATTAAACTAAATTCAGGAGATTTTTTGTACCTACCTATACATGTATACGTAAACTTCGAGCAAAAAATAACTAGGTATTGTCTGACGATAAAAAAATTAATAGGAGTAATTTTATTATCATTTTGATCATTCCCAAAAGTATTAGAATTTTATAGACAAAAAAATTATTATTTTGCAAAAAAATTATATGGCCGTCTTCAACCGTGCACAGAATTCGCGAATATTTCGTACGGTTCTATGTAGCATTTTTCACATTATTGTTGATTTATCAAAAATGGCTCAACCGATTTCGATAAAATTTCAATGGGAACAATTTCGAAGTATACTCTTTTTAATAAAAAAAGAATTATCGAAATCGGATCACTCTGTAAAAAGTTATGCGTGGTTTAAATATCCATAAAAAATATATACTCGTCGAATTGAGTACGTTCTCCGTTTCTTAGGTCAAAAAATAACTTTTGTCTGACGATAACATATAGAGTGACTACATATCATCATTTAGATCATTCATTAGTAAAAAATCAAACACACGATGCAGTTCATTGTCTTAATAAAGCAAATGAAATAAAGCATACAGACGAATATACAGGGTTACCGGTTAAGTCGTCGTATTCCCGTTAAGGGCATGTAGTTTACATTTTTTCTGACTGATTTGTCTATGAAACACCCCATCCTAAACCTAACTGTTTTCGAGACATTTGAGTTCAATTGTTTTTAGGGTTCCGTATCTCAAAAGGAAAAAAACGGAACCCTTATAGGATCAATTTGTTGTCCGTCTGTCTGTCCGTCTGTGTATGTCAAGACTCTTTATCTCGAGAACGCGTAAAGATATCGAGTTGAAATTTAAACTGTATTCGTATATCAATGAACTCTTGCAGTTGTGTAAAACAAAAACTTCTCAGTTATCGTTTAAAAAAGATAAAACCGTTTATGTTGTAAAAAAACCGCATATTTCGCACTCACAAAAATCAAAACCTACAGGGTACTTCCCGTTAACATAGAACTATGAAATTTGGCGAGAAGCATCGTCTCAGAGTATACCTATAGGAATAAATTTGAAAACTGTACATTTTTATTTAAATCACAAAAAATAGGTCTCAAAATTCAAGAAATATAGGTTCAAAATTCAAAGTGAGTAAGTAAATCGTATCATGTAAGGTATCATATAAAAGAACTTCATTAGAACAAGCTAAAAAAGGATAAAACAATTATTTTAACATTTTCAGTAATTTTCGATGTCTGACGAAAAAAGTGAAAAAAAAAACTTTTTTGTCGATGGTTATAGTACCTATAGAGATTTTAACAACTTACTTCTCAATTTTGTGAAATTTTCTGGATTCGCAAGCCTGACTCGCACTTGTCCGGTTTTTTTTACAAAAAACACCAGTTTTACTGCTATCGGCATAAATATTTTAAAATGTATTATTATTATTTTTTTACATGTAAACTAAGATGCTTTATAATCTTAATAACCAGTATTGTATATACATAACCTTATGTATATTTGTATGTATATATACATAACCTTCTCCTCTTTGAAAATGGGTTAAAAATACAAGAAACTAAGCATTACGGACTGAGTTCAGTGCAATGACATAAGCACAACTGTTTATAGATTTAACTGGAGTGGAACTAACAACAGCTGTTATCGGATTGGAAAATGTAACCTTAGTGTTTCCTCTCAGAATTTTTCTCTAGCCGTAAAAAGTAACTGGCAATTTGAGGGAATGGAAACACATTACGATATAATTGCGAGTGTTTTTCAAAGGCAATAACAATCAATGTTGCAGTTGTTGCAGCTTAATCCAGCTTAGAAATGTTCGGAAACACTGTTAAGTTGTAGAATATTTTCTTCTTAGTTCGTAGCTATAGTTTCTTTGTCAAGTTGCAATAATAATCACAGAAACCGTAAAATTTTACCGAGAATAATATATTTATCTCTATCATTGCCCTTTTCATCACAACATTACAATTATTTTTAAAATAGCAACACCGACTTCTACCGTGTACAGAATTCGCGAATAAATAGCACGGATCGATGTAGCAATTTTCACATTATTGTTGATTTATCTAAAATGGCTTAGCCGATTTCGATAAAATTTAATTGGCACCAATTTCGAAGTATACCCTTTCCAACAAAAAAATAATTATCGAAATTGTACAACTATGTAAAAAGTTATGCGCGGTTATACATAAAAATATATTTATACGCGTCGACTTGAGTACCTCCTCAGTTTTTTCGTTGGTCAAAAACAATAAAGTTTATCAAAATGGATGCAGTAAATAGCGCTCTTTATGAATATTTTTTTTCGGGACATCTTACACGCGGATTCTGAAGCTTCGCTTCGCTTTCTTCTAAGCAATGCTTGTAATAAGACTACGAGACACTGATATACATATGTATATGTACTAACATTATATACGTGAAGAGAAGACTTTATAAGTTCTTAGCAACACTGTAAGGTTACTGTTAATCAATTAGCATTCTTTAAGGGGCTTATTATTCTGTAGTCTGTACATCAAAAAACTTTAATTCAACGACTTATGGGTCAGTCCGCGGTGACGGGTGTGACATTTCAACTTTTGTTTTGAAGTATAACTTTTAAATGAAAATTAATTTTACCATTAGTTATAGCATAATCCTGCATATCCTAATGTTATGTATATTTATATCAAAAAATGAAATTTACAGGGCTATTAAAAATGAAGATATCCATTTTTAAAGGCCTGTGTCGGGTGTGACCTCAACTATTGCATGACTTGTTACCTCTGTCAGAAATGTCGACGGTTTAGCAAAAGTATTGAATTGGGTAAAAAATAATTAATATTTTTTAAATATTCAATAAATTATCTTTCGTGTCAAAGAACAATCTAGTAAATAGTTAGTTAATTTCTTTAGTTATTAATTGGCAAACATTGTGACGGGCGTGACACATCAATGTGACGGGTGTGACAAGTTGAATAAAAAGTTAAAAGTTATGTTTAATCAACGTCTTTTATTAATTACTGACCAATTCAACTTTTACATATTATAACTACTGTTCAAAAACATCCACACACTCATTAAATTTATAAAAATGCTTACTGGAACGACTTATTACTGCTTTACTCAAAATTTGTTTACATTTGTACGAACCTAGGGGGACATTGCTAAATGTTCTTCTATTAAACAAAGTTTCTTGTTTTCTCTGCATATGCGTTGTCTAATTCTGGCCGCTAATCTGCTACTTTCCAATTTATTCTTGCTTTTTACAATGATGCTCTGTTGTTTTGCTCTTCTAACTCTATTCCTTTCTCTTTCCTTCTTCAAGAACTCTTTAAGCTTTTCTGGATTACTCTTTAATTTCTCCCGAATTTTTCTCATTCCTCATTTACGCAATAGACATTTTTTTCATGTATGAAAAAGTCAGCCAGAGTTTGTGACAGGTGTGACATGTGACGGGCGTGACTGATAAGTACAAGCTTATATATCAAAGCGAAGCCTTTATTTAAATACCAAAACTATTTCCACCCTTTGCCCCCTTGGATAGCCTTACTTTCACAAAACTTCACATCATTTCTGCTGGTATAACACATGCAATCTTAACTTATCTATGTATTTCGTGACGGGCGTGACACAAATACTTGCTTAACAATAATATTAAGTAAAATCGTTAGTAATTGCCTGAAACAATCCGTTTTTTCACAGCAAACAAACAAGTTATCTTGCAATCACTGACAATAGAAAAAGGCGGGCTGTCAATTTGATTAACGAAAAAAAAACAGGTGCCATTTTCGTATTATTTTTACGACCCGTGGGAGGCTGACGTTGTCTATGTTTGAATGCAAATATTATAAAAACTAACTAAAAAAATCGCATTTTTCATTCGGTTTAGAAAAATTTACGTATAATAGCCTGGATATTTTGTATATTAGTGATAGTTTGCGCAAATAATTTATTTGGTTATCTGGTATCGATTACCGCGGACTGACCCTTATATCAAAACTCTTGAAAAAAAACTGTTCCATAGAAAAATACCGTTCACCCTAGACAAAATGTATGGAACACCTTTTTTTTTGTAGTTTTGACAAAAGTCGTAGACTAAAAGTATTTAGTTTTGATGTACAGAATAAGCCCCTAAAAGGATGCTAATTGATTAACAGTAACCCTGTATAGGTGTACAGATACCATTACCGTGACTTATGTTCCCACTATGCCTCAGTTCTGTGTTAATTCAGTTCAGGTTTGAACTAAGATATTGACAATATTATAATCGTTGACTCACGTCGCCCAGATTTATCTAGACTAGATTACCAACCAACCTTCCAACTGTTCCAATTACCAATATGAAAGGCTGAATTAACCATTCTCAGCACGATGTAATAATAAAGACCAGTAGTTTACAGTGAAAAAGAGCTCCGATTACATGCCAAATAGGTCCCAATAAAATATCATGCATTGTATTTCACATGAGTCTCGTATTTCAGCCGATCCAGAGGAAACGGCAAGATTAACAGTCTGCAGTAGAAATACACAAATCTGGCGATTCGGATTTGTTCTCTTTATTTTCTAACCCAGATAAGTATTGAGGACAAGGAGATAATCCATACTAATATTATAAATCCGAAAGTACGTTGGTTTGTTCCTCTTTCACACAGCAACGGACCAACGGATTGACTTGATTTTTGGCATGAATATAGTTTGAAAGACGGAAAGTGGCATAGGCTACTTTACAATAGCACAAAAATCAAAATATCACGCGGGCGAAGCCGCGGGCAAAAAGTAGTGATACAATAAGCCAGACACTTGAAGACAATAAAGAGTTGGTGAAGTACCATAGCAGTGCATGATCAGATTTAGTAACTACTTTGAAAAGATATACACGTAAAACTAATCAATAAGTAGTTCCATATCTATGACGGAGAGCCCCTCGGCCAACTGGTTTTTGAACTGTGCCCTGCCCACTGCCATTTTAACTTGCTAATCCGCTGGGCTATGTCGGTAACTTTGGTACCTCAAATATGTTTAAGTAATTAGGGAAAATACGAATTGTACAGGTAAGCGGCACATAAGTTTAGCGCTGAGGGTAGTGTGGAGGAGATGGCTGCGCATGGTGACCGCCATACTAAACCAATGCGCAACCATTCTCTCCACACCTCGCTCAGCGCTAAATTTATATGCCGCATCTTTACTCTCTTAAACTAAAGATAGTTATAGGCCAAATTAAACTTCTGGGCGACTGTGAAGTTAACTACAAGCTGCTCGAAACCCAATCCTAGCGCAGCTGATATGTAATATTCAGTCAGGACTGGGTTTTGCGCTGCTTGTGCTTAACATCACATCTTTGCGCTGCTTGTGCTTGACATCACATCTTTGCGCTGCTTGAGCTTAACATCACATCTTTGCGCTGCTTGTGCTTAACATCAGCACATCTTTGCGCTCTTTGTGCTTGACATCACATCTTTGCGCTGCTTGAGCTTAACATCACATCTATGCGCTGCTTGTGCTTAACATCACATCTTTGCGCTGCTTGTGCTTAACATCGCATCTTTGCGCTGCTTGTGCTTAACATCACATCTTTGCGCTGCTTGTGCTTAACATCACATCTTTGCGCTGCTTGTGCTTAACATCACATCTTTGCGCTGCTTGTGCTTGACATCACATCTTTGCGCTGCTTGAGCTTAACATCACATCTTTGCGCTGCTTGTGCTTAACATCACATCTTTGCGCTCTTTGTGCTTGACATCACATCTTTGCGCTGCTTGAGCTTAACATCACATCTATGCGCTGCTTGTGCTTAACATCACATCTTTGCGCTGCTTGTGTTTAACATCACATCTTTGCGCTGCTTGTGCTTAACATCACATCCGCCAAGGTTGATTCGGCCTATACGAAGGATACAAATAGACATCAGGAAAGATACAAATAGACATCAGCATAAAATATTCCAGCAATCATTCAACAACAAGCATGCCTGCCGACAGTAGTAAGGTTATATCGATAGTGTGTAATTCGATCATGGTTGCAAGTTGGCAGCGCCTGTCAAGTACTACATCTAATGGAAATCCTGTGTTCTTCTAAGTAGACGGCACGCTGACGCTTTTATACTAAACTTAGATACTTATTTTAGTTACGAGTATGAAAGCTGCGGAAATACGGCGGAATAGCGAATGTGTATTTGAATACCTACATGTAGTGAGATTGTAATAGTGTGTAAATTAGAAAGCGTTTATTGGAGAAATAATGACGTATTCTTCAAAGTACACGGCAGGCTAACGCTTTTATATTAAACTGATACATATGCTTGTTTAGTGACGAGTATGAGAAGCTGCGGAATAGCGAATATGTATGCGAATAGGTAATATATACCTACATTTACTGAGATTGATGTGTAAATTAGAAAGCGTTTATTGGAGAAATAATGACGTATTCTTCAAAGTACAAGGCACGCTAACGCTTTTATATTAAACTTATTATACATATTATGCTTATTTTAGTGACAAGTATGAGAAGCTGCGGAATAGCGAATGTGTATGCGAATAGGTATATGTACCTACATAAAGTGAGATTGATGTGTAAATTAGAAAGCGTTTCTTGGAGAAATAATGACGTATTCTTCAAAGTTCACGGCACGCCGACGCTTTTATACTAAACATATACAATTATACTTATTTAAGTTACGAGTATAAAAATCTGGGGAATAGCCAGTGTGTATGTGAATAGGTAGGTGATGGAGAGATTAATGTAAACTAGAACGCGTTATTGAAGAAATAATGACGTAATTTATCACTTCAATTTTGCAACGTAATCTTTCTAGATTACCTACAATCTGCGATTGCTGACTAGCATTTTTACATATTTAAATTTTATACCACAAAATATTTTTGAATTATTAAAAATATAGCTAGCGGAGAAGCAGTTGTATAAAACAACTGCTTCTCCGCTAGCTATATTTTTTATTATTTTCTGGATATTCGTCAAGTATGATCAAGGTGATTTTGTATGTTTTTGCTAAATCTGAAATTTCAAATATTTCAATATTATTTTTATGATTTAGATTATTCTAAAATGTTCTTACCGAATTCTTATTATAAAAATAATGCTATAAATTTTGTCATCTATTAAATTGACAAATTTACCATTTACCCACATAGCTGCTTTCTAGTCAACAGACGGCAGACAACAATTTGCCAATACATGGTGATTAGCTTCTCTTCAAATACAAAACAGAGTAAGTAAATAAAACAGCGTACAAACCGAAACTACAGCTTTTGACAAACTTTCGCCTCATTTGACAAAGGTCCGGTCCCGTAGTCCCGAACTAGGAGTAACTACATAAAGTGGACTGACCTTTGCCCAGTAATTAGCCGTCAGCGTCAAAACCGCCAAATCGCGCAAGCAATTACCGGCGAATTAAGCCAGAATTGGAGAACCGTCAAATTCGGAAAGCAGTTCGCGTGATGGCGGTCACGTAAGTTGGAGTTCGTTACAAAACTTAGGCAGTTTTGCGTCTATACATTTTTTTGTAATAAGTACTCTTGTGCCAGTTTTCGTTTTGTTATTTAACGTCTTGAATTCAGATCGATTAGATCGACACATTGTGAAATATTGGTTATTTTCCTTGTAGATTACGGAATATGGTATTTTCGTAAGAGTTGGTAAGTAATAAGCGAGCCTAGCATACAAATATCTTAATTGAATTTCGTTCATATGTATTTTAATAATAACTATAACAGAATACGGCTAAAACTTACGTTATACTTACGACGGGGGTGCGCGTATTCCCTGAGGATGGAGTTTTAAATACTCCGAAACTGGTCGGATTCCTTGCGGATCGTCCGTATAAGTATAACGAGAGTTTTAGCCGTATTTTGTTATAGTTATGATGAATACTCGCGGTAGTTTTAATGAAGTTATTTGAATAATACTTAAAATTAATTAGGTATTTTAAGTCATTGCTGTCCTTCTATTCCTTAGTTATTGAACTTCTAGCCAAATATCAAATAGCCGGTTTCTTGCCAATCATAACGCAATCGTGAAGTAATAGAGTTGTTTATCTTATGCTATTATTAAATTACTATAAAAGAACTTTTTTAAACCGTTGTGACCGTTGCATCTGCTTAAAAATATATAATAACCTATGTTGCCTTGAACTTGATAGTATTTTTGTTTCTTAATCACCTAGACCGGCTCGACCAGCTACAACGAACACGTATAATAAATGGTTTTTATATCAAAGTAGTACTTGTTACGTTATCACAACATCGATAAGAGGCAGCCAACCGACGCCACGCTTTGTTATCGACCTGAGACTTTCTTGAAATATGCTAACAGATTAATTAATAGTTATAGAGTAATATTACACTAAGTTTGGTTGTTGGCAAGACGCCGCGCGCCGCGCCCGCGCAATTTAATAATTTCTAACTGTCAAATTGCAGGGTTGTCGAACTCGAAGAGGATTTGTGCTCGTCATGTTGTTTCTTTATCAATCAGCAGTTTTTATTTGGCGTGTGTAGTTTCTATCATTGACTCATTGTGATTGCGTGAAAGCCAACTTAATTGTGCAATCAGGTGGTGGAGCCACCGTCACATGTGTAACATCAGAGTGGAGTTTTTGGTATACACAATTCTAAGTAGGATGTAGTTCTTTCCTTTGAACACCTCTAAAGATAAGTTACATTGTACGATGAGTCATGATTTTCCATTCTAAACAGTTTATTTTCGTAGTAATGACGTTTGTTTAAAGTAACCGTTTGCTTATTCATAGCTTACCCAAGGACATAAAACAAAAATGTCAGGTGACAAGGTCATATCGTGTACCTATTTTAGGGCAGTTTGGGAGTTGTAAATTGTTTGAGTATAATTAAAATTTATTTTGAGTTTGTTTGATTAAAAAATGCTCAAAACTTTATTTGTTTACGTACGCAAACCACTTAAAACACAAATTGTGTTTCGTATATTACTTACTGTTTATTTTTTTTATCAGAACGTTATTTTTGGATTTTTAACTTATACACTAACAGAAAATTTAAAATATTTTATTTATCATCATTTCAGAAAAAAACGTGATTTAGTGCCCTTTGTAAAATTAAGCTTCACAACCGGTATTTGTATTCGATTCGTGACCAAAACTTAAAGTCGTTTGTACCAACCCTGAATATTGCAATGCATTCCAATTCCAAACCAAACACCAACCGCCGCTGAATGGTCCGGTCACGATGACGTCACCGCGCAAGCAGCCGTGTCACAGAAGCCATATATCGGAGTCACACTCTGACTTGACCGCAACCAATTGTTACGAATACATTGCCACTTTCTCAAACACCAGTAAAATACCACCAGAACTGACCGAACGATTGTTCTCTCCTTTGAATGTAACCATTGTCTATCGCAAACGTTCATTACCCATCGCTGCTCGTATTTATAACCTTTTGAAATTACGAGGTACTAGAACAGCAATAGTTGTAACAATGTAAGGGACGTAAAAGTTGTTTTTACTAGGCAGAGTGTAGTTATTATTTATTCTGTGGCTGAGGTGAGTGTAAGGAGCATAAATTAAGGGTAATGAATGACTTATTGTCCGAGACAGGAAATTATTATTGCTGGTCGGGTTACGGAGGGTCGCACACGGCTGGAATGCAACTTGTTCGAGTTTTAAGTCGATAAACCGGTTAAATTTAGCAAGATCGAGTACTAAAATTTACACTCGATAATGTTGGTAATTCTACATAAAACTACCAATGTTGCCATTACAAAATTTTTGTGAAAACTTTTTTTTATGTTACAAGTTGCTTTATAAACAAATCCAATAACATTTCTTATCCCTATAACACCCATAAATACTCGTGTAGGTAATTGAATAAAATTACCATTTCCCAGTTCCCTGCATTCAGTTAATTCATTCGACGTCTGCGGGTGCAGTAATGCAGTCAACTTTTCCATACAAATGTTTTACATTCACGCTAGAACTTGCAGAGCTTGTATTGACGAGAGAAAAGTCTTACGATTTAGTAGTTTTATCGTGAATTCGTCGTAAGTAGTTTTTTATTTTATTTTATGCGCTGAAATGCGAACAAAGGTATCCTTTAAACAAGATTTTACATTTGTGAGTTTTCTGCCTTTTAGCTATCCGACGACAATTATAAACTAAAGTACGGAATATAATTTAAGATTAATATGTACTTAAGTATTTTTTACTTTTATACGTCCCTATGTACTTATATTTGAATACTATTTCAATCGTCATAGAGGTTAGTAATTAGTATATTGTACTAGTTTTATGAATGGATACGTAGTGACATCATCTCGTGTTATTGTTTACCAGCTTTGACTAATTATCCTGTTAAACATTAGGTAAATAAAATTATGAATTACTATTTTCCATTCATAAACCATTGCTACGTAGGCATTGTTCTTGAAAACACTGATAAGCCGAACCTTTTTGTTCAAAGTAATTGTAAACAAGCTATTATTAGTAAAAACACAGACAAACAACTATTACGAGTATCAAATTCTACGTTACACGATACTTACAAGGGAATGCACCTAAGCGTAAACAAAAAACAGTACCTAGTCTATAGTTTGCCATACGCTGATCTAAAATGTTGGCCAAATTGAATCGTTATTAAATCCTAAATAAAAGTCTTTGGAAATAAATTTGCATTCAATGAGGAAGTGACAATGAAATTAAAAAGAAAAGGTTTTGGCAATTTTATGACACAAATTATCTGACAAAGGCTTGAAATGACGCTCAGGGCAGACGTTAGTTCGCTGATTATAAACACATGATTATTATAGTGACTTAGAACCGAAGAAATCATTTTGATCTTCGCTATTGTTTTGCAGTGTTTATAGGCACGATGCGGCATATTGAAAGGTTACTTATTGCATTCTTCTACTTTGAATTTAGCACAGGCTGCCATCATTGTTCCCTCTATGGTTAGTCAACTTGAAGCTTTGGGAGAAGGTTTTCACGATTCGAGTCGAGCCAACTATTATTGATAGAATTTGTCCATGCGATATGAACTTTTCTTTGTAATGCTTTAGCGCATTGCCCGAGATAACCGGGTAGGTATTCTTTATGTTTTAAAGAAGTGCATTGTACAATGTACAATATTTAGGTATTCCTGTACCTATTTGGATTTCAACAAGAATTAGTTTCTCTCTATCGAATGCCTAAAATGAAAAAGAAACACATATACATATATTCTAAATTGCTAATATAACTATCCAGAATTTCGGTGTCATTTCAGTGTATGTTCAGTTTCTTAGATTTGGAGAATGCAAGTTTTATTATTTATGGCTTTATTTTGCTAACTATGAAAACGAATCTAGATCAATAAATTTTAGATTTAATTTTATTGAATGAAAACCAGTTCTAATTTAAAATAAGAACTAGTTTTGTAACTTGGAATATGAAACTCGAAAGCTAGACTCGACTATAAGAAAAAAATAAACAAAGAATGTAATGTAAGAACAGGAGCATTCAAAAGCTATAATACTACTTTGAAGGTGTGAAGGTGAATATAGCAATATCAAAATAATGCTAGGTATAAGTTATAATTATGTGCATAAACTCACCTACAATACCTAGGTATTGAATTGATTTAGATTTGGTTAGTGTGCATGATGTTAGAGAAAGATCATTAAACTTAATATACGAGTACCTTGTCATTATTCACAATAAACAAAGAAGAAACCTATTTTTAGGTTCGAATCGCGAAAATAAACTTTATCACAACGTTGCGTTAGTGCACCGACTGGCCTCGTCATAACATTTTCTTATACCTACAGCGATGACTGATGATGATGACTCATAAGATTCTCGAACGAATACCTTACATATATGTATATAGTATATAGGAATTTATTGTGAGACGGGCAGTTTCTGAGAAATAGCTGATTGTCAATTAGGTAACATAAAAACGCCAATAGGTATACCTAGATTAGACAATTGCTCTGAATTGAACGTTTACGCATCGTAAGCATACAATAGATGAATTGATGTCTTCGCAATTTTACCGCTTCACTAGCCTTTTTGGGTTTCTGTCGATTTCTGAGTTTGTATTGTTTGTTAAATTGTCCAGCATTATCTATTTACTAGAAGTCTACCTCACTGTCACAACATTTAAATTTGGATTTTTTTTTTGGCATGATACGTCTTTTACATCAAACTGAGTACCAAATCAGAAAAGCAGAGTGTCTTTATTATCTTATCCAAGTTACTGCAAAAGTATTCATCTTAGAAACACAAATCTTGTGTTATTATTTAGTTTATATATACTCAGCTTCTTGTTATGACTTTGATTTTGTGGCGGGCCGGAGATAGCGGGGAAAGGGCACTGCGAAGAATGGAAGGAATTAGCGTTCTAGCTAATTTCTATTGGCGGAATTGCGGTGCGGTGATTTTTTCGCATGCTTACAGATTTTATTTAGAATAATTGATATAGAAAAAAAAACAGTTTAAAAAGAGTTTATTTCAAGGAGAGCGGAGGATTTGAACCTGCATCTCTGTTCCAGACGCTATTCCCAATTAAGTTATTTCGCTTACCGACGCGCACGCCACATCTCGTATATTGCAGTTGCATCATAAATAGGTGAATAGATTTATTCCAGGATCGATGAAGGTAACAACGACTTTCGCCATTCAACTAAGGTTACGATACCTATTGTTAAGTTAATTCGAGCTAACAATGGGCTGGGTTACCTATGTCGTGGTCACGATCACCTTTCACCAGGCAAAATGACTTTATCGGACATCTTTCTTAGTTAATGGTCAGCTATTGTGAGTGGTTCGTTATTTTATAACGGTATCTGGTAATGCTCGAAATTGTGGCATTTAATATGTTAAGGTCAAAGGTTTGTCAAGTATTGTGTCAGTAATTTCTGACAGTTAACGTAGGTATCCTCCCATATTTATTTTCCTCGCAATAACGGCTCTATACAAGTTAGTTTTATTAGTAGACTAGCTGATACGGCGAACTTCATTTCCCACAATATCTATATACCTAAGTCACAACTTAGAAACCTTTTTTGGCTCATGCACAACAACTTTTCTGAAGATCATCACATGATCAAATGCATAGTTTACGATTCTATAAAGGCAAACAAACAAACATAACATAATTTTTTATTATAAATGTACTTAAGTATGTGAATTTTACTTTTTTATACACGCTCGTCAACGAGTCACCGAGCAAGAACTTAATAGGTAGGTACCTATTTAAAGGTGTTAACAAAAAAATCTAGGTCAGAACCGATGTTTACTTCACATAAAAAAGTACCGGTATCAAGCAAAATCATACCTACCTATAATAGTATGTATTTTCAACTCTACCGGTTGCACTGGGTGTGACTCGTTGCGACCTACTCGTAAGTCGTAGGTACTTACCTACGGGAAAAAACGTTCCTCGTTGACTCAATAGGTACCTACTTAATATTTTGATATATTTTGTGACCGAAGAAACGGAGGTGGTAGGTACCTACTCATATCGACGCGTATTTTTTGATGTATACTTAACCACGCATAACTTTTTACGTAGAGGTCCGATTTCGATTTATGTACTTCGAAATTGGTCCCATTTAAATTTTATTGAAATCGGCTGAGCCATTTTTGATAAATCAACAATAATGTGAATAATGCTACACCGATCCGTGCGAAATATTCGCGAATTCTGTACACGGTTGAAGTCGGTCATGCCATTTTTGGCAAAAAATAATTATTTGATTGATTTCGTGGTAATTTCCTAGTAGGTACTTACCGTAAAACTTGACATTTAAATTTCTAAAATATCTTACCAAATTGTTTTGTTAAGTATTTATAAAATTTTGTGTAACTGCTTTCTTCCAATCGAACGGAATTGAATCATATACCTACCTATCAATTTTCCAACACTAAAGAATGACACTATATATCCTACTTAACAACCAAGTTTTTTTGTTAGTTTTTAAAATTTACCGAATTTGTTGTAACTGCTTTCTTCCAACAGAACGGCATTGAATTATAAAGCTATTGACTTTCCAAAACTAAAGAATAACTTTAGCTTTAAATTACTACAATAATTCTTCTTTGTAAAATGTTCAAGTGTTGTTTATTATCGATAGGTACGTAAAATACGTTCTGTGTATTTTACCGACCAAACGGAAATAAACGCTTACAAAAACGTCTTTATGACTATCTTAGGCTCTTATGTATCTGTAGTCCGGTGAAATAGCAGGATCCGGCATTTTACCTGGAAATGTTACTACCTATCTAGTACTGTCCCTTATCGATTGTATAGCTGCTTGTGTTTATCAGGGTGTTTTACCACGCTATCTGTGTGAAGTCATTGAAGCATTTCTTGGTAACCGAACAGGTAAGTAATACACTACATTTCGTTTAAAGTCACGTCCCATTTTGCAATGGAGCGGCCAAAATGCTCGCAGGAGCACACAAAAGGCCATAGAACAAAGCCGTGAAACACGAACACAGGTAGAAAGAGGTTTTTACCTTTTGTATACTGCGCTGACGCCACGGCTAGCGAACAAACCAGCAGCGCGGCGAACATGCCCCTCTCACTCCCGCGCACGATCATGGTCCTCGATCCCATTTTATTACAATTTCAAACACGTCACTATTGTAAAAACTTGTCACTGACTCCAATCACGCTCTCACGATGTCTTATTACACATAACACGCACACTATCACACTAAATAAACGCACACCCATTTGAAAAATGTTCGTTTATCCGATAAGGTAGCTCGCCGTTTCACTAACGTGGGACGAAGCATGCAGGTAAAACGAGTAAGCCTATTAAGTTTCAATGACTTAAAACTACCTATAGGAAGCGTTTCACGTCGATTAAGCACTAAACACGGCGTCCGATAAAGGAGTTCGTCACGATAATGTGTTTGGAAACTTCACGTATTTTCGTAAAATAATTTCGAAGTTGAGAGCGCAAACGGCGCGACGCGAGACACGACCGCCCGGCGCATCGTCCGCCTCAGACTGGCGCGAAGTGAGCGAACAATCAACAAGTTGCGAAGAGCGCGCGAGGCGGGCCGTTGCGCTCGGAGCATGCGCGTCTTGGTGCTATGTTCACACCCGACCGGCCAACAATGTTGACACCGCCGCCGCCCCGCGCCCCGCTGACGCCGCTGCCTCGCCCCGCGCCCGCAAAGTTCTAACCGGTTGGTTTTCGCGCAAAAACGAGAAGATAGGATGGAGAGTCCGCGACCCCAGTGGAGCCTGTTCTAAGGCTACATCTATCTAGTCCAGGCGTGACTATACTTACTGTTACACTATCTGTAGACGGTGTAAAAATAAAACTCAAGAAGCTTTCTAAACTGTAACGTACTTACTTTTATCTATTCAAGTAGTCATAGATATTAGGTATCTACATAGATAGGTACCTACTAGAGGTAGGTACTATTAAATCTAAAAATAAACTCAAGAAGCTTTCTAAGCTGTACTATGTAATACTTATATTGTACATAAGTAGGCGTAAGTAACACCTACTTATTGACGGGGAAATGCTAACAACGCCTAACTTACTTTTTTACGAAAACGACATACTTACCTACTAAATACGAATGCAGTTCGATAAATAATTGAATTGCGCGTCTACTGGTATATGAATTATGTTGAAATTCGCCAAATTGACGTATAGTCCAGTCGGGGCAGACATTTAAATAGAAAAAAATCCGGGCAGCGATTTTTTTTTCTTTAGACACAACATTCCCTTCTCCATTCTCCATTACAATTTTTTTATGAATAAACTAGATAATAAACAAAATATATGAAAAATAAATACAATTTTACCTCCGATTTGAATAAAAAAGTTACCAAAGTTGAAGAAAATAAAATTCCACCCATTACAATTTTTTTGATAAACTTGATAGTATAACTGCAAATATTGATCCTAGCGTAAAAATGATAATGACCAAACTTGTGAGAAATTAAATATCCAACAACTTTGGATACCACCATTGTTGCTCTAAAGTTGAAAATTAACGAGTTATTTGAGAAAAACGAAAAAATTTAACTTTAAAACAAGATGGCGGCGAATCCTCTACCGGGATTAGTTCGAAAATCGAGATTTATACTTCCAACCCCCCTCCCCCCAGACGTTAAAGAAAAAAAAATCGCTCCCCGGATTTTTTTCTATTTCAGGCTAGTTTTATGTCTGCCCCGACTGGACTAGTAGCTACGCCAAATAAGATATGCTAGCACCGAAGAAATTTCGTCCATCACAAACTCAGTAACGGTTTTTTTCACCTCTTGTATAATTGGGTTTTAGTAAATAAATAGAATATAGATAGAAGTTCTTAGCAGTTTAGCACTTCTCATCGTTAGGTAAGTTTATCTATTCAGCCTATAGTCATAGATATTAGGCATCTACATAGTACCTACTACATACAATATGATAGATATTCCATCTCAATGATTCAGTGACTGACTCAGGCAATTACCGAGGTAGCCTATAATTTGGACAGGGTATAATTTACTCAGGTACCAGTAGGTATTATTAACAATCAATAATACAATCTTTGATTTCCATAGGGTGCGGATCCCCGTCTGCTTGGCAGCTATCGTCCGATGGCAAAGCTTGAATGTCTTCTTGGTTCTGAAATAATAAACCTTTTTTAATTTTTACATCTACATTAATCTACACTTTATTTTAATTTAATATAAAAAAATATTTAATTATGCCTAATGTATTTGTTAAAATTATAGCATCTGCCCCCCCGACCGCCTAAGCAATAGCAATCGTTTATGACTTCATTTTAGTCATTTGGCACCGCCTATGTGACTTTAGCCATCAAAGTAGGAGTTCATTCAACGATTGCTTTCGCAATCCGCGCAAAGCAATTGATGGCTAACGTCACATAGGCGGTGCCAAATGACTAAAATGAAGTCATAAACGATTGCTATTACGATTGCTATTGCTTAGGCGGGGGGCTGGTCTCATTTGATTATCAGATGAGTGTTGGTCGTTCTTCCAAGTCTCTCCCTATTTACCAAATAAAAAAATCAAGATAGAAAGTGATGAACTGACAAGTGAGGCCGGTTTTTTGTGGTGAGTGCGTCGGTTTTGCGCCGCCATAGCTCGACTGACAAACCAAGGCGTAGTTTCGTTGTACGTGTATGCGGATGTAATAGGTTATTTGACAACATTTAAAATATACTATTGATTGTGGTAATCCTTACAGATAATAGCCTGAAATAGACATATTTCACTTTGTTTAAACTAAAATATGTATACTTTTCGCAAATTCCACGAAATAAAATACGATATTTTTTTGATATTTTATCTGTGACGAAAACGCTCTAAGTCGGGTGGGAACTCTGCTGGCGTCACATGCTAGTAAACGAGAATTTCTCGATTCACTGTTGTTTGTGTAATTTGTGTTTTGTGTTTTCGGAGCAATATTATTGGATCTGTAAGTTACTTTTAAAGTATTTTCTGACAATTTTCAGATGTAAACTATCGTATTCACTAGTATTAACTAACGTCATTTACTAGTGTGTGACGTCACAGACCAGCACCATTACAGAATGTCGCTTTGGCGGGATCTTGAATATCTATTCTTTAACACTTGATTTTCATTGTTTATACAGTAGATCACTCGGAAATATAAATATAGTGTGCTTATTAGGTATATACTAGCAAATAATTTAAAACGATTTCCAAAAACTAGTCAAATAGCCTATTGTGTCAGTACACGGCGAGGCGTAGTTTTGCCGGCCTCACTTGTTTGTTCACAACATTCTGTCTTTATGTTTTTATTTTGTCTAAGCCTATTAGAGACACAATGGATAATAAAACACTCACTTGAAATCTTCGTAGTCCTCTAACCCAGTTCCTCGTGCGGGCGCCGATCCCGCACCAGCCCACGTCAGGCACGCACGGCGACCACTCACTCCACTCGCCGAGGCAGCCCGTGTACTGCCGCGACTCCCCTAGCACCGGATCAGATTGAGGTTCACTGAAATAACGGAGTAAAAAAATAAGTTAATATATGAACAATTATGTTGTTTTAACGAACCAAAGTGACCAAAACATAGCCACATTTTTTTTTTGTTTTTTTAGGGTTCCGTACCTCGAAAGAAAAAAACGGAACCCTTATAGGATTACTTCCGTCCGTCTGTCCGTCTGTGTGTATGTCAAGACTCTTTATCTCGGGAACGCGTAAAGATATCGAGTTGAAAATTAAACTGTATACGTATATCGATAAACTCTTGCAGTAGTGTTAAAAAAAAATCTCAGTTATCGTTTAAAAAAGTTGGAGCCGTTTATGTCGTAAAAAACTGCATATTTTGATACTCACAAAAATCTAAACCTACTTTGATATTTGGCGAGAAGCATTGTCTCAGAGTACACATATAGGAATAAATCTGAAAACTGTCATATTTATTTAAATCACAAAAAATAGGGCTTCAAAATTCACAAAATATGGGTTTAAAATTCAAAGTGCGTAAATCGTATCATGTAAGGTATCATATAAAAGAGCTGCATTAGGTTTTAAATTATTTTAAGAAAATTCGATAAATGACGAGAAAAGAAAAAACAAAACTTTTGTCAATGATGATGATGAGTATAGAGATTTTAACAACGTACTTCCCAATTTTGTGAAATTTTCTGGATTTGTACGAAACCCTTGGTGTGCGAGCCTGACTTGCACTTGTCCGGTTTTTTTTATTAACCTATACAGTCCCACTCCTGGGCAAAGGTCTCCCCCATTTCCTTCCATGAATCTCGATCTATCGCAACTTCTTGCCAACCCCTCTCGAATGAGTCAAGATCGTCACGCCAGCGCTTCTTGGGCCTTCCCTGGCCGCGTCGTCCGTCGGGCACCCACTCCGTGACGATCCTGGCCCATCGATCGGGGTGCATCCGCGACACATGTCCCGCCCAGTCCCACTTTAGTTTGGCGACTTTTCGGTCGACATCAACTACCCCTGTCATAGAGCGTGTTGTGCTGTTGCGGACTCTATCAGTTCTTTTGATACCAAGCACGCTGCGTTCCATTGCTCTTTGGCAGACCCCAAGTTTGGACCTTTGTGAATCGGTCAGTGACAAAGTCGGGCACCATAGGGCAAGATACACATTTTAACATTATTGTTGATTTTTAGTGTTCCGTACCCAAAGGGTAAAAACGGGACCCTATTACTAAGACTCCGCTGTCCGTCCCTCTGTCTGTCTGTCTGTCTGTCTGTGTCTGTCACCAGGCTGTATCTCATGAACCGTGATAGCTAGACAGTTGAAATTTTCACAGATGCTGTATTTCTGTTGCCGCTATAACAACAAATACTAGAAATAAAATAAATATTTAAGGGGGGCTCCCATACGACAAACCTGTTTTTTTAGCCGGTTTTCGCTCGAAATTAATAACGGTAACAGGTAGACGCTTGAAATTTTCACAGAATATTTAATTGTATGTTTACTTCAATAATAAATTATTAAGTAAAATAAAATGAATAATTAAGGGGACTTCCAGTAGATTACGGAACCCTTCGTGCGCGAGTTCGACTCGCACTTGGCTGATTATATGTTTTTTTTATTATAACGGATTAGTCGGTTTTGATAGAATGTGACTGAGATCACCTTGAGAGTACCCTTTAGAATTTAAAAAGAATTTTTCATCACATCGATTCGAAAAGGACTACTTGGTTCGCATTTAAGTGCGCGCAAAGGTGGTGTAAATAAGAAAATTTATAAGTGCGCCGGAATTCTCTTTGCCGCGAACTTTTTGAATTTGGAACAAATAAGTGCGACGGAATGTTCTTTGCCGCGCACTTTTTGAATTTGGAACAAATAAGTGCGACGGAATGATCTTTAAATTTGGAAGTATTTTTAATGTTAGTGTTCAGCGCCAAGAAAATGAATGTAAATATACTTAAGTTTATATTTGATTTATTATTAGATACCATTTAATTTCAATTTAGTTGTTACTCTACGTTTTATGAAATAATAATAAATATGAGGCGCCTTTAATTTTCTCATAGAGGTGATGAAAAGTAGAGTGTACCACTCGGGCGCAAAATATATTTTTGGGTCGGGCGACGTACTTTGAATCCCTCGCTACGTTCAGGATTCTACTAAAGAATCCCTCGCTACACTTGGGATTCTACTCTAGAATCCCTCATTCGCTCTGGATTCAAAAAAGCGCCCTCGCCGTATAAATATTATTTTGCTCCCTTATGATACTATCTACTATTTGAAATCGGTTCTCTATTGACGAAAATATTGGTCGGTTAAAAATGACATTGAACAGCAGGTAGCAATGACGACAGATGGGATAGGAAAGTTCTAGAATGGAGACCACGTACTAGCAAGCGCAACGTAGGACGTTCACTCACTAAGGAGGAATGGAGGATTGACCTCATGAAGATCGCAGGATCGCGCTGGGTGCAAGCCTTTTCCAATCGGTATTATTGAAACTCTAAAACAAGCCTACGTTCAGCAGTGTTCAACTTATGGCAGATGCAACGAGGACGACGTCGACTAACTGCGTTTACCCCAAAGTATCGAAATAATAGTTGTAAAAGATGCCGCAAGATTTGTCACCTTTGATACAATAACACAAGGTCACGTCAATAAGGTCTTTACGAAAATTAAAAACAATTAGCACACTTACTCTTGCGGCTCTTCGGAAACTTCCTCTTCTTCTGGGTTCTCTTCACCATCTATGAAAAAATAGGGCAACATTTATTTTCTGTAAATACACCTTTAGTTTTACATAACTTCAACGCGCGATGAAATTTGGCGTCTAGAAATGCTTGCCGAGCTAGTATACGCACCACGAAATAATCCTATCGACGTGTCAGAACGATATCTTGTTTTGGTAAAGTATAATATATCTGTCACTTTCGCTCACGTCGACAAAACTCTTTTAGTATAAAATAGGGGTATGGCTGTTTTTGTCCATGCTTAGTTACTTGAAAAAAATCACTACTGGCGATAAGGTCGCCATTTTATAGCCATAGGTAAATGTCGTTTGTGTAAATTAGATATCAGTCATCAGTGGTTGTAGATAAAGAGTTTGTATATCTATCTGTACTGTACCGTACCAGCCTTTTTTCCACTGCAGGACATAGGCCTACCCACGAAGGGTGATTGGGCCATATCCACCCCGCTGGCCCAATACGGGTTGGTCTATCTATGGGTCTATCGATCTACAGCAGTTGATATCCTGCTTTTTTTTATTTATTATAGGTCTAAATTTCATCATCATCATTGGTCATTTGGCCACCATCTCCCCTGACGGAAAGTGAAGTTGTAGCCGAAGATGGAGTATGTAGAATTGAAGTCCTAAAAGATCACTCTTGTCTTGTATCCAGCCCCCCTACCGCCTAAGCAATAGCAATCGTATTAGCAATCGTTTATGACTTCATTTTAGTCATTTGGCACCGCCTATGTGACGTTAGCCATCAATTGCTTTGTGCGGATTGCGAAAGCAATCGTTGAATGAACAACTTTGATGGCTAACGTCACATAGGCGGTGCCAAATGACTAAAATGAAGTCATAAACGATTGCTATTACGATTGCTATTGCTTAGGCGGTAGGGGGGGCCGATTGTACTTAATTGTCAGGAATTGTTTCCTGACAATTAAGCACAATCGGCCTAACCTAACCGACGGAGCCTAACCAAGAGCTAAGCTAAGTTTAGCTTAGCTAAGCATAGCTGACGGCTGACGCAGTTTTTCATAGATCGTGCATAGCTCGCAGTCTGCGCAGAACTATTGAAAACTGATTCAGCTATGCGAGCTGGTTAGCTCTTAGTCTGCAACTCGCAATAGCGTAATTCAATAGATAATAACAACAAAATATACCTTCTCCGGTACATTCCCTGGGATCCAGCGGGTAGACATCCAGTCTTCGAACTTCGAGGTACGCGAAAGGCTTCAGCTCGTTCAGGTTGGTTTGGAAGAAGGGTGAGTCTTCGTTGAAGGATCCCACTTCTACGCGCTCGATGTTGCCCTCTGGGTTGGTCATAGACGTCGGTGACTGAAAAGCGAACATTTTGTTGGTAATAATTATTCGCAAAATGGCTTCACCGACTTTCACAGTGTACATAATTTGAATAAAAAGTTTAAATAAATAAATGAATATTTTGGGACATTTTACACACAGCCTCTGATCCCAAACTAAGCAAAGCTTGTGATATGGCTGCCTATGGATATACTACCAATTTGTTTTTTAAATCGGATCACAATTGGCGAAAATATCGATGAACATAATATTATACAAAAACTATACACATATACAGACGAAGAAAGTACCTCCTCCTTAATGGAAGTCGGTATTGGTAAGAACTAGATCTCTATGGTAAAATCCACTGTACAAGATCTGCAGGGCGATTCTGTTAACCGATCTCGTTGCTGAGGTGATACGTTCTAGAACCTTTCTCGTTTTTTTGACACTTCTGACAGCCCGAAAGCTGTCAAAAAAACGATAGAGTTTCGATCGATGACGTAAAAACGTGTGACGTATGTGTGACGTTACTGAATTGAAACGCTGATCTCTGTACTGAACTGATACGTTCTTGAAACTCTCTCGTTTCTCTGACAAGTCTACCTGTCAATAAAACGAGAGGGGTTCTAGAACGTATCACCTCAGCAACGAGATCGGTTAACAGAATCGCCCCGCAGCCATGATTGTTCTATTGCCATCACTACTTTCTTACTCCTATAGAAAAGGTCCTAAGTGTAAGTCCGAAAGTCTGTTAGTTACTTTTTGACTCAGTAATCGAGGGACCGAAATATTTGATTTTTTCATAGATATAATTTTAAAATTGGAGAGTGTCATAAAGGTACTTTTTATCCCGAAACAATAAACATGGGATGGCATAAAATTACTATGGCGAAGCCGCGGGTTAAATCTAGTTAGCTTATGTGTAGCCGTGGTGGTCAAGGAAGCCGTGGTGGTCAAGAGGTAGTGACACCCGCCTTACAATCGTGAGGTCGTGAGTTCGAATCCCCGGTCCCGTACCAATGAGTTCTTTGTAATTTATGTACGGAATATCACACCACAGGCTTTTCGGTGAAGGAAAACATCGTGAGGCAACCTGCATACGTCGAAGAAATTCGATGGCGTATGTGAATCCACCAACCCGCACTGGGCCCACGTGGTGGATATGGCCCAATCACCCTTCGTGGGTAGGCCTACGTCCTGCAGTGGACTACTAAAAAGGCTGATACAGTACAGTACAGTACAGCTTATGTGTAAGTACACAATATTAAAAGCTCAGCTGTTACAGACGGTAAAATTATACCAGAAAATTATTTTATTTTCATCCTACTTACAAGTAAAGTTTTGCGATTGACGCTTCTATAAAATTAACGTTTTAATTAAATCCCAGCTGCCTTTGGTAGAAATCCACTTTTAGGACTAGTAAACTTCCTGGCTAATTATTCACAAAAAAAAGTACGGAGGTGTCGATTAGATAATTTAAAATTTCTTAGAAGTAACACTGAAAGGGAAAGCAGAAAAAATAGGTTAATTCCTCTAGATTTAATTAAAATTGGAAAATAGTATTTTGGAATATTTTGGGGTTTGAAACTGGTAAGGACAAAAAACATAGTGCGGAAGAAGTGAAACTTAAACGTAACAGTGCTTTCGTACCTCCTTAGCAACCTTGCTTACCATGTGTCGGAAGTCGCATTAGAAGTTTAACTTCTAAAATAAAAGCAATTTTCAGAGCAGTGACGCGTTGTCAGCAAAAGCTTGCGATTTATATTGATAATAAAAGCCTCTTTTGGCAGGTTTATTAAAATTTAGGCCAAGGTGAAGCCGCAGCGTGTATTACGTCATTATTGGCGCCAAAACTTACTACACGTCTCGAGTACGACTGAATAAATTACAAAAAGCCCATGATGAGAAGGAGCCAAAAACATATTTTTATTTTTGTTATATGGACGGTTGTGGATCTATAATTATATAATTATAAGCTTGTCCCTGGTAGCTTTTCGGTAACAAGAAGTATTAGTAGTACGAGAAAGTAGGAGGGAACACATATTCATGTTGGGTTTTCAAAAAAATATTGCATATTTTAAATAATGTGTGTTTTATTAACGTACACGACAGTTTGAAGGCGGTAGTCAAACACTGACTTTAAAAAAAGTAAAAGTCCAACAGCCCTCTCCTATAATCTTAAAGTAATTAATAACAGGCTGAATGTTCGTAAGCAGGTTAAGTTAGATGAGATGCCCAAATTAATTTTATAAAAAATCTCGATCGAGGTACCTAAAGTACTGCGCAGACCAGCATGTCGATTTGGTGGGGATGTCGATATTGTTACAATAACAGTAAGTTTTTTTATTTTAATAATAATGGACGATTTACTTCGATAATAAAATAACGAGCGACAGCGGTCGCTATAAATGTCAAAGGGTTTCAGGTGGCTTAGACACTGACGGCAGTGCTAACCATCCGTCCCAAACTTACTTTATTAGCCACCTGAACTATCCTTTATTTTTACACGTTCTAGTTCATTTATTCGCACATAGGTGCCATAATTATGGCGCTTATTTACATAGAACACCATCATTTTTGACTCCACTCGTTTGTTGTGATTCCACTGCCCCACCCGTCGTCGTCGCCTTTATAACCTTCTTGGGGAATCCTAATATAGCTCAGGGATAAATTATGATTCCAAGGTATACAAAATGCATACTATCTCCGTTCTCCTTTAGCCACTTCAACGACCTTTTCAGCGCTCGCTAAAAATGTCAGAAGCCTTTAGGCAGCATAGAAACTCTGACCTCAAGGCTAACCGTCTGGCCCTTACGAACTTACTTTATTAGCCACCTCAATTACCTAAACAGCGCTTAATTACACAGAACAAACACCATCACCTATCATTCAGCTCACTTGTATAACGACTCTAGTGTACGCGTGATTCTACTGAAAAGCGTAATATTTCTATTTCTGTTACACCCTTCGTCGCCCTTATAACCCACTTGGGGAATCCCGAAACAGTTTGGAAGTATATTATAATTGCAAGCTTAGAGTATTAATAACTATAGAGCGCGCACGACGAAGTGGGAACATTAGGTACAAGTGAGAACAAAACGTCGTTCCCGCCGCGAGCGCTTGTAGTCGTAGCAGAGTACTAGGAACGTGCGTTTCTCGAGCAACTTTTTTCAAATTGATGTATTAAAATGGTGAAATGTGCAGTTCGACCTTGTAAAAACGATACTAGAAAACACACGAAATTGAAATCCAGTATCACATTTCTTCGGTAAGTCGATTATAATACTTATTTTTATGAAAATAAATCCGGAATCGCGGGGGTGAAGAAGACGTGGGAGGCGGGCACGCACAGGCTCGCCCGTGCACCGCACCACACCGCACTCCCGCCGCGTGATTAGAGATGGGACGTGACCAACGCTGTAGTCGATATGTTTACTAGAAGTACTGCATATTACATATAACAGATTTTTGTAGCTTTAATACTTAAAATCTTATTATAATTTATTATAAATAATTGTATAGTGTGTTTTGTACGATATACTTTCTAATATTTTTAATGTCAAATTATTATAGCGGTACATAATTATGTAATGTCACGATATCGCGTCTACACTGCTAAATTGATTTTGAAGATTTTAGTGGTTTAAATTAAATGTAATGGACTTAAATTAAATTTTCAAAAATGATAGTGAAAGATACATTTTTGTAATAAGTAAGTTCGTAGGTATGTGGCTGGTGGCTAGCCCCGGTGTCAGCGTTATTAGGCCGCGTGAATGCCTCTGACATAGCTAAACGGGACCTACAATATATTGTGTCATCCAAGCAACGGTAGCGCTCAGTTGGAAAATGCCACCCACAGTCGCCCATCCAAATAATACCTGACTGTATTTTTGTAATGAAAATATAGGCTCCTACAAATATAGTATAAAATATGTAAAGGACAAACTTACCCAAAATACTGAACAACATTCCAAAAAAAGGTCGAAATTTATAAAAATATCTTTTGTTTTCTTTAACTAGAAAGTGATAAATACCCGTAAATTGTCTGATTGTTGAGGAAATAAATCTGATCCATCATCTGGTTAGTGACTCTTTAAGGGACTTGTTTATTTTTTTATAAATAGGTGATTGGATTAAATTTTAATACTGTAATGTTCGATATTTATCTATTATATAAAAGGCTTCCCTGAGTGACTGACTGACAGACAGCCTACAGCCCAAACCGCTTAAGATATGAGCTTGAAATTTGGACTAAAGGTACATTGAACGACGTAATGGAGCACTAAGGACGAAAATTTTGAACTTTCGACCTCTAAGGGGGTAAAACGGGCCCTTTTCGTTTGTATGTAACTTTTTATTCCCTGTACCGATTGACTTGAAACTTTGTATACGTGCTTTTCAAACAAAATAAAAGTTAAGTTTTTTCCTGTTTTTCCGAATTTTCCTCATCTAAGGGGTCAAATAAGGTCCCAAAGTTGGTGAAAAAAGCGTCAATTACATCGAACCAGCAGAACGGTTATGGTTGAAAATTGGTATGAAGGAAGCACATAACATGTTTTAATACAGGAACTAATAAAATCCAGGAAAATCTATAAGGTTCCTTAGGGATACGCAAAATTAATAAGTTTAGGCTATAGCCCAAACCGCTGAAGATATGAGCTTGAAATTTGGAATATACGTACATCGTACGACATAATGAAGCACTAAGGATGAAAAACGTACCCAACTCTAACTTACGGGGTAAAACGGGCCCTTTTTGTTTGCATGTAACTTCTTCCCTGTACCGATTGACATGAAACTTTGTATAGATGCTTTTGAGACTAAATAAAAAATATGGCTGTACCTGTTTTTCTGAATTTTCCTTAAAAAAATCCTTAGGGGTCAGATACGTCCCAAAACTTCAATGCGCTTTTTTAAATAATGTTGTATCTAGAATAGGATTATGATAATGATAGTTTATCTTTAAATGGGGCAAAATGGGTCCCCAAAAGTTTACGTTTTTTTTTATTTTGTGAGCCAATAGTCTTAAACCTAGCGCACATATGGATCAATATAGGTATTTTACTATGGGATCAACCCTGACAAGCGAAAATTACCTACATTTCCCATACATTTTGTCGCGGGTCGATGAACTTTTTGTGTTGAACAGCTGATTTTATTCACGTGCTTTTACCATTGTAAAAGTTAATCAAATTATGAGTATTATAGCATCCTAGAACATCTTGTGTGCCATTTTTTCATTTGCCTGCATCTATCGACAACAAAATGAGTTTACGTTGCCCGCGTGCCCATCCCTAGTAATCGCCAACATACATATATAAGTAGCTATACTTCATCTGCCTACGACGCGCACTGGGCGTCTAGTGCGGTACTAGCGCTCTATAGTTATTAATACTCTAAGATTGCAAGGTATACAAATTACACACTATCTGCACTCTTCACTGCCACCTTAACCTTTACAGCGCTTAATTACATAGAGCACCATCATCTATCACTCCACTCACTTGTCTAGCGTACGCGTGATTCCACTCAAAAGCGCAATATTTCTATTTCTGTCCCACCCGTCGTCGCCCTTATAACCCACTTGGGGAATCCTGAAACATCACTCTTCCGTCGGTCGCGGCGAAGCGAGCACAGTGATTGATTGGTATTCCGATGTGTTTAAAAGCTCTCCGGCGCTAACGTGTTTGACAAATAAGCGATGTTTTGTTTACGTGTGGTTTGGTTATGGGGCAAATAGAATTTTGTTTACGTGAAACTGGAGCAGTTAGATGGTATAAGACCGGCTTGAGGAGAACAAGCCAATGATGGCTGACAGTGGGTAAAAGCGGGCCGAAAAAACTATCATCTTGATCTTGATGTATGTCAAATCCTTTTCGGCTACTTTGGTTACTGACTTCGACAGCTTTACATTTTTTTGTAAATTTACTTGATGGACTTAAATCTTTCATCACTGATGTACTCAAATACAAATACAAAATAACTTTATTTGCCTTAAAACACTTTTAACCATATTATTATATCCATTGACTCTGAACTAGTTAATAACTGTATCTCAGAGCCAATGGCTTCTCCCTTTATAAAAAGCAACAAAAAGTTATACAAAACAAAAGTAAGGTTAAATTTAGAAAAACAATTTAGACTATTTATCGAAACAAGTAAGAGAAAAAAAAAAATATAAAGCACAAATTACATCGCATCATACTTATAACGAACCACACAATCTCACAACTCAAAACCTAAAACATTCATTTTTGTCAACAAACATGTACGTGTGTGTGTGTTTGTGTGTGTGTGTGTGGTGTGTGTGTGTGTGTGTGTGTGTGTGTGTGTGTGTGTGTGTGTAACACTGCAATACTCGAGATCTCATGAGAGTCAAGGTTTGCAGCGTTACACGTGTGTGTGTGTGCGTGTGTGTGTGTGTGTGTGTGTGTGTGTGTGTGTGTGTGTGTGTGTGTGTGTGTCAGAGTGTTTATTTAACTAATGTAAAAGTCAAATAACATATCTTCAATCCCATCATAGTCGTAATTACTCAGCCATGAAAATACAATTTTTTTTACCTCATTGTTGCTGTGTTTTCTAATTTTGTGCGTTTTGTTTACTTTATTATACAAAAGTGGAACAATAACTTCATAGTTTCTTTGTTTGAACCTAGTTTTTATGCTAGGGACTGGACATCGTTCTACTCTTCATTTGGTCATGTGTTACGTTTAAGGTGTGATGTGTGATTTAAGAAACATGAAATAATTTGAAGACTTCAATTCAAACCTTCTATGATTTCAACGTACAGTAATTGCAGTAACGGTTATTGACAACCAATAAATAGATAAAAGATATCATAAGTTACGTTGCTGTTTGGACCAGCTGGCAACTAAAAACAGAACAGAAAAAGGGAACCAGTCCTCAGAACCATAGATAGATATACCTACTCAGAACTTATTCAAAAGCATTGTCAACATAGGCCGTAGTCTAGAGTTAGTAACATTATTTAGCCCTACAATCGTGAGGTCATGGGTTCGAATCCCGATACCGTACTTAATAATGAGTTTCTTTGGAACTAATGTACGGAATTTCACATTACTGGTTTTTCGGTGAATCAACCCGCACTGGGCCATCGCGGTAGATATGGCCCAATCACCCTTCGTAGGTAGGCCTACGTACGTACTGCAATGGACTACTAAAAAGTTTGTACAGATATCAGGTACTGTCGAATTATAGCTAATTTATTACATATTTATAATTTACATTAGTAGGTAAGTAAGACATAACAATCCGTACCTCGTAAGAAACCCCGTCCATAACACCGGCATCCCAAGGGTACATGGGAAGCGTGTATTGGTCCAGCCAGCCGTTCTTAGTACACAGTTCGAACTTCTTCGTACCCAGAAACCAGTCAGGAGAAGGTCGCATGGCCACCACGATGGTGAAGAGGTGGTGAATCCTGTCGACCCTGAAGAGTGCGTGCGACCACTTGTGCATGTCTGGGTGATGGCGCCTTTTACCCTTGATCAGGGTGCGAGTTCCACCGGTTTCTGACATCTGGAATTTCATCATCATCATCAAGACGACACCAACTTGCTGGACATGCTACAAAGTACCTAAGTTGGAGCGTTTATCTTTTCATCTTTTTTTTTATAACTCTCTACTGTCTCTGGGGCCTGTAACAATGTTAAGACTTTTTTTTTCTATAGGAAGACAATACTTGGTCAACGGATGATGCAGTTGCTTTCCATTTGTGTTTTGGTTTGTATACAGGGATTTCGGCTTGCCTTCCTTTCGGTTTAGTATATAACCGAAAGGGGGTGATTAAGACCATTATTATGAACAACTTTTACTATGGAGCCAACCCGGAATTCTAAAAACTAAAATCAGCTGTTCTAAACAAAATTGCAACTCAAGATCGAGAAAATGTGTGAAACAGTTGATTTTTTTCTCGGTTTCCGGGTTTGGATTCATGGTAAAAGTTGATTATGGCTATGGTCTGAATCACCTCCTTCCGGCTTAGTGTATACCAATTCTGGATAACCTTGTATTGTTTGTCTTTTATTGCCTGCATTATTATAATTCTACTAGCTGCGATGCGAGGTAGTATTGCAGTACTCTGACACGGTTACCGCTTACCACGATTCCTTTTGTTTGAAATATACTTACGCTGTCAATAATATCTCTTTCTAGTATGGTTATATCGGAATCCCTAGCCAGAGCCACCATGCCTGGTTTGGCCTTCACTCCAAGCTGCCAGATAGTATAGTTGTAGTCGTGTGACGCTCCTATCATGAAGCTGTAGCCGTTTTCGTCTGGTTTGCTGGGGTAGTGGAACGGGTGTTCGAGCCGAGACCATCGCCCTTTGAAGATGACCTATAAGTGGAAAAAAATGAATAATATAAGTAAGTTCGCATAGGCCGGTTGGGTGGCCTTAGAGGTAGTTTCTAAGCCGCCTCAAGGCCTGCGACATGGCTAAATAGTTAAAACTATAGTACCCATAATTTAACGTGTCTACCGAGCCACGGCAGCGATCAGTTGTAAATGGCATCCGCGTTCACCAGGGTTGACAACTTTTCCAGCCGCCAAAACCGGACAAAAATCTGGTCATAGGTACTGTACTGTACTGTACTGTACCAGCCTTTTTAGTAGTCCACTGCAGGACATAGGCCTACCCACGAAGGGTGATTGGGCCATATCCACCACGCGGGCCCAGTGCGGGTTGGTGGATTACAGACGCCATCGAATTTCTTCTACGGACGCAGGTTGCCTCACGATGTTTTCCTTCACCGAAAAGCCTGTGGTGTGAAATTCCGTACATAAATTCCAAAGAACTCATTGGTACGGGACCGGGGATTCGAACCCACGACCTCACGATTGTAAGGCGGGTGTCACTACCTCTTGACCACCACGGCTTTTTATTGGTTTTTATTGGTCATAGGTATTTGGTCAAAATCGAAAAAAAAACAGGTCATATTATAGTTGAACAATCGGACATCACCATCAATTCCGCCGTCACCATTTCGAATTTTAGACGATTGCTTTCGTCCTGCCATGTTATTATAGTTCATGACGTTAAGTGCACACGGAGCTATTATTTTTGTTATTAAAATATGTGTACTGCAATATTGACAATATTTGCGGTTCCGTAAATATTGTCTATAATGCAGTACTATTCTTAGAAGGTTTGGGGGTCTTAATTTTCTTGAAAATTCAACCTACATTAAAACAGATTTCTTTGGATTTGTTTCCTGACTCCATTGGTATGTGCTACTAGGCTACTACACAGTAGGTACTTGGCTCAGGTTCTAGAGTTTTTATATGTTCTTTTCTTAGCTACTGTAAATAGCAACGTTGCGTTCAAAATTTTATCTGACCGGACAAATTGCGTCCGGTTGGAAGTTATCGACCTGACCCCAATAGTTCCTTCTGAAACCCAACAGTCTGGTCGAAAACCGGACGTTTGGGAACCCTGGCGTTCACCCTTACCAAGACTGACCGTGCCGAACGTTGCTTAACTTCGGTGATCGCTGTGAAACATCTGGTCAAGCAACGCTATCAGCGATATAAAAAAATATTGATGAAAGTGGCGATGTCAATACATCCGTTTGTTTGGTCATCCTTAAAAATGTGAGGTTATGAACTTTGCTTGTGGTTTAGTCCCAGTTCTATATACCGGTATAATATCCACTTCGTTGAAATTTCTGTACAAATAGCTTTTCGGTGAAGTAAGGGGGTAAATAAAAAGAAATCTAATGCAGTAGGTATAAGACGCTAAGAATTCAAAACCGTTGGGTCTTGGGTGGGATACAAACGTCGGAATATTGAGATTTTTATTTTCCCTTAGTGCATGATTAATCAAGTTGTATAAGAATAATCTAGTTATATAGCTCTTGCTATTCTCTGTTATGTTTTATCCACTACTGGTACGTTTTAAGGGATTTAACTACAGGAATATGTCACCTACTTCGTATCGAGCTTCGCTGCACAGTGGACAAATCTCCATAGGCAGGAAAGGCGGGTCGTCTTTCGGAGGGGACTGGTCTCGCACAAGGATGATGGTGAGGTTGTTCCCAGTGTACCAGGCTTCAGGGTTCTCAGCCACCATCGCTCGGATGCGTACGCTCTCGCTCTCACTCGGGGATACCCAATGCACCTGTGAGGTGGATAGACATTCTTTATTGTGAACACTTGGAATAATAACAAAAACATTATGGCAATAATTGTATCTTTACAGAAAGTCAACATCCGATTTTAAACACTTACAAGAAACATTTATATTATCTCGGTGACAGTGATTAGTCGATTTTTCTGCAGGTTGAAAAAAGTAGGGAAATCCCTCAAATTATGGACAAAACGCTTAACACATACAGCAGACGTTAAGAAGCTTTCCTCCTTGAAGTTGATTTCAAAAATCGCAGAATATTAGGTGCCGAAGTTTGCTCCATACGTATTTCGGAGTGTGATTCGCGGGTTGCAATAAAGTTTGAAGACTGAACGCTTAACGAGCCAGCGAGGACCCGCCGCCCGCACCTGTCTCAGTCCCCTTTGTCGTCTACCCCCGCACCCCTGTACCCGCGCAGGCGAGGACAAGTTAAGCGGTCAGACTATAGCGAGGTTTGAGTTGCATTTTACTTTTTAACCTGTAGCAATAGGTTAAAAAGTAAAATGCAACTCAAACCTCTACTTTATTCTTCGGCATATTAGCTTTCAACGGTGTATGCGCATTTCCCACAGTACCTACCGTGATTTGCTAGAGCCCAAAGACTTTAAGCTGCCAAGTGCCAACGTCCTCTGTCTTACAGCCGAAAGTATAGATCTTGTAATCGACATCGAGGTCTTCAGCAGGTCTGTTATGGTTTATTTAGGGAGTATGCAGACTATGTAGAAATAAAATCGTCCATTTATAAGAGGTGGGTACTCTTGGAAGGAGTCTTCAGGGCTAGGTGTTATATTGTTATCTGGGGACACTTTTCTAACAGTGTGTAGCTAAAACTTGTAGTGTCATAATCGGTGCATAATATGCATTTGCATGATGCAGGCTTCGGCGCGTGATTCGCCAGTAACAAGATAGATGTTGCATACGAGTATACCTACTCGTATGCACCATCTATCTGCAAGCATATGTAGCAAGTGTTAAGAAGTAATTACAGAATAGAAAGTAAAATTAAACCCAAACCTCAACTTTGTTCTTCGGCGTATTGTCAAAGCTCTCAACAGTGTTCGCACATTTCTCGCTGTAACGAGACTTGCTGGGGTCCAAAGTCTTCAGGCTTCCCACGTCCACGGTCTTACGGCCGAAACTATAGATCTTGTTATCAACGTCGGGGTCCTCGGCAGTTATCATGAACCAGGTGAAGTTCTTATTGGGCTCAGTCGTCTCTAGCGTCACTGGAAAAAATAATAAAATAAATAAGTAGAGACCCGGCTACGGAGTTGCTAACGATGGTAATCAAAAATGGTTATTCCGGTGGGCATTGACAAAAACCATTGCAACTATCTAGCCCACAGTTGGAGTATTTGTAAGTAGGTACCTACGTATGTTGTCTACAAATATGGCAAATACATTTTCCAGTGGAACTGTGTCTTATTAACTACACTTCTATAAGTAATCACGGACCTATAAAATACTTAGTCGATTTAAAACTATACCTACCTACATTTTATATCTACAAATTGGGAAATAAACAAGAATTATAATTCAGATTAACTAAATAATAAACCCGATTACAGAGGCGCACGCGTAAATTAATTAGCAACGTAAAAAGCGTTCTCTCTTTCGAATGCCTAAAGTGAATAAGAAACAGAACTATGCTAGCTAATATAGTTACGATGGCGCCTCTGTAATTGGGCTTAATATGTTTCTTTTAAAAACCTATTTAAATAAAAGCTTAAATTAATTTAAATTGAACCCATCACTTAATATTACTTCTATACCCCTTAGCAATTTCCTGACTTCAGTACTGCGATCAATGCTAATACAAAATCATAAGGCGCTAGGCGCTATGGGTTAAAATCAGTGTTTCCACTTTTAAGGATTTCGCCCTATTTTAGGGCGTAGGTAAGTATATGTTTCATGTATTACTTAGGACGTTTTTAATTGATACAGGGATTTAGAGATGTTTAGAGTAAAATGACTTCATGCCACAAGATTTACGGATTTTTAGTGTAAAATAACTTCATGTTACACAATTTAGGGATTTTTTGGGTAAAATGACTACATGGCTCCGCGCTGGGACCGTCTTTCCATATGATTTCTGATTTAGGGTTTTTTTTCGGATCAAATCCCCAAATTTAAATGCGATAATATCTTACACACATAAGTCTGCAAGGCAATGAACATGTTATCCTTAGCGTTGCCAATCTTCAACTGGAACCGCTCACTGTCCGTGATGGGTTCTGACACCAGGGCTTGTGGAGGCGTCTGGTCACATTTCCTCTGCTGCGCTGATGCGCTGGCTGCTGTGAGCACTATGAGAAGGTATGTGATATACCTGGAAGAAAAAAATGCGGTTAATAAGTAAATTTTTTTGTTGACTAGGCAAGGTGGTCTATGCATGAGTGGTTTTACGATTTTAGATACCTATCTACTTACTGCTGCAAGGTGATTAATGTATCAAAACGTTACGTGCTCTGTTTGCAAGAAATTCGCGAATAATAATTAATTCCATTAATTTGGGTAATTTGAACTCGGTTTATATTATAGGCAATTTCGTAATATTCGACAGAAAAACATTATTTCAAACTCAGAGCAAATAAAAAAATCAAGAGGGAACGTCGTTGAACAGTCAAGTGGAGCAGGTTTTTAGGGTTCCGTACCTCAAAAGGAAAAAAAACGGAACCCTTATAGGATCACTTTGTTGTCCGTCTGTCCGTCTGTGTGTATGTCAAGACTCATTATCTCGGGAACGCGTAAAGATATCGAGTTGAAATTTAAACTGTATACGTATATCTATGATCTCTTGCAGTTATGTAAAGGAAAAACTTCTCTGTTATCATATAAAGAAGTTAGAGCCGTTTATGTTGTAAAAAACCTCATATTTCAACACTCACAAAAATTAAGACCTACAGGGTACTTCTCGTTGACATAGAACTATGAAATTTGGTGAAAAGCATTGTCTCAGAGTCCACATATGGGAATAAATCTGAAAACTGAATATTTTTATTTAAATCACAAAAAATAGGGCTTCAAAATTCACAAAATATGGGTTGAAAATTCAAAGTGCGTAAATAGTATCATGTAAGGTATCATATAAAAAAGCTTCATTAGCACATGCTAAAACAGGTTTTTAATTATTTTAACAATTTTCGATGAATGACGAGAAAAGTAAAAAAAAACTTTTGTCGATAATGATGATGATGAGTACAGAGATTAACAACGTCTTCCCAATTTTGTGAAATTTTCTGGATTTGTACGGAACCCTCGGTGTGCGAGCCTGACTTGCACTTGTCCGGTTTTTTATACATGTGTGACTGCGTCACTGCTGCGCCGCCATAGTTCGACTGACAAGCCAAGGCGTAGTTTCCTTGTACGTTGATGTGTGTGTGATTGTCTTTACACGGCGATGCGTAGTATTGGTCGGCCTCACTTGTTTGTTCACAACATTCTCTCTTGTTATTTTTATTTGTTTTGAGATTCCAAAGGAACAACGCGAAAATAAAAAAAAATATTAGTACCTACGTTACGTTATGATTCTTTGACAGAGAATCAGGGTCTTAGTTCTTATGGCAGTGGCAAGGCATTGGAAAAAGACCTTACAAATACCTACTCAGTTAAATATTATTTGGATAATCGACACAAGGAAGAAGAAAAGTCTTAGTAATTAACCGTGTTAAATGAAAGTGTTCCTTATTATTGTCCAACAATCCCTCAACTAAGAGTTATCTTTGTGATAAGCATTTCAAAAATCTGAAGCGAACGCAGGATTTGAACCTGCCCCTTCGGATCACTAGCCCGACGCTCTAACCAACTGAGTCAGCCTGCCTCCTACGCAAGTGTCAAACTTTTGAAGTGTTTACATTACACCAACTTATCTAGTGTGGAAACCACTCAAAATAAAATAATAAAATCCCTCAACTAGTTTGATTTTGTAAATTAGCGTAATACCCAATTTAGCCCAAATCACTGTTCAGCAGTGGACTATTTAAGGCTGCATACGGTACGCTATCGTCGTATACCTGATAATGTGTGTCGAAGTTCGAATTAGGTGTTTCCTTTGATTATAAACTCTGCCAGCTAACTTTCGTACGACTACCTCTACGAAAGTTCAGAATGCGATTTGAAGTATTATTATACTATTAAGTTATAAACTTTGATCCTAGCTTTAATTACAGCATAAAACCGTAGGTAAACCGTGCACGTAGGTATATTGTGTGAACTACTTCAATAGCAAATTTACGCAATGAAAATTAAACTATAAAACATTATAGTAACTTACGACGGTACCACACACACATAGAAACATGTACTGTACTGTATCAGCTTTATAATCGTCCACTGCAGGACGTAGGCCTACTCACGAAGGGTGATTGGGCCATATCCACCACGCTGGCCCAGTGCGGGTTGATGGATTCACATACGTCATTGAAATTCTTCTCCGGACATATGCAGGTTGCCTCACGATGTTTTCCTTCACCGAAAAGCCAGTGGTGTGAAATTCCGTACATAAATCCCAAAGAACTCATTGGTACGGGACCGGGATTTGAACCCACGACCTCACGATTGTAAGGCGGGTGTCATTACCTCTAGACCACCACGGCTTCATTCATAGGAACATATTCGTACAAAAACTTACCAACACATACAGCTATACAAACATACACAGTAAGTTAGTCAGTAAGTTCGTATAGGCCGGGTGGCTAGCCCTAGTGTCAGAGTTTTTAGGCTTCAGACATGACTAAACGGTTAAACAACCAGGACCTACAATTTAACGTATCATCAGAGCCATGGTTGCGCTCTGTTGGAAAATGCCCGGTCACCCATCCAAATACTGACCGTGCGAAACGTTGATCGCTAACAAACATCCTTTTTACTACAGGCACAGTAAATACATAATAATATTACGTTTTACTGTGCTACAAGACAAGTAGGAAGACGCCACATCACCACCCCTACACTGTCGATTTTCCTTCGATACGTACGAAGCGGTTAGACTCAACATTTCTGATTCGTACCGCCAGGGAATGGAACAGTCTTCCTGCTTTCCTGTTTCCTAAGAGATATAATCTAAAGCTTTTCAAGGTCAGAGTGAATAGGTATCTTCTAGGTCTGCGTGCTTCATCTTCGACCTCAACGTCGCTTATCATCAGGCGAGTTGGTGCCCAAGCGCGGACTTATTCGCGATAAAAAAAGTCAAACTACGCTACGAGCGCTACTACAAATATGCATATTTATTTTTTTACACTGGTCAATAGGTTAAAATCTAAACTTTCTTTTTATGATAAACATTTCAAAAATTGACGCGTTCGCAGGATTTGAACCTGCATCTCTCTGGGATTCCGGCCCAGATGCTTCGTCCAAACTAAGCTAGAACGCTGTCTGCGAAAACGTCGAATTATTGAAAGTGTTTTATCATTTTTTTAAGCGTTCTAGCTTAATTTGGACAAAGCATCTGGGCCGGAATCCCAGAGAGATGCAGGTTCAAATCCTGCGAACGCGTCCATTTTTGAAATGTTTATCACAAAAAGAAAGTTTCGATACACCTAGTGTGTGAAGCACGATAAAAATCTTTCCACGTAGTATTAAAACTCAGATTATATTCAAAACTTTACCTAACTAATCAAACCAAACTAATAGAAAGAATCCAATAAAACCTCTATAGCTAACTGAAAACAATATCACTCACACACAAAACGATCTGAACAACACGTCAAACATAAATACTCACATTTCGAAAACAAACTGGATTTTTGTTTCAACTTTGGCCGTTTCATGAATCAGAGAACAAGGGGCAGGTCGTGGCAAAGTTGCACAGTTGTTGCAAAGTTGCACAAATATACCGGTTGCTTTTGTAAGTGGAACTATTTCTTTGAATCACGACAAATTGGTGCAAATCCTATTCGAACGAACTATTAGGTTATCTTCCGTCAACTGAATGTGGACTACTCGAAATAAACTACCGACGCAGTATAGGCATTGCGGGCAGTTACTGGGCTTCCTCTGTAAGCTGTAGAGTTTTTTGGATAACGAATCGACCGCAGTAAAATGCTGGATGTAAGTGGATAGGCACCTCACCAAAACCCGCCCTATTATTTATCCAGCATAGAATCACTGCTGCTTAGTCATTTTTAATTGAAATTTAACTATCATTGAAGTTAATCAATATCGCTGTTTATAGGTACCTACATAATGGTAAAGGTACCAACGTAAACAAACGCAAGCCAACAAAACAACTTGTAATCTTAACGACAGAATATTGGCCGACAACAGTCGTTTTTTTTTTTACAATTTTTTTGAACTGCTTCATAGTACGTCCAAGTGGATCATAATGATAAGTACAATCATGTTATGTACTAGTATAACACAGGGTTATCTAGAACTGATGTACTAATTTAATACCTTTTACTATGGCGCCAACCCAGAACTCGAGAAAAATAAATCAGCTGTTCCATAGATTTTGTCGATTCAGCAGCGCGAGTACCGTTCTTATACGATCGTTAATTTGACATTTAAATCGATAAAATTCGCTAAAACTCAGAAAATACCGATTTTTAGCGAATTTTATCGATTTAAATGTCAAATTAACGATCGTATAAGAACGGTACTCGCGCAGCCGATTTGTAATTATGTATGGAACAGCTGATTTTTATTTCTCGAATTATGGGTTGAATCCATAGTAAAATTTGTTCATAATGATGTTCTTAGTTGTGTTCTTTCAGATTAGTGCAGGGACTACAGGGCAATCAGATATCCATCTAAATGTTCGTCATCTATTAGAAGACCATCGACTATTGAGTGTTATTAACGTAGTAAGAATGAACGACTGTTGTTGCACTGTACATCAGTGTTCATTAAGTTTAGCTACTGACTCAATATTTGTTTCAGTTCGTTCAAAAGTTTGGAAGTAGGCCAAAGTTAGCAGTCTGTACGGTAGTAACTCGTCATTAATCTGTTGCGAGTTTGCCTATTTCTGGTGACCGGCGATCACACGTGGTATGGCTGACTACTGGAGAATTAAGTCTCAAATAGTCTAAATGAAAATTAAATAATAAAATAATCTACTGATTGATCAGGAAGTTCTCGAGTAGGGACCACGTACCGTCAAGCGCAATATAGGACGTCCACCCACAACGTGGACGGATGATCCCATTATGACCTCAGGATCACACTGGATGCAAGTCGCTTCTAGCGGTCTTGTAGGAGATCCATGGAAAGGGAGGTCTATGTCCAGCAGTGGACGTCATATGGCTTATGGATGGATGGATCAGAAACTTATACAGAATGCATGACGTTTACATTACGCAAAGTTTAGCTACTGCCTCAATATCTGTTTCAGTTCGTTCAAAAGTTTGGAAGTGGGCCAAAGTTAGCAGTCTGTGCGGTAGTAACTCGTCATTAATCTGTTGCGGGGAAGGCGAGAGCGCCTATTTTTGGTGACCGGTGATCATACGCGGTGGGTGATGGCTGACTGCTGGAGAATTATGGAAGGAAACGAGAATCTGGACTTTCTGGGTATTTTTTTACCAGCCTTTCAAGAAGGAATTGTAGTTTAGGTTAGATTATTAAGGTAGGTAGGGTTTTGCGACATGTTTATGAACTGGATTTTGGTAATTCGGACACTTTACAAGTTCTTCTCTCTCTGCGGGATCGAATCAGGAATGAGGAGATCCGTAGAAGAACCAAAGTTACCGACATAGCCCAACGGATTAGCAAGTTGCAATGACAATGGGCAGGGCACATAGCGCGGAGGACTGATGACCGGTGTAGTCGAAAAGTTATCGAGTGGAGACCACGTACCGGCAAGCGCAGCGTAGGACGTCCACCCACAAGGTGGACGGATGATCCATTAAGACCGCAGGATTGCGCTGGATGCAAGCCGCTTCCAACCGGTCTTATTGGAGATCCATAGGGGAGGCCTATGTCCAGCAGTGAACGTCCTTTGGCTGATGAATGGATGGATGGATGGAAAAGTTCTTATGTAGTGGCAGCCCTATAAAAAATGCCAAGTCCATGACACATTAAGTAAGTAAGTAATGTTGTATGGGCCGGATGGCTCATGAAATTAAATGTATAGGCCACAAAACACATGTCAGTGGATGTGCAGTTAGCTGCAAGCTGCACAATATTCAGTCCTGACTGAAGCTTACATAAATCTGTTGATTGGATATTGCGCAGCTTGTAGCTAACTTCACATCCGCCGACTTGTATGATTCGGCCTGTATTTAATAATAATAATTATAAATTATATTTTACAGTTTTTCGAATCCTTTTCCACCATAAAACTCGTGCAATATACCATTCAAGCTAAAGATTAATATTTTTAAGTAAAAAATACCATCAAAAACCTACTAACAGCCTCAAACATGAAACTTTTCGCAAAGGCCAACATTTTGACAAGTTTTGTCAAAATGAAAAATCAGAAGGAAACACGAAAAAACTGAAGAAAATATGTGAAAATAATGAAGACGAGGGCAAAAACAAGAGCGGAGACTAATAGCGCACGCCCACCACCCCCGCCTGCTCCGAGTCGCTGTCAATCATCATCATCAAGTTCATCATCGGAGGCGTTTCACACGACACGTGAAATAACCGGAACTTCCAGCGACTCGAGCGGGCCACGGACGCCGCCGCCGCCACGACCACCAGCGCGACGACGAGGCCGTCCACCGCTGCCGGCACGCTTGGAGCCTGTGGGGCATCCCGCCCCGCCATCCGCTCCCGCTACCGGTGGCATAGTGCGTCGCATGCGATGGACTCAAACCAATAATGAGAATTGCATGCGCGCGTACTTTGGGGCTACAGAGGGGGGAACCAACATGACAGCGTACTGTGCCAGAATGCTGCCTTTGTTTCAGGCCCTTGAACCGACCGTGACCGTGACTGCCCAACGGCTATCGGATCAAGTGCGGGCTATCCACCGGTGCAAACTGCTGGATAAGTCCGTAATTGATCGGCTCCGCCTGGAGGCGCTGCCTGCTCGCCCCACTGCTTCCTCGACGCGGGACCCGCCCGTACGAGTCGCGTCGTCAGCCCCGACAATGGCTTTAGTGCCGATGTCGGCGGCGACACTTGCGATTCCACCGGCTGATCCTGCGGTCGACGAGGCAGATGACGCGAGTATGAGCGTATCTAGCCAGGTGAGTGAGCAACTGAGGAGGGCTTTGGAGGACGCGATTTCCCAGTATCGGTTCGCACCCGACTCTAGGCCGCGACTGCCACGTTTTCCCACACATAGGCGTAATTTGGCGCTTATGGGAGCCTTGAACCCTTTGCTAGTCCCGTATTTACGGGCTAGCGAAGGCTTAGTCGATACACACTCGATCTTGTACTGCGGCGCCATCGCGGCGTGTCGCGTTGCACGTGTTAAGTTTCCGGACACTAACCGTGCACCGCGACCCGCCGGGGGTGTGCCCGCGTGGCAAATGCGGATCCAGCGGCGTATCGATTCGTTCAGGACTCTCATAGCAAAGCTAATCTGTTTCAGCCGGGGGAACAACCGCCCCCGAGTCATGCGTTTCGTGACACAGGCCTTTGCCGGGACTGGTATCAGACCCCAGCACTATTTAGCCAGTGTCACGGAACGCATAGACTATCTGAAACAGAAAGTCTATGCGTGGGCAAACCGCATTCGTCGCTACAGAGAGCGTGTGGACCGATATTGGCTAAATCGCCTCTTCCAAAGTGACCAAAGGAAAGTGTACCGAGGCTGGGAGAGAACCGACCAACGTGTGAGCGATAGGCAGTTGCCGGATGCTAGCGCCATGGGCCTGGGCCGGACGGGCTGCACAACTTTTGGATAAAATGGTTTCGATGCTCGCATGACCGCTTAGCCACGCAATTCCAGGAAGCCCTTGAGGTTGGTTCTCTGCCTAGCTTTTTCACCACCGGTGTCACCTTCCTGCTCCATAAGTCCGGTAGTACCACGGAAGCAAAGAACTATCGACCCATCACCTGCTTGCCTACCATCTACAAGCTCCTTACATCCATTCTGAGCATCAAAATTAACGCGCACGTCGCTGCGCAAAACGTTTTGGCTTACGCTCAGAATGGATGTAGGGTTGGGTCCCGTGGTACTAAGGAGCTCCTCCTCATAGACATGACCATAAGCCAGCAAGTCCGACGGAACAAGGGAGCCCTCTCTGCCGCCTGGATTGACTATAAGAAGGCCTATGACTCAGTGCCTCATTCGTGGCTCGGGAGGATTTTAGAGTTGTATAAAATCGATACAACTCTAAAATCTTTCTTAGTGTCATGCATGGGGCAATGGGCCACAGTCCTTCGTCAACCAGGCGGTGGAGACGGCTCCGCTGGCCCGCAAGACTTGATAAGGATTGAGCGAGGAATATTCCAGGGTGACAGTCTGAGTCCTTTGTGGTTCTGCCTGGCCCTGAATCCTCTCAGCACTTTGCTGAGGAATTCAGGGCTAGGCTGTCGGCTTCGCAGACAGGGTGAAGTTATCTCTCACCTGCTGTACATGGATGATCTCAAGCTGTTTGCACCGAAATACCAAGACCTGGTGGAGCTGCTAAATACCACTGAAGTTTTTAGCACTGCCATCAGGATGGAGTTCGGTGTAGATAAGTGTGCGGTCATGCATGTACAGCGAGGGAAAGTTGTGGATTCTCCGAATCTACAACTTTCTGAGACGATGACTATCAGGTCTCTCTCCGAAGCCGAGACCTACAAGTACCTCGGTATGTCAGAGTCGTTGGGTATATCGGCAGTGGACATCAAGAAATCGGTGAAGGAGCGCTTTTTTTGTCGCCTGATAAAAGTACTTAATAGTCTTTTGTCCGGCGGCAACAAGGTGCGCGCCTTCAACGGTTGGGTGATGCCGCTGCTGATGTACTCCTTTGGCATACTGAGGTGGACTCAGACTGAGCTGGACGCCCTGGATAGGAGGGTCCGTCGACTGCTCACTTTGCGTCGCATGCTACACCCGCGCTCGTCTGTCATGAGACTGTACATTCCGCGGAAGTGTGGTGGCCGAGGCTTTTTAAATGCCAAAGACCTCGACAACCGCGAAGTATACAGTCTACGGGATTATTTCCGAAACAGCGGGCGTGGGATGCATCGCGATGTGGTGGCAGTTGACAGAAGCCTCACCCCGCTCTCTTTGGCTAACGAGAATTGGCGCAGGCCATCGGTGCTCAGCACCGACGATCGCAAGGCGGTATGGAAGAGCAAGGAGCTGCACGGGCGGTTCTATCGGGCCCTAACAGGACCCGATGTGGACCTGCTCGCTTCGGTGGCCTGGCTGCGCTTCGGTGACCTTTTTGGGGAAACCGAAGGTTTTGCCTGTGCAATTGCGGACGAAGTTGTCTTGACGAACAACTACCGGAAGTATATCCTGAAGGATGGTACGGTCGACATTTGTCGGGCATGCCACCGTCCCGGAGAGTCACTCAGGCATATTACTTCCGGTTGTTCTCATCTTGCCAACGGCGAGTACTTGCACAGGCATAACCAAGTAGCCAGGATTATCCATCAGCAACTTGCTCTTCGATATGACCTTGTCGAGTCTGAGGTGCCGTACTATAAGTACGCACCGGCGCCAGTTCTCGAAAATGGTCGTGCGTTGCTCTACTGGGACCGCTCTATCATCACGGACAGGACTATTGTCGCCAATAGGCCTGATATCGTGGTGGTCGACCGGTCCCAGCGACGGGCAGTGCTCGTCGACGTCACCATCCCACATGACGAGAACCTCGCGAAGGCCGAGAAGGACAAACTCAGCAAGTACCTTGACTTGGCTCACGAGGTTACCGCCATGTGGGATGTGGACTCGACGATCATTGTCCCGATAGTCGTTTCGGTAAACGGCTTAATAGCGAAGAGTCTCGACCACCACCTTAAGAGGCTCTCGCTAGACGGTTGGGTCAAGGGTCAGATACAGAAGGCGGTCGTTCTGTACACGGCGCGCATTGTCAGAAGGTTCCTCTCTCTGTAGGCCCAACCACCGGTAGCTTGAGCCCCGCCCCGCTGCCGGCGGCACTCTAGGTTTAGGTTTTTTTTATAGTATTTTGTTTCTTTTATATAAATATTGTAAAAAAACTTAGATTTAAGATAATAAATGAATATGTGTATAATATAATAATAAATATCTTGGGACATCTTTCACACGGCCTCTGACCCCAAACTAAGCAAAGCTTGTGATATGGCTGCCAGAGACTGATATACTACATATACTTATTTTTAAATACATACTTATATAGATAGTAACTAAATAACACCCAGACACAGAGCAAACACTAATGTTCATCACATAAATATTTGCCCTGGGTGGGGATCGAACCCACGCCTCGTTGATCCAGAAGTTAGGGTCACTAGCCATTGAGCCACCGAGGCAGTCATATTATATATCATGTTAGGTATCAAATGAAAATACTTAGTGAGATCACTACAAAACTATTATAATTATATTGAATGTATTATTTTACGTGGATATATGGTGGTCATTGTCAGTAATCGAACCAATAACGACGATTCAAAAGGTCAGCGTTTCCCCTCATATTTTAGCTAATAGCATTTATATCTGGTACGAGAATACACACCTTGTTTTAATCGAATAAGTAAAGAGAGTACTTTACAAATAGGTCAACTTCTAAATTTCTCATTTTATTAGGGATTCTTCCATTTTCATGGAAAGGTAAGGTGGTTTAATGGAGGTACCTACTTATGTTTAGAAATCACTTTATGTTCCTACCATGAATACGCGAATATTTCTAATAAATTTTGTGGCTTGGCAGCGGTATTATTATTATACAATGTGTTTGTCTACCGGTGTCGGAGCATTACGCGGTGACATCTATGGCAAAGGACATGTCCACAAAATGTATGGAGGCTGGTATAATAATAATCTAAAATTCTAACCACAACACTCGTTACATTTCGAGAAAGTTCATATTTTTATAAGTCTATTACAACAGTTAAAAACAAAAAATGCCCTCCGATATTTAAAAAAAAATAATTTTGAATATATGAGAAAAAATAAATACATTTGGCTCAATGGGTAGTTTATCTCTAGCAGCCCTGATTAAGTAACCTCCAAATTGTTAAATAAAAGCATTTTTACCAATTAGACACTCTCTTTAAGTGATTTTTTGTCACATTGTACCTACTAACTGGTCACACTGGTAGGTTATAATTTTTAATTTTAGCAAATTAAAAGATGAATGTGGATGAATCAGCTACGAATGCAAGTAAAATAAATATAGAAGCACTTTATTATTGCTAAACTATAAAAAATAATAAGCTGTATTATTATTTTTCATACAATTTATTTTTCGCATTTAAAAAAATCGGAGGGGTGAAAAAATCTAAATTAAATATTTTTAGTAAGCCCATATAACAAGCTTTCAAATGATATATATATCATCTTGGTTCGATTTTCTCTGAATAATATATCACTCGTGGACGTCACCTTTTTTTGAACAACTTTTACTATGGGACCAACTCTGAAAACGTAAAAAAACTGCTTTTCCATACGATTTTTTATAGACTTTCGACAAAAAGTATGGAAAAGTTGTTTTCTTTTTGCGTTTTCAGAGTTGACCCCGCAGTAAAAGTTATGTGCACCGGTAGACAAACACATTGTATAAATATTAAATGTACCTAATAAATGGATGATAAAATCGCAAGGGCAGCTTCGTGGAGAGCCGTCGGTGAGTGGCGATATCGTGTACCCTGATTCCCTGGGGCTAAATAATACCCCTGACTCGTCTCTTGCCTTAACCGGCCGGCTTGGAGTGGAAATCGCAAGAGCTAAGAACCTAAGCTCCAGGGTGGAAGTGTTAAAGGGCATAACGCCGCTAGGAGCTCTCAGTATGAACGCGCAGCACACCTCTCGACACCTTAAGCCGTCCACACCAATGTTGCCCCTCCAGCGCCAATATACGGTAGCTATTATAGGGGGGCCATTTAGTGGATGGCGAGCATCGACTTGGTATTACTTGCTACTTGGTGCGACTTGCTAGTACTTGCCTGGATATTTGAAATGAGGCATTATTTGGCGGATTCCGTACCCCATTACATAGCCAATCTTTTTAAGTCACCGATCAGCACATCACAATAGCCCGAAATACTGTAAGTCATACCAAGCAATAATTGTTTTCATTCTACTCCATGTATGAATCGGCTTAGCCGTTTTTGATAAATCAACAAAAAGGCACATGGATATCACAGCGATTCGTGCAATTTATTCTACTCGTAATTCTGTACACGGTAAAAGTCGGTGTTTGAAAAAAAGAAATACGTGAAAAAGACTATAATTTGGAGCTATATCATAAATTATCAATCTTATAAATCAGCCGCCGCCTGCAGCTATCTCAGCCCCCCTTTGACGTCTACCCCCGCGCCCCTATACCGCGCAGGCGAGGGCCGAAGACGAAGTTAAGCGGTCAGATTATACAAGGTGGACGCATGAAATGCACTAAATCTATCGAGCAAGACTCTTTACTCAAAGGCTAAATAATAATCTATTGGGAAGGTCTATATTCAGTTGTGGGTAAAATTGTGGCTAATTTGTCAAATTAAACTTCTTTGCAATTTCCTTCCCTTTCGTTTATTTTGCCGTCGTTATGACTTCAGTTTTAACAATGGCAGGTTTTAATTCCCACAGAATCATTATTCATAAAGTTAAATGGAAATTTTGAAACCATTATTATTCAATTAATTGCCGCGATCGGAACGTAATTCCGACTGTACTATGGTAATTACGTTGTTGATTAAATAAACTGTTAAAAATAATTTGTTCATGGAGTCTGAGATAGTTGAAGTGAATGCTTTATTGACCGACGAAACAACCGGAGGAGGTACTCAATTCGACGCGTATACATTTTTATTTACATTTAACCACGTCTATCTTCTCCCTATTTTGGACTACGCCGACGCTTGCTATCTTGACTTATCCCAGGAGCAGTCAAGCTCGAGCGCCTTCAAAATCTTTTGATACGATTTATCTTCGGTCTTCGGAAATATGATCACATTACTCAATTCCGTAACAAGCTTAAGTGGCTCCCTATCCGTCTTCGCCGTGATACCCATATTCTTTCCCTTCTCTACAACGTTCTCTTGAAGCCTTCTTCTCCTTCGTATTTAAGATCACGCTTCACTTTTCTCTGTGACACTCACTCTGTCAATCTTAGATCTTCTAGCAATCTTCTTCTATCAACTCCATCTCACAATACTGTCTTTTACGATTCTTCTTTCTGTGTCCGAGCTGTGGCTCTCTGGAATGACCTTCCAGTGACCATCAGGCGTGCGCAGAGCGTTGAATCTTTCAAGACTCAAGTCAAGGAACACTATCTTGCTAAGCAGTTTTAAAAATTGATATTACTTATCGCTTACGTTTTAACTATCTGTATTTATTTATGTATGTAAGTAGGTTTATTTTTATTGTATGTATTATAAGAAGTATTTGTGTATACCTATTATTATTTAGTGTATTTTATTGTTTTTGGATATTTATAGCTTTACTTTATTTATTTATGTTTACACCACCGTCCACGTCAATTACATGTTTCCACACAGTAGAGGTTGTCTGGAAGAAATCGCTTTTAGCGATAAGACCGCCTTTTGTACCATTCTTCTGTCGTTATTTCTTTTTCTGTTATGTTTTCCTACTTGTGGTGTCAATAAAGTGTTTTTGTATTGTATTGTATTGTAACCACGCATAACTTTTTTCATAGTGGTCCGATTTCAATAATTCTTTTTTTATTAGAAAGAGTACGCTTGGAAATTGGTCTCATTTAAATTTTATCGAAATAGGCTGAGCCATTTTTGATAAATCAACAATAATGTGAAAAATACTACATCGATCCGTGCAAAATATTTACAAATTCTATACACGGGTGAAGTCGGTCATACTTTTTTTTTGCAAAAAATAATATTTCTTATTTCTTATATTATTTCTAGATATTCTTTTTATGGAAGGGAATAGGAGGAGAATAAGGAGACGTAAAACATCTTTGAGTTTTGAAGTCTCTTATCGTCAATAGTCTAGACTCTAGGTAGGTACCTATAGGCCGCGTAGGCGTAGCTAGCTTTTGCGTAGCTACAACTTATGTGAAACCCAATTCTTGCGCAGCTGAAAAGTGAATTTTAATAAGCATTGGGTTATATGCTGCTTGTAGCTGGCATCACAGCCGCCAAGAAATTTGATTCGGCTTATTCGTGTCATTACGTGTATAATTATAGACTTTCATATTAATGACGTAGCAATTGATACCGCTGATCTCAATCCGCTTCTTACCAGTCTTATAGAATATCCGTCGAGAAGGCCTATGTTCAACAGCGGACGTCTTTTTGTCGAGATTATGATTATGATGAATACTCAAAACAACATAAGTAAACTTAAATATGAAGCGAACACGGATGTACCTATTATCGTTTGCTTACAAATTAACTAGGTATCTACTTTGAACTTTAAAGGCGAATTTGATAATGATTTAGTCCTTTAAATAAATAAGTTAGGACGAGCGATTTTATCGTTATGGCAATCTCTACCAGGACAACTTAAGTTAAAAGAACCCCAAAAGCAGTTCCACCTTCCCCAAACTTTTAGTAAAATTGGATGGGTTCCCGATACCGTAAGTTAACGACATTATTGACTGACCTTACACTTAAAAACGATTTTTATTCTGCACTTTCATAAATTATTGTTATTGATGAATATTAAATTATATTCAAAAGAAAACGTTCGGGTTTCGGTATTATTTACTTTGATATTGCATTAATTTTATTTCTCATTCGTAAAGTTAATCGTTTACTGGGAAATGTTAAAATGTATAGAGATTCCTGAATAATATAGTGTACAAAATTCGAATAGATCGATCGAATCCATTTTTAAATTATTGCAGATTTTTCAAAAATAGCTCAGCCGATTTCAAATAAATTTAAATGGGAACATTTCTGACATAATATGTCGAAAACCAAAGTCGAATACATAGCTAGTGATTTTGCTAGGTTTTTATTGTTTGACCAATAACATAAACTCTTTAGAGAAACCAATTCAAAAACCTAGTAATTTATCTTACTAGGTTTTTATTTTGGATTTCATGTGATACTTATGTTGGATTTCCCAAATCTAACTTAAGTAAGGCACATAAAACTTGTACAGTTAGACATAAATTGAGTTAAACTAGCTTATAATGTAAAGCAATTTGTATTTATAAATATCAAAATGAAAACAGTACAAAAAAGATGTTGTATTCTGAATGGTCAAAGAAAATGTTTCTTTTCCTTCTCCTATAAAATTTGCTCAATGCTCCTTGCTAGGTTTTGATTTTGGACAGCCGATATTGTCTATAAAACAAAAAATATATGTTATAAGAATCGGTTCATAATTGCCGGAATAATCGCTTAACATTCATACAAAAAAAAACATACAGTCGAACCTTCTTATTTTGAAGTCGGTTAAAAAAATTGGGCATCACAAGGGCACAACGCCGTTGATCCATTTCAGTGGGCTTATAAAGCGTAGTAAGCGTATGCGTTTTTCATCGTCCCGTTCATCACTTCCGATCACCGATTGTATTTTATTCGCGAAACGAGCGCCGCGCTCGCCGCGCCCCTGGTGGCAGCGGGTTTCAACTCTCGCGCTCAGAATCGAGCGATCTTTCAACAACGCGGGCTCTTAAGTAAGTGTATGGTGTATCTTGTTGTTTTCCGTGCCGATACGATCCTAGCACGGTCACGTTACGGTACTTTTAGTGGGCAGACACCTATATAACTGTTTATTCTAACGTTGACTGCCTCGGTGGTTCAGTGGTTAGTGGCCATGACTTCTGGATCAAAGAGGCGTGGGTTCGATCCCTACCCAGGGCAAACATGTATGTGATGAACATAGATATTTGCTCAAAGAGTTATCTTTGTGATGAGCATTTCAAAAATCTGAAGCGAACGCAGGATGTGAACCTGCCCCTTCGGATCACTAGCTCGACGCTCTAACCAACTGAGCCAGCCCGCCTCCTACGCAAGCGTCAAATTTTTGAAGTGCTTACATTACACCAATTTATTTTTGAAATGCTTATCACAAAGATAACTCTTTGAGATACAATCTAGTGTGGAAAGCGCTCAAAATAAAATCATAACATAGATATTTGCTCTGTGTCGTGTTATTCAGGTATCAATTATATAATTTTAATTGTATGTATTTAAAATATGTATATGTAGTATACCACTCTCTGGCAGCCATATCAAAAAGCTTTGCTTATTTTGGGGTCAGAGACTGTATAAAATGTCCCATTATATTTACTATTTCTAATGCACCTACTTCGATGAATATCCTTAGTCCATAAATAGATTACCTAGCTTACTCAGTCCTAGTTACTACCGAGTAACTTTCAATAGCTTCTATGCCTTCTACACGTCGATTGAGGCCAGACTCTAATTGAAAACAACTTGGCGCAAACGTGAGTGGAAACCTTCGCTTCTCTCGGAGGAAATTAATACGGATCTACTTACGGAATATAACTATTGTGTACAAATTAAGCTCCAAGTAGCCCATCGAACTTCGGCGAGGGCTATGCTCGGAGTTTCTCCGAGATCAAATCCGAATTGAGGAGATCCGTAGAAGAACCAAAGTTCGGTAACTTTGGTTCTTCTACTTAGCCCAGAGGATTGGCAAGTTGATATGGCAGTGGGCTGGGCACATAGCAAAGATAGATAGATAGATAAACTCTTTATTGCACACCAAGAAATAAACAAAAAGAAGAAACAAAGATACATAAACAGTGTAACAATGGGCGGCCTTATCGCTGATAGCGATCTCTGCCAGGCAACCTTAGGATGGAGAGGGCAGAAAGCGTATAAATAATGGACAGCAAAGAAGGACTAATCATTGATGGGGTCGAAAAATTCTCCAGTAGAGACTACGTACCGACAAACGCAGCGTAGGGCTCCACCATCGTATCCACCTATGAGGTAGACAGATGATCTCAAGACCGCAGGATCGCCCTGGATGCAAACCGCTTCCAATCGGTCTTATTGAAGATCCATGGACCTATGTCCACTGTCCAGCAGTGGATCGGATGTCATATGGCTGATGGATGGATGGTACAAATTAGGTGTTTCATAAACTAATAGCTCTCCAAACAGTAGAATTCACAACGGCTTAACTCAATCTTCATAGGCATATATCTTGACTCGCACTTGACCTATGAGGTAAACCGCTTCTAATCGGTCTTATTGAAGATCCATGGACTTATGTCCACTGCCCAGCAGTGGGTCGGATGTCATATGGCTGATGGATGGATGGATGGTACAAATTAGGTGTTTCATAAACTAATAGCTCTCCAAACAGTAGAATTCGCAACGGCTTAACTAAATCTTCATAGGCATATATCTTGACTCGCTCTTGACCAGTTTGATTCATACTGTATATCGTGGCCGAATAGGTATTTTTATATAGCCGTGGTGGTCAAGAGGTAGTGACACCCGCCTTACAATCGTGAGGTCGTGGGTTCAAATCCCCGGTCCCGTACCAATGAGTTCTTTGGAATTTATGTACGGAATTTCACACCACTGGCATACGTCTGTAGAAGAAATTCGATGGCGTATGTGAATCTACCAACCCGCACTAGGCCAGCGTGGTGGATATGGCCCTTTGTGGCTACCCTTCGTGGGTAGGCCTACGTCTTGCAGTGGTCTATTAAAAAGGCTGGTACAGTACAGTACAGGTATTTTTTGAATAAAAATACACTTCAATTTTTTATTGTCGGTCATTTGTACTAAGGGTATTCTCTCAAAAAGGACTTTTCTGTTGTGTTAATAATAATTATCTGCCGAGTTTTTTTTAATATTTGGCAAGATAAGATAATATAATATTTTACTAAAACTTTATCGTGTGGGGAAATGCGCATAAAGCTAATACATAATTATATCATATCTACGTTCTAAGAACAACGGAGGAAGTAAAGAGGGGGTTTCTAAACCAAAAGAAAAGAGATCGAATAAAAGCAGGGATAGGAGGGCGAAATGCGAATACAAGAGTAATTTTAACGTCATAAAAATTGAGCTCATAGTAGAAACATTCCCAGTGAATATTCTCAATAAGGGAAGAAACATCGATAGACCCTACTTTTTATACTCTCCTAAGTATTTCCGTGCAAACTTTAATGTCCAATTACAAGCAAAATTGATGGGCGGAAATTTTGTACCGCATTTTTTACTCTGTGGCCGTTAAATGCTGTTAGTTCATGTTCAATTTAAGCAAATTGATTCTTTTATTACTTGTCATTAACGAAGCTGGTATTGAGATCGGAGAAAAATGAATTTTTGTTCATTTCTGACTTGCTGATGTTTAGCCATTAATAAGAAAAGCATAGTCTAGCGATATAGGGTTATTTATAATCAATTAGCATCATTTCAGGGGCTTATCTGTACATCAAAACTAAGAACTTTTGTTCTACGACTTTTATTAATTCTTAAAAAAAAGTTGTTGTTCCATAGAAAAAAATCGTTCACCCTCGACTAAATGTATGGAACAGCTAATTTTTTTTTAGTTTTGACAAAAGTCGCAGACCAAAGGTTGTTAGTTTTGATGCACAGAATAAGCCCCTAAAAAGATGCTAATTGATTAGAAATAACCCTGTATAGGGGAACATTAATTTAGTTTCTTGTTTCGTCTCTACTATTTATTATAGTGCAGTGTTATTTTCTTTTATTTCGCCCGGCTTTGACGGATGACAAATGTTGTCAACTTTACTGAGCTACATTATTATTATATACTACGGGACTAATCGCGCACTAAAATTACGAGATAAATAAATACCTCCTCATCCCGACGTTTCGGTCAGTCTACCCGTGACCACGCTCGATGCAACTCGAACGAAACGTCGGGATGAGGAGGTATTTATTTATCTCGTAATTTTAGTACGCGATTAGTCCCGTAGTTTAATATAATAATGTGTTCAAATCGCGAAAGTTTAAAAACAACATTTACTGAGCTGGTACAATACTATTAATTAATTAGAAATAGATAAAACTGACATTAAGAAAGTCTAAACTAGGTTTTAATAGTGTTATTATACATATTATTATACCTACAACTATTAATTATTTTATAGTGTTACTTATCTTCTTCCTTCTCATCCAAAACTTACGAGAGGGCTGGGTTTCGCGTAGCTTGTAGCTAACTTCAGCCGCCATCCAGAAGTTTGATTCGGCGTACACGTATACATATTAGTAGGAGGATGTAGGTACGTGTTGGTAGGTACAGGTCGCAGCACATATACTGAGCGCTACACAAATTGAAAGATGGGAAGTTAGCCGCAGATGACACTTCGCCGTGATTCGCTAATTATTGCGCATGTGTGCACAATGCCTATAATAATGGCGAAGTAGTGAGCTCGGACGTAGGGAGCGCGCGGAAACATGAAGTTGGCGGGCGGGTGTGCCCCGGCGTTTCGTCTCTCTGGCTTCCGCGCGTACCCATATTTCGACTTTTGCGCAGAACGCTGCGCATAAATTCCCATATTCCAATTTGTGTGGCGCTCAGTATAAGTCTAGCGCTGAGCGAAGTGTGGAGGGGATGGTTGCGCATGGGTTTAGTGTGGCTGTCACTACGAGCAACCGTACCCTTCAGACTACCCTCAGCCACAGCCCGGACACTCTGCGTTTCTTCATACAAAATCTGCTGTCTTACGCACACAACACTATATTTATTTACAGACACTACACATAGGTACGCACGAACGCTACACGGATATTTGCAGCGGCATGTGCAGCCCGCGCGCAGAGTAGTAAATCGTGTCCTGACGCGGGGTGGAAGTGAGGAAGACTCAAGCGGGTGGGGGATAACGAGTGGCCGTTCTATACGTAGTATTATTATATCGTCTTTGCCTCAGCGCTAGACTTACGTGCCGCTACCTTCTTATTTGGTTTGAGGCCGCTACTTGTACTTTGTACGTAGTCCTTATCTAGTTAAGCTTCAAAATCTATAGTTTATTGTTATTTCAACGACATCCATATTGAAAGTGTTAAGGTGGGCACACACGGTCAGTTCAACTGATCAGTTTTTCGCGTCACTCCAACTGGGAGCTCATTCAGTTAATGAAAAGGTGGGAATTGGTGGTTCCATATTTGAAGACAGTGGAGCCATGATATTACTTCGATAAATAATGTTAAGTGTTTCAATTTTTCATGAGAAATTATTGGAACCAAAGTTGTTTGAAATTTGATTTTCCATAACTTTAATTCATATCAACTTTTTCTAGGATCGTTTTTTTTAATAAGCCGGTGATGCCATGATGTTTCTTCGATAACTTGTGTTATTTCAATTTTTCATGAGAAATCATCGGAACACAAGTTGTTTGAAATTTGATTTCCCATAACTTTGATTCCTATCAACTTTTTCCAGAATCGATATTTTTTTCATGAGAAATTATTGGAACCAAAGTTGTTTGAAATTTGATTTTCCACAACTTTGATTCCTATCAACTTTTTCTAGGATCGATATTTTTTTAATAAGCTGGTGGTGCCATGATGTTTCTTCGATAACTTGTGTTATTTCAATTTTTCATGAGAAATTATCGGAACCAAAGTTGTTTGAAATTTGATTTCCTACAACTTTGATTCCCATCAACTTTTTCCAGGATCGATATTTTTTTAATAAGTTAATGGTTCTATTTTGTTTCTTCCATAACTTGTTATTTCAATTTTTCATGAGAAATTATCGAAGCCGAAGTTGCTTGAAATTTGATTTCCTACAACTTTGATTCTCATCAACTTTTTATAGGATCGATATTTTTTTAATAAACCAGTGGTGCCATGATGTTTCTTCGATAACTTGTGTTATTTCAATTTTTCATGAGAAATTATCGGAACCAAAGTTGTTTGAAATTTGATTTCCTACAACTTTGATTCCCATCAACTTTTTCCAGGATCGATATTTTTTTTAATAAGTTAGTGGTTCTATTTTGTTTCTTCCATAACTTGTTATTTCAATTTTTCATGAGAAATTATCGAAGCCGAAGTTGCTTGAAATTTGATTTCCTACAACTTTGATTCTCATCTACTTTTTATAGGATCGATATTTTTTTAATAAACCAGTGGTGCCATGATGTTTCTTCGATAACTTGTGTTATTTCAATTTTTCATGAGAAATTATCGGAACCAAAGTTGTTTGAAATTTGATTTTCCACAACTTTGATTCCCATCAACTTTTTCCAGGATCGATATTTTTTTTAATAAGTTAGTGGTTCTATTTTGTTTCTTCCATAACTTGTTATTTCAATTTTTCATGAGAAATTATCGAAGCCGAAGTTGCTTGAAATTTGATTTCCTACAACTTTGATTCTCATCAACTTTTTATAGGATCGATATTTTTTTAATAAACCAGTGGTGCCATGATGTTTCTTCGATAACTTGTGTTATTTCAATTTTTCATGAGAATATATCGGAACCAAAGTTGTTTGAAATTTGATTTCCTACAACTTTGATTCGCATCAACTTTTTCCAGGATCGATATTTTTTTTAATCAGTTAGTGGTTCTATTTTGATTCTTCTATAACTTGTTATTTTAATTTTTCATGTGAAATTATCAAAGCCGAAGTTGCTTGAAATTTGATTTCCTACAACTTTGATTCTCATCTACTTTTTATAGGATCGATATTTTTTTAATAAACCAGTGGTGCCATGATGTTTCTTCGATAACTTGTGTTATTTCAATTTTTCATGAGAAATTATCGGAACCAAAGTTGTTTGAAATTTGATTTTCCACAACTTTGATTCCTATCAACTTTTTCTAGGATCGATATTTTTTTAATAAGCCGGTGGTGCCATGATGTTTCTTCGATAACTTGTGTTATTTCAATTTTTCATGAGAAATTATCGGAACCAAAGTTGTTTGAAATTTGATTTTCCACAACTTTGATTCCTATCAACTTTTTCTAGGATCGATATTTTTTTAATAAACCAGTGGTGCCATGATGTTTCTTCGATAACTTGTGTTATTTCAATTTTTCATGAGAAATTATCGGAACCAAAGTTGTTTGAAATTTGATTTTCCACAACTTTGATTCCCATCAACTTTTTCCAGGATCGATATTTTTTTTAATAAGTTAGTGGTTCTATTTTGTTTCTTCCATAACTTGTGTTATTTCAATTTTTCGTGAGAAATTATTGGAACCAAAGTTGTTTGAAATTTGATTTTCCACAACTTTGATTCCTATCAACTTTTTCTAGGATCGATATTTTTTTAATAAGCCGGTGGTGCCATGATGTTTCTTCGATAACTTGTGGTATTTCAATTTTTCATAAGAAATTATCGGAACCAAAGTTGTTTGAAATTTGATTTCCTACAACTTTTATTCCCATCAACTTTTTCCAGAATCGATATTTTTTTTAATCAGTTAGTGGTTCTATTTTGATTCTTCTATAACTTGTTATTTTAATTTTTCATGTGAAATTATCAAAGCCGAAGTTGCTTGAAATTTGATTTCCTACAACTTTGATTCTCATCTACTTTTTATAGGATCGATATTTTTTTAATAAACCAGTGGTGCCATGATGTTTCTTCGATAACTTGTGTTATTTCAATTTTTCATGAGAAATTATCGGAACCAAAGTTGTTTGAAATTTGATTTTCCACAACTTTGATTCCTATCAACTTTTTCTAGGATCGATATTTTTTTAATAAGCCGGTGGTGCCATGATGTTTCTTCGATAACTTGTGTTATTTCAATTTTTCATAAGAAATTATCGGAACCAAAGTTGTTTGAAATTTGATTTCCTACAACTTTGATTCCCATCAACTTTTTGTAGCATCTATATTTTTCGAATGAAATAGTGGTGTCATTTAGTTTCTTCAATTAAGCTTACCAGCAATAGTTATTAACATTAGGCCCCCGCTGCACTGATCTGATGAACAGATGCGATCATAGCATCGTGTGAGCTCAGCTTCAGGTAGTGGTTCAAATCGTGTACCACAAATTCCTACCTATTAATTTACTGAATGAGCCCCATTCGGAGTGACGCGAAAAACTGATCAGTTTAACTGACCGTGTATGGCCACCTTTAATTAAACAACAACAATTCATGTTGCAGATAAACAACTAATTACGTATTTATACGAAATGTCCAGATCCACGATCAGGAATCCTGAATTAGCCTGAGTCCGACTGATCCTCATTATTATTCCGTGGGAAAAACCGCGTGCATTCCGCCATTACACAACATTACACTGTTTAATCACACACAAAATACACATTGCTTAATGTGAACTGAAAAATACCAAGTTCTGGTACTACCGTCGAAGTATATTGTAAGAGGTGGCGAGAGATAGCTTTCAGTTAGGTATAATCCGCGCTACGCAAGTCGACGGATGTGAAGTAGCCGCAGAAGACACTTCACCGTAATTCGCTAATTATTGTGCATGTGTTCACAATGCCGACGCCGCGTGGCGTAGTGGTGAGCACGGGCGTAGAGAGCGCGCGTGAGGCATGAGGTTGACGGGCGGGTGTGCCCCGGCATGAGTCTCTCTGGCTCCCGCGTATATTTTTGCCTTTTGCGCAGCGTTCTGCGCCTAACTTCCCATCCGCCGACTTGTGTGGCGCGGATTATACTTACTTATTTGAGAGTTTGGGTTATTTACAGTGTCCTTTTTGCCCATGCAAATACAGTGGCTTGACGATAAAAGTTTACTGACTTTTATAAGCAACTATGAGACTCATTCTTTAAATGTTTGACTATCCAAACAATTGGAATCGGCAATGATATATACACACATATAGGCTGCACCGCAACAAACTCCGCTATACAATATACTTAGCTCTGGCAAAGCCATGTGTACTCACTTTGGTTTGCTACGTGAGCTTGCAGTGTGTCATTTCATTGGTATTTTAATGTAGGATGACGGACGGAGCGGCACCACTAGGGTGCCGCGCCGCGCTTTGTGGACCGGACCGACTCTAATAACTCTGCGGAAAAATGGACGGGATTTTCGTATATTATTAGTTGATGATAACGATGTAAGGGATACAGTTTCATCACATACACAAGCAGGGCCAGACCTCGGGACAACAAAGGAGTGGAGGCGCCTTGGTCACAAAAACATATAAATAGGGATTAGTAAGTATTACACTCTTACTTCATGATGAGTAGTAAATTCAAATTCAGGACGATTTAGTATTTTGATATTTTACTGATTAAGAGTGAACAATATAGATTAATAGTTTTTGTCAATATTTAAAAATACTTTTTTTTATTTATTTGGCCCTCATAACAAACAACAGAAAATACATGACTTAATTAATAGATTACTATTTCGACCGATTCTGTGGTCCAAAACAATGAGCGCACGGCATGATAATAACAGTTATTTATATATATTGTGGTACTTAAAATTTATTTAAGAGAGAATTATGACAGCTCAAAAATATTTATAACAATGTTTTTGTATAGAATACTGTAGAATTACCAAAGAATATCATCTTCGATGCACCTAGGCTTACGTGCTTTAAATTTCGTGCGATGGCTTGCCGAGCAGACGTTCTATAGTTACAGGGAATTTCTAAACTGTAAAGTAGTTAAGTCGTTAAGCTCTGTAGATTAGTTCACATTTTATATAATTGAACTGCTATTTATTACTATTTGATATTTAATCGATTATTATTTTTATTTAACATTGCAGCTATTATATTGTATTATTTTGATTTGATTATGGATTAACCTGACGTGTAAATAGTATTTTTGAAATAAATGATTATGATAAAGATAAAACAGAAAAAAAAACAAAGAAAAGTTGTTGGCTATTGGAAGTTAAAAGTTTTTTTTTCGAAATTTACTGTGGAGGCCCTGGGCAATTGCCCCGGTTGCTCTTCCCTAATCCGGCCCTGGACACAGGCTAAGAGTACTGCCGTACGTTACTTAAAACACGGTTAAGCCTCAAACTGCCATTTTTTAGTTTTGAATCACACATTACGTTTTGAAAAATTCTCTATCTTTTGTGCTGGGTCCCATTACTGTACGACTTTTACTTTCCGAGATATAGAGCGGGTGTGAACCGTTAAGTAACATATTTTTTACAGTTTACTTTATTATTTAACAGCTATTCCTCAAATTTATGTTATAACACGGCAAAAGGATGGTAACGTTATTATCACGGATCGTTCCAAGCGATATTAATTTATTATAATACAGTTATAACACAATGCTGCACTTAAATTAAGCTATACGACCATAACCGTGTTATAATCAAGTACTTACAGGTGTGTCTGAGAAAAAAACTATGTTATAATAAAGTTACTATAGAATAATACATTACATTATAGTTATAGGCATTTAGCCTTTTTTCAATAAAGTTTATCGATGGATTAAAGTGTAAAATTCTTTACTAAAATACGACTATACAGATATGCTAGATTAAAATCTAGTTAAACCCAGAAACATTTTTGAACCGCGGTCCCCCGCGTTCCCGGTTTCCTCGGCCATTTCGCTACCAGCGACGACGGGGAGCGCTCGTGTGTGTGTGGAGCGGAGCGGCGGCGCGCCATAAATGTTTTACCATGTCGCGTCATACGTACTCAAGGTAAGGTTTTTATAATTTCACTAAATAGAATAGATGCATCAGTGAATTTAATAACCTATGTAATTAGTATGTAGATAATCGATATTTATAATATTTTCTTAAAATAAGTATTACATTCATTCAATTACGTAGTGGTAGGTGACAGGTATATAACCTTTAGCTTATAAATATTTGATTGGAACGAAATAATCCTTTTTCTTATCGTTCTGAAGCCGCTATGAAATCACACGCATCTCGAGTCAGGGTCAACGATGAGTAGGTGCAGCGCGTTGGGCGGTATGTTTGAAACGAATACCTATCGGACATGGGCTTTCGCGCGCTTTTTTGTTTTTTACCTTCTTTCCTATTCTTACGCATTATTGCGTTGACGACGAGGATATAGAATAATAAAGTACCTACCTATAAGTTTTTTTTAAATTATTTTTTTTTTAAATTAGGTATTTAACTAATTGTGTCTGTCATTATTGTAGACGCTCCGGGGTTCCACAAAGAATTCAGAACATGATGAGCATTGTGAATAGAGAGGTCGTACCTGTCGAACCACCCAAATTACGTATTCAAGAACAAATCATTGGCTTAACAAGCATGCCAAATTCATTAAATGAAAGTGATCCTTCTAGTCCTTCAGCTAATAATGGCATCGATTTATATGCAAATCCTCAACCTGGTACATCAAAATCAATCAATCAATCAATCAATCATTTATTTATTTTCTGAACACATATATATTATATAAAGTTTCGGATTCCAGTTTCCTGTACTGCGATGAAACTATACCGCCGTCTTTACATTCTCTGTCTCCAATCTTCTGTGACTTTGATTCGGATGATTCGGTTAAGGACAAGGACTACGAGGTTACATCTAATTACGTCGATTCAAGTGAAGAGAGTGATACGGACAGGAATATTAAAAAAACACTTGCTCATAAGTCCCAAACAAAATGCATATCTCAAAGAAAAGGTAAGAGAAGCTCTAAAGCAGAGAAAGAAAAATGTGTGCCTTCCTTTCCCAATAAAGTTATATCTCGACGTCACTCATTTAACAATGGCGAAAGAGCTGCTGTTCACGATCCTGTTTTCAAAAAGAGACGAGCGTCGACTGATGCTGCTGTTATTATATCAATGCCACCATTTGACAACCCAGCCACCAGTGATAATGAAGGTGAAGAAGGTTCAACAGCGCGGAAACGAAAAAAGTACAATAGCAGTGTGAAACAGCGAGAAATCCAAAGAAAAAAACAAAAACTTTTGAAATATACTGTAAAACCTGGATGTGACGAGAAATGTATAAAAAAATGTAGTTCTGTATTTGATGAATCTGAACGTGAGAATATAAATAAAACATATTGGAGTCTGCAACGCGGGGAAATGAGAATGTTTATAAGGTCAAACTATATTGTAGCCATTCCCAAGCGTAAGTACACATCAGCTGACCCTAAAAGAAACCCCAAAAGAACTTTTACGCTGCAGAAAAATGACGGAACCGTAAGACAAGTATGTAAATTTTTTTTTTTAACAACTTTAGGTTTCAATAGAAACAATGATCTTATACTTACCACCTGTCTCGATACTGAAAAAGATACAGATAAAGGTGGTAAACATACCAAGAAACCGGCGTTTAATCGTGATTTACTCAACCAACATGTTGAATCATTCAATCCCAGCGCTCCTCATTACCGTAGAGAGCACGCACCAAATCGGCGTTATTTGCCCAATGACATTAATATAAATTTTATGTATAAAGACTTTTGTTCAAAAAATCCCAAGTCAAAACTCAGTTATGACTTATATCGATCTCACTTAAAATCAATGAATATATCTTTCACTCGGCTCGGGAATGAGGAGTGCGAACAGTGCGAATCATACAAACATCACACTAAAGAAACAAGCCATGATGTTCGTAAGCAATGTTTTCCTGATTGTGACACTTGCTTGGCTTGGGCTAAGCATCATGATCGATACAAAAAAGCTAGAGCCCTTTATGATGCTCACAAAGCTATAAAGCAAAACGAAAATAGTATTTATTTCAGCGGCGATCTAGAAAAAGTTATCATGCTGCCTAGAATGGAGATGTTCAAAGCGGTTATATTTTGTCCCCGTTTGACGCTCTTTAACCAATCCTTTGCACCGGTTGGAAAAATATCAAAGGAATCGAAACCTCTTGCTGCAATTTGGCACGACGGAATAGCCGGTAGAAAACAAGAGGATATTATGAGCGCGTACTACAGTTTTTTCCTTCGTCATCGAGACGTTCAGAATGTTAATATCTGGTTAGATAATTGTACATCACAGAACAAGAATTGGCTGTTTTATTCCATGTTAGTCGATCTAGTAAACAGTGACGTTATAAGTACAGAAACAATAACTTTACACTACTTCGAACCCGGCCACACCTTCATGAGCTGCGACCAGTTCCACCATCAAGTGGAACTTGCAATGAAAAAGAAGGGTAAAATATATGACTTTTCAGATTTTGAGGAAGCTGTAGCCTCTGCAAACAATGGCAGAGTAACTGTCAAAGCGCTACAAGCAAATGAATTTCTCAATTTACCCAATAATGTCTCTGAGCGGCGAATTCAGCAAGCATGCCCTAGAGTCTATCTGAAAAATATAACACAAGTCTCGTTTAAGAGGTCAAGTTATGACATGTTGTATAAAAATGATTTTAGTGATGAATACTCAAGTTTTAAATTTTTAAATGACAAGTACTTAAGAAATCCACGTACCAACATAAGCTTCCGGACACAGCCGAAAGGCATTGATGAGGAACGTAAATCTAACTTAATAACTAAATTGTCGCCTATCATTCCAAAACATAAAATGGTATTTTGGAATGGATTGCCTACAAACAATAACACAGAAACGACCAAAAATTCAAGGAGGACTACCTAAACCTAAGAAAGCCATTTTAAATACCCAAGTACCTACAATTCTTTTTTTATTTTAATATAACTACTTAAATGTATATATTACTTAGTGCCATAAGACTAAATAAGTATATTATATATTAAATTATTTAGTCTTTATTATTAATAATTATATATTTATTACTAATTATTAATTATATTACATATTAAACCTAATAGGGACCCCTATTAGATTTAATTCTATATAGAGGACTCAGTTGATTACATGATTGTGATAATTTTTTAGTTAAAGACTGATTATATTGTAAAATTTAGAAAGCTATATAATAGTCTTAAGACTGAAGAAAATTGTTATAGCAGGTTGTTTTATGACAACTGCAGCTAGTGAGATAGATGGTTATATTTTTTTATTATCTTAAGACACTTTTCACTCCAGGGTTTTAAGTTAGAGAATGTTTTGATATTAAGATAATATTGTGATTTAATTATGAATATTACTAAGCCCAAATGTCAAAAATAATTATTTATGTTATTGATAACCATTTAAAATTGTTTGAAATAAATGATTAATAAATAATTTGTTTAATTTGCTTGCTTGTTTTCTTTTTTTTTCCTCGAATAATTGTAAGTCATTGCTTATCTATAAAACGGCTAACCGCGAGCGAAGTATGAGTAGCCTTGTTTTAAGTAAGCAATACCGTTTAACTTGACGCCGCTTAATATATTATTACACAATTACTTGATTATAATGATCACTAAGTGCCTTAACTTGTTTATAAACCAAGGGGCTAAACCTTAATTTTACAGTCATTACTTGATTATATCATAGTTATGCAGCTTAGCCGTATTGTAATGACGTATTTTTTGATAACTTTAAATAAAAATTTTAGTAGTACAATTCTAAAGCAATTACTACGTTATAATACCGTTAGAGTAGGGTTAGCCCTATTATTATGCAGTATTTAATTACTAAACTGGGAAGAAATGCTAAGCTTAATTACAAATATCTGTTTTTATTATAAGACTGAAAGATGTTTTCAGTTTTTATACCCCAAAAAAAATCGTTGATAAACCAGTGACATTTGTCTCTTAGAAAGATTTTTATATCTTTATTCGTTTGGAAGAGACATCATTTCGCAGGTTTTTGTCCGATATCTCTGAAACTACTTTATGGGTTTAACCGTATTTTATGTCCGGCAGAGTAGTAGTAATAGTACCACATAGAGTCTATGAGTCCAGTCCTTACAAAATATATGTCAATGAGTAGTAATTAATCATTTACACGTTGTGGTTGCGCTCGATGCAATTGATCTCTGCAAACATTGCAAAATTAAAATACTTGTGAAATTCCATATGAAAATTAAATGTCTAAAATCATTTAATTTTCATAGAACTCAGTACAAAATATCAGTATTATTCCGAAACAATTTATGTATCAGGATTTGATGTTTTGGTATATTCTTTAATTACATTCTTCGTTTCAATGAGGAATATACACAGACTTTTATGAGAAAAGACTCATCAAGCGCTTCAAACTGTAAGAAAACCAAAACCACACGTGCTACATTTACACGCTAACTTGAAACTATTTATCAATTCATGGAGATTTAGTCTTCTTCGTCTTCTTTCTTTTTCTTTGCCCTAATCTTAGTAATAATATTGTTTGCACATTTCCTAATGTAGTAAAAGTTTAAATAATTATCTACTAATTAGAAAAGTTTACTTATTACGGTTAAATTATATTTTTTGGCTCATTTACCCGTAAATTCAAGTTAAGTTAAATTATATTTATGGCAAAAATTAGAATACGAGTAAGTAGAGCGATGTCTATACTGATAATGTCTGTGACAGGTACTGTAATTATAAATCAACGATAAAAATCGGGTTTCACTTGTAACGAAGCAAAAACAAGACTTTTTGCTAAGTCATTACGTATGCAGTATTTTTGATAAGGTTTGTTTATAACACTTGTAACTAGTGCAGTTACAGAATACTAAAGAGACAGATGTAGATAATTAGACATACACACAGATATCTAATAATAATATATTGATAACGCTGTTGTCACTTGAGACAATTCTCAACCACAAATATCACAGAGATACCTACCAGAGGGATAACGTGGTCGAATGAAAAAAGAAATAAAGAGATGCAATGATTTAATATGGCATGAGTTAGAAAGAGAAATGAAAAATATCTCGATTGAGTGGCCAGTTACCGTGTTTTTCTCTCAGTAGTGTCAATTTCCAATACACATTTGACAGTTTTGATAGCACTGAGAAAGATTTTCCATACAGTTTTGCGGTTGAAAATTGCTTTAAGCGACAACAACGCTATCTCTCTAGTTGTTATAGCTCTGTGACAAAAATGCATGAAAATATTTCTAACCTGCTGTCAAAACTGTCAAATATGCATTGGAATGTGACGTCATCTGTCTAAAAACCCCGGAAATAGCCACCGAATCGAGATATTTTTCATTGCACGGCAACGAGCATTGTAAGGAAGTTTTATTCGATTTTAAAGAATAAAACCTCTTTGCAATGCCCATGATAATCGAGCTGGCTATGGTCTTATGTTTTTTACGGCTTATTCCCAGTGTTACTACCAATCTTACTACCAGTAGTAAGAACGGTAATGGAATTACCGTTGTTACTACTGCAGTTACTGTTGAAAGTTGTTAGAACAGTATAAATAAATTATCCGTGTTAATGTGAATTTATTTGCAATGTTGCTTATATGAGCCACACCCATTTTGAAGTAACAGATTTTTTTTTTACAAGGTATCTATGTAATTACTAGTCTGTGTTCTGTATAAATGAGGAACATCGTGAAAAACTTTGATGAAGTGGACTGCATTCGTGTTTGTTGCTTAATCAGTGCTGAGTTGTGTGGGAAATATATTGTTTAATGTGTAACATGCCCCTTACATTTTTTGATAGCAATAAAACGACTTTTTAAACCGACTTCCACAAAGGAGTAAGTTCACTAGCTGCGGGTTTGCGTTGGATGCAAGCCAATCGGCTTATTTCGAGATCTTTAGAGACGGCCTATGTCCAGCCGCAGAAGTCCTCTGTGTGAAACGATAACAACGATAAAATCGGTTTATTTATAAATCTGGAGATCCGTAGTATGTTTAGTAATTGGCTAAATAAAAATCACCTCTGTCTTGCAATAATTTGACATGAGAATATTGCAAAAACGCCAATGTGACATTTAACCAATAGTTCAAATGTCACTTTACGTCAAGTTATGTCGTTGATGACATATCAGTTTATAATGTGCCTAACGGGACAATCTATAGCTTTAAGTTTATTTTTAAATAGTGCCACTTAGTATAATTTCGAAGGACTAGGAATGGAAGTGGCAACATTCCTGAGGTAACGCTACAAACGCAGATGGGCGGGAAAATGCGATGATGACATGGCAGATGTCACTTGTTAGTTGTGAAGAGAGTTTGTTTGCGGTTGGTTGTGATTATTGCTCGAGTGGTGATTCTTGATGGCTGCCACCATCAACCACCACGTACGTTACTCTGCGGAACGACATGTCCTTCGCATAAAGTTTTCTCTATAATTGTAATCATACGTAATACTTCTGTAAAATAAACTGACTGTTCGTGACGTCGCATTTGTCTCCTCACCCGCTTAACCCACGCCAACGTCACACTGAAGCATTGTTGGGTCACATGGTATAAAATTATTACCACATTGAAGCACTATAACTGATGCTGATTCTTTTATGGATTCGACATGCCTTTTCGACGTTATTTTGCGGGAATTGTGCTTTCAAACGTAGGGCACTACACACATTTTGAGCCACACCCATTTTAAAGTAACAGATTTTTTTTATAAGGTTTCTATCTAATTACTAGTCTGTGTTCTGTATAAATGAGGAACATCGTGAAAAACTTTGAAGAAGTGGACTGCATTCGTGTTTTTTTTTATCTATGATGTCATGGTAAAGCCGGAAACATACTATCGGAAGCGGCTGACGGACGCGACTGACAGGCGCGACTTAGCAATGTGCACAGTCTTAAAACATCCGGTGTGCCAGATCGCTCTCGGATGTCCAAACGCTCAAGGTCGTCCGAAGGTGACGTCCGCGACTTATGTCCGATAGTGTGCACGGCTCAGTGTACTTTCATAGTCTAGATACCTAGTCGCGGCTGTCAGTCGCGTCCGTAACCCGCGTCCGATAGTATGTTTCCAGCATAACCCTACATTTGCTTTTAAATCAGAAAGTTTTTTGTCAAAATATGGTTACATAATTTACGCATTCAGCCAGTGTGTTCAGAAGAACTTAAGGCGTCCACACACGGGCGCATCCTGGGAGAACTTCGGGTCACGTTTTACATTGCAACAGTTTGCGTGGCACTGCAGTAATTCCAGGAATAGTGGGAAAACTATTTATAATTTCCGTCTCCTGTGGCTTACAATGTAGTCTTAATCGACTGTGAGGTTCTGACCAGCGAAGACAAAGATATCTGCATGCCCTGAACTGTTTACTCGTTGGATTCAGAGGTTAATTCCTGAGTCTAAGACCGCAGTATTTGTTTTAAAAATGCCAGTACTGTACAGCTTTTCTAATAGTCCCTTGCAGGACGTAGTCCTGCCCATGAATGGTGATTGGGCCATTTCCACCACGCTGGCCCAGTGCGGATTGGTGGTGAAAATGCCTACTCCAGTTTATATATACTTTGCTATTGTAACATAATAAGGAGATGGATCATCTATAGTCCACTGAGGTCTAGATTTAATTCAAATGCTCAAGCATCTAGTCTACTTCCAGTTGGCAGCGTTCCTGGTATGTTGCTAGCATACTTTGATATGTATTTATAATTAGAAAGCTCATTTTGTTAAGAATTAAAAACAATCAAATCATGGATTTAATTTAGCATAGTATAAGAGGATAATCCTCATAAAATCCAAAATTAAATACCTACCACGCTTTCAGTGTGTATGCTTTGGATTACCACATCCTAATTAGATAATTCTATATTTATTAGTTAATTCTATTATGGATAAGAGAACAAAATAAAAGATGGAAAAATTAGCTCAGTCTAAGAAGCTAACTCTTACAAACAAATGTATCATTACAGACACATAATTAATAACGTCTTTGTAAGAAGTCCCGACTAAAGCGGCATCACTTAATATCCCATGTCCCGGGACATACAGGACGTATTAACGGAGAGCCTCATTGAGTAAACATTTCCCGGAATTACACGGTTGGCCGTCGATTTCTGGTGCACGGATATAGCGATTAAGACGGCGGCTTTTACACAGAAATATGGAAAAAATGTCCAAAAAAAAACAATACAAATGTTTTATTTAGCAGAAAATTATACTTACTGATGTTTTATTTAGCAGGAGATTATAATATACTTACCGATGTTTTATTTATTTCTTACTTTTTTTTAATTTTAATATAATGACAATACTACACTCCTACTACATAGAAAGCAATTGGATCATCCACAGACCCTTGAAGGTCTAAAGATAATCCAAGTGCTCAAGCCCACTTCCAGTTGGCAGCGTGCCCAGCATGCTGGCAGCATTGCCACGCTGAATGGCAATGCTTATACGTTGAGCCAAATAAACACCAGCATTTTGGTCACGCGTCGCGTCCACCAGACGCTCAGAAAGACTTTTGAAAACGAGATGAGCTCCCGGCCCCCACGGACCCAAAGTCTCAACTCCAAATGGCTCAAATATGTAACCACTACCGAGGTTAGCATATTTGCGCCGCTTGTGCTGCTCAGCTGAATTGGCCGCCGCTCCAGCCCTACTCTGAGTCTCAGGAAGATGTGACGGTGCCAAAGTATCGACGCAAGTTGCGTCCCATACTAAGGGCCGTCCACACTTCCATGGGACCAGCGTCATGCCGTCAGGCCTTTTGCCATCACCACGCGCCAACCCACTCGGTTCGAGTACGGCTGCGATATTGGCGGTGACAAAAGCCCTGCGTATGACATCGTTAAGGCTGGCGTGGCGTCCAATCCGACCAGCGCTTCTTGAGCAAGAGAGACCGTGGTGACCGAGCTGGTCAACTGCAGTACCACACTGACAGCGATGGGCTTCACAACACCTTGCACCCAAGCGTAAGCTGACAGCTAGACGAAATGCAGTTGGGTCTAAAAGGTTACCAGTATTGAAAGAGGGCAATGCTTGCAACCAAAGACCGGACTCCCATACAGAGACTGCAAGGATACGAGCGCGATCCGCGACGCTAGGACACGTGTCTAGAAGAGATTTCCGTGCTAGTTCGCAGATCGGCCGATCCCACAGTCTCTGCGACGATAAAGTCTTTGGAAGCTCGGTATTTGGGCAAGCGACCCTCCAAGCATTCGTTGCCTCATTCAAATGAGCTACATCTACGCCAGAATGGCCTAAAGAAGGTGCGAGGATTTTTTCAATCAAGTTCTGAATACTATGAATGGAGGACAAGAAAGCTGGTAAAGCAACACTTGAAATTTGGCGGACCCCTAACCCTCCAAGCCTAACAGGCAAGGAGGCTTGTAGCCACGCCCTTTCACTCATGTCAATATTCAAAACCGATACTAGGGACTGCTTTACAACATCGTCTAAGCTCAAAAGGAGCTCATTGTGTTTCCACAATGGACTACATCGTAAAGCGTACATAAATTTTGGAACAAACAGACAACATCTTATAATGGTAAAAGCCATGTGGGCGTTAATTTTGAGTAGCCTATCAGAGGCACTCAAAAAATTTTGAATTTTTTCTTGAACGAAAGGCGGAAAAGACTCATCTAATATCGGCGAACCTAGAAGGCGAAGAGAACACTTGTCTACCGATTTGATGTTAGGTGTCAAATCATTAAATTTGTTAAGTATCAAATCTTTATCCGGACATGAGTCGCAAACGAAAAGTTCGCATTTCGAAAAATTTAGCTCCAAACCAATTTGACGAAACTCGTCAATAAGAATTTCCAAATCACGTAGGACTGTGCTCGCATCGCCACCCAAAGTCCCGTCATCCAGATACCAAACGTTGAGTTTAGATTGGAGACGTTGAACAATTGGATGAATGGCCAGGCTGAAAATGGCTGGTCCGAGAGGGTCACCTTGTTGACAGCCAACGGAAGATAGCAAAACATCATTTTTGTAAATTAATTTAGTGGGTTTGCCGTAGCATTGCCAAAGAAAATTGAAAAGATCGGGAATTTTGTCTTTGACCTGTGCCAACAAGGCGTCTCGATTAACCGAATTGAAAGCATTTTTGACATCCACCTTAAGCAACACCTCTCCACAATTTTGACCGAGAAAAGTACGAAGCGAATGAACAGCAGCCTCACATCCACCCCGCGAACCAAAGCCAAGCTGTATTGGTTGAAAAAGGCTACTCAAAAGAGCAACCTTTTTTCCACAACCGGCTTTGGCTGCGAGACGACGATATGTGGTGCCAACAGCAATAGGTCTGATGCCACCATCTTTTTTGACAAGTGCGCATAGGTTAGCGCCATACAAGACTTCGATAACGTCATCATTGACCTGCCCAGATAACATGAGATTTGCCAAACCCGTTAATTCTCTCAAGAGAGACTCAGCCACCTCACCACTCACATAAAAGATAGAAGATCTTTTAGATGTTGAGGCGAGAGACCATCTAGGCCTCCGGCTGAGCCGCTCCGAAAAGAAGAAACGGCCGCTGCAATCTCCTGAGCTGACACTTCAATGACAACGTCATCAGGGTGTGGTGGCTCAGGCAGGTGGAGACATGCTGCCGGCGGATGCTTGTCACGGAGTGACTGGACCGTATCGGGTGTGTGGGGGGCAATAGTGTCGCTGGAGAACAGGACTCGTGCGGCGCCTTTGATATCGCCATCACTAATTTTGCTCTCTACTATTTTAATGGTAACCGAATCGTCTGTTTTTTTAGAATTTGGTTTATTCTGCCTTGTTGGCGGAATAATGCTTTCAAAATCTAAAGAGTTCTCTTCCAATGCGCTGTACTTTACGCAATTTTCCTTTACCCTAGTGGTAAGGGATTTTTTGTTTGTTGGGTCCGAATGTACGTAAAGCACAACGTAGGGAAAAGTCAAGAGGTGTTCCCAGGCGACTAAAGAATTTTTAGAAATAACATTCCGAATAGCAGCAGATAAACACTGCGCAACCGAAAAACGTGCACCACGCGGGATGCGTTTTAAAACAGGAAGAGAACTTTTGAGTGAGCTAAGAACCTCCCAAAGCGGTTTGGAAGGAGCAGCAGCGCTCACGGGACTGCTGCTGGCTCCATCAGAGCCTGCAATAGGGGCCGAAAGTGTAATTTGGCTATTTTTATCATTGAAGTATAATATTTTTATGGCACCGCGTACGGTGAATTTTGAGGCCTTTCTGTCCTTTAAAAAATCGCACTTGGGAACACTCTAGGCACTGAATCATGTCCCCCTGCGACACATTAACGTATTGGGAAACTGCATTTGGCCCGGCCGGGGCGCAAAATGCCATGAATAACAAGAATTATACTACAAATATAAATAAAAATAAACTTAGGTTCTATAAGTGGAGACGTCAGGACGTCAGACCGTGACGTGGGCGGTCTGCGCAGACTCGGATGGCGTTGACATGGAAACAAGAAAACAACAATGAGCCGCGACTGTCAAAAACCTACCGAATATTACAACACAATAGAAAACAATTATTTGACTATCTCTAGCTCTACAAATATTACCTCGAAAGAAAATAAGAAAAAAAGGAAAGATTGGAGTAGAATTTGGCCCGCTAGAGCAGAAAAATCTGAAAAATAAGGGCCGAGAAAAATCCTGCCAACATGCGTTGACAGCAACTTTTTTTTTTTTTTTCTTACTTACATTTTTTTGTACGAAATGTGGCTAATTATGATGGCGTCATCGTAAAAATATCAATTTAAAATATTGCTGTTTCTTATTTACTGTACGAAGTTGAAATAGAGCACAACATTTTAAGTTACTATTAAATTTACGATGGAGCCTTCAAAATTGAACACATTGGATGTACCTATATACTTAGATAAGTACTTAACTAATTTTTTATTGTACGAAATTGGTTTATGTCACAGGACGAATCCATCTTAATAACGTCTATGAACATGAGGCAAGTCGTTGCGCAAAGCCCCACTACTTGAATCGCCGACGTACGAATAAATTATAGTGCGTGCCACCAAAAATGAGACTTGGCGAGACAAATCACTAACTACAATACAAACTAACTATCCAGAATTTGTATATTTATTACAAACCAAAGTGCTTTCTCAACGTAGATACTATAATTTATTCGTACGTCAGCGGTTCAAGTAGTGGGGCTTTGCGCAGATAAAAATCTAGTGTGGAAAGAACTCAGAATAAAATCATAACATTGATTTAGCAGTGCGTCATCTCTCGTCAATCTTTAGAAGTTCTAATAACTTCTAGTTGAGTGTTATCACTGTCTAATACGGGTATCACAGGTGGCGCCACCAATGCTATAAGTTGGGAAATGTAAGCACTTCAGAAAGAAGGATGCGCGAGCCCATACATACCAGGACCTGTTATATACGAACAGACTAATTTTTCCTCACTTATTTTCTAAGAATGATATGTTCACCAATGTGATTTATGACGCTTCTAAAACTGTTCAAATATGTACAATTTGGCTAAAATTGAATATAAAATAAGAAAAAACGAAAACAATTTTCAAGCTATAAGTACCTATTTATAGACATGTATACACACTAAAGATTATGGATTGCCAGGTTTGTTATGTTCAGAGTGCTAAAATGGTGCTCGATTTTAAAAACTTGATGTCATGTATTTTTAGTCAATATTGTCTCAATGATATTTATATTGATTTTTAAAACAGTGCATGTCATCTTGTCTGTAATATCAGATTACTTTTTGGAGTTCATCGATTTATAAGACGTTGTCACGTCAAAAAAATCAATGTCTAGGACTGATATAAAAAGAAAATGAAAAATGGAATGATAAAGAAAATTCGGTATTCATCCATTTCATTAGCAAAAGTACAAGAACCGCAACTATAAATTAAGAATATAAGTAAAGCAGCTATTCGAATAAATTCAGCTCAGCTGCAGCCTGCGGATGCAGGTTGCGAATGGAGGTAGCACACACATGAGCCGCTGCTTGTATCCGCAGTCGGGAATGATTCCGATGCTGGTTGCCTACGTCGTACATCGCAGGTACGTTGGACTTGTTTAAACAGGCTAACAACACTTGCAGCCGAGGCTCGGTAGCACATGCTGCCGCAGCCGTGTTCGGAATCTTTTTGTAGAAATTCATACAACTACGTAGATAACCAGAGCCCTTAGTCCAGGTTTTGTGTTGTTTACTTAAACTTTTGCGTTCGCGTGTGGCTCCATACATTTTGGTTAGTTCTTCATCGTTTCGGCCAGGGGCGCTGTACAAAAATGTATAGGGCAATATCGAACAGATGTAATTTCAATTTATGTGTAAACCTGGACTAACGCCTCAGTTGTGTAGCCACAGCCGGCCTAGTGCAGCTGCTGCAAGTGTAGTAAAGCAAGTGAAAGATTCGAATAGCACCCTTAAGGATTATTACGAGTAATATTAAAATTGCCACGAATTTCTCGGATAACTTCAACTACTGCTTTTTGTTTTTCGTAGTAAAGTATATGATAAAAAGTACATATACAAATAATAAGAATATTCTTTCTTTTTGATAATCTTTTAGTATACAAAAATGTATGTTTCTATAAAAATGTATAATAACACCTCAGTTTGTAAACATTACGGGCTAAAACGAGTTAACGCAGGATTATGTGCCAATAGTTAAAAAAGAAAATAATTATTACATCAACACGTCAACGTTTCCAAAATTGCTAAGTCTGGATACCGAGAACGAAGTCTGGCAACACTAAATACGTCATCAGATTGACTGAATTTGACATTTCCTTTTTTTTGACAGCAACAGTAATAAAAGATTGATTTTTTTTCAAATAATTCGCCCATTTTTGGACACTAAAGCCTTTAAGACCATACCGCCACTTCTTATGTATGTAATCCGTAATGTAAAAACAATAAAAAAATCATTGTAATTTTTCTGGTGGGTTAATTTTAATTAGTGATATGAAAACAGCAAAAAATCCCTATATTTTTGAAGCACATATCATTTTTAGAAAATAAGTTTGGTTTTTTACCAACAAAAAAAAAATAAAAAATATTGACAGGTTAATTCCGTGCATCCTTCTTTGACGCTTGCGTAGGAGGCGGGCTGGCTCAGTTGGTTAGAGCGTCGGGCTAGTGATCCGAAGGGGCAGGTTCAAATCCTGCGTTCACTTCAGATTTTTGAAATGCTTATCACAAAGATACCTCTTTGAGAATATTTATATTCATGTTTATTTTAAACGGCTTGTATCCAGCGCGATCATGCTGTCTTATTGAGGTCATCTGTCCGCCTCAAAGGTGAACGTAGAAGCCACGGTACTTAAATATAAAGCATATAAAATGTACTTAATTAATATAATACTCGTACCAAGGCTTAGACTTAAACAATGATAAAGTTTAAGTCTGAGTTGTACTTCCGAATAAAAATAATAGAAACAAATGAAAATAGATTATAAGGTAGATACTAATATAGTGTTTTATTGTGCACATTTATCATTCAAGTTGTACCTAGTAGGTGTTGTTTATTGTTACTGTTTTTTCTTAAAAATGTCTTCAAATTTTACTTTAGAGACCTTGGACACTCTAAGAAGATAAGATTAAGATTTGTTAATTTTGCCATTCATTTCACCGCCGTTTGATATAGAAGTAAAACCTACTATTTCATCACATCTATTCGAAATGGACTACTTGGTTCGCCTTTAACTGCGCCCAAAGGAGGTGTTTTCTATAAGGAACTTTATAAGTGCGCCGAAATTATATTTGCCGCACACTTTTTGAATTTGGAACAAATAAGTGCGTCGGAATGATCATTGCCGCGCACTTTTTGAATTTGGAAGTATTTGTAATGTTAGTGTTCAGCGCCAAGAAAATGAATGAAAATAATGTAAATATAAGTTTTAATTTGTTTTATTATTAGATACCATTTAATTTCAATATATTTGTTACTCTACGTTTTATTAAATAATAATATAGTAAAATATGAGGCGCCTTTTATTTTCTCATAGAGATGATGAAAAGTAGAGTGTACCACACGGGCGCAAAATATATTTTTGGCTCGGGCGACGTACTTTGAATCTCTCGCTACGTTCAGGATTCTACTAAAGAATCCCTCACTTCGATCGAGATTAAAAAGGCGCCCTCGCCGTAAAAATATTATTATGCTCCCATATGATACAATCTACTATTTATTCCTATTTATAGGTAGACGGACAAAAAGTGACATTATTAGATCAATGCCTTTCGGTGTGAAAACCGCTAAAAGCAATACAAGAAATAAAGTGGTATCAAAACATCTTGTGTTATGTCACTCGTAACAAGCCGATGTATTAACAAACCCGGTTTTCCTCCCGATTACTTCCTTACGGAAACATTTTGGGAGACATTTTCCTTCATAACGACGTGCGGTGCTGCCATACTCTATTCTCGTACCTATATTGTAATAAACTATTGTTATTGTGAATTAAAGACTTAATAGTTGGATGGATGGATAAATTAAAAAGAAAAATTGAAGTTTAAGACAAATGAAAATCACTACATAGTATAAAACAAAGTCGCTTCCCGCTGTCTGTCTGTACCTATGTATGCTTATATCTAACTACGCAACGGATTTTGATGCGATTTTTTAAATAGATATATAGACTGATTCAAAAGGAAGGTATATATGTATAGTGCGAACCCGGAGCGGGTCGCTATTGTCTTATAATTCAGCATTTTATATATTATACCTGCAAAAATTCTCAATTCTTTAATTATGAAACTGTTGTTGTTATTTATGTTGATGTATGTAAGTAGTATATTGTAATTTATTACGTATTAGTTTATTATTCGTCATAGGTTTTTTTAATATTTTTTATGTTCTTTATTTTTTGGTATTTTAAGTATTTATATCAGTTTTATTAGTATGTATGTTTATGTTGCATAATCTAAATTATAATTTTAACTAATGCGCACCCCGTAAATTATTTATATGCTTTCTGTCCTCCCCTTCCTGAGGTTGCCTGGCAGAGATCGCTATCAGCGATAAGGCAGCCCATTGTTACACTGTTTATGTATCTTTGTTTCTTCTTTTTGTTTATTTCTTGGTGTGCAATAAAGAGTTTATAATATTTTTTAAATATACACACGACCTCGGACCCCTAACTAAGCAAAGCTTGTGATATGGCTGCCAGAGACTGATATACTACATATACATATTTTTAAATATATACTTATACAGATAGAAACTAAATAACACCCAGATACAGAGCAAACACTTATGTCCATCACATAAATATTTGCCCTGGGTGGGGATCGAACCCACGCCTCTTTGATCCAGAAGTTAGGGTCACTAACCACTGAGCCACCGAGGCAGTCAAATTTATCTGTCTTATCTATCTATTTTATCTATCTATCTATCTATCTAATTAGTCCGTCAGATAGAAAATATTCAACAAACTGCCAACTAACATCAGAAACGAAACAAGCGAGAACGTTTTTAAAAGAAAGATAAAAGAGATTCTCATAGCCAAAAGCTACTACACCATACAGGACTTCTTAGACGATAAATGTTTCGATGCCGCGAATCAGACAAAGTAAATAAGACCCTAACCGTAATCGATAACTGTTCCTATTATTTATCTATTTACCTTAGTGTTTAAGTTACTTGCAATACCCTAAAACAGGGTCCATAAATATGTAACTCTAAGTTTATAAATTAGACTAAGAGATGTATGTGTTTTTGGTGCAATAAATGATTGAATATTGAATAAGATAAGATAAGATCACTCTGTTCTGGTCATTTCATAGAAAATAATTATGCGTGTTTAAAATATGTAATAGTTATGTATCATTTATACGACTTGTGCCAAGTTCTTCAATCGATTTTATATTCTTGTTATGGAACCATACACTTTCTCTGGATATTCTAGTAACTTCTTTAGCACTTTTAGTTTGCTTTATGTAACAGTTTAACTATTGTAGTTGTATAAAAGCAGTTGCTCGTTGTAAGAATACTCCAAGACATAATAGCGGCCATGTTTTATGAAACTTCTTGTCGAAGATAAAGCAAGAATTCGTTTTGTAACAATCGTCGAAGTTTGTTCCAACAATGGCCGACTTCAAATAGTTTCGGAATAACTGGCTTATTGTTACAGAATTTCAGAACAAGGAGATTTGTGTCAATATTGACCTTCACAAATCTACAATGGCGTTGAATAGAATATTTGATGTCATTGTAATATCCATTTTGAGTTATTAGACGTTGTACTGATGATATTAGTTTTGAGACATGAGTGATGAGCTTCTAATGGTGTTTGTCTGATATTTGAATAATTAGGTTTGTTAATTATATGTGCTTTATGAATATCTATGAAATCTTTAAGCCCATCTTAATTATTATCATTGTTTTGTACGAAAATGTCGTCAAAAGTTCCTATAGTAAGTTTAAACTACGTTTGAATTGAGAGGACGCCTTTGCAGACTATAGATTACAACTGTTACTATAAAGTCTGCTACTAGACTAGACTACGTCGTTAGAGTATACTCTAATCAGGTAGACTACTACTAGAGTAGAGTAGCCACTACTCTAGTAGATATCAGACAAAATATAACTACTCGAGATAACTAAAGATAAAAACAACTTTACTATGCTACGACTATTAGATTTGTCTAGTCTAATTAGAGTATAGACCATAGTTTAACCAAGCAGAGTAGTTTAGTCTAGCACACAGTAGTAGCCAGTTAAGGCTGATCGTCTCGGTCAAAGCGCGAAATCCAAATATTTTTGGATTTTTTGACATGTACAGATAAACTACTCATTTTAAGTTTATGAGAACTTATTAAACGACTAAAAATAAGGAGCATTTACGAGTTACACTTCAAAGCCAAATTAGTTGTCAGTTTATGCAAGAAAGTGCATTAACCGATTTTCAACTTAGTTTTTGTTTAGTGGGCTCTTATGCATAAATAGGCCATTATTTTGGTTTCTAGGTGTATATACCTCGTTAAAACTACCTATTCATGGCCGCTAAATCAGTTTTTGTGAACGTACAATAAGCAGTTTATCTGTAAATGCTAAAAATCCCAAAAATATTTGAATTTTGCGCTCGACTCAGTGAATCCACCCGTGAAAGAGACTCCAGCCCTACACAGGTCACCCTAGTGTGGGTTGCAGTGCACATAATAGAATTATATCGTACATTATCACGGATGTTTATTTGATGGTATATTTTGTTCTTAACCAAGATGTACCAGTCCAAAAAATTTTGAAGATAAAATATTTCTATTTTAAACCATTAGCGGCTGAGAGCTAATAAAAAAATCAAGAGGGAACGTCGTTGAACAGTCAAGTGATGCCGGTTTTTTAAACATGTGTGAGTGCGTCAATATTGCGCCGCTATAGTTCGACTGACAAGCCAAGGCGTAGTTTCGTTGTACGTGGGTGTGTGTGTAATTGTCTGTACACGGCGAGGCGAAGTTTTGGTTGGCTTCACTTGTTTGTACACAACATTCTCTCTTGATTTTTAGGGTTCTGTACCTCAAATGGAAAAAACGGAACCCTTATAGGATCACTTTGTTGTCCGTCTGTCCGTCTGTGTGTATGTCAAGACTCTTTATCTCGGGAACGCGTAAAGATATCGAGTTGAAATTTAAACTGTATACGTATATCTATGGTCTCTTGCAGTTGTGTAAAAAAACTTCTCAGTTATCGTTTATAAAAGTTAGAGCCGTTTATGTCGTAAAAAACCGCATATTTCGACACTCACATAAATCAAAACCTACAGGGTACTTCCCGTTGACATAGAACTACAAAATTTGGCGAGAAGCATTGTCTCTGAGTACACATATGGGAATAAATCTGAAAACTGTACATTTTTATTTAAATCACAAAAAATAGGGCCTCAAAATTCACAAAATATGGGTTCAAAATTCAAAGTGCGTAAATTGTATCATGTAAGGTATCATATAAAAGAACTTCATTAACACATGCAGGTTTTTTAATATTATCAAAATAAGAGACGAGAGACGAGAAAAGTGAAAATAAAATAACTTTTTTGTCGATGGTTATAGTACAGAAATTTTAACAACTTACTTTTCTGAAATTTTCTGGATTTGTACGGAACCCTCGGTGTGCAAACCTGACTCGCACTTGTTCGGTTTTTTTATTTGCTCTGAGATTAGCGGTAGATAAGGTATGAGCCTAAAATAAAACTACACCTTCACCCTTGCTACATGATATTGTACTAGCGGCGCCTCACGGCGTCACCCGCGTTAGCCAGTTAAAAAGTAGCCTATGTGTTAAACCACGGCCTAAGCTACCTTTATACCGAATTTTATCCAAATCAATTCAGCCATTTGGACGTGAAAGAGGAACAAACATCCATACATACTCACAAACTTTCGCATTTACAATACTAGTAGGATAATAATACGTAGGAAATAGAAGGGTGCATGACGTAGTTCCGGTACTCGCGCCGGAAGCCACGTAACCGGGATATGCACGTGAGCGGAAGGGGAGGGATTACTTGAGTTTCCTTTTCTTATCACCATACTGGTTTTGAGTAAAGATGGGAATTTATATACAGGGCTATTCAAAACTAGTGTACCTACTAAGCCAAAAAAACCTATATTATGAAGAACTTTTAATATAGGGCCAACCCGGGATTTAAAACAAATCAACGGGTTTCACTCCGGGAGTGCCGGAAGTGAAAACTTGAACATTAATGTTGCGTATTTTAGAATATTTTGGTATGGTTAGGGAATGATTTCGCACGAATTGCTTTCTTCTTCTTCTTCTTAGTTTTGGCGTCGCATTATTTTGCATTTGCCAGTGTCAAGTATTAAGTTTTAATAATTTTTGATAATATTTTATCAAAATAGTCACTGTCGTAGTCTCGTCATACTCGTAGTCCAATAAAATCGCTGTCAAGTCCAATCATAGTCCAATTCATACCTCAGTAAAGCAGTGGAGACTTTACTAGAGGCGTCTATGGAGTTTTGGTAACAACACGGAACAACATGATACGTCACATTATATCACTTGCCTACACTCATGCACATAAATCAGCTCATAATCTACGAAATACCACCATTTTTCACTAATTATCACTGATAAAAACACAAGTTTAACAAAATAGTACAATGAGGCGACATGATTATTCCGCGTTCCCGCCAAAAACCACGAATTGCTTTATATATCAGAATAAAAGTCATTGACTTGGCATTTTTTCATGACACGCACACGCACACTCGCGCAAGCGCCCTGCGCCGCTTAAACGAAACAGAAGGAGCAGACATATTTTCGCCGCGCGGTAGAAAAAGAGGTGAATATTACTGCCTCTCTTACGCCACGCTGGCGGTCTACTCTCCCTCCGTCTTCCGAATTTTCGATCAGGTCACGTGTCCTGATCCGAGTTTAACTTTTTTACCCATCCCATTGAAGCTGTTGTGGCCTAGTGGTAATGACACCCGCCTTGCAATCGTGAGGTCGTGGGTTCAAATCCCGGACCCGTACCAATGAATTCCTTGGAATTTATGTACGGAATTTCACACCACGGGCTTTTCGGTGAAGGAAAAACATCGTGAGGCAACCTGCATACGTCTGTAGAAGAAAATCGATGGCGTATGTGAATCCACCAACCCGCACTGGGCCAGCGTGGTGGATATGGCCCAATTACCCTTCGTGGGTAGGCCTACGTCCTGCAGTGGACTAATAAAAAGGCTGGTACAGTACGGTACCCATCCCAAAAAGCGTACAACGCTGTAAAGAAGTTTTCACTTCAAAAACTGGACAAGTGCAAGTCAGGCTCGCACATCGAGGATTCCGTATAAGTCCAAAAAAAATCTCAAAATTGGGAAGTAAGCTGTTAAAATCTCTATACTATAACTATCGACAAAAAAGTTTTTTTTTTCACTTTTCTCGTCACACATTGAAAATTATACATTGTTAAATAATTAAAAACCTGTTTTAGCATGTGCTAATGAAGTTCTTTTATATAATACATTACATGATACGATTTACTCACTTTGCATTTTAAACCCATATTTTGTGAATTTTGAGGCCCTATTTTTTGTGATTTAAATAAAAATGTACAGTTTTCAGATTTGTTCCTATATGTGTACTTTGAGACAATGCTTCTCGCCAAATTTCATAGTTCTGTGTCAACGGGAAGTACCCTGTAGGTTTTGATTTTTGTGAGTGCGAAATATGCGGTTTTTTTACGACATAAACGGCTCTAACTTTTTTAAACGATAACTGAGAAGTTTTTATTTGACAAAACTGCAAGAAACCATAGATATACGTATACAGTTTAAATTTCAATTCGATGTCTTTACGGGTTCCCCAGATAAAGAGTCTTGACATACACACAGATGGACAGACGGATAGACCGGACAGACGGACAACAAAGTGATCCCATAAGGGTTCCGTTTTTTCCTTTTGAGGTACGGAACCCTAAAAATGAGCTATTCCATACAGCTATGCATGCGTGCAAGTCAAAATTGACAAAATATATGAAACAGCTGATTTCTTTCTCAAATTCCAGGGTTTGCCCCATAGTCATAGTTTTTCATAATTAATTAATGATGGCCTGAATTACCTTCTTTTGGCTAGTATACCAGTTCTTTTTACTGGTTTTGAGTAAAATTAGGAATAAATAAAACAGCAGATTTTTTCGCGATTCCGCAGTTGGTTTCATGAGATCTAAAGGGAACGCCTATGCCAAACAGTGGTCGTCCAGTTCTAGATAACCCTGTTTACTGGTTTTGAGTAAAGTCAATAATAAATAAAACAGCAAATTTTTTCGCGATTCCGCAGTTGGTTTCATGAGATCTAAAGGGAACGCCTATGCCCAGCAGTGGACGTCTTAAGAGCTGAGGTGATCTATAATTTTCCATACAAACGTATTACGCTGTTTTCTTTCTGGAAAATGCTTTTAGAGTTACAATTTTTTGCCATAAAAATAAATTTAGCTGTTTAAACTACCTTGTCTTTTCTTTTTCTTGATAAATTAATTATCAGGCAAAATATGATCCTTCAAAGTCACAAAAAAATTCACCATTTTACCCGACGTCTTTAAAGACCCACCAGAATAGACTTATTCATATCTAACAAAATACGAAATGACATAATCATGAACACGTACTTTTTTAAAATTATGATATAAAAAAATACTTGATTAATTTAGTTTTTGATGAAGAAAACAGCGCAATACGAAACAATGTCTTGCGAAGATATTTGTAGGTATAAATCGCTCTAAGCTGCAATTGTCTCTATCGCACGATGCGGAGGTAGGGTTGAGGTGAGGGAGGTTCAAACCTATACGTACAAAAACACTAGGGATGTAGTAATAGTCGATATTTTTGTCGATGCTCTAGTGATGTTCATCGATATCGATGTTTATTAAAAATATTAGTTAATTTTTCAAATCTTGTAATTTGTCCGATGAATGTTTGTTACTTTTGAAGAAAAAGATTTTATGTATGGAATTTATGCGTTTAGTTACTGCGACTTATTGCAGCGACTACACAATTCTGTGCAGACATTTAAATGGTTTATGCACAGAATGACCAATTTTCATAATGCCAATCTAATCCGGGAATGCTCAATTATCAAAATGGCAACATAAATATAATTAAGAATTTCCTAAAAAAAAAATAGAGATTTGCGTATTTGTTAAAAATAACCAAAACTACTTTTTTGATAATAAATCAGCTAGATCGCAAATTTTACGACCTTAACATAAATTCAATATTCGTGTAGTACAAGTATATAATACTTTGTGTCATCGAAGTTCATTTAATACAGCCATAAAAGTGTACAATAGTCTACCTCTTCACATAAAATCTTTAGATGCAAACAAATTTAAACATAGCTTAACAAATGGCTGGCTGAAAATACCTTATATAGCATGAAATAATATTATGAATGTACAAATTCTGACTGATAATTATGATCTCATGTGTATATAGGTATTTATGTCATACTTAGTTATGATTCTATAATACATATAATATGTTAGTTGCTTCAATAGTAAAAGTTGTTCTTTTCAAACTTTGCCTAGAGTTTGTGCTTTAATTACCGGTGATTTTTTATATGAAAATGTGATTTTCCCATTTAAAATTATTTTGCCGTTTTGAGAATTGAGCATTTCTAGAATTGGCCATTCATTGAATTAGTCAAATTGAGCATTCTTGGAACTATGTGCCATTATACCTACTACTTCATTCATTACATTGTATTATTGCGTCTAAACCGAAATAATAGTTCTAATTAGGAAAATCACGTGCTCTCTAAAAATGTATTATAACTGTAACATATAAATCTATCCTTAGTCCACCTAAGCAAAAAACGTTCTATGCTTGCCAGTACATGTGATCCATTTGAGAAAACAGCCCCATCGGCTATCCGTTCATTGAACTATGTACCTTGCCCTCTGTCATTTTAACTTGCCAATCCGCTGAGTTTTGCTAAAAAGTTCAATTAGAAGTGCTTTAAATGCTTTAATCTAATTATAATAGTGGATGTTCTATCTTGTATTACTATTATGTGTGCCCTACCCACTGCTGCTTTAATTTGTTAATTGTTTCAATTTTTGAACGGTTTTAAAGTAGAACCAATGTATGACAAGAAGTTCTCTAAACAGTAAACCTCGCATCTGTTTAATTGAATCCTCAATTATTTTTATACTATGGCACTAATTTCGGAATGAAAATACGGCTATAGGATATAGGTACCTACAATATAAAAGGCAAGAAGTTTTAGATTAACGAGACCCTATTACTAAGACTCATCTGTCCGTCTGTCCGTTGGTCACTAGGCTGTATCTCATGAACCGTAAAAGCTAAACAGTTAAAATTTGCACAGATCATATATTTGTTCCCACTATAACGACAAAACTAAAAATAGAATAAAATGAATAAATATTTATTTACATAACTTAAAAAACATAGAAATTCAATTCTTAACTACCTATATAAATATATCCTACCTATATACAAAAAAAAAGGCTAAAAATCGAAACAAATATTGTGTCCGTGTGGTAGGGTGCCAAGAACGCTGGCTGCATTCCCACGCTGAATGGTTAAAGAGATTCTCTGTGCGAGGAATGAGCCAGCTCTCTTGTCACCAGCAGCGTCAACAAGCTTTGGCGAAATTGTCTTGAAGAATTTTTTTAGGGCTGGACCCCACGGACCAAAAGTTTCGACGCCAAGCGGCGAAAATATATATTCACTTGCGAGTGATGCGTATTTGCGCCGCTTAGCGTCTTCTGCGGCCTCCGCCGCGGCTCCGGCTCTTTGAGTTGTGCCATTGAGGCGAGAAGGGGCCAAGGTATCGACGCATGTTGCGTCCCATACCAGCGCCCTTCCTCGCTCCCAGGGGATCAAAGTTAAGCCGTCAGGGCGCTTGCCATCATCCCGAGCTATGCCAGCTGGCTCTAAAATAGCTGGGATGTTGATAGTGGCAAGCGCTCTTTTAATGATGTCATTTAAAGAGCCGTGGCGGGAAAACCTACCTGCGCTTTTCTGGCAGCAAAGCCCGTGGAGTCCATATTTGTCGACGCTGCTTCCACACGGACACACATGGCGTTCAACAATGGCAGCACCCAATCTAAGACCGGTGGCAATACGGAAGCTGCCATTGTCCAACAGTGTCCCGAGGTTAGCAGATGGAAGGGCGTGCAGCCATTGCCCAGATTCATGCTCTGAGACTGCAAGAAGCCTTGCGCGGTCTTGATCACTGAAAGAATTTTGAATCAAATGTTGGTGTATTCTCTGTACCAATGGATTGTCCCAAAGTTTTTGACATTTAGGTTCCTTTGGCAAGTCTCCATTCGTACAGAGAATTTTCCAGGCCTCTATTGCATCTGGCGCACAGTGTATCTTAACAGATGGCGTTTTCAAAATTGAAGAACACAGCTGGGATACACCGTGCACAGACGAAAGAAAAGCCGGAAGAGCTACGCTAGAAATTTTTCTGATTCCGATACCACCCAATCTAATTGGCAAAGAAGCTTGAGTCCAGACGGTATTGTCGAGGTTCAAATTTAGAATTTTTTCCAAAGCATTTTTGAGGGTGGCATCTAGGTTTTCTAAATGTTGTGTATACTTCCAGATTGGGCAAGCTCTTAAGATATACGTAAAATTTGGAACGAAAAGACAATACTTTAAAATGGTATATGCGATATGAGAATTCAGAAAGCCCAATCTGCTGATATTATCCGAAAGAATATTGTTTTTTTTCTCCAAAATGGGGATAAATATATATCTATTTATATAAATATATATATAAATACTCCAAATAAAATAAATATCTATTTAAACCGTGTAGGACTGTAGGTACAAAATTCGCGAACAGTTCGCACGGATCGATTATTATTGATTTATCAAAAATGGCTCAGCCCATTTCAATAAAATTTAAATGGTATCAATTTGAAATAGTATGTCCTTTCCAATGAAAAAAATTTTGACAAAGAATTATTAAAATCGGACTACTGTGTAAAAAGTGGTATGCGTGGATTAAACATAAAAAATATACGCGTCGAATTGAGTACCTTCTCCGTTTCGTCGGTCAAAAAATAGAATGAAATAAATATTTTTTCATGCCATACAACAGGCGTGATTTTTTTGCACGATTTTTATTAATAAACACAAAAGGTAGACGCTTGAAATATTTTCAGAATATTTAGTAATACAATATATCAATATATCATGTAGGTATATAAATATATCAATTTAAAAAATATATAATTGAATCGAAGTAATTGGCCCCCATACGGTATGATAACTTTCGAGCGCGAGTCCCACTTGCATTTGGCATATTTACTATATACCGTAGAAGAACGATGTAATGTAAGATATTTCCATAAAAAAAATATTAATTTATATATAGAAAGAAGTAATTTCAGTAAAATTATATTATGTAAACTGCAGCGCCTACAGATATCAAATAGCCAAATTGATACTTTTGCTCGCTGCTTTTGATCAATTGTATATGATGTTAGTTAGGTACATATTACGTCTTTGTCAAAAAATAATTAATTATTTGAAAGAAAATAAATTAGCCTGTAAAGAAAACTTAACCCATATCACAAATAATGTAGCTTCCTAATGCCAGAAAAATATACTTTATCTTTAATCCTTAAAATAATTAATCTTTTATATTTTTGGTTGCTATCGCCTATCCGCTATACCTACTAGGTAACCAGAGCATACGAAGAATACGCGCAAGATAGCTCTAGGTACGGCAAAAATAAGGAACCAATTCAATGCTGCCAGGGAATACAGAATACTAGTGACAAAAAGTACGTGGCGCCACGACTCGCGCGAAGAATTATCTTGCGCGCACTCTACGTAGTATCATATTTTGCTACAATTCAAAATAAAATATCGGTCGGCCAGCGAGTTCATTGGGGAGCGAGGTAGGGTGCGGGGAGAGTTCGAGCACAGTACGCACACAAATACAATTGCATCACCACTCACATTGAAGCTTCCTGGTTTGGGCGCATCGCGACGGCAATAGTTTAGTCCAAATACCTATTTCTCAATTTCCTCGTCACTAGTATATCGCCTTAAGGCTGAAAGAGTTAATGAACGAAAATTGCAATTTTAAACTTTGAATAAGCATATATCGTGTGTACCAGTGTTGCCTACAAACAGGTATTGCCAATATATTGAGGAGGCGACACCTGCACCGTCACGCTTTCAATACATTTTATAAGATCGCTGACACGCCGTGATTTATATTGAAAAAGCCCCTTCCTCATAGGGAAGAAGATTTTATTAGCTTTCAGGGTATGAGAGCACGTAAGAAACAATAAATAAGTAATAAGTTAACAATAAAGCAAGCTGAAATAGGTCTTACAACACTATAATAAGATTTCTAGTTTTAACTTATTTTAAAATTATTGTTTTACCTTCTGCACTAGCAACAAATAAAAACCTCGTAAAAACTCGCAAGTCGTGAAAGATCTCAAATAAGTTTAAAAAAAAAGTAAGTTCGTATAGGCCGGGTGGCTAGCCCTGGTGTCAGACTTTTTAAGCCGCCTGAAGGCTTCTTACATAAATAAATATTTGGGGACATCTTACACGGCCTCTGACCCCAAACTAAGCAAAGCTTGTGATATGGCTGCCAGAGACTGATATACTACATATACTTATTTTTAAATACATACTTATATAGATAGTAACTAAATAACACCCAGACACAGAGCAAACACTTATGTTCATCACATAAATATTTGCCCTGGGTGGGGATCGAACCCACGCCTCTTTGATCCAGAAGTTAGGGTCACTAACCATTGAGTCACCGAGGCAGTCAAATCATGGCTAAACGGTTTAAACATCCGGGGCCCACTATTTAATGTGTCATCCGAGCCATCGTAGCGCTCAAACAAAATTGAAGTCCTAAATAGTTAAAAGTAATTTTCTTCGAAAAGGAAGCTCAGAGAAACATAGAGACACAAAGAGACGTTTCCGATAAATGTCCCCTTTCCACGCAATGGAAAAAAACAATCGCAAATAAAGGCGTTCAAACGGACAGGTTCTCAAAGAGTTTATATTTCCTCCGAGTCCCCTCTCGGAGCACAAAAACAGTGAACTACAAATTACTTTCGGACAGTGATTACGGCGTCCCCTGTAATTACCGGGCAATTAGTGACGAGGTAGGTAAGTACGGGTGTTTCCTTGCAGGAAAAAACTGCCCGCTTTGACATCTCTTATTTGTTTTATTCTATGGTTCTCATTTACTATAAATGTGATGCAAAGGTGATGTCCACATGTGGTATATTATTCAGAGATAAATCGAACCAAGATGATATATACGAGTACATTACAATTTGAAAGCTTGATTTATGGACTTCTCAAAAATATTTAATTTAGATGGTTTTTTAAATGTGAAAAATAAATTGTATGAAAACCAATAATACAGCTATGTATTTTTTCTAGTTTAGCAATAATAAATTGCTTCTATCTTTATTTCACTTGCATTCGTAGCTGATTCTTCCACATTCATCTCTTAATTTGCTAAAATTAAAAATTATAACCGACCAGTGTGATCAGTTAATAGGTACAATGTGACAAATAAACACTTAAAAATTCTGTCTAATTGGTAAAAATGCCTCTATTCAAGAATTTGGCGATTACTTAATCAGTGTTCCTAGAGGTAAACTACCTATTGAGCCAAATATATTTATTTATCCTAATAGATTGAAAATTAATTTTTAAGAAACGGAGGGCCCTTTTTTGTTTTAACTGAGATAAAAGACTATATACTATAAAATATGAACTTTCTCGAAATTTACTGAGATTTGTGGTTAGAATTTTTGATTATTATTATACCAGCCTCCATACATTTTGTGGACATATCCTTTAGCTCCAATTAATGTAAAAATCGAATCAAGAATTGAACCGTTGTTATTTTCGGGTTTTGTGATATAAGTATACAATTTACTGTCGGACAGCAATTACAGTCTCCACTGTAATTACAGGACAATTGTACTGCACTGTACCAGTCTTTATAATAGCCACTGCATGACTAGCCATATCTACCACGCTGGCCCAGTACGGGTTGGTGGATTCACATACGCCATCAAATTTCTTCGGACGTATGCAGGTTACCTCACGATGTTTTTCTTCACCGAAAAGCCAGTACTGTGAATGCCGTACATAAATTCCAAAGAATTAATTGGTACGGGACCGGGATTTGAACCCATGACTTCACGATTGGAAATGACACCTGTCATTTCCACTAGGCCACTACAGCTGAATTACAATTACACCGGGCAATTAGTGATGTCGTAAGTACGTGTGTTTCCTTACAGGAAAAAACTGCCCGCTTTGATATCTCTTATTTGATTTTCTATGGTTTTCTTTTATTTTTAACTAGTTTTTACCCGCGGCTTCGCCCGCATGATATTTTGATTTTTGACGCAATATCATTATAATTTGTAGCCTATGTGTTATTCTGATATATAAGCTATATTATTTCAAGTTTCAACTCGGTCCGTTCAGTAGTTTTTGCGTGAAAGAGTAACAAACATCCATCCATCCATCCTCACAAACTTTCGCGTTTATAATATTAGTAGGAAGTAGGATTTGATGCAAATTTTACGCTAAATAGTTTGAAAACTGGATATTAAGCTTTATTTATAGAGTTTTATGACATAGATTACAAATTACCACGTTAGAAAATGATTACGGCGTCCCCTGTATTGATGAGGTAATTGCGGGTGTTAACTTGCAGGAAAAAACTGACCGCTTTGAAATTTCTTATTTGTTTAATTATTCTATAGTTTTCTTTTAATATGAACTTGATTTAAAGGAGATGTCCACAAAATGTATGGAGGCTGGTATAATAATAATCAAAAATTCGAACCACAACACTCGTTACATTTCGAGAAAGTTCATATTTTCCTGAGTCTATTACTACTGTTAAAAGCAAAAAAGAGCCCTCCGATTTTTTTAAAATTAATTTTGAATTTATTAGGATAAATAAATATATTTGGCTAAATAGGTAGTTTATTTCTATCAAACCTGATTAAGTAACCTTCAAATAGTTAAATAAAAGCATTTTTACCCATTAGACACACTTTTTAAGTGTTTTTTGTCACATTGTACCTACTAACTGGTCACACTGGTAGGTTATAATTTTTAATTTTAGCAAATTAAGATATGAATGTGGAAGAATCAGCTACGAATGCAAGTAAAATAACGATAGGAACACTTTATTATTTCTAAACTAGAAAAAATAATAAGCTGTATTGTTATTTTTCATACAATTTATTCTTCGCATTTAAAAAAAAATGGAGGGGTGAAAAAATCTAAATTTAATATTTTTGGGAAGCCCATAAAACAAGCTTTCAAATGATGTATATATCATCTTGGTTCGATTTTTTTCTGAATAATATACCACTTGTGGACGTCACCTTTAACTTGAAATATTTCAAAAATCGAATGTAAAGCGTTAGTTTTAGGGTTCCGTTACATATTATAAAATATCGCCGGGCTGTGATTACAGCATCCCAAATAATAACTATCAGGCAATTAGTGGGGCGGTAAGTATGGGTACATCATTATCATTTTATACTACGGGACTAATCGCGCACTACTGGTCACGGGTAGACTCAGTCTACCCGTGACCACGGTCGATGCAACTCGGCCGAAACGTATAAAAGTGTCCCGTAGTATAAAATAATAATGTGTTCAAATCGCGAAAGTTTAAAAACAACATCATTATAAGCCGTAGGAGGTCCACTGCTGGACATGGATCTCATCTACGGATTTCTTATAAAGCCAGTTGGAAGCTACTTGCCTCCAACTTGATCCCGCAGTCTTGATTATATTATATTATCGATCTTCCTTGACGGTGGAAGTCCTTCGCTACACTTGTTGTTACGTGGTCTTCGTTGGAAAACTTTACGGCTTCATCGGCCATGCATTCTACGAACTATGTGCCCTGCCCCCTACTGCAACTTGCTTATCCGCTGGGCTATATATTTCATATCAATTTCCTCAGTCTTTATTTGATCGCGTAGAAAGAGACAGATACTCCAAGCATAGCCTCTCCATAAGACGTTGGGTAACTTTGAACTTCTTTATAAGGCTCACAGTGAAAGACCACGTATTTAAGTTAACGTCACCTATTTTTTGAAATATTATGTCAAAGGTAGAAACGAAACATACGAGTAAGAACGCAATAATTATTTTTTGCAACACATTATTGTTGATTTATCTGTCTCAGCCGATTTCGATAAAATTTTAATGAGACCAACATCAAAGTATATTCTTTCCAATAAAAAAATAATTATTGAAATCGGGCTACTATGAAAAAAGTTATGCGTGGTTATACATAAAAAATACATACGCTTCGAATAGGAATGTAAACTAGGTATAAAATCATTATTATAATTAGTCCTTCAGTTAGATTTTTAAAAAATGGACATTTTCTTTTGTCAATAAAACAATCAGTGACAAAGATAAACCTTGTCAAAGTTTGAGAGTGGGGTTCGTGACGACACTAGCCGGTACATTTCATAGCGCTTAGTGACGTCACGCGGAACTTTAATGGCTATATCTTCATCAATTTTTTTTATATTGACAAAAGAAAAAATACGTGTCTAATATTTTTTTACAATCTATTTGACGATATAATTATATTTTTTTTTTTAGTTAACAAGTCTATTGTATACCTCCTCCGGTGGTTCTTCGGTCAAAAAATGGAAGGAAGTGGTGCTCTAAAATGCGTGACACAGCAAATAACTGAAAATTATTAATTCTGAAAATTAGTTCTTAATGGGGTATTACGCGTACTATGTCAATGCCTAAAACCTAGATCAATGCCTAAAACACATTTTGAGTGATTAACGACGTGATAATTACAACTAGTTTAAATTTAATGTAATGAAACACGAAACTAAACAGTCATTAGAACTCAACCGCACTCGATCTAGTACATTTGTCCAATGCGTCAGTTACATGTGTTTACATTTAATTCAAACAATGAATTTGAATTAACGCCGAATAATTAGTTTTAGATTATTATTTATTTGCTTTCTATCAGCGTTGAATGTAACGAATTATTTCGATGCTCGCTGTGATAAATTGTTTAATATGTCGATTTATATTGGCGACGATGCGATGCCAGCCAGCGACGCGGTAAATTATATTTCTGTAACTACAAATATTGTACTGTACGGTACCAGCCTTTTAAATAGCCCACTTCAGGACGTAGGTCTACTCACGAAGAGTGATTTGGCCATATCCACCATGCTGACGCAGCGCGGGTTGGTGGATTTACAAACGTCATCGATTTTCTTCTACGGACGTATGTAGGTTGTCTCATGATGTTTTCCTTCACCGAAAAGCCAGTGGTGTGAAATTCCGTACATAACTTCCAAAGAAACTCATTGGTACGGGATCCGGATATGAACCCACGTCCTCACGATTGCAGGGTGTTACTATCACCAGACCACCACGGCACAAATACTGCATACTTTCCTAACTATCTAACTCATTGTGTTACAAGCTGAAAGTGCTACTGGACATAGGCCACCCCTATGGATCTCTAATAAGACTGGTTGGAAGCGGCTTGCATCCAGCGCGATCCTATGGTCTTGATGAGGTCGTCTGGCCACTTCGTAGTTAGACATTCTACACTGCGCTTCCCGGTACGTGGTCTCCACTTGAGTATTTTTCCTCTTACTCTTACTTATTCCGGAAGACTGATAGTCGGTGGTATCGATAAATTCTATGTTTCCTGCCCACTGCATATTCAGCTTGCCAATCTTCTGGACTATGTCGGCAGCCATGGTACCACTTTTGGCTACTAAATATATGTATCATTGTTCACATCAATCATTACGTAGGTACTCGTACGTAATACTTAAACGTGTGGACAGAAATGACACCTCCAATTACAGTAGGTGTCTCATCTACCTACGCCACTAGTTCGTATCTGTCAACGAAAATTAATAGCAACGTAAAAAGCGTTCTCTCTATCAAATGCCTAAAGTGAAAAAGAAACAGAACCATGCTATTTAGCTAATATAATTACGATGGCGCCTCTGTAATCGGGTTTTTTGTCTGACCTTTGAACTAGGTATGTCCATTATTGTCCATGCCAAAAATCCGGTCAATTCGTTGCTCTATTATTGTCTGACCTTTGAACTAGGTATGTCCATGCCAAAAATCCGGTCAATTCGTTGCTCTATTATTGTCTGACCTTTGAACTAGGTATGTCCATGCCAAAAATCCGGTCAATTCGTTGCTCTATTATTGTCTGACCTTTGAACTAGGTATGTCCATGCCAAAAATCCGGTCAATTCGTTGCTCTATTCTTGAGTGAAGGAGTAACAAATTAACCAACACTTAATCAATTTTACGCATTATTAATTTTAAGTAAGGGAGTAAATATTTGCTTTACTCCCTTGATGTTTTAACCCGACTGCAAAGGAAGGGTATTGTTTTTGCGCGTCTCTTGTTTGTTTGTAAATTTCTTTATTCCCACGCCTTGATTATGAAGTCAAATATCTTCCAAATAGCTCGATAGATTTCAACAATTTAGGTACCTATCGTAAAATTAGTCTCCAAAACCCAAGTGTTCTCAGACAGGTATTTAAAAACAAAATGGCAGATTTTTAGCGCCAAATCGTAAGTAGTTAAATATATTTTTTAACCTAACCTATCGAGTAAGTTGTGTCATACCATTTTTTTCTAGCCAGGGGAATCTTTTATAAATACTATCACACCTCGAGGGCAGGCGAGTGGTTATGTAGGAGTCTCCGAAGTTGTGTCTTCCCTGGGTGTATCAACATAAAGAAAATTAAAACAAAAATATATTTGTCATGTATTTAAAACTCAGGAAGAATTATAGCCATTTGAATTCTTTTCAGTACTTTGCTTATCTGTAGATTTTTTTGCAGTCACTTTTTTAACTAAATTGTTACGTTTAACTTGTTAGTAACTTTTTCTATTTGTTTCTCTAACAGATACTAGTAATAGTCATCTAAAAGTCATGTCGCATCGACTTGTTGTTGATACTTGAAAGAGGGACAAACAAACCAACAGCCTTGCGCATTTATAATATTATTTGAGCTGTTTGATTATTACAAATTGCTTATTCATTCACGTTGAATTTCAACATCTGGAACGTTGCAAATTAATAATTCGTGGGATTATTTTGGACTGGAGTGATTGTGCACATTGTTTGGATGATAAGTCTAAAGGTGAAAGTTTAATGAAAGGTTAAGGATAATGTGAACGAAAATATTAAGAAAATTTGACTATGAGTCCAATAAATTATGTATTAAAAATGTCTTTCGTAAAAGTTTAAAATTGTCACATTAATAACTAATCGAATTTTTAACTGTGCTGAGTGCTAGTGGAGGTTTCTATTGTTGATGAATGAAGTGTAGTTATTATAAATTATGAATAATTATTTTTTGCAAAAAATGGCATGAGCGACTTCACCCGTGTACAGAATCATTACATAGTATAAAACAAAGTCGCTTTCCGCTGTCTGTCTCCATGTATGCTTATGTCTTTAAAACTACGCAACGGATTTTTATGCAGTTTGTTTTAATAGATAGAGTAATTCAAGAGAAATGTTTATATGTATAATACACCTGTGCGCAGCCGGGGCGCATCGCTAGAACGCAAATATTGTGCACGGATCGATGTAGCATTTTTCACATTATTGTTGATTTATCAAAAATGGCTCAGCCGATTTCGATGAAATTTAAATGAGACCAATTTCTAAGTATACTCTTTCCAATAAAATAGTTATTGAAATCGGACTACTGTAAAAAAAGTTATGCGTGGTTATACATAAAATATATATATATGTATATAAATATATATATATATATATATATATATTCGCGTCGAATTTATACCTCCTCGGGTGGTTCGTCGGTCAAAAAATAGAAAATAGTACAATCATTGGGTATTTTCACTTGGGAAGTTTTCCGGAAGTTTTGAAAATTGGCAATTTTATAGATTTTGACGTGCTCTTACTGAATATCACTTCGCCACCTCGTATCTTTGCCGCTAGCGCTGCCATATTGAAATAAAAATGGCGCCTAAAAGCAGTTTTTTGATAATAACTCCTTTCCGACGCATTTTACAGGAAGTCAACTTGTTTTTTCGTAGCTTATCAACAGAGTTGTTGAAACGGATATTATATTCTAATACATTTTCTTTTTTTCCTTTCTCTTTCATTTTCTTTTTTGAGTACTATGTATATTATATTGTACCTAGCATTTTTTTCTGTGTATAACAAAAATACAACCTTGAACTGCGTCTTAAATCCTACGTACCCAAAAATTTTGTCAGATTGTAGCTGGTAGAGTTTGTGTAAAAAGAGAAGCGTCGTAGATGAGGTCGCCCGTGTGCCATTTTACTAATTTTGTTACGTTGACAACACTGCTCTGTCATTGCTAGTACAACTAAAAGTGTCTGATTCTTGGTAGACACCAATTCCGTTTTCATCAGTACTCGCGTCTACTAAGTATAGTCGGTACCTTGGCTGCTGATTAAAATCTTATTGTTAGTTCACCGTAACGCCACGACGGTTCTCTTTTTGCACATACTCTAGAATGGTTAGTGGTAATTTAGAAACCAATACAAATCAGTAGTTTTTTTTTCGAAGTCAGAGTTGAATAAATACGAGTAAATAATTCAAAAGAACGATTGTACCGGATGTAATTATCAAAATTGCCATAGTGGTATTTTTAAAACTTCCTAATTTTCAAAGACTAAAAATATGCATTTTATTTCCTTTACTCAGAGATATTCTTGCGTTTTCTATAACAGCAATCGCCGTTAATCGCATCCGACGCTGTAACTTAATCTGAAATATAGATTTAGATTATTGATTTCAAACTCTAATAAGGCTAATAAGTGATAAACATGGAACTGCACTAACACGACAGCGTGTGACAGTGGCGCGGCAAAAATACTTTAAAAGTTTTATTGAGCTTTAGTCCCGAGTTCATCAACGCATGTTTAAGTTAATAAACGTGTGATTACTGTGTTGAAACAACGGTTAGTGCTTGATGAACACCAAAATTTTGTTAACAAGCCGTTAAAGAATTAACAAACTGTTAATAAATTAAATATACTGAGCGCCGCACAAATGAGAAGTTAGCCGCAGAGAGCTGCGCAAACACCAAAATATAGACGTTAGCGAGACGAGACGCCAGCGCACACCCGCCCGCCAACCTCGTGCCTCCCGCGCGCTCCCTACGCCCGAGCTCACTACTTCGCCATTTGTATAGGCATTGTGGACACATGCGTAATAATTAGCGAATCACGGCGAAGTGTCATTTGCGGCTAACTTCCCATCTTTCAATTTGTGTGGCGCTCACTATATCTGTTTGTGTACTTTTAGTAATCACAATAAGCGTCGGTGAACTCGGGTCTTAGGTACCTACTTTGAGAGCATGTTTGTATTTTCAGAGCTCCTTTTTTGATAAACTACTTTTATCACCTATTTTTTAAATTAAATATACTTGAACAAGCGATAAAAAATAAAAAATAATTTATAATGTCTTTGTCGGTAGACGTCCTACAGCTACACTACACTTTCACGTTGTGCGCTGTGGGCTTTTGGAGCTTTTAGCTAGAAATTCGATAACTTAAGTATGTGAACCACTCCCAATCTATCTCATGGAAGGTAGGCCTATGTTCTTCAGTTAGGTTCAGGCCTATGTTCAAAATCATTCCAATACAAATAATAAAATTGCCATACCCATATAGGGTCATATGTATCACTATACAAAACATGTTAACTAAGAACCGCATGTAAATTTCATGTTGCAATAAATAATTTGACTTTGACTGTGACTTTCAGTGAACAAGTAGAAACTGACAATTATGTATGATCGTATAGGTCGTATGGGTAGCTCTGGTGTCAGAGTTTTGAAGCCGTAAGAACGCTTCTGGCACAGCTAAACGGCTTTACAACGTAGACCTCCAATTTCACCCGAGCCATGGTGGTACACAGTTAGAATGACCAAGCCGAGCGATGCTCATCATCATTTCGTTTCAATGGCTAATTTGTATAGTTTTTAGGGTTTCGTACCCAAAGCGTAAAAAACGGGAACCCTATCACTAACAATCCGCTGTCCGTCCTTCTATCCGTCTGTCTGTGTCTGTCACCAGGCTGTATCTCATGACCCGTGATAGCTAGACAGTAGATTTTTTCAGAGATGCTGTATTTCTGTTGCCGCTATAACAACTAATACTAAAAACAAAATATAATGAATATATAAGAGCTCCCATAGAACAAACCTGATTTTTAGGCGTTTTTCGCTCGAAATTAATAACAGTAACAGGAAGATTCTTAAAATATTCACAGAATATTTTATAGTATGCTTACTTCAATATTTAATTATTAAATTAAAATAAAATAAATATTTCATTGGGGCTTCAGCGCAGTACTGAACCCTTCGTGCGCGACTTCGACTCGCACTTGGCTGAATATTTATATTTACAATATTTACATTACAAAGCTATGTGGTGTCTTAGAGATCAAAATCTGGCAACCTCGAAGATGCGGATCTTCGGTCGTCAGATTGAGATCAGTTTGGGTATAGCGTTAAGCGAGCGATGCTTAACTTCGTTGATTGCTAAGAACTATGACTTTGGTCGAACTATGGTATAAGCGGTACGCGGCCTATGTTATATTTGATCAGTAATAATGTATTATACCTTGTAAATTATTATTATTTTTTTTTTTTTTTTTTTTATTGAAAGACTACAAAACTGAATGAACATTTTAAAAAACATAAATAACTTACATAAAAATAATAGCTAACGAGCACATTCATTCTTCTAGGAGTAGTCCTAACATGGTTAAGTAATAGCTAGCTACAAGTTATAAACAAAGACGAGAAAACAAAAACAGATATGTTACTAGTATACAAACAGAAACTAAATTTTGATTTGTCTACCTAATCATTCTTATACAATATAAACATAATAATTAAAAATATATAAAATTAAGCTCGAACACAAAACAAATAATAAGTTAGAAATGCATAAAATACATTAAAAAAAAAATATATAAATATATATATATATAAAACAGAAAACACACAACTCATAACTTATGAGAACGTATCAAGATAACCCTACATCATTCCATTGCTCTAAGTAGGTTCAGTTTTAGAGAGGTCAACGAACCAAACCTGAAAATATCTATGACATCTTTAAACTTATCGTAGGAGTTGAACATACGGTATATTGGAGAATGCATAAGGAGATTGGTTCTACACCGTGGTCTAGCAAATGTAGGTTTATTAGCAGATAAATACGTTCCAGAACGAGGAACTTTGAGCATAACTCTTTCAAGGAGTTCGGGGCAGTCAACAAGGCCATGCAATATCTTATACAACATGACAATATCACTAGCCATACGGCGATTGGCAAGCGACATTACATTGTAATGCTGGAGTCGAGAATCGTATGATCTAAGTGATTTGCACAATTGATCCGTATACGTTATGTGGTAAAGAAACCTGGATTGGACCCTTTCCAGCCGATCAGCATGTACATTGTATACAGGATTCCAGACCACACTACAATACTCCAAAATACTACGAACTAGGCTATAAAAGAGTCTGATAGAGAGGAAGGAATTGCGAAATATTTTAGAGTGCCTAACAACAAACCCACCAATTTTCATAGATTTCTTTATCACATGGTCGTAGTGACTATGAAAGGAGAGCTTATTGTCCATCATCACGCCTAAATCACGAACACTATCGACCTCGCATAAAGGCTTGTTTTTAATTGTATAAGTTGCCGGAAATGGTGACTGTTTACGTGAAAACCTAATAAAGCAGCATTTGTCAACATTGAGTGACATATTGTTACTTGCACACCAATGGGTGATAGTATCAATGTCGGCCTGAAGGTCTTCGACATCTGTGGTTGTTTTAATGGTTTTATAGATCTTCAAATCATCGGCAAACATCCTGACCTCAGAAGTTAACAGTCCAGGCAAGTCATTAATAAAAACGGTGAATAACAAAGGCCCAAAGTGCGAACCCTGAGGCACACCGGACGGTACTCGAGACTCTAAAGACCTGAAACCTTTCACTACCACCAACTGCGAGCGCTTTTCCATATACGAACTCAGCCAGCGTAGAAGAGATCCATGCAAACCAGATTTCTGTAATTTATCAAGCAAAATATCGTGGTCTACTAAATCAAAGGCTTTACTGAAATCAGTGTATATTGCATGTACCTCCTCACCCTTGTCTAGACTTTCAAGAATATCTGTAACAAAGCTAACTAAATTCGTAGACGTGGATCTACGAGGTAGGAAACCGTGTTGGTCGCTGCACAAAAGATGGGAAATATGCCAGTAGATCTTTTTGATAACCAGTGACTCAAACAGCTTTGCAAACCCTGACAAGATGGATATTGGCCTATAGTTTTCCACAGACGCCAAATCTCCTTTTTTATGAATAGGGGTGATAAACGCCAATTTCCATCCCACTGGGAAGATTCCAGTTGAAAGAGAAGCCTGATATATTGTAGCTAAAGGCCACGCCAGATTATCCGCACATTTTTTTAATACAATAGATGGCAGCGAATCAGGTCCGGGTCCCTTAATTTGCAGTGATCCTAGAGCAATTTTAACTTCCCTTTCTTGAATAACAATGTTAGTTAAAGGAGGTATACCAGTTTTGCAATTTTCATCGGAAGCAGATCCACTAGGTTCCTTGGACTGATTGATCCTATATACAGAATTAAAGTGCTCCAGAAACAAATCACAAATTTCCTGTCCTCCGACAGCAGTTTTATCACCTAAAGTCATTTGATCTGGCAAAGAGCTGTTATTGGCTTTCAATTTATTCACATATTGCCAAATTAGCTTAGGCTTTTTCTTAAGTATATCTGAGGAAGATTTTTTGAAATTATTGAAACAATCAACCAGCAACTTGTCGCATCTCTTTCTACTAGATTGAAAGGCTAATTTGTCCTGCAGGTTTTTATACATTTTATACTTTTTGTGGTGCTTAGCTTTTTCTTTGAGACTCTTTATTAGAGGAATGGAGAACCAAACTGGATAATTATTATTCCTAGGCGGCAATAACGGAGTATTACATTCTACTATAGGCATCAAGACCCTATAAAATATGTCCACCATCTCATCGACGGTGCTACACTTCTCAAAATGCACATTCTAATCTATTTCCGACAGTTGTTGATTAATAATGACATAATTAGACTTATAAAAATTTAGTTTAGGTATTAGGTTCTTTTTCAGTGGCCTGGGGCTGTGAAGATTTACAGTAATATACAAAGAAGAATGATGTGGAAAATCAACCTTGACTAATGGATGATGGTTATCGCTAACTGATACATTATTGCAGCCCAAATTACTGAACGAGAGATCCAAAATACGATTATTTCCATTAAGCACACTGTTATGCTGTACAAGATCATTGAATGCCATTGCATCAGCCAAAAACACCTCCGCTTGTCCATTTCCATGTTGTGGAGCTAAGATTTTAGTATTTGGGTCACGCACCCAATTCATATTTTTCATATTAAAATCTCCTGCGATAAAAATCTTGAAATTAGGCATTATTTTGTTATTGATAATGTGACTAGTATTATCCCAAAAGCATTTAAGGTTTTCAAATCTGAGTGGTGATGGCAAATAAGTAGCACAAATATTTATAACATTGTTATCAGAAGCTGTCCCCAGTTTAAGAGTCAACCATAGATCCTCACACGAAGATTCCCATGAAGACATACGTAGTACGTTATACTTACGCAGTACACCTACCATAACACCCCCTCCACTTTGTTTAAAGGAACCACTTTCTGACCTATCCCGCCTAAATAAATTATATCTGCTGTCCAATAATTCGTTATCAAAAAAAGAATCATTTAAATAAGTTTCTGTGATTAAAATAATATCATAGTTCTCCGATAATGCGTTCATATATAAATCCTGGAATTTGGTTCGTAGACCCCTCACATTCTGATAGTAAATTTTTAATTGGACCTTAGTGACGGTTTCATAAGGATTTAACAAAATCCAAATCCTTTATGTGAACAGGCTTAGATTTGATGTCCCTGCGAACAAACACACGTCCGTTGCGGACCCACACAAATCGGTAGCCCTTCTCAGCGGCGGCCGCTCTTGTGGCAGCATGAAGCTTTTTATTTGCCGGCGAAAGGTGTTCAGCCACATATATGGGGCGCTTTTCTCCTGACATTTTTATGTGTGAAGTATTCAACTTGTTCTGTTCGTGGCACCTGTTATAGCTTGATACGCGAGACATTGACATTGACATACGCGTAATGACTCACGCACATCAAGTACCATATCTCTTATAGTCAAAATGTTTTGTTCACAATGTTGTACTTCATGCTCATGCATCTCGACCATGAAGTAAAGCATTGTGTACCGAACATTTTGACTATAAAAAATATGGTACGTAAAAATATGGTGGTAAAATACGCGTATGTCAATGTCAATGGCTCCCGTATCAAGCTATGTTTTACAAGGTATAATACTGAAAAAAGGAGCTTATTTCAGTATTATACCTTATTCTGAAATGAAAAATTAATCATTGACATGTTCCAGGCGCTATATGCTACTCAAATGTAATATAGTAGTAAATCTTGCAGCATAATCGCGTTCGAACTTGCTCCTCCAGTTTAAAGTTGCCAGTAGAAGTTCACGGCCGCGCTTCCGTCAAGCGCTATCTAAGGCCTCCGGTTAGACGATTAGTTAAGGCAAAGTTCATCGATCAGTTAAGGGGAAGCTAATCGCTCCGCTTTAGCGTATTTAGAGCCCCTTAACTAGAGAGGAATTTACTAGGCGTGTCTTTGGTCGCAATAAAAAACGTCTTGAATATGTTGACGAATGGCATCCGTTGAATACAAGCTGTCCTTCCAGGTGAACATAACTTGTATGCTTGAGCTCTTTAAGTGGTTGATATACTCGTATCTATCAGTTACTAAAACGGCGACTTGAAAGGAAATTGGCACCTAATATATTTATTTATTTCAGCAAAACACATAGGTACAATTAGAGTGTATGTCTAATTAGTTACATGTCACCCTGTTACATAGGGCATGGCTGATTTTAATCATTCAGAATACACTGTATTGTAGTTATATACACTTAGTAGTATTCTAATAAGGACGTAACAATTTTCTCGTAATGTAAGACTAGGATTATTCAACATTGTCTGAATAATAATTCGATTTTTTTTTTAAATTACATATGTGGAACTATACTTGAGTAATTTACTTAAAAACTAGGTAAACTTATAGCCTAACACAATAATATTTATGCTGTTAGACCAAAGCTGAGATCAGAATTTATCATTTAAAAAGTCACTTAAGTCATAATAGCATTTTTGTATTAGAAAGTGTCGTAGTTTAGTTTGAAAGGATTTGTCTAATATAGTAAATCTCATGTATATTTGGTAGGTCTGAGAATATGTCTGATGTTATATTTTTGTACCCCTTGCTCACTGACTATGTGACTATATTAATTTGGTCTCGTAATCAATTTTTTTTGGTAAGAGAGTCCATTTTTGGTAATCAAAATATTTGTTATTATTTTATACTACGGGACTAATCGCGCACTAAAATTACGAGATAAATAAATACCTCCTCATCCCGACGTTTCGGCCGAGTTGTATCGACCGTGGTCACGGGTAGACTGTCAATCTTATTTACCACGGGTAGACTGTCAGTCTACCCGTGACCACGGTCTATGCAACTCGGCCAAAACGTCGGGATGAGGAGGTATTTATTTATCTCGTAATTTTAGTGCGCGATTAGTCCCGTAGTATAAAATAATAATGTGTTCAAATCGCGAAAGTTTAAAAACAAAATATTTGTTGTCTTAATATTATTACAATTGGCGTGGTGACTGGGTAAAAAATAATAATATAATTAGTCTGAGTTTGATTATCAAAAAATAATGGACACGTATTTTTTTTGTCAATCAAACAACAAATGGCAAAAATAAAACTTGTCAAAGTTTGGGAGTGGGGGTCGTGACGTCACCTCTCTTACAGAAGTCTATTCATTTGTATGGCACTTTTGACGTCACACGGATCTTTGACGGGCTATATTTTTATCAAATTTCGATTAATTTACCAAAGAAAAAATACGTGTCTAACATTATTTGGTTTGGATTTGGACTAATCAAATTTTTTAGTCATTTGTTGCTATTGTTGCTACGGAACATTGATATATGCTACGCTTCGTAGCGGCTACAAGCGTAGCACATGGCTGCGATACATATTCCAATCGGCAGTGTAGTGTGCTAAAATCATTAATTCTTTTAGAGTTCGTTTTTAGAGTTCCGTACCCAAAGTGTAAAAACGGGACCCTAAGACTCTGTTGTCCGTATGTCTGTCTGTCACCAGGCTGAATCTCATGAACCGTGGCAGCTAAAACGTTGATATTTTCACAGATGACGTATTTCTGTTGCTTCTATAACAAAAAAGACTAAAAACAGAAAATAATAAATATTTAAGGGCATATAAAGACAATAATATATATTCCCATACAATAAACCTGAATTATTTGCCGTTTTTGGCTCGCTATCAATAACGGTAGCAGGTAGATGATTGAAATATACTTACACAGAATATTTATTTTAATTTTTACTTCAAATAAATAGTTAAAATAAAATAAAATTAATGTCTAAGGGAATACGATAATGTTCAATATTAAAATAAATAATTAAAATGAAATATATGAAGGGGGGCTTCCATACGGTACGGACCCTTTGTGCGCGAGTCCGACTCGCACTTGGCCGATTATTTTTACCGACTACCATAAAGAAAAAAAAAATAGTACGAAAGGGCATCCCAAAGTGGTCCCTTTTAAATTTTATCAGACGAACTTATAACCTCCTCCTTTTTGGAAGTCGTTTAAAAATAGAATCTAATATTCAAAGAGAGAAAAATATATTAGACTTTTTCTAACAACGTATCTAAAATGATTAACTAAGAAGTGTTCTCCGTAATAAGGAGTAGCGTTCTAAAGAAATTTAGATTCTCGCTAGCCCAGGAGCGGGGAAGTTAATTAAGTAAGAACACTTCTTTACTCGCTGAACGCTTGTAGTGTAAGAGCTATGGACCGTCTTGCAAAAGGTGCTTCAGAATTAGTTGCTTCATTAACCGACGCAACAACGGAGGAGGTTCTCAAGTCAACGCATTTTTTTGTGTGTGACCACGCATAACTATTTTCACAGTAGTCCAAAAATTCTTTTATTGTTTGGTAGATCGTACTTCAGAAATATTCTCGTTTGAATTTTGTCAAAATCAGCTGAGCCATTTTTGATAAGTTAACTAACTATAGAGTGAAAATTATTATATCGATCTGTGTGAATTATTCGAACTCTGTACACAGTTTAAGTCGGTTATGCAGTTTTTGGCGAAAAATAATTTTATTCTTCTTGTCGTTATATAATTTTGTCTACTTTGAGACAATTTGACAGTCATAAAAAATCTATTAAGCTGGTAATGAAACGCTTGTCCTAGACCTGTCCAGATAAAACACACAGAGAGACAAAGATATAGGGACACAGGACTTACTCTAGATACTTAGGTTTAAAGGTTTAAAGTTCGCAATAACACTGAGTCACGTTCACGTCGACGTAGGTACGGATAGAGCACGGAGTATATAACTGGAGGGAGAGCTTCTTACGGCGGGCGGACCCTAAAGCACAGGTAGGCGGAGGCTTCAACAGAGACGGGCGAAAGCTCCCGCGCCGCGGTTTAAGAATTCCGCAGGCGCTCTCGCGAGCAGTAGTTGGTAGCGGGCCGCGATGACAGCGCTCTGGATCTGAATCTGGAAAGGGTATATTTTAGAAGAAAAATCAAGCGGTTTATGTAGGCCGCGTTTTCGGACCATCCAGACTGTAGAGGCCCTGAGGGTGGCCAGCGTAAGCACCTCCCAAGAAGAAGAAATAACAAAATCAAAGAAAACGATCCATCTTGGACCAAAGTTGGCTCTAGACTGACTGTGTCAATCAGAATAATTAGAATTACAAACTGAAAGATTCAGATTTGTAATACGAATCAATCAATTTGACTGCCTCGGTGGCTCAGTGGTTAGTGACCCTAAATTCTGAGTTAAAGAGGCGTGGGTTCGATCCCCACCCAGGGCAAATATTTATGTGATGAACATAGATGTTTGCTCTGTGTCTGGGTATTAATTAGTTACTATCTATTTTTAAGTATGTATTTAAAATATGTATTTGTATATATTAGTCTCTGGCAGCCATATCACAAGCTTTGCTTAGTTTGGGGTCAGAGCCCGTGTCAGATGTCCCAAAATATTTATATTTATTTATTTATTAATTATTTTTAACGAGGTTTCTATCGAAAATGTAGGAAAATGTTAGTTTTCTTACAAGCTATGTTGTAATATTAAAATATAGTGAATATACATTTATGAAAGTTTTAGCCATCACTGTCATTAGCCTTAATCGAACTACTCCTACCAAGGCCTATACCTATCATCATCATTTCAGCCATAGGACGTCCACTGCTGGACATAGGCCTCCCCTAATGATTTCCAATAAGACCGGTTGATAGCGGCTTGCATCCAGCGCGATCCTGCGGTCCTAATAAGGTCATCCGTCCACCTCGTGGGTGGACGACCTACACTGCGCTTGCCGGTACGTGGTCTCCACTCGAGAACTTTTCGACCCCATCGGTCATCAGTTCTCCGCGCTATGTGCCCTGCCCATTGCCACTTCAACTTGCCAATCCGCTGGGCTATGTCGGTAACCTTGGTTCTTCTACGGATCTCCTCATTCCTGATTCGATCTCGCAGAGAAACTCCGAGCATAGCCCTCTCCATGGCTCGTTGGGCTACTTGGAGCTTACTAATAAGACCCATAGTGAGAGACCACGTTTCTGTGCCATAAGTCATCACTGGCAACACACACTGGTCGAAAACTTTCGACTTGAGGCACTGAGGTATGTCAAACGAGAAGACGTTACGCAATTTCCCAAACGCTGCCCAACCGAGTTGGATTCGGCGATTGGCCTCTTTCTTGAAGTCGGACCTACCTAACTGGACTACTTGTCCTAGGTAGACGTACGAGTCAACGACTTCAAGAACCGAGTTTCCAACTGAAATAGGGGTGGGTACAACATGAGAATTACACATGACCTTTGTCTTGTCCATGTTCATTTTAAGACCCACCTGTTGAGAGACTCGATTAAGGCCTTCGAGCATCGTGCTTAGTTCTTCCATCGACTTTGCCATGACCACGATATCGTCGGCAAATCGAAGGTGAGTGATGTATTCGCCATTGATGTTGATGCCGAGTCCTTTCCATTCCAGGAGCTTAAAGGCGTTCTCCAGAGTAGTAGTGAACAGTTTCGGAGATATTACGTCTCCCTGTCTTACGCCTCTCTTCAAAGGGATCGCCTTGGAGCTCTCTTCCTGTACTCGAACCGACATAGTGGCGTTATTATACAAACACTTCAGCGTACCGATGGTCAATACGGCATCGTTGAAGAGACTCAAGCACAGCCCATGTCTCAACCGAATCAAAGGCTTTCTCATAGTCCACAAACGCCAAGCAAAGTGGCAGGTTATACTCCTCGGTCTTCTGTATAACCTGCCGCAGCGTATGTATGTGGTCCATGGTTCCAAAGCCCTTCCGGAAACCGGCTTGTTCGGGAGGCTGGAAGTCATCAAGCCTGCGTTCGAGACGATTCGTAATGACCCTTGAAAACAACTTATAAACATGGCTCAGAAGTGAGATGGGTCTGTAGTTCTTCAATAAGGTGTTGTCACCTTTTTTGAAAAACAACACCACCACGCCTCTGTTCCACGCTTCTGGCGTTATGCCCTCGAGGACGACGGTGTTAAATAGCTTCTGAAGGACTTTTAGTACCGGCGTTCCACCCGCTTTCAGAAGCTCTGAAGTGATTCCGTCGTCACCCGGCGCCTTATTGTTCTTAAGTTGGTTCAGGGCCATCCTAATCTCGTACAGGCTAATGTCCGGGATGTCTTCGGTGAAGTGTCGGGTCAGCTTGGCTCTTGGGTCTTTGGCCGCGCTGTTTACAGGCTTTGCTACCGAGGCGTATAACTGTCCGTAAAACCTTTCGATCTCCTGCAATACCTCTGCCTTGGTTGACGCTATACTGCCATCTTCTCTCTTCAGCTTTATCGACTGGCTTTGCCCAATAGAAAAATGCCTCGCGAACACTTTGGAGCCTTTGTTCCGCTCTATTGTCTCTTTAACATGTTTAGTATTAAAGAGACGAATGTCGCACCGCACCGATTTTGAAATCTGTCTATTGAGCCGCCTGTATGACTTTGCATCATCGGAAGACTGCAGTCTTAGCGAGCGTCGTTCGGCCATGAGATTTAGAGTATGATCGGAGAATTTCTGAGGTCTATCTGAACGGCGGGGTCTAAAGAATTTAGAACCCACCGTTTGGACAGTTTCTACGAGCCCGTTATTGATCTCGTCCACTGACGCAAAGTTCTCCAGGCAAGCAAAGCGATTTGAGAGCTCGAGCTGAAAGTTCTCGGGGTTTTGTATGTGGGCACGAGAAGGTCGGAGCGTAGACTGTATCAGACGGGACCTTTCGAGTTTGACGTTGATATTCAGTTTGCCTCGGACGATTCGGTGATCACTGCCGGTTTTTACCCTGTGGATCACGGAGACGTCGTTGAATATCCGTTTTTCACTAGTCATGATGAAGTCTATCTCATTTCTCGTGGTACCGTCGGGACTCATCCAGGTCCATTTCCTGCGAGGTGGCTTCTGGAAGAAAGAGTTCATCATGAAGAGTTGCTCTTTCTCCAGAAAGTCTGCCAGCATGTGGCCCCTGGGGTTCCGTTGCCCAAATCCAAATTGCCCCACTCTCAACTCATCATCGCTTTTCTTGCCCAACTTTGCGTTGAAATCTCCCATAACAACCGTGAAGCGGGTCTTAGACGTATGTATGGCCCGACTTACGTCCTCATACATAGCCTCCACTTCATCATCTGGGTGTGACGAGGTCGGTGCGTATACCTGGATGACCTTCAACAAATATCGTTTGGATATTCTGAGTATCAGGTATACAACCCTGCTCGACACACTTTCGATGGTAATGATGTTGTTAACGAGAGACTTGTGAACGAGAAAGCCGACACCACCTTGGGACCGTTGGTCACCTTCCCGGTAGTACAGTAGGTTGCCGGATTTCAGGGTTATCGTGTCCTCGCCCTCTCTACGGACTTCAGATAACCCCATAATATCCCATCGCAACCTACCCAACTCTTCTTCCAGTTCCGCAATCTTCTCATCAGTCCTCATAGTGCGCACGTTATATGTTGCCAGGGCCAGTCGTCTTCGGTTAGGGTGGCAGCCGGATCTCTGCCGGGGATTCTTAGCACCCCTTGCTCCGCCGTTACCGTGGTCGCTGCCGGAACCAGGACTAGCGGAGCTGCCGGGGACTGGGGGCCTGGTTTTATTTTGTGCTATCATATTAGGGGGATTTTGCCCATAATTGCCGCGCTGGGCAAGCGTGTTGGCAATCGCAGGGCGTAGCTCTCGCGACGAGGATGCTGCTGCCCATCCCCGCCCTGTTGCATTTTAGCTACGCTGTTCTGGATGGTTATACCGCCAACTGTCGGTTCCGTAGTACCTCAGTCGGCTCTTACGACACCTGGTACAAGAGGGGGGTGCTATTCTACTCTGCCGGCACCCCACGGCCAATACCTATAGGCCTTGTTTTCTTTATGACATTTTTCCTTTTCCAGCTTATCGCATTTGCGTAGACTCGATTAAAATAAAAATTTAAATATACTTTTAAAACATTGTTGAGTCATTTACAAATATATTTTTAAATATTATAATTTATAGCATATTAAGGAAAATAATACCATAAGAATACGTAAAACCTTCATTGAGACTACAAAAACTGCGCCTAATAACGACACTAATTACTTCATTCATTTCATTACTTCATTTATAGAAAGTTGCAGACTATGTAACGCTTAACATCCTAGCGCCTAAAGACAGGCTCCTAGGTCGACTTATCAAAATAGATTGTGTATTATTTGAGATGGAGTATGTAGGCCTAGAAGATACCTATTCACTCTCGACTTGAAGATATCCAAATTGTAATTGTCAGGAAACAATGACGGAGGTAGGGCATCCCTGGCGGTCCGCATTATGAAGGAAGAAGCGAATCGCTTAATACGAGCAGGTGGTACGTCGAATATGTAGGGATGGTATTTATGCGACTTCCGGCTTGTTCTGTTGTGAAAAGAAGATGAAGGAATTAGGTCGTGGAGTTCGAACGCACACTCGCCGAAAGCGAGCCTATAGAAAATTGCCAAACACGCTACTTTACGCCTGTGTTCCAGGCTTTTCAGTTTGGAAGCGATAAGCTTACTATCCGCGATTATCCCCAATTTACTTTGGCTGCTCATAAAATAAGGCCCATAGCTCTCCGACTATTTCTTTGTAAAAGCGGAAACCTCGTGGTTAGCCGTAGCTCTAGTTTTTCACGTCTCAGTCACTTGACAGTGAATGAAATTAAAAATGCACTCCTTTATTTTTTAATAAAATGAAAGCGTTTTAATCAACGGATGTGTACTTTTTTAATTTGCGTGGCGCGAACAGTGCTGTACTTGCATTTGCGGCTGGGCGGTTTATTTGTTAAGTAGATAAAGGATAAAGTTACACGGAACTTTGGTTAAAAGTGCTAGAAGAGTACGCGTGGATACGATACTGTGAACTCTCAACTGAATTCGGCGAAATTCAATGAACTTGATGTGAACGTAGTTCATACTTAAGGTTACCCCATAAAATTATTGCACTTTTCAAATGACATTTCGATTATAACAAACCATTACAACATGGTAAAGTACTGAACGTGAAGTCCTAAAACACTTTACGCCTTTTCACTGCAATATCACCTGTCGCCCTTGAATCCCTTAAAACATACTATCTTAGACTTTGTATGCATATATTTTATATTTATATTTATATATATTTATAATTATGCGATAAGTTTCAGATGTATCAGAACACTCTAAACGTAACGGATCGAGGCAAGCGCCACCATTGTCCGGAGAATCTTACCACCGCGAGCTAGGAATGGGCGCTCGTTTACTAACGCCTTCTAGTTTTGTTTGGCGGAACTACGGCAATGCTTTGGAATATTAAACACACCTATTGTAAGGGGATGCGCCTGCTTCTCCTAATTCAGTTAGTGGTCGATCGTGGGCGTATTATAAACTCTGTAATAGGAATGATTACACATTTAATCCAATCGTTATTAATATTAAAAGATACGGTCGCGCGCCATTGCGCATTCCCTGTTCAAACTGTAGCGTCGCTAGTGTTGTGCGCGCGTCCGTCGCGCGTTAGTGTTGTATCGCTACCGACGATACTATACGATTCGAATAGTCGAGTGTGCGGCTAACAATATACAGATAATACTCTGATAACATATATTAATATAAATATTATTATTAAATACTACGGGACTAATCGTACACTAAAATTACGAGATAAATAAATACCTCCTCATCCCGACGTTTCGGCCGAGTTGCATCGACCGTGGTCACAGGTAGACATTATATTTATCTCGTAATTTTAGTGCGCGATTAGTCCCGTAGTATATAATAATAATGTGTTCAAATCGCGAAAGTTTAAAAATAAAATAAATATATCTTAAACATGTATTTAAAAAAAAACAATATACAAATGAACATAAAAAAAGAAAAGCTCTATCTAAATACCTAATGTCACCAAAAGTGTTACAGCCGTTTCCGAGATCCAACTTTCAAACAAACAAATAAATATACAAACAAATGCACTGAAATAGAAATAATTTATTGGCCTTATAACACTCCGTCACATTAGGCAAGTCAATTTACAAATTATTCATGTCGATAGTACTTACATAGCTAAAAAATTAAAAAATATTATTGTATTAAAATCATTACAAATACTAGATCCATAGTTACAAATATTAGAATTTGAATACACTATATAATACAAAAAAAAAAAAGAATATACCAACTGATTAATATCAATAACATACGATACACAATCAATAGAATTATCATTCATTCGTATTGCAGAATGAATACTTTGTCAGGCGCAGTCGCATAAACTCATTTAGTGAATAAAAAGGGTTGGATTGGAAGAAATCTTTAATCTTTCTGCTGAATTTGTTTGTTTGTAAGGCGGTTATGCTTCGTGGTAATTTATTATAAATGCATATTTTAGTATAAATGCCTTGTTTTTGAACCTTAGTTAATCTAGTGAATGGTTTTTGCAATTCATCATATTCTCGACATTTACGAGTGTGTTGATTTTTATTTTTATGTAGGTTTGATTTTTCTTCATGTATCTCTAAAAGGCTTTTGTAGATATATAAAGACACCGCTGTCATTATTTTGATTTTGATTTTTATATTGACTTGCTCGTTGCTCGTCTCTATGCACAGATGATAGTATTTAATAAAACAGAATTCGTAATGCCCATTTGGCAAGTTGTAAAATACATTCTAATTTTAATAAACCACAAAAAAGAGTTAGATACAATACTATTTTGCGATTCCAGGATTGGTCCCATTGTAATAGTTAGGTCATCTTATCTTGAGCTACTAAATTATTTTGCTCTTAGGACCTAAGAAGTAACTTACTAATAGCCCTATATAACTGTCTATGCAAAAGTTTATCTTCTCGTTAAAACATTTCTGATACTCGTTCAATAATCAACGAACACGAAGCACTTTGTATGGAGCTACTCCGCACACGAAGGTTACCGAGTCGACCTCCACATTGCCTTTATAGCGCGCCAGGAGCAGATTTTAAAATGTACTCGTACACCCGCAGATGTAACTGTCGTGTGTCGGTTTGCGCAGGTGCTGGTTCCACTGACAGCGGGATGGCTTAGTACCGCCATATTGGATTTAGAACGAAGTAATATTAATTTTCTTTTTAGCAAATTCTTTGCATATGGTACCTACTGGCATTGTGGAGGTACTCAAAACATGAACTATTCCGCCATCTTGGGTCGTCCGCCATATTGGATTTAGAATGTCGTATGTAAAATTTTATGTCATTCGGTTAAGAATGGTTTAATCATACAAATATTTGCATGTTAAATAGAAGGCTGTAACAAAAAATAACGAACACAGAGCACATTGTGTGTAGCTACTTCGCACACGCAAGTAGTCGAGTCTTCACATTGCCTTTACGGCGCGCCGGGAACAGATTTTAAAATGTATCTACTCGTACACTCTCGTGCGTCGGTTTGCACAGGAACTGGTTCTAATTCGATTTAAACTGAATTGGAATATAACATGGTGACTTCATACTTGAAATATTTTTATTTTTTGTTTTCTTCTCAATAAACTTTCATTCGATAGGTAGTCATACTGTGAAGGTGCTCAAATCATTAACTGGTCCGCCATCTTGGGCCATCACCATATTGGATTTAGAATGTCGTTTTAGCTAATCACGCATTGTCATCCAAAGTAAAAGTGTATGCTACATTTTATTTCAATCGGTTGATTCAGTTCAATTTGGATCGGTTGAGCCAGTTAAATAAATTATTGTTTTAAATTTTGTGTGTTATGACTGTGTGTAGCTACGAGTACTCTGTGAGTCTGTGTACACAGGTTGCTAAATCGGTCTTGGCCTCAGACCACCAACTCGCCTGTTGGTAAGCGAAAATGGTCGAAAATGAAGCATGCAAACTTAGAAATATCTATTCACAATTTCATTAAAAAGATATTTTTGTCATAAACATTTCAAAAATTCGTCGCGGATGCAGGACTCGAACCTTGCGTCTTCGGAACACTAGCCCGACGCTCTGCCCAACTGAGCTAATCCGCAATACTGCCTACACGTCGAATTTTGTGAAGTGTTTATCATTTTAACCAACTTATAGCGTTGGAAGCGCCACCTGTGATACCCGTATTAGACAGGTTATCACTCAATTGAAGTTATAAGAACTTCTGTATATTGGCTGAATTTTTGAAATGTTTATCACAAAAATAACTCTTTGAGATAAACCTAGTGTGGGATGCACTATAAAATTAAAATCATTTCATTCATTAAAAAGCTTTGAGATTATATCTCTTAGTTAAAAACTCTCAGTCAAACAGGAAAACCGACAGTCTATTACATTCCCTCGCTGCACGGACCAGCAATGTTGAGTCAAAATGGCTTTGTACGTATCGAAGGATTTTTTTTTTATTTCGTGTAGGTTTGCGTTTGACTACATACTGCCTGATGTTGAGCAGATATGCGGTCTAGGGTGTAGCACGCTTACCTAGAAGATACCTATAGTGTAATAGTGTAGAGTTGGCAGAGGCGCCTTAATGCTTTAAATATTAGAGTTAACAAAATGTTTTCCGCTTTCAACTGGCCACACCTTCACAATTACACACCTTTGATGTGTGAGCCGGAGAGAATGGTATAATGGAAGTGAAAATATTTCGCCGACAATTTGTCTCTCCTGATGGATAGCTATGAGAACGTGTACCCATTAGTACACCATACATGTGTGTGTTTACCAGCTCACGAATAAAAGAACCCACTCATGTGGTTCTTTATTTAAAGCAAAGGATACCTACGGGCAAATTACTATACGCATGGTCAACTTATTTTCATATTACTCTAATGCAGGGAAAACCTCTTTCCACCAATATTCACGCATTGCGACGTCACTTCCGAACACTGCCGACATTTTTTGATAAGATTTTAGATTTTATTTTCATGGGGTAATCGAGTGCAAATGAAATAAAAATGATCTATGATTGTAACTGTAACCCTATTATTTAATTCTATGAAATAAATGGCCTTGTAATAATCTAATAATAGGGCTATTTAATAATATCTATAAAATATAATAAATTCTATTAAGTAGTTTTTTTTTGTAGAAGTGTAATCAAAAGCATTTTATTTTAATTGTTTTGAGTATCCACAATTTCAACTGAAGTATATTCACCAATAAAACAACAAACTTTATATCATTTGATTCAGTTTCTGCGATTCCAATATACCATATAGTGCAGTGGAACTCGGTAGAACTGTTTTATACTTTTTCTACGAACCGTAATGGGTCTGTAACTTGGTTATTAGAACTTCGTAGAGCAGTCTTATTTGTTTTTAATGTATGATGTTAGTGGAATTTTTAGCGAAATTAGTTTTTGAGTTGTTTGCGGTTACGAGTACTGGCCTTTTTAGAATTTTTGAAACTCCTACCTCACTTAGTGGAATTGATGCATCATGTGTTCAAGTTGGTTTCTTTTTAAAAAGAGAGTTTGTGGTTTCTGTTATACGCTGCACCAATATCTAATAGTTCACCGAGAACATTAGGGGGTAACTAAAACCACCGCAAAAACAACTTTACTTAGGCACCAATCCCTGTCCCTAGTAATAGTAGTAGTAGTAATAATCAGCTGCCCCTTAGAAAATTCAGTGTCGACAAAATGTAAACGAAATAGCTTGTTTGTGTTTCTTTAATGCTGGTTTGGCTCCATATTAAAAGTGTTCTTAATGATGATTTGAATCGCCCTCTTATTACGTACTACACCGTTTTTGAATAAATCTGTTTAAATATGGGCTACCATCGGATAAAATTGCACCATTAATTTGGAAAACAAAACAAAAATACCAAGTCAATGCAACGCATCGCAATCCACAGCAAGGATTGTTGTGCTTTTTTTTAAAACAAGGTTTTACTGATTAGTACTTGCCAAGACGAATCAAACGAGCCGAAACTCGATGGGATTGCATCGTTTCGTTACGGAGTTCCTAGAACCACCTTCCAGCTCCATCATCATATGCTGGTTACCATTGAAAGACAAACTACTCGTCAAGACGATTCAACTGAGCCCAAACTCGATGAGGTTGTCGTTTCATTGCTAAGTTCCTTTGGCCACCTTCCAGCTCCATCATCAGATGACATGGTCAGCAACTCAGCACCAATATTACATAGTCATGCAATTTACACATGTATGCAAAATTTCAGCTCAATCGGAAACCGGGAAGTGGATAAAGGTGATGTCCACAAGTGGTATAAAATTCAAAGAAAAATCAAACCAAGATGATATATCCATTATTTGAAAGCTTCATTTATGGGCTTCTCAAAAATATTTAATTTAGATTTTTTTATCCCTCCATTTTTTTTTATAAGAGAAAAATAAATTATATGAAAAATAATAATACAGCTATGTATTTTTTCTAGTTTAGCAATAATAAAGTGCTTCTATCGTTATTTTACTTGCATTCGTCCTCATTTATATCTTAATTTGCTAAAATAAAAAATTACAACCTACCAGTGTGACCAGTTAGTAGATACAATGTGACAAAAAAAAAACACTTAAAAAGTGTGTCTAATGGGTAAAAATGCTTTTATATAACTATTTGGAGGTTACTTAATCAGGGTTGATAGAGATAAACTACCTATTGAGCCAAATATATTTATTTATCCTAATAATTACAAAATTAATTTAAAAAATTCGAAAGCCTCTTTTTTATTTTTAACAGTTGTAATAGACTCAGAAAAATATTAACTTTGTCGAAATGTAACGAGTGTTGTGGTTAGAATTTTTGATTATTATTATACCAGCCTCCATACATTTTGTGGACATGTCCTTTAACTTGCAAGATTTCATTACAGACAGACAACGGGACAAGTGAAGTGAAACTAAATAAAAGCTATCTTTGTGATAAGCATTTCAAATTTTTTTTAAATAAAAGCATGTATAAAAGCTGTTATTTTTGCAACGATGCAATTTCAAAATCGGCGGTCATCCCGCAAAAGTTTTCGAATTATCTACTACGAATATTTTAAATCTATAACTTATCTATCAAGGGTCGTGTTAGAAAATGCGTACATAATTCGTTCTTTATTTCAATACCTACCTAACCTAATCATAAAGTAAGTCTTCAGAGACAACTTAGATTATTTTTACTCGCATAAAGTTTAGCCAATTTCGCTTCAATTCAGATAAAACAAATTAGATTTCATAAAACTTTTTCACTCTAGATTTTATTTACAAACTTTTAATACGTTCCCAATTTCAAGAGTACGTTTCAATCGTAAAATGAATATTTCGCGTGTTTAGTGCTACCTTTATTGTGTTTAACAGTAAAAATGCTTTTTACTGTTAAAACCTCACCCCGCTAATTTTCGTGGGGTCAGAATAATTAAAAAAAAAATACTTGAGTTTCCTTCAGGCTATGTACAAAAATAGGTTACAAAGTTGCATTTTATTAACTAAATAGTTAGAATTACTATAATATTATAATTCATAAAGTTTTTAAAATGTGCATTAATGTGAACCCTATATTCAACGTCACTTACCATCAGGCCAGTTGGTGGTCAAGCGCGAACTTATTCGCGATAAAAATAATCCCATATTAGGGAGAGGATAGAAGAATTCCTCTAATTATTCCATAGGAGAATTATTATACCGTGGGTGGCCTTCCAAGGTGGCAAGTTGAAATGGCAATGGGCAGGGCACATAGCGCGGAGGACTGATGACCGGTGGAGTCGAAAAGTTTCCGAGTGGAGACCACGTACCGGCAAGCCCAGCGTAGGACGTCCACCCACAAGGTGGACGGATGACCTCATTAAGACCGCAGGATCGCGCTGGATGCAAGCCGCTTCCAACCGGTCTTATTGGAGATCCATAGAGAAGGCCTATGTCCAGCAGTGGACGTCCTTTGGCTGATGGATGGATGGATGGATGGATGGGTGGCCTTCCGTAATATTATTTGGTTAACAATAGTTACCTGTATTCTAGTGAAACGTAAAATCTATGATGTAGAACGTGCATTTATTCCTTTCATGTCCATCATTTGACATATCTGGATTCCTTAGAGTATACAAAAATCATCTTTTACACAAATTATTGCACTAAAAAGGTTGGTGAAATTACCTCCTTGATCAGCTGCAATGCTAGATAGCCGAAAAGCTCACACACGATGAGCGATGTTGCCTTTGGTTGATTTATTGAAGTGAAACTTCTAATGCGAGTCCCGAAAAGGTTGCGTTAAACGTTTAACGCTACCATATGAGAGCAATGTTACGTTAAAGTTTCACTTCCTCCGCGCGGAGGGACTTCACGCACTATTTTTTTTAGTTATTAGACTTTATTCATAAACTTTAACATAATATCAATACCAACAATTCAACATTTCTAAAATAACCCACTTCAAAAACATATTCTGAGCGCTTTACGATTTTTCGCTCAGTATATTTGTACGGCAACTCATAAAACTTGACTTAGGCCACTGCTTAGGCTCTTGAGATATATTGGGGAGGTGATATTGAAAATCGGAGTTGCTCGCCCCAGTATTTGAAGATCACTTCAAGCCATATGAAAACGTCGGGAATTGAAAATGCGAGAGCGAAGCGTGTGGTTCCTGGACGTCGGATTACTTTAACCATCATATATTTTTAGAAAATAAAAATCGGCTTAACTTTTCGTTTATGACATTGTAGCGTTCGTATAAACATCAGGCGGCGGTGTTATTCATCTCATTACAAAACAACACAGCAACATAATGTTTAAAAATATACTCAAGACCCTTCTCACACGAGTCGACGACTACAACTAATCTAATTGGCAACGTATACTGTCAACAATATGCATGATGGCTATAAAAATGTAATTAGTCCTTCAGATAGACTATCAAACAAATTGGAGAAGAATTTTTTCTTTTGTCATTTAAACAAAAATTGATGAAAAAATAGTCCGTCAAAGTTTCACGTGACGTCACAAGTGCCATACAAATGTAATACTTCTGTAAGAGAGGTGACGTCACGACCCCCACTCCCGAACTTCGACAAGTTTTATCCTTGTCATTTGTTGTTTAGATAACAAAAGAAAAAATACGTGTTCAATATTTTTTGTTTTTTTTTTAATCCAGTCCTCATGTCTATTGCGATTGCTTGTCAATGTTCTTGGATAATGGCTCCTCTTCACAATCGGCGATGATCGACACTCGTTGATCGCCTGTGATTGGCAAGGTAATCGTCACGATCATTGTGCAAGTATCCACACGATCGTCCGTGTTCATTTATTGAGCGGCAAGCCTTAGATAGACGTAGAGGTTATAGCTGCAGCTACCATTAATTTAATTTCCACATACAATCTTTTATTTTATAAACAAAAAAACGACGCGACGGACGTACGCACGGCTCCGCTGTCCTCCGGTGATTCCGGTGAATGAATGATCGTGTGGGCACGCGCTACCCAACTACACGCGATTCCCTTTGATGCGTGTCCGAAAAACCGACAAGCCACCGATCGCCGCGATCACGACGACGACTATGGACGATCATGGCCGACTACAGGCGAGTAGCCCTTCTAGACGATCGTGCTCGCGTGTAATCGTCTATGATCGCCGATTGTGAAGAGGCGCCATAAAACATAGCCCGGGTGACGAGCGACAAAAACCAACCAATGATCGTTTGCTATACTTATATACTATACTTATGGCACTCATGGAGTACGTAAAATGTTGTGCTAAGCACACAGCTATAATGATAACCTAATGCAACTCAAATTGTATCAAAAGTCATTTCTTATACTTCGACGACGAAGTTATAATTTAACGTCAGTATTGAAAAGTTATTTCGAAATTGTAAGTCGAGTGAGAACAGATATAAAAAATTATGTGCTATGCTGAGTATGGAAAACAGGTATAATGATGGTTGCCTCGTGTGAGCAGAGCTGGTTCGCCACCCTACCGTAAATTGCTATATCGACTAAAATTTACTTCTACCTTGTTCTACCTAAACAAAGTTGTTTTCTATTTCGAAATGCAAATCGCCTCGGCTCCAACAACGCGAACAAAATAAAACTTTTATACACGCTGAAGATATAAAACTTTATACTCCCCTAAATGTTTTATCAAGTACTTCCACTATTATTATCGGGCAGGTTTACGCCCTATTTGGGCACTTTCCATATTTTAGAGGGGCGTAAACAGTGCGTAGTCTTCGCTATTTTCAGTGACGGATATCTCACTGGATACCTACTTTATTATAGTCATAAAGAATTTTAGGCACTATGTTAAAGACCCTACTTCATTTGTGGACCAATTCACCAAACCGCACTGGGCCAGCGTAGTACATTATATGGCTCTATCGCCCTTCGTGGGTAGCATATAGGTAGGGTTACCCACGAAGTGAACTATTAAATGATCGGTAAAGTAAGTGGTAGGTATATTAATTAGGTGTACATTGTTCGATGCAAATTATGGTCAGCAAATTGTTTTATGATCAGCTGCATTAAAAGTTTAAATAGCTTGAGGGTATTTAAAGTAGGTATACTCGTACATATAGAAAAAAATACAGCCTGAATTATTTCAATGACTTTAATTATACTTCTCAAAGCTTTTTTATAATACAAAGTAATACGGTTTTCACATATTTTACTTCGGGTATTTAAACACAAAATATAACATTTACAAAGCTTTTCAACAGCAAAATTAGTTGTCAAGCGCGTGTCAAGACACGCGTGTAGATGGTAGATGGTTTCAAGGCTTTCGTAGATGGTGGCGATGATTATGATGATGATAAAAACACGTCATATGGAAGAACTGCTTCGGAAGATGTAACTGGTGAGCCTTGAAATCGGATTAAAGATTAATCGCAACAAGATCAAGATGATGATTGTGAACCGCACAAACGATAACTTGCCCGAAGTTACTAAAATTGGGAAGAAGTCCAATCTTACATAATTATATTTTGGAGTCTAGGCGGATGCATTCCTGAGCTTAAGAGGCGTATGGCGATTACTAGAACCACAATGGACAAAATGACAAAAATATGGAGGAACCGAAACATCACCAAAACCACGAAGACCAGACTCGTGCGTACGTTAATTTTACCCACATTTATGTACGCCTTGGAAACGTGGACACTATGAGATATTGAGAAGAAGAAGATAGATGCTCTGGAGATGTGGTGCTGGAGACGAATGCTTGGGGTATCGTGGACAGAATTTCGCACCCATGTCTCGATACTTGAAGAACTCGGCATCAGGCAATGTCTGTCGGCCACAGTGCAGTCTAATATACTCGCATTCTTCGGACACATTTTGAGACGAGACAGCCAGGCTATAGAGCGTCTAGTTGTCCAAGGTAAAGTGGAAGGCACACACAAGACCGCGCGGAAGGAAAGAAACACCCATGCGATGGACCGACCAAATCAAATCTGCTGTGGGCGGGCCCGTACATAAGTGTACCCGATTGACCTCTAATAGAGAAAGATGGCGAGACATCGTGAGGCGTGCTACATCTGCCCCTACCACAAATACTACGTGATGACTACGACCGCTCTGTCAAGAGCGTAACGACTAAGAAGAAGAAACAAAAACAATTTTCATGATGTCATTAGATGGTAATGGGTTGTCTGTAACGTCAGTTTACGGAAGATCATTTTACGTGATTACGTCATAAGAAAACATTGTTGAATTAACAACTGAAACAAGCCGATCGCTTAGGCCAATTGTGCCTCTCCGTCGCTCGGCTCAGGCGCAACGTGACACTTTTCCGGATCGCCGGCGTTCATCGATTAATAAGGCATTACCACGTAAAAAAATGATAACTGATGAAATATTCTTGAACAGAGACCAAAAGGAGCCACACGAAAAGTAGATATAGCGGAATCCTACAAGTCGGTGAATGTGAAGTGAAGCTACGAGTACAAGCTGCGCGAAACCCATTCTTATTTTATCATTTGTTTATTTATTGTAATGTTTTGACATCAACTTTTTTTTTCTTTTTATTATGACTTTTTTTTCTGACATTTAATTTTGTTTCTACAAATTGTGATTAATTATTTTTATTTTACTTTGACATTTTTATCACTATTGACCTGATTTAATTATTTTTGTTATGTTTTATTTTATTCTTTGAATTATTTAATGTGGTTGAAGTTGTAGTAGTAATAGCTAGCTTGTCACATGCCTTTGCGTACGCTGTAAATGCGGCAAGCAATGGATAAATAAATAAATAAATAACGCGCAGCTTTATGTGAGTTTCAGCATTCGATATTGCGTAGCTTGTAGCTAACTTCACTTCTGCCGTCTTGTGTTGATTCAGCCTAAGCTGTCATGTAGTATAGCTTTGAAATGTTCTTGTACGGTTGGCTGCTTTGGCGTAGACGTAATAGAAAAAGCTTGTAATCAATGAAGTACCTTAATTTTTTGAATACCGAAATTAGTTTTCTTACTCGAAATATAATACATTTTTTTTTCTTTTTTAAATCTTTATTAGAGTGCTTTTTCGCACAGCGAAAATGGCGCACTAGTAGGAAAATCAATTACATAGAACTTAAATATTTACAAGACATTTGTCCTATTATCTAAACCAGTTTTCACCATGGCTATAATAATACATGTGTGTCACAATGTGCGTGTAGCCGTAGTGGTCTAGTAGTTGTAGCGCTGGCCTGTCACTCTTGAGGTCGTTGGTTCAAATCCCGGTCCCGTACCAATGAGTTTCTTAGGAACATATGTACGGAATTTCACACCTCTGGCTTTTCGGTGAAGGAAAACAGAGTGAGACAACCTGAATACGTCCGTGGAAGAAATTCGATGGTGTATGTGAATCCGCACTGGATCAGTGTGGTAGATATGTATGGCCCAATCACGCTTCGTGGGTTGGCCTAGATCCTGCAGTGGACTATTAAAAAAAATTAAGTACTGGTACGGTACAGAACAGTACAGTAGATGTGTGGAAGCTATGAGAAGCGTTGGTCAATTATTATGAATGTACGTATAAATACTGTAAATTCTTTATTCCAAGAACCCTTTCTAGACAAAAACCAAACAAAGAGACAGTCGACTTGTCGGCGGTCCTGGAGACAGTAATAATTTTTACTTTGGAAGGAATACTAAAGAGATTGTTATCTAACTATTTAATAATTGAACTTTTGCTTCTTGTCATTGTAGTTGCCGTTCCCGTTCCCAATCGCGTTGCTGTAGCCGTTCCCATTGCCGTTCCCGTTGCCGTTTCCGTTGCCGTTCCCGTTCTCATTTCCATTCCCGTTGCCGTTCCAGTAGCGATTACGGTAGCCGTTTACGTTACCGTTCCCATTCAAGTAGCTGTTCCCATTACCGTTCCCGTTCCCGTCGTAATTCCCGTAGGCACTCCCGTTAGCATTCCCGTTGCTATTACCGTTTCCATTCCCGTTGCCGTTTCCGTTGCCATTTCCGTTGCCATTTCCGTTGCCATTTCCGTTGCCATTTCCGTTGCCATTTCCGTTGCCATTTCCGTTGCCATCTCCGTTGCCATCTCCGTTGCCATCTCCGTTACCATTTCCGTTGCCCTTTCCGTTGCCCTTTCCGTTGCCATTTCCGTTGCCGTTTCCGTTGCCATTTCGGTTGCCATTTCGGTTGCCATTTCCGTTGCCATTTCCGTTGCCATTTCCGTTGCCGTTACCTTTGCCGTTCCCGTTGCCGTTCCCGTTGCCATTCCCGTCGCCATTCCCGTCGTCATTCCCCTTGTCATTACCGTTGCCGTTCCCGTTCCCGTTGCCATTCCCGTTGCCGTTCCCGTTGCCATTCCCGTTGCCATTCCCATTGCCATTTCCGTTGCCATTCCCGTTGCCGGAACTGTTGTCGTTCCTTTTGCCGTTCCCGTTGGTGTCTCCTTTGCCATTCCCATTGCCGTTCCAGTAGATGTTACCTTTTCCATTGCTGTAGGTGTCTCCGTAGCTGTTCCCATAGCTGTTTTTGTCGCTGTTTCTCTTATCGTCTCCATTGATGTTCCCGTTTATTTTCACGTTGCTGTTTTTGTTGCTGCTTCTGTTACTGTATCCGTTGCTGCTTCCGTTGTTGCTTCCATCGCAGCTTCCGTTGCTGCTTTCGTCGCTGCTTTCATTGCTCCTTTCGTAACTGCTACTATAGCTGTTCTCGTTGCTGTCTCCGTTGCCGTACCTTTCCCAGCTTTCATTGCTATACCCGTTGCCGTGCTCGTTACTGTGCTCGTGGCAGTGCCCGTTGCCGTGCCCGTGCCCGTAACCGTTGCCGTGCTCGTTACTGTGCTCGTGGCAGTGCCCGTTGCCGTGCCCGTTACCGTGACCGTTGCCGTGCCCGTTACCGTGCCCGTTGCCGTGTCCGTTGCCATGCCCGTTGCCGTGCCCGTTGCCGTGCCCGTTGCCATGCCCGTTGCCGTGCCCGTTGCCGTGCCCGTTGCCGTGCCCGTTGCCGTGCCCGTTTCCGTGCCCGTTGCCGTGCCCATTACCGTACCCGTTGCGAGCTCCAGGATAGAATCCATACGGATACGTGGGGTAAGTGTCAGGAGCAACATTCAACGAGGCTTGTTCGTTTCCAGCAAGTATGTTACCGTTCATCCCGGTTTCGAATCCCACAGTTCCGCCGATGTCAAATAACGCTGCCGGAGCACCTGTATACATAATTTTACAAATTAATTCAAGGGGTTTAAATCCTGATCTCGTACTCGTACCTATGAGTATTTGGAACTTATGTACGGAATTCAACATCACTGGCTTTTCTGTGAAGGAAAACATCGTGAGGCAACCTGCATTCTTTCGTAGAAGAAATTCGATCACGTGTGTGAATCCACCAACCCGCACTGGGCCAGCGTAGTGGATATGACCTAATCGCCCTTCATGGGTAGCAGTCCTGCAGTACTGTACTGTTCTGTACTGTACCAGCCTTTTTAATAGTCCACAGCAGGACGTAGGCCTACCCACGAAGGGTGATTGGGCCATATCCACCACGCTGGCCCAGTGCGAGTTGGTGGATTCACATACGCCATCGAATTTCTTCTACGGACGTATGCAGGTTGCCTCACGATGTTTTCCTTCACCGAAAAACCAGTGGTGTGAAATTCCGTACATAAATTCTAAAGAACTCATTGGTACGGGACCGGGGATTTGAACCCACGACCTCATGATTGTAAGGCGGGTGTCACTACCTCTTGACCACCACGGCTTCTGCAGCAGTCCTGCGGTGGACTATTAAAAAGGCTGGTACGGTACGGGACGGTTAATATAAATGAGAAAGAGGGTAGGTCCGAGGATACTGCCCTGAGGGACACCGAAAGAGATGAAGGTATAGTCGTTGTACCTAGTTAACTTTCGAGAGCGTTTATTAATCTTTTTAAAAATTACAATTAAAATTAATTCTAACTTATATTAATTGTACCGATGTTAGGCACGTCTTAACCCTAGTGAAGCTGATACTAAACTTGTTTAAACCTACACCTTAAGTTCTAATGAAATCTCGGGCTTATCTATGCTGACACTGCGTCTGGGCTGCGGAATGCAGTGGCGTGATATCGCGTGGGTGGTCGCAGTATAAACATAGAGGCTAGTTCGGGGAACGTAACGCCTTCCCCCTTAGACCGAAGTTATCGGAAAAATGCAGTTTTTCCGAGAACTTTGCTCTTTACAATTTCCCGACATTTTCTTATGCTACTAAAAGGGGAATTGGTACCCCATTAACATTTTCTTCAATGTTCTGCTCCATATTGTCTCTTCGCATGAAACACTTATATTTCCACCAAATGGCGTACACTAAAATGACCATAATCACCATATATAACACTATGGTGGCAACACTAACACTTTTCACACTAATTTCGCTGTTTCCGCGGCTGGGGCTTTTCTTCACTAATTCGTTGAGGCGTTGAATGGCGTCCAGGTCCACACTCTTAAGGCTTACCGGATCGGCATTCGCTTCGACGATTTTCTTGTTGTCGGGTAAATTGGGCAGGTTAACTATAGGTACCTGCTTATAATGCGGCATATCTAATGAATGAAAACGGTGTCCGTAGATCAATAAGTTATCGATGAAGACGTCGCACGGCTTCTGTATAGTTAATATATATGTTCCTCGGATTCGTTCCTGTGTTACGTCATCTCCACATCTCTGGGCTATGGTTTTCTCAATTTTCACAAATATTATCCACATGTTTCGGCTAATTTTCTGGATTTTCACGTTTTCCAGCTCGACTCGGTGGGGGTAGCATTTCGTAGCATTCTGTTGAAACTGCATCAGCTGCTCCTCACAGGTCTCCGCTGTGTGCATGGCTAAGGCTTTCTCTGGGCATAAAAATTCTCTAGCTGTTATCTCTCTGCATTCCTGGACTATTGGGTGGTACTTATTACCTTCTACTATTAGGTAAGGGAATTCAGGGATAATGGCGTAAACTTCTTCGCTAGGATCATGGAACACAGGGAGTGGGTACAATTTGAAATAACTATATGTAGTGTTATCAACTAAAGGTACATTAATTATAAATATAACATCAGTATCTCTAGCATATGTCTTTACCGTAAATGTTTCTTCTAAGTTTACTAAATTTTGCTCATTTACTGGATACATTAATTGTTCAATCTTACTTATTTCCTTTAATAACATTAACCTTAGTGGAATTAACTATATGATCTAACATTTCAGAAATGATTGTTATTTTATTAGATGTCGCGGTTTCACGGCTATCTAGGTCTGCTATAAGTGTATTAAAATGAAAGGCGTCGTCATGGTCTAAATTACTGTATCGATCCAGAAGGGCCTGGGTCGATGTCCATAACATCAGGGGTAGGCAGCACCACCTGTGGAGGACGTTTGACATTTTTAAGGGGAACTTTGGTCTTCCTGTTTCTGACTTCCACGGGGACTATGTTCCTAACTACTTCTCCTGTAACAACTGCTTTTTGGTATTTAGGTTTATCTTTTGCCTGTCTTTTATTTACAGTTTTTGCGAAAATTACTTTTCCTGTTTCCAAATTCGGTCCTATTTCTCCACCTCTTTTCCTAATTACATTTTCTTTTTCTTTGCTCATTTTTAGGGAAATATATTTGTATAACTCATTAATCCTTTTTCTGTGGTCTTTTATTAATTGTTGTTTATAGGCTTTATCGAAGTCTGTATCGAAGGCAGAGTTTACTGAGGTGTGCCCAAATACAATTTCAAACGGAGTTAAATCGGTAGCGCTATGTATAGCGTTATTGTAGGCTAGTATAGCATAAGTCATTACGGAGGCGGCATCTGTATATTTTCTCTCATATTTAGCTATGCGGTAGATTTCTATAAGGGTGGAATGGAAGCGCTCTACCATTCCCATAGAGTTCGAGTTATTGGGTGTTCCGATGTGTAGTTTAATTTTATGTAAATCTGTCAATTCCTTCATTAGTTCGTTATTAAATTCAGTTCCGGGGTCACAACTAATTTTTCTGGGGATTCCGTAAAAACTGAAATATTTTAATAATGCTCTAACTATTTCCGGGGTAGATCGGGACGGTACTTCTAAGGCTTGTCCTAATTTGCTGAAGGCATCAATTATTGTGAGGTAATGTTTCGACTCTATTGAGAAAATATCGATGAATATTTCCTGAAATGGGGATTCTTGAGTTTCCGTAAGTTGTAGTACCGGTTTAATGGGTTTACGGTCATATTTGGTAGTTTTACATTTTTCGCAAGAATTTATAACAGCAGCTGGCCGAACATGCAGGAAACTGCATGTTCGGCCAGTAGTAGTTTCGTTTGATTCTTTTAACCGTTTCTGATATGCCTCTATGACATGTTTTACCGTCGTGTATTTTTTCTATTAACTGCTTTTGCTCGGTCTCATCGGATACATTTACTACGCGTTCGGTGCATTCATAAAAGTTAACAGTGCCTTTCTTAAATAAAGTAATTATTGTTTTTCCGAAATCGCGCCTATGTTCGAATTTTTCAAAATAAATAAAATATTTAACTTTTGGTTTTACGTATTTCTTCAAAAATTCTTTAATTATTTCTAAGTTATTTATTGGGAGAAATACTTCCAGAATTTTCTGGTGTTTCGTGGATAAATCGGTTACTTGCATATCGTTTCCAAATTTCTGAAAAACTAATATTTGATTTGGTTTCGTGTCTACGGCTTCTTGCAAAATGGGAATACCGGGTGAATCTAAATCTTTACCTGAATGAATAGTTTGGCTGTGGCTAGATTCGGTCTCGGACCTAACTTGCCAATGAGATTCTTTACGTAATAACTCTTCGTTAATGTCTTCGTCGTCGGATAAGCTTATAGGGCTAGCTGTAGCGGTTCGGTTCGGGTCGGAAAGTATAATAGTGCCAGAGTCACTGTCGTTCGATCTGTTAGTCGTTTGTTCGGTTGGTCTGTCTAAGTTAACTATCATAGAGCGGTCGTCGTTTTCGTTGGATTCCAGGGCATTTACCTTAAGTCTAGATAAGGCGTCGGCATTTGTATTTTTGCGGCCATTTTTGTATTTTATATCAAAATCGTATTCCTGGAGTCGTAATCTCCAGCGCGTTAATTTACTTCCTGGTTCTTTAAGTTGGTAAAGCCAAAGTAAAGGTCTGTGGTCTGTTACTATATCGAATTTGTGCCCGTAGAGGTAGGGGCGGAAATGTTTGGTCGCCCAAACTATAGCCAATAGTTCTCTTTCTATTGCGCTATATTTCCTCTCGGTTTCTGTAAGCGTTCGGCTGGCGTAAGCTACAGGTTTATCTGAGCCTATGGTACCCTGAGAGAGAACAGCGCCGATGGCTACTTCTGAGGCGTCTGTTGTGAGGATGAAAGATTTCGTCATGTCTGGGTACTGTAAAATTGGGGCATTTACTAATAATTCTTTACATTTTTGGAAGGCTTCTTTGTATTTTTCAGTAATTTCTACCTTTTTACCTTTTTTCAAGCAGGCGGTTAAGGGTTGCGTTATTTTGGAAAAGTCTTTTATAAATCTACGGTAATATCCTATAAAACCTAGGAATCGCTTTATTTCTGTCTGAGTCTCTGGGATAGGATAGTTCAGTACTACTTTTATCTTGTCGTTATTTGGTTTGAGTCCATCTTTAGTCAAAGTATGTCCTAGATATTGTACTTCTTTTCGGAGGAATTCGGATTTGTCTAGTTGTACCTTTAGGTTGGTTTGTCGGAGTCTGTCAAATACTTTTCGGAGTTTTTCTAGGTGTTCTACTAGACCACTTGAATAGATTAATATGTCGTCTAAGTAAACAAGGCAGTGTATTCCTTGTAGACCTCTCAACACATTATCCATAGCGCGTTGGAACGTCGCTGGTGCGGTCTTTAAACCAAAGGGCATTCTAAGGAATTCGTAATGTCCATTTTGGGTAGAAAATGCAGTTTTTTGTCTGTCTTGTTCTGCAATTTCGATTTGGTGGTATCCGGAAGCTAAGTCAAGAGTTGTAAAATAGCTACTTTTACCTAATTTGTCAAATAAGTCGCAAATGTTGGGAAGTGGGTATCTATCGTCAGTCGTAATTTCGTTAAGTCTGCGGTAGTCAATAACCATTCTGTATTTAGGCTGTCCGGAAGCATCCATTTTTTTTGGAACTAGGTGAACGGGGGCGCTCCAGGGTGAATGTGACTCCTGGACCACATTGTCCCTGAGTAGTTTATCAACTTGTTCTTTAATTTCCTGGGCTTGGGCTGGAGCCTGTCTATCATCATATCAGCCATAGAACGTCCACTGCTGGACATAGGCCTCCCCTAATGATTTCCAATAAGACCGGTTGATAGCGGTTTGCATCCAGCGCGATCCCGCGGTCCTAACAAGGTCATCCGTCCACCTTGTGGGTGGACGTCCTACGCTGCGCTTGCCGGTACGTGGTCTCCACTCAAGAACTTTTCGACCCCATCGGTCATCAGTTCTCCGCGCTATGTGCCCTGCCCATTGCCACTTCAACTTGCCAATCCGCTGGGCTATGTCGGTAACCTTGGTTCTTCTACGGATCTCCTCATTCCTGATTCGATCTCGCAGAGAAACTCCGAGCATAGCCCTCTCCATGGCTCTTTGGGCTACTTGGAGCTTACTAATAAGGCCCATAGTGAGAGACCACGTTTCTGTGCCATAAGTCATCACTGGCAACACACACTGGTCGAAAACTTTCGACTTGAGGCACTGAGGTATGTCGGATGAGAAGACGTTACGCAATTTTCCAAACGCTGCCCAACCGAGTTGGATTCGGCGATTGGCCTCTTTCTTGAAGTCGGACCTACCTAACTGGACTACTTGTCCCAGGTAGACATACGAGTCAACGACTTCAAGAACCGAGTTCCCAACTGAAATAGGGGTGGGTACAACATGAGAATTACACATGACCTTTGTCTTATCCATGTTCATTTTAAGACCCACCTGTTGAGAGACTTGATTAAGGCCTTCGAGCATCGTGCTGAGTTCTTCCATCGACTTTGCCATGACCACGATATCGTCGGCAAATCGAAGGTGAGTGATGTATTCGCCATTGATGTTGATGCCGAGTCCTTTCCATTCCAGGAGCTTAAAGGCGTTCTCCAGAGTAGTAGTAAACAGTTTCGGAGATATTACGTCTCCCTGTCTTACGCCTCTCTTCAAAGGGATCGCCTTGGAGCTATCTTCCTGTACTCGAACCGACATAGTGGCGTTATTATACAAACACTTCAGCACTTCAATGTACCGATAGTCAATACGGCATCGTTGAAGAGACTCAAGCACAGCCCATGTCTCAACCGAATCAAAGGCTTTCTCATAGTCCACAAACGCCAAGCAAAGTGGCAGGTTATACTCCTCGGTCTTCTGTATAACCTGCCGCAGCGTATGTATGTGGTCCATGGTGCCAAAGCCCTTCCGGAAACCGGCTTGTTCGGGAGGCTGGAAGTCATCAAGCCTGCGTTCGAGACGATTCGTAATGACCCTTGAAAACAACTTATAAACATGGCTCAGAAGCGAGATGGGTCTGTAGTTTTTCAATAAGGTGTTGTCACCTTTTTTGAAGAACAACACCACCACGCTTCTGTTCCACGCTTCTGGCGTTATGCCCTCGAGGACGACGGTGTTAAATAGCTTCTGAAGGACTTTTAGTACCGGCGTTCCACCCGCTTTCAGAAGCTCTGAAGTAATTCCGTCGTCACCCGGCGCCTTATTGTTCTTAAGTTGGTTCAGGGCCATCCTAATCTCGTACAGGCTAATGTCCGGGATGTCTTCGGTGAAGTGTCGGGTTAGCTTGGCTCTTGGGTCTTTGGCCGCGCTGTTTACAGGCTTTGCTACCGAGGCGTATAACTGTCCGTAAAACCTTTCGATCTCCTGCAATACCTCTGCCTTGGTTGACGCTATACTGCCATCTTCTCTCTTCAGCTTTGTTAACTGGCTTTGCCCAATAGACAAATGCCTTGCGAACACTTTGGAGCCTTTGTTCCGCTCTATTGTCTCTTTAACATGTTTAGTATTAAAGAGACGAATGTCGCACCGTACCGATTTTGAAATCTGTCTATTGAGCCGCCTGTATGACTTTGCATCATCGGAAGACTGCAGTCTTAGCGAGCGTCGTTCGGCCATGAGATTTAGAGTATGATCGGAGAATTTCTGAGGTCTATCTGAACGGCGGGGTCTAAAGAACTTAGAACCCACCGTTTGGACAGTTTCTACGAGCCCGTTATTGATCTCGTCCACCGACGCAAAGTTATCCAGGCAAGCAAAACGATTCGAGAGCTCGAGCTGAAAGTTTTCGGGGTTTTGTATGTGGGCACGAGTAGGTCGGAGCGTAGACTTCATCAGGCGGGACCTTTCGAGTTTAACGTTGATATTCAGTTTGCCTCGCACGATTCTGTGATCACTGCCGGTTTTTACCCTGTGGATCACGGAGACGTCGTTAAATATCCGTTTCTCGCTAGTCATGATGAAGTCTATCTCATTTCTCGTGGTACCGTCGGGACTCATCCAGGTCCATTTCCTGCGAGGTGGCTTCTGGAAGAAAGAGTTCATCATGAAGAGTTCCTCTTTCTCCAGAAAGTCTGCCAGCATGTGGCCCCTGGGGTTCCGTTGCCCATATCCAAATTGCCCCACTCTCAACTCATCATCGCTTTTCTTGCCCAACTTCGCGTTGAAGTCTCCCATAACAACCGTGAAGCGGGTCTTAGACGTATGTATGGCCCGACTTACGTCCTCATACATAGCCTCCACTTCATCATCGGGGTGTGACGAGGTCGGTGCGTATACCTGGATGACCTTCAACGAATATCGTTTGGATATTCTGAGTATCAGGTATACAACCCTGCTCGACACACTTTCGATGGTAATGATGTTGTTAACGAGAGACCTGTGAACGAGAAAGCCGACACCACCTTGGGACCGTTGGTCACCTTCCCGGTAGTACAGTAGGTTGCCGGATTTCAGGGTTATCGTGTCCTCGCCCTCTCTACGGACTTCAGATAACCCCATAATATCCCATCGTAACCTACCCAACTCTTCTTCCAGTTCCGCAATCTTCTCATCAGTCCTCATAGTGCGCACGTTATATGTTGCCAGGGCCAGTCGTCGTCGGTTGGGGTGGCAGCCGGATCTCTGCCGGGGATTCTTAGCACCCCTTGCTCCGCCGTTTCCGTGATCGCTGCCGGAACCAGGACTAGCGGAGCTGCCGGGGACTGGGGGCCTGGTTCTATTTTGTAAAATCATAAGGGGGGGGTTTTGCCCATAATTGCCGCGCTGGGCAAGCGTGTTGGCAATCGCAGGGCGTAGCTCTCGCGACGGGGATGCTGCTGCCCATCCCCGCCCTGTTGCACTTGAGCTACGCTGTTCTGGATGGGTATACCGCCAACAGTCGGTTCCGTAGTACCTCAGTCGGCTCTTACGACACCTGGTACAAGAGGGGGGTGCTATTCTACTCTGCCGGCACCCCACGGCGAGCCTGTCTATACGGTTTTATATAGATAGGGTCCTCGTTAACTGTCCTAATATGATGTTTAACTTGATTGGTAAATGTCAGTGGTAAGTTTTCACAGTAAAATATATCTTTGTATTCCTCACATAAGTCTCGTATTGCTTTGTTTTCTTCATAATTTAAATGGTCAAGTCGTAATTTTTTCAAGTTTTCTTTCAGTAAGTCATCTATGTCTACGTTGGTCATGTCGTTATTGTAATTTACGTCGCAAATTTCATTTTCCTCACTAATTTTAGTCACTTTGAACGGTTTTGTCACTGTCATAGTCATGTTTCTGTCTGATGCGTTTTGAATCACGGTTGTCGCGAAATAGTTTTCACACCTAACTATGGCGGAGGGCATACGTATGTTTTCTGAAAGTTGGGTAAAATTGATAATAGCGTCGCCATTTTCCAAATTCACGGGTAATCTTACTCGGTGCTCTGAGCGTGCTTCTAAATTTATTATGTATTCTCGGTCGTAAATTATAGGTATAGCGGTTTCTTGAGTTTTCAGAATTTTCCTGCCTAAATCCATGTTTGCTTTTAATTTCGACATAAGGTCTAATCCAATTACACCATCATATTTTCTGTCTACGTCATATATGAAAAATTTGTGGAAACCGGGTTTGTTAAAAATTTGAAAATTCGGAATTTTCACGACTTCGTTGTGGGTGCTGGTAGCATGCGTACTAGTAACTGTAAAAGGTTCGTATTGCTTTAATTCACTGTAATACTCGTTAGCCTTTGTGGGGCTTATAAACGATCTAGTACTCCCTGAGTCTAGCATGAATTTTCCATCTATGTCTGGTATGTATATGTATGGTAGTTTTAAGGTGGCGTCATAGTTTAACTGAATTATTTCGGGTTGTTTGGGGAGGCCGTCATATAAAAATTTTCGCTTTCAATACCTTCGTCGGCGTTTTCCGCTGCATTTTCCGGGATTTCCTCGGGTTCCGGGAAATCATATGTAGGGTATTCTTCATAAGGGTAAGGGTCGTAGTATTGTGCATACTCACCGTATTCAGCGTTGTAGTCCTGCGCGTCTGTAGTGTACATCTCATTAACTGGATGTCTAGGCGGATGTGCAGGGGCAGTGCGCATTGTGACGTCATTGCTCCCTAGCTTTGGTGCTTGAGGCTGTGGTAGGCGGTAACCAAATTGAGCTGGTAGTGGGCGGTACCCAAATTGACCAGGCTGAGGGCGGAATCCAAATTGTGCAGGCTGCTGGGGTCTGAATCCGAACTGTCCAGGCTGCTGGGGTCTGAATCCGAACTGTCCAGGTTGAGGGCGGAAGCCCTGTGGACTTACCTGTGGCCCGAAGTTGGGTTTAAATCCAAACTGCGGTCTGCTTACTGCTTGGTTTTGTACAGGCTGTCTAGGCGCTGGCGGCACATATAAATTTTGGTTTCCGGGAATTCCAAATTTAAATTGTGTGGGAATTGTTGGTTTAAAATTATTTTGAGTTTGAAGCGGCATTGAATTTTGGGGCCTATTCAGTAATTTCGAACGGAGGTTATATTGTTCGTGGAAATTAACTTCTTCTAAAACAATTTTCAAAGCGTCCTCAAGAGTCGCTGGATTTTTAAGTCTGACAATTCGAACCATGTTTTCCGGTAAATTGTATAAAAATATGTTAAGCGCGGTGTTGTCGTAAATAATTTTCTTTGCAATTCTCATTTCTGGCGTGTTAGTTTGAAAAACTTTGGAAAATAAGATAGCACGAACATCTTGAATTCGGCTACAAAAATCTAGATAGGTCTCATTGCTTCGTATTTTTAATGACTCGAGTTCTATTGCGACACAACCTTCGCTACGAGGGTGTCCAAAGTGTTGCACAAGGACTTCTCGCAGGTTATCGTAATTTTCAAAATCGCTACGCTCACTGATAACAGCGGCGGCTTTTCCGGTTAATTTACTTGTGATGTATTGCATCAAAAATTCATTACGGGGCTGTGTGCCTTGGAGTTGTCGTAATACATATTCGCATTTTCTTAGAAATAAATTTAGCAATTTCGTCTCGCCATTGAACTCGGGAATTAATGATAGTACTTCTTTAGGAATCTGAGCTTGTGGTAGAACGGGTAAAGGCAAAGGGCCTCTGTTTTCTTGAGCCATTTTAGTAAATTAGGTAAATAATGTGTTTACCTTATTATTATATACTTAATTAATAAATTCACTTAAATTACACAAATTTCCAATTTAAAACAACAGATTTTATATTGTAATATTTTTTGGAAATTAGTAAACTATATAAAGTAGGTACTTTACTTAATTCTGTGCAATTTTCGTCACAAAATACTTATTTACTTAACTATGCGCTGTTTTCGTCGCAATTACTTAATTAATGTGCAGTTTTCGTCACAAAATACTTAATTACTTAACTATGCGCAGTTTTCGTCGCAAATACTTAATTAATGTGCAGTTTTCGTCACAATTTACTTAACTATGCGCAGTTTTCGTCGCAAATACTTAATTAATTTACAAAAATCAGGGAAATGATGGGAAAGAAAGGAAGTAGAAGGATTTTACTTGTACTCACAGTCCAATCGCCATGTTTCTCTGTACTGCTCGAAGTAACGTATTTCTTTGGTTCGAGGATAGCTGGTTAACGGGTGCACTGACTCTAGGTTTTTCTAGGTAGGCCGTTAAAACTTTTTGCTGCCACGCACTAGAGAATTCACTATTTGAGAAATATACTCCGCGATGACAACAGCCAGCTATCCTACCGGCTGCGCCAGTTAACTTTCGAGAGCGTTTATTAATCTTTTTAAAAATTACAATTAAAATTAATTCTAACTTATATTAATTGTACCGATGTTAGGCACGTCTTAACCCTAGTGAAGCTGATACTAAACTTGTTTAAACCTACACCTTAAGTTCTAATGAAATCTCGGGCTTATCTATGCTGACACTGCGTCTGGGCTGCGGAATGCAGTGGCGTGATATCGCGTGGGTGGTCGCAGTATAAACATAGAGGCTAGTTCGGGGAACGTAACGACCTATTCAATAACCGAACCCTTTGTTTTCTATTACAAAGATATGCGCCGAACCAATTTAGCGTTGAGCCAAGGGTACCAAAAAGTTCAAACATCCAGAGCAGTATTTTCCAGGAAACCGTGTCGACATATAAGTACATATAAATGTAGTTTAATTTATTAAATCGACACCATCAATATCATATTAGCCTTTTCAGTTTTTTTATTGCTTATAATTTTTTCCCTGCACGAGTTATCATCACGTTTAAGTTGAACAATAAAAGTTAGTCATTTTTATAAGCTTTAAAATGAAATACGTATCAACTGTATACAGATCTGGGGCCAGAATGCACATTCCCCTTTGATTTCCTACACAACTACAACTTTGATTCCCATCAACTTAAGCACTCATTAGGTGACATAACGTTGTGATTCGCGAAAATGGGTTACTGTCCCAGCCTTTTTAATAGTCCACTGCAGGATGTAGGCCTACCCATAAAGGGCGGTCGGGCCATATCCACCACGCTGGCCCAGTGCGAGTTGGTGGATTCACATACGCCATCGAATTTCTTCTACGGACGTATGCAGGTTGCCTCACGATGTTTTCCTTCACCGAAAAGCCCGTGGTGTGAAAATGGGTTATTGTGAATTATTTAATGTAAGTATATCTAAAGGTGAAGGTAAATGTATGTATGACGGCGCTCGGACCTTTTTTAATTTCACTTAGGGTCTGTGGCTTTGTATATACTTGCTCGATGTTTACAACATATACTCGTAAGTTGTAATGAGTGTTAACGATCGGTATACTTACAACAACTTCCAACTATCAGCAGCGGCAACCAAAAAAACCCCGTCTGAATCTGAAATAGCAACGTTATAACATTGTACCTCAGAATCTCATTTAGAAATATAAACAAACTTTAGTGACCAAAGGGAGAGCGAAGGTATCCGTTGCGTTCACACTGCGTTTTTGCTTTCATCTGTCCAGATGTTGGTTTTCTTACCAGATTGTTGGTCTCTACAGGTTGCATTTTTCAACGAATCTCGACGAACCCTGGTACGCAGGTTCTATATATTATTAACGTATTTATGTGGTCAGAAATCTGCACTGAAAAGATTCACTTGTTTTTACAGCATAACGTAAAACACAAGACATACAGCCGAACTCAGAATAATATTCATTTTTGTAAATTGGTTAAAAATATAAATGATATCGACTGCCTCGGTGGCTCAGTGGTTAGTGACCCTGACTTCTGGATCAACGAGGCGTGGGTTCGATCTCACCCAGGGCAAGCATTTATGTGATGAACATAGGTGTTTTTTTTGTGTCTGGATGTTATTTAGGTACTATCTATATAAGTAAGTTATTTAAAATATGTATATGTAGTATATCAGTCTCTGGCAGCCATATCACAAGCTTTGCTTAGTTTGGAGTCAGAGACCGTGTGTAAGATGTCCCCTAATATTTATTTATTATAAGTTGCCAAGTGCGTGTCAAGACACGCGTATGATACGGCTCCTGTAGATGGTGACGATGTTTATGATTATTATAAAAACTATTCTTCATATTTATTTATTATTCTTTATAATGTCATTAGATAGTTGACTTCTAGAACAAACATGTTTGTGAGGTTAATGACTTTTGAGGTATGTTCAAGTTTAACATTTTAAATTTTACTTAATGACTTCATAATAAATAATTTTCAGAGTAAGTTTTTAGTATGGTCTATCATCTCAGGAAGTTTGATCATTCTGTCCGGTATACTTTAGAAATTAAGGACACTCTTTTTTCAAATTTTCGGCCTATATCTCACAAACGGTACATGTGACAAAAAGTTTTTCATGAAATCGTATACTCATTTTAAAAATCCTATTCAACGACACCCCATGAGGGAGTAGATGTGAATAAAAAATTTCATCCCCACTTTACACGTATAAGAGCTACCCCCGTATACCCCCAATATAAAGACACAATATTAAAAAGGAGACGTCCACAAGTGGTATTTTATTCAGAGAAAAAATTAACCACGATGATATATACATCATTTGAAAGCTTGTTTTATGGGCTTCTCAAAAATATCTAATTTCGGTATTTTCATCCCTGCCTTTTTTTTCAAATGTGAAAAATAAATTGTATGAAAAATAACAGCTATTTATTTTTTCTATTTTAACAATAATAAAGTGCTTATATCGTTATTTTACTTGCATTTGTAGATGATTCTTCCACATACATCTCATAATTTGCTAATATTTAAATTTTTAATCTACATGTGTGACAGTTAGTAGGTTCAATATGACAAAAAGACACCTAAAAAGTGAGTCTAATTGGTAAAAATGCTTTATTTTAACAATTTGGAGATTATTTATTCAGGTTTGATAGAGATAAACTACCTATTGGGCCAAATATATTTATTTATCCTAATAATTAATTTTAAAAAATTGCAGGGCTTTATTTTGTTTTTAAATGATGTAATAGAGTTAGAAAAATATGAACTTTCTCGAAATGTCGCGAGTGTTGTAGTTAGATTTTTTGATTATTATTATACCAGCCTCCATACATTTTGTGGAGATGTCCTTTTTAGTATAGGTATATTTTTTAAAATTGAGTTGTATCCTAATGTCATGCATTACAATTTGGTTCATGAATGTGAAAGTTATAAAGCTTTGTAACATTAGGATGGACGGACGGACGGACCCAACGAAGTTATAAGGGTTCCTCGTTTTACTACGAAAATCTAAAAACTAAAACTTACCATTTTGATATATTTGTAGACAGATGTATTTGAACCAGAGAAATCGTTGTGCAAAACTCTGCTCATTTCAAATACAATTGTTATTTATATACCAAATAAAGTAGGCAATAAATATAAGTAATTGTGCTATTTAGTCATCAGTCGCTCTATATTTACCAGTACTTGAATAAAAATAATAACATTAAATTGCATATTGTAATATTTCTATGGGAATAATTTAAATGGTCCGCCGTGAGATTATTCATGTTAGAAAGTTGTGCTAAGCAAATAAAAAACATGTTTCTGAAATATAAGTTTGTTTTATATCTAAAAGTTCATTTCAACTGCCATTTCACCTGAAAAAAAAGTGGGGATATAAGTATACAAAGCTTCTGCCGTTTCTAGGGTTCGGTACCTTAAAAGGAAAAAATGGAACCCTTATATCACCATGGTTGTACATATGTACATGTTGTACATATGTTCAACCAAAGCACTAGTAGTGTAGTGTAGTGTGACGTGATGGAGAAATGTCTATAAGTACTGCTGAAATAATGGGGCTAATCGAATTAAAACTAATAGTTGTTTGCTTTTTTTTAAATCCCTAACGTAAAAACAACAGTGTATTATTCAAATTCAAATTCAAAATTCAAAATCTTTATTAGGACACAAAATAAACATGCTATTGAATTGAATCCACCGGTTCCGAACTAGTTAAAAACTGTGTCTCGGAATCCGGTGGCTTCTCTCTATAGTTGCACTAGATTAAAATAATTATAAATAAGAAACTTGAATCAATATTAACAATAAGTTTTGAAATAATATTTAAAATAATAAAATTTAAACATTCATGCATAAGCTATTAAAACGTATTAAAACTATGATAAGCATAGTTAGAATCGTCTTTTAACATTAATAATTAATAGAAGAAATTTAATAAACAGAGATAAAGGTTTCAGTGTTTTGATAGTCCATATATTTTAGGAAAGATAACAATTTTTTTTAAATTTATGCGCATTTAGCTTCTGAACAGCAGATTGTTTACTAAGTTTGTTGTATAATTTAGGACCCAAATAGTTGGAAAAGTGCATTGCAAAAACTGTTTTTGTCAGTGGTACAGTGTAAATATTATATATGTTCCTATTGTTGCGTTTATTATGTAAGTTATTGTTTATTGCTGACTGAGGCTTAGTGTGTTGTTGTATAAACAATTTTAGAAGATAAAGTTGTCTAACAGTGAGAACATTACATTCCTTGTACAGGTCAGCAGTCGGGTAGAGGCGCGGCTTGAAATTTGCAACTTTTAGTATAGCTATCTGTGCACATTCTAAAGATTTTAGGCTAGTCTTACATATAAGATTGTGTTTATGTGTGTGTGTTAGTATATACAGGGCGTTAGTCTTAACAGCGTCATCAGAAAAAATTGTGTAAAATTAAATCAATTTCAGAATTAATTAAAGAGTTTTTTTAAAATTCCAATAACAGCTTGCTTAGTTTTTCTAAGATTCATTTTATCCAAATACAGCATTAAATTACGGTAGCCCATTCGTCGCGTCCAACATGGTATGGAAGCGCTCCGTAGGTAATAATATTTACCTACGTAGCGACACAGATGTTGCGCGCGCCATCGTTTTAAAATTTGTGGGACATTTTTCCAAGATTATTGAGAAAATAAACCCTATTTTTTACATCGTTTTAGGCATCTATAAATGATACTGAACAGCCCATTAAAAGGACAACGCTGTTATATCTAACTAACCTGTATGTGTGTGTGCGTTTGTATGCGTCTGTCTGTTTTTGGCATCGTAGAACGGATGAACCGATTGTGTTTTTGACCGACGAACCACCGGAGGAGATATACAATTCGACGCGTATATTTTTTTTATGTATTACCATAACTTTTTTCATAGTTGTCCGATTTCAATAATTCTTTTTTTATTGGAAAGAATATACTTAGAAATTGGTTCCATTTAAATTTTATCGAAATCGGCTAAGCCATTTTTAATAAATCAACAATAATGTGAAAATTGCTCCATCGATCCGTGCGAAATATGCGCGAATTCTGTATACGGGTGAAGTCGGTCATGCTAATCTTTGCAAAAAATATTCTTGTTATTGTATGAAAGGTGAGTTAGGCGGAAGTGTTTAATTGTAAGGATGGCTTATTTCTTAGAAATACTTACCAAATAACTTTATTTTCACCGACCAGAAGCATTTTGGGCCTGTAAGGCATTTAAACCCAACCCGTTAACTGCTAACCGTTTAAGCCAGTGCCAAATATAACACTACCAATATAAAGAAAAGGAAACTGATAGTTTAAATTTTCCAAGTAATAAACCTGACCAATAAATTCCTGTACTTGAAAATTCCCATACATTTAATTTTCCTGTAAAACTTAGTAATCTAGAGACAATATGTTTGTATTCAATACAGCACCATTGTTCAAATATATGGCCAGGGCGTTTGGTAGAGATGCCAGCATTCTGGTCACGTCTTTTTTCCCCAAAAGCTGACTATTGCTATTTGGGGAGGCAATGCCGCCAGCATACCGACGGGCCATCTGCCGAGGGGCTTTTAGACTAGGTTTTATTTTGTGTTTTTTGTTTAGGTATGTAGAATATATCTACATTTGGCCACCAACTCGCCTGATGGGAAGCGAAGTTGTAGCCGAAGATAGAGTATGTAGACATAGAAGATACCTATGCACTCTTGACTTGAAGATATACAAATTGTAATTGTCAGGAAACAATGACGGAAGTTGGCAGGGCATTCCAATCCGTGGCGGTCCGCATTATGAAGGAAGCGAATTGCTTTGTACAAGCAGGTGGTACGTCGAATATGTAGAGATGGTATTTATGCGATTTCCGGCTTTTTCTGTTGGGAAAAGGAGATAAAGGAATCAGGTTGTGGAGTTCGAGAGCACACTCGCCGAAATGGAGCCTACAGAAAATTGCTCAAAACGCTACTTTACGCCTGTGTTCCAGGCTTTTCACTTTGAAAGCGACAAGCTTACTATCCCCGGATATACGTACGGCACGACGTCCATGGAGCTGATCTTATGATGGAGTCGAGGGATGGCCATAGGAACTCCTGTACTAAACAAGATAGACCCGTCGTGTTTAGGCTTGTTTTACTTGTGTTGGCTAGCACTGCTGCTACTTCAGACCAAATAAAACAATCAGTTTGGTTAGAAGCTGCTACGTGATATCCAAGATCTTAAAAGCTTGTACCTATTTATTTATTTTTAGGGTTCCGTACCTTAAACGGAAAAAAGGAACCCTTACAGGATCACTGTTGTCCGTCTGTGTGTATGTCAAGACTCTTTATCTCGGGAACGCGTAAAGATATCGAGTTGAAATTTCAACTGTATACATATATCTATGGTCTCTTGCAGTTGTGTAAAAGAAAAACTTTTAAGTTTTTCTTTTGATTGTCGATGGTTTTAGTATAGAGATTTTAATAACTAACTTCTCAATTTTGTGAAATTTTCTAGATTTGTACAGAACCCTCGATGTGCGAGCCTGACTCGCACTTGTCCGGTTTTTTTTACTTTGAATTTATTCAAATACTGCATCCAAAATGAGTCCATTCTCTCTGAGCTATAATATACATTACAAATTAAAGGCAAATATCATTAGACAGATTAAGATACGACGGCCATCTAGGGCCATAGGGCCATCCAGAACTGATGTACTAAACCGAAAGGAGGTGATTCCGACCATCCCTGTGAACCAATTTCACTTTGGCACAGTAGGTCATTAATGCAGTTCCGAAATCAGTAGTCATTTTACTTCACAGACTGCGTACCTCAGAGATAAGAATTTTAATTTAGTATTCCTATTGAATACTAATAATAAATAAATAAATAATAAATAAATATTTTGGGACATCTTACACACTACTTCTGAACCCCAAACTAAGCATAGCTTGTGATATGGCTGCCAGAGACTGATATACTACATTTACTTATTTTTAAATACATACTTATATAGATAGTAACTAAACACGCAAACACTTATGTTCATCACATAAATATTTGCCCTGGGTGGGGATCGAACCCACGCCTCTTTGACCCAGAAGTTAGGGTCATTAACCACTGAGCCACCGAGGCAGTCATTGTGATTGCCAATTTACATGGGTGTCAGTTACAGTGCCAAGGAAAAATGCACTATTTCTAATTTAATTTCATTTTCTTTTTTATAAAAATAAATAAGAATATAAATTTATTTCAAGTATACCAGATGCACTGGTTTTGGCCACTGCCACGATTTTGGCCATTTTATGCCAAAAATATTGCATTAATTTTATTACTAATATAACACTATAAAATATTGTTTGTGTGAATGTCAGTCTGAAAATTTATTTAAAAATATGAATTTATCATTAAAACTAGAGACCCGCCCCGGCTTCGCACAGGTGCATGTATTATTCATAATATGAACCTTCCTCTTGAGTCATTTATGTTTTAAAAAAAGAATATCAAAATCCGTTGAGTAGTTTTAAAGATCTAAAGCGACTTTGTTTTATACTATGTAGTGATAAACTACGCAATCAGTAAAATTGAATAAGCTCAAAACTAACACTAAGATGGCTACAACCGGTGCATTACCTTTATGGTATATATTTTTATTCACAAAAATATTAACTGTTTAGGAAAAAAAAGCGGTCAGGAATACAGCAAAAGAAGAAAAATCAATCAAGAAATTAAGAACCTTTAACTTTTTGTTAATTAAAGTTGAAAATAACATTTTGGATATTTAACTTACCATTATTCGAGAATATTGTAATTGAATATAAGTATAAAATAAGCATTAATTTTAATGTTATTGTTATGCATATAGAAATATTTAAAATTCCGCTCTGGGCTTAATTCAGCAACGAGTATTTCAGTAAGCCATGTTTATTTTTTTTGACGCCTTTAATTCGAATTAATTGTTGCACGGTTAAATACTACCGATACTTAAAACTGTGAAGTCAATTTGGTAATAGTAGATTATGTCCCAAGAGAACCAAGTGGTGTCTTATGTCACGGGCGACAATTGAACCCTGAGCGCAGCGAGGGTGTTTTAAGTTTATTTAAGGTATTTAGAGTCCTGAGTGAAGCGAATTTTGAGACCTAAAAAAGCAGTCAATCTCAACTAATTTGTTTCACCATCGTTATCCTTGGCAGCTTTCTTTGTCCCTCTGCTGGATATAGGCCTATCTCTTGCAGGGCCATCTGCCTCGGCTTTTGCCGGTCGTGGCCAGGCTGGACTGGCGATATTGACAATATCGTCGAAATAGTCGACCCACCATGCTACCGCGCCGCACGTAGCTGACCGGTCTCACCTATTCCAGTACCCTAGTTGACCAGCTGGGTCACCACGGTCTTTCTTGCTCAAGAAGCGCTGGTCGAATTGGTTGCCACGCCAGTCTGAACGATGTCATACGCAGGGCTTTTGCGACCGCCAATATCGCAGCCGTACTCGAAGTGTGGGCGACCCTAAGTATAGGACGCGTCGATACTTTGACGCCGTCACATCTTTCTGAGACTCAGAGTAGGGCTAAAGTGGTGGTCAATTCGGCGGAGCAGCACAAGCGGCTCAAATATGCTAACCTCGGCAGTGGTTACATATTTCAGCCGTTTGAAATTGAGACATTGAGTCCGTGTGGATCGGGAGCTCATTTTATTTTCAGAAGTCTTTCTGAGCGTCTGGTGGAGGCGACGTAAAACCCAAAATCCTTGTGTTTATGTGGCTCAACGTATATGCATTGGCATTTAGCGTGGCAATGCTGGCAGCATGCTCAGCATGCTGGCAATGAATGAATGGCAATGCTGCCAGCATGCTGGGCATGCTGCCAACTGACAGTGGGCTTGAGTATTTGTCTTATCTTTAGACCTTCAAGGGTATGTGGATAATCCAATTACTAGTTATAGTTATGTAGCAGAAGTTTATAAAGTGTTCGATTATAAGTCATGTATTTAGTGGTAGTTAATAAAAGCACCTTGCCCTTTTAGGCTTTTTAAACTTTATTGTTTAGCTGTGTACAAAATTATCTTACATAAATTTAAAAAGTTCAAACAACTATCCCATTTCGAGCGTACAATTGTAAAACACTTATTTTTATACATATATCCACTAACCCGCACTGGGCCAGCGTGGTGGATTTAGCCCAATCACCATTCGTGGGTAGGCCTACGTCCTGTTGTGGACTATTAAGAAAAGGCTGGCACAGTATTTTTATATAGAGTCTTAAGCTAGAGTTATTCTAGTTGGTCAATTATTAAGGATGTACGTATAGGTACAGTAAATTATTTATTCCAAGAACACTTTCTAGGCAAGAACCAAACAAGGAGACAGTTGACTTGTCGGCGCTCCTGGAGACAGTAATAATTTTTACTTAGGTAGCAAACACTAAGGAGATTGTTATCTAACTATTTTATAATTGAACATTTGCTTGTTGTCATTCCAGTTGTAGTTCCCGTTCCCGTTCGCGTTGCTGTTCCCATTGCCGTTCCCGTTCTAGTAGCCGTTCCCATTGCCGTTACCATTGCTGTTCAAGTTGCCATTTTCTTTGTTGTTCCAGTAGCCGTTCCCGTTGCCATTCCCATTGCCATTTCCGTAGTCATTCCCGTTGCCATTCCCGTTGCCATTCCCGTTGCCATTCCCGTTACCATTCCCGTTGCCATTCCCGTTGCCATTCCCGTTGCCATTCCCGTTGCCATTCCCGTTGCCATTCCCGTTGCCATTCCCGTTGCCATTCCCGTTGCCATTCCCGTTACCATTCCCGTTGCCATTCCCGTTGCCATTCCCGTTGCCATTCCCGTTGCCATTCCCGTTGCCATTCCCGTTGCCATTCCCGTTGCCGTTCCCGTTCCCGTTGTCGTTCCAGTAGCCGTTCCCGTTGCCATTCCCATTGCCATTCCCGAGGCCATTCCCGTTGCCATTCCCATTGCCATTCCCGTTGCCATTCCCGTTGCCATTCCCGAGGCCATTCCCGTTGCCATTTCCGTTGCTGTTCGCATTGCTGTGTCTGTTGCTGTTTTTGTCGCTGCTTCCGTTGCTGCTTCCGTAGCTGTTTCCGCTGCTGCTTCCGTTGCTGCTTCCGTTGCTGCTTCCGTTGCCGCTTCCATCGCTGCTTGCGTAGCTGGTTCCGTCGCTGCTTCCGTAATATATGTTACGAATTACTACGGTATACTGTTCCGTGGTGTCAGGAGCAACATTCAACGACTCTTGTTCGTGTCCAGCAGGGCAAGTAACGATACCGTTCATCCCGGTTTCGGATTTTACAGTTTCACTGAAGTCATGTAACGTTGCCGGCGCACCTGTGTACATAATTTTACAAATTAATTGAAGGAGCATGAAAAATGTACTTAGATTATCTTCAGTCGGTATTCGATACTGGAGTCACCTGAAACACCAGTAATAATTTATATATGTATAATAGTTTTGAATCTAAACGCTTTATTTTCTTTTAAATTGACTTTTATGAGTATCTGATTGATGGGGTCCAGAGTTTATAATTATTTTTTTGCAATTAAAGACATGACCGACTTTAACCGTGTACAGAATTCGCGAATACTTCGCACGGATCAAAGTAGAATTATTCACTTTATTGTTGATTTATCAAAAATGGCTTAGCCGATTTCTATAAAATTTAAATGGGACCTAATTCGAAGTATACTCTTTATATTAAAAAAAAACTCTTGAAATCAGATTACTATGTATAAAGTTATGCTTGGTTAATCATAATCATAATCTATTTATTGATAACATTTTGTTACAAGTCATTATCTATAGCATTAATAATAATATTTGGATTAATAATATCAGTATAGAAATACATTAGTGTTCTTTTACAATCGTAAAAATACAATCAGTTAAAATTAAAATTCATTATTAAAAATTCAAAAAATTATACCTCAGACCAAATAAAAAATCAAGACAGAATGTTGTGAACAAACAAGTGAGGCCGGAAAAACTAAGCTTCGCCATGTACAGACACTACACACACACACACACGTACAAAGAAACTATACCTTGGTCGAACTATGGCGGCGCAACACCGACGCACTCACACATGCATAAAAAACCGTCCTCACTTGTCTGTTCCAACGCTCCGTCTTGATTTTATTATTTGATCTGAAGGTTGTACCAAAAAAAAGATATACGTTTCGAATTGAGTACCTCCTCCGTTTTGTCGGTTAAAAAGTTTTTCCGAAATACTGTTTACTGTGCCGGTTGCTGTTCGTCCAGTTTTCTATCTATGTACAAACTCTCTAATGTTATTTTAGACTATAAGATAATTGGCTTGCAGTTTCCGAGTTCATCTTTCGAGGCTTTTATGTGTAACAAGTAAATGTGTAACTAAAGTTGCAGGAAATCTAATTTCAAACAACTTTGGTTATGACCATTTTTATAAAAAAAATATTTGAATTACTCAAGTTACACAAATATATGCTTATCCTTTTCTTTTAGAAAAATACTATTCCTAGAAAAAGTTGACGGGAAGCAAAAATGTAGATCGAACTTAATCAAACTTCAATGAATTTTGGTTCTGACTTATAACCATTATTTATGTACAAACTCTCTAATATTATATTAGACAATAAGATAATAGGCTTGCAGTTTCCGAGTTCATCTCTCGAGGCTTTTTTGTCTAACAACTAAAGTTTAGTAGTAGAACTTTTTCGGAACTAAAGTTGCAGGAAATCTAATTTCAAACAACTTTGGTTATGACCATTTCTATGAAAAATTTATATGAAGTACTCAAGTTACACAAGAAAACAATGCTTCTTTTAGAAAAATAATAGTCCAAGAAAAAGTTGACGGGAAACAAAAATGTAGATACCTAATCAAACTTCAATGAATTTTGGTTCTGACTTTTTGCCATTTCTGATGTAAAATTGAAATTACACGAGTTATTGAAGATTTAGTAATCATCAGTAATCGTCGAAGTGGTTCAAAACAAGCGCAATATCTCTTTACTCACTGTCGATGGTTAACTGAATGAGGGTAGTACCCCAGTAGGACTGATTCGATCAACTGGTCCGTGTATCGCACCGTGTGTGGCCACACATTAGATGTTGGCCACGCTTTTGAATAGGACTTAGTTTATCGATTTATTTTATAAACAATATCATCATTTTGTCAAAATAGATCTCAAATGGTTTTGATCATCCACAGACCCTTGAAGGTCTAAAGATAATCCAAATTTTCAAGCCCACTGCCAGTGGGCAGCGTGCCCAGCATGCTGGCAGCATTGTTGAATTGTATGAATGGCAATGCTTATGCGTTGAGCCAAATAACACAAGCATTTTGGTCACGCGTCGCGTCCCCCAGATGCTCAGAAAGAATTTTGAAAATAATATGAGCTCCCGGCCACCACGGACCCAATGTCTTAACTCCAAATAGTTCAAATATGTAACCACTACCGAGGTTAGCATAAGCACCCACGAGTTGTAATGAGGGTTAACGATTGGTATACTTACAGTAACTTCCAACTATCAGCAGCGGCAACCAAAACAACCCCGTCTGAATCTGAAATAGCAACGTTATAACATTGTACATCAGAATCTCATTTAGAAATTGAAATAGACATAAACTTTAGTGACCAAAGCGAAAGCGAATGTCCCCGTTTTAAACACGGCGATTTAGCTTTCGTCCGTCCAGATGGTAGTTTTCGTCTACAGGTCGCATTTATCAACGAATCTCGACGAAACCTGGTACACAGATTCTATACAGGGTTATTCCTAATCAATTAGAATCCTCTTAATAACCCCCATTCTGTACATCAAAACTAACACTTTTGTTTAACGACTTTTGTTAAATCTCAAAGTTTTTTTTTTTCTATAGTAAAGTTCGTTCAACCTCGACAAAATGTAAAGAATAAGCCCCTACAACGATGCTAATTGACTAGAAATAACCCTGTATATTGACGGATTTTATGTGGGCAGAAATATGCGCTGAAAAGATTCACTTATTTTTACAGCATAACGTAAAAATCACACAAGAACAAGAAGCCGAACTCAAAATATAAATTTTAAGTTGGTCAAAAATATAAATAATAAGTTGTCAAATGCGTGTCGAGACTCGCGTAAAACACGGCTTCCGTAGATGGTGACCATGATTATGATGATAATAAAAACTGTTCTTTATAATGTCATTAGATAGTCGACTGCTAGAAAAAATAATTGACCAACAAATATGTTTGTGAGCTTAATGACCTTTGAGCTATGTTCAAGTTAAACATTTTGAATTTTACTTAATGAGTCCAAAAGTTATAATTCCACAGTGCTCAAAATAATTTCCAGAGTAAGTTTTTAGTATGGTCTATCATCTCAGGAAGTTTGAACATTCTGTTTGGTATACTTTAGAAATTAAGGACACTTTTTTTAGGGTTCCGTACCCAAAGGGTAAAAACGGGACCCTATTACTAAGACTCCGCAGTCTGTCTGTCTGTCTGTCACCAGGCTGTATCTTATGAACCGTGATAGCTAGACAGTTGAAATTTTCACAGATGCTGTATTTCTATTGCCGCTATAACAACAAATACTAAAAACAAAATAAAATAAATATATAAGGGGGGCTCCCATACAACAAACTAGATTTTTTAGCCGTTTTTCGCTCGAAATTAATAACAGTAACAGGTAGACGCTTGAAATATTCACAGAATATTTAATTATATGTTTACTTCAATAATTAATTATTAAATTAAAATAAAATGAACATTTAAGGGGGGTAAATTTCCAGTACAGTACGGAACCCTTCGTGCGCGAGTTCGACTCGCACTTGGCTAATGATTTAATTTCACATTTGGCGACCTATATCTCATAAACGGTACATGTGACAAAAAATGCATGAAACCTTATACTCATTCTAAATTCCCTATTCAACGACACCCCATGAGGGAGTGGACTTTAAAAAAAAATCATCCCCGCTTTACTTGTATAAGAGCCACCCCATAAATACACAATTTTGAAAATTTTAAGTATATATTTAAAATTGAGTTCTATACTTAACCTAAAATATTGCCAAATGTCATGCATTACAACTTGGTTCATAAATATGAAAGTTATAAAGCTTTGTAACATTAGGATGGACGGACGAACGGACGCAACGAAGTTATAAATGTTCCTTGTTTTACTACGAAACCCTAAAAACTAAAACTTACCATTTTGATATATTTGTAGCTAGACCAGAGAAATCGTTGTGCAAAACTGTGCTTATTTCAAACCCAATTATAATTTATATACCAAATTATGTAGGTAATAAATAAGTATAAGTAATCGTGCTATACAGTCATCATTCGCTCTATATTTACATTGAACTAATACACACTATATTTACCAGTAATTGAAGTACTTGAATAAAAATAATAGCATATTATGTGATATTTCTATGGGATATATTTAAATGGTCCGCAGTGAACTTACACTTGCTTAGCACAACTTGCTAACATGAATAACATGTTAGCAAGTTGTGCTAAGCAAATTATACCCTATAAAATTTAACTTGATCTCTGCGACAGCTGTCGGAAAAATCACGCCTGTGAAGTCCTGAATTTCTTAATGGTACAGACAGTACCTGTCAATGTCATACTTTATGGGTATGCCGATTAGTGATGGGCGACGAATGATCGTGACCACAGAGCTTTAGATTGAGTTTTAATTAAAATATCGATAGTTTATACTGACGATATTTTAAATAGAACTTAATTTATCATTAATTTTACTATCATAACATTTTTTACATGTGTAATTAAATTAAACCCAACTATATGTTACCTTAGCATCGATAATAGTGAAACACGTCGATAAATACTATCGTTACATTATTATGAGTATTTAATTAATATCATAACTTTATTTACATGTGTACTTATTTGATCTTAAATAATAGTAAGTAAATAAAATCCAATTTCTCACCTTCAACTACTTATTCGATTTCATTACAACATGAACACAACATTTGAAAATCGATTTTTTCCACCACTATCTCAACTCTAAATATGTCAATATGTCACTGTCGCAGAGATCAAGTTAAATTTTATAGAGTACCTATAAAAACAATTTTCTAAAATATCAATTTGTTCTATATCTAAAAGTTCATTTTCAACTGCCTTTCGCCTGAAACATTGTGAGGATATAGGTATACAAAGCTTCTTTTTTTCTATTTTCATTTATAATGGTTTTATTTTATCCACAGGATAATGCCACCCTCAAAGCACTATTTACATTTTAAACTTACCTATATGTAGATATCTTACACTACGCTTAATTTCTAGTTTAACTATTTTGTATACCCTGGCTCGTCGTGGTGATGGATCGGTCAAAATACTGTTATACAGCCCTAGGCTGTGGGCATCTAAATCGTATTCGAGTAGAATCTCGTTAATTCGTTATCTCTATCAGGTTAATTTCGGACACACTCCGCCAGTATGTGGGTGACATCTTCAACCATCATACACTCGGAACATATAGGAGTTTCAATCTTACCCATGAGATGCGCAAAACTGTTCAGCGGAATGTGTCCGGAACGAAGTCTAAACGCAGTTACGAATTCGATTCGGTGCATATCTACTCCAACGAACCAGGGTGAACGGTCAGGTTGGATGGTTCTATACCAAATACCCTTGCTTCGTGACCTCTTATCAAAGTATTCTTTTCACATATTCCTACAGTGGGCGCGGACAATTGGGATGAGGTCGCTAAAGTAGGGTACAAAGCTTAATTATAGTTCACCATCTGTGATAGCTTCTTTAGCTAGGCGTAGACCGCCTAGTTATAGAAGCTGTCACAGTTCTTCGTTTCCGGCTGTGACGGCTTCCACCACTACTTAGATTTTATTCTTGCTAAATGTCGGGAAATGTTTAGGCTGAGAGACCTGGCAATATTTTACCCCTGGCAACAAGATCGGCGAAACTTTTTTTCCGCAAAACAACAATTTGGTCTCGAAAGAAATTCGATATAATTTGGCGGATTTATACTAACAACCAGGTTGCTTCATCCCGTAGAGACCGCCGCACCGCGGCTGCTCCACTGCCGACATGATACCTAGTGTTGTTTTAATGTTTGAGATCCCATCCTGCACCTGCCGCTGTTATCTTTATAAATTAATAAATGCATATTGGGCACCACGCTCTATACACTTATGCCTACATCAGATGGCACCCATTGTAAAACCATATTTTTGTTGTGCATCTTGCTGACGGAATTCAAGATTTCATTCGCTACTTACCATGTAGATCTACATTCTCATCTTAAAAATAGAAAGACTTAACTTCACGAGAAATGAAGAAACCGACATCGGCAGGTAGTTGTTCCAGAATCTAGCCGTATACTCGTATATCAGATATGTACAACTAAAGCATTTTATAGGAATTCGGGCACTGTCAGCTTTATAACTAGTTGTGTAGTGTAGTAAAACGTGATGGAGAAAACTCTAAACTGAGGAATGATGGGGCTGATGTAATGAAAACGAATAGCGGTTTACTTTTTTTCAAATCCCTAACGTAGTAAAAAGGACTCAACAGTGTATTAAAAGTTTGACGTGTTTATGTGTGTGTGTGTGTGTGTGTGTGTGTATGTATGTATGTGTGTGTGTGTGTGTGTGTGTGTGTGTGTGTGTGTGTGTATGTGTCTGTCTGTTTTCGTAGCTTGCAAACGGATGAAGCGATTGGTTTTTTTGTCTGAAAGGTAAGTTAAATTTCTTAAAATATGTTCAGCCATTTGAAAAATTCAGGTTTTTTGTTAGCTGCTGTGTTATAAATACCTAATACATGTGTTTTATAACTGTAAGGATGACTTATTTTTTTAGAAATAACTTTATTTCCACCAACCAAAAGCATTTTGGGACTATAAGGCATTTAAACCCAACCCGATATTACTGCTAACCGTTTAAGCCAGTGCCAAATATAAAACTACCAATATAATGAAAAGGAAACTGATAGATTAAATTTTACAACTAATTAATGTGCTCAATAAATTCCTGAACTTGAAAATTCCCATGCGTTTACTTTTGCTGGCGTCTATTTTCCCCAAAAGCTGACTATTGCTTTTCAGGGAAGCAATGACGCCAGCATTCTGGCCACGTTATCATATGCCGAGGGGCTTTTAGACTAGGTTTAACTTTGACTTTCTTAATTTAATGGATTTTTTTCTTTTTTAGGGTTCCGTACCTCAAAAGGAAAAGACGAAACCCTTATAGGACCACTTTGTTGTCCGTCTGTCCGTCTGTTGAAATTTAAACTATATAGGTACGTATATCTATGGTCTCTTGCAGTTGTGTAAAAGAAATACTTCTTAGTTATCGTATAAAAAAGTTAGAACCGTTTTTATGTCGTGAAAAAAAACTTAGAAAAAAAAAAAAAAAAAATAGGGCCTCAAAATTCACAAAATATGGGTTCAAAATTCAAAGTGAGTAAATCGTATCATGTAAGATCCTACTAATATTGTAAACGCGAAAGTTTGTGAGGATGGATGAATGGATGTTTGTTACTCTTTCACGCAAAAACTACTGACCGGATTGAGATGAAACTTTGCAATAATAAAGCTTTTATATCAGAATAACTTATAGGCTATAAATTATAATGATATTGCGTCAAAAATCAAAAAATCATGCGGGCGAAGCCGCGGGTAAAAACTAGTATCATATAAAAGAGCTTCATTAGCATATGCTAAAACAGGTTATTGATTATTTTAATGTGTAATCTTCGATGTATGACGAGAAAAGTAAAAAATAAACTTTTTTATCGATGATGATGATAGAATAGAGATTTAAAAACTTTTCCTCGGTGTGCCTGAGTCGCACTTGTCTTGGTTTTTTTTTGCTTAAATAGGTTATTTAATTGCTTCCGGCCGCGTACGCAACCAATGTTCTCAACTGGTTGCGTACGAGTTTTCCTCTTAGTTGCCAAGAAAGATTTTTTTTTTCGCTTACCAACCAACGACTAATTTACATTACACTACACATTATTTAGTTCACTATCTGAGATGGACTAAAATTCGTGGTTCGTTCATCCCCCATGGGACTACTTACTGATATAGGAATACGAAATAAGATCTTTGTTCTACTTACTGCATTTGGTGTAATGTAACTTAAACTACATAACATACTACATTCATACCCACCGTTAAGTAAGTGTAAAGTTATTTTTAAGCCCTGGATCACAAATTGCCTTATCCATATATCCTTCAATTAACAAAATAAATGAAAGTGAAAATATTACAGAAAATGACCATCTTTAATTTGGTTCAGCGACTATAACACAAAAACGAGACCTAATCAAATCAAAATAATTGTGGCGTTTTATTTTGAATAGGTAGGTTAGTCAAAATCTTAAGCACTTTTCGATTTGTCTAATAAGTACGTAAGTACTTGTTGTCACTTGAATAGAAAATATTTACAGGATAACTAAATTTACACGGGAATTTTCAAGTATAGAAATTAAAGGATAATATATATGCATTAGCTTGGAAGGATTGAGTCTATATGTTTCCTTGTTCTATTGGTATTGGGATCTGGATGTGATTGAAAAGGTTAGCAGCAATATCGGGATACGATTAGATGCCTCATAGCCCCAAAATATTTCTGGTCAGGGGAACCAAAGTTATTTGATCAGCATCTCAATCAGACAAAAATAGTGATCATCAAAAAATTCGTGGTAAATACACTGTACATATCAAAAATAAACCAAACTTATTAGAGAAAACAAGTAGGTACTCGTAGGTACTAACATTTCATTTTTACGAAATTGACTTCACATCCTACTTCCTATCCTATCCTACATCTTACTTCTTAATCCTTATCCTTACTATATTATTATATTATATATTATTATATTATATATTATATATTATATATTATATATTATTATATTATATATTATATATTATTATTATAATATTATAAATGCGAAAGTAACTCTGTCTGTCTGTCTATCTGTCTGTCTGTCGCGCTTTCACGCCAAAACTACTGAACCGATCTCAATGAAATTTGGTACACAGATAGTCTTGAGCCTGAGAAAGGACATAGGCTACATTTTATCCCGAAAATTGCATAATTCCCGTAGGATAGGACAAAAACTATCGTTAGCGAAACTGTCACCTATCACATCGACGCTAATAGGCCCAATTTTGAAGGCACCGTCGTAATTATAACAGTTAATTAGACTATTTCTGTTTCTTTTTCATATTAGGCATTCGATAGAGAGAACACTTTTTACGTTGCCATTAAATGTACAATGGCGCGTTCCTAATCGAGTTGATTGGGCCTAACATGGATTGACAAAACATAATTAGATGACAGGTGACATACATTGACTGCAGACTTTTATAAATGTCTCGCTTAGCATAGTAAAGGGACAAATTGTCTTTCCAACATTATAGCTCCTCGAAGAGGAAATAAAGTATGGATTGACAATGACAACTGACATTAAAATTGGACAAAATAGTTATCCCTTTGCCATGCTACATATTACAATGACGTTTAATACTGGGCCGTCATTTCGTCTGACATTAAAAATATTTTTAAATATACCACCATTAGAGGTTACACATTTTTTTATTCTACCTTTGTGGTACAGAATCCATGCTAATATACGAAGAAACGGATCGACTTGATTTTTAGAAGTAGTATGTCATCAGTATATGTACCTTGACACGAACATAAATTTCTGTTGGTTTGGTTAGGATTGAACAGTGAACAGTTGCGGCACTCCTCATGAGGCACGCAACTTGCCGGTCAGCCTCTCAGCTGCTATAGTTAAAAACCCCCAGAAAAGCGGCCCAACCTCGAGTGCAAACTTCTGAACTGCCTAGGGGGAAAAGACCAAAAAGAATCGGGAGACCTCGAGCGCTTTCTCAGCTGTCTGAGAAAAAACCAAGAGAAGCGGCTCTACCTAGGATTCCCGCGCCGCCCATAAGCCTCGGCTACTAAGTTCCCCCGCCACGACAAGGCGGGAACCCATGGGCGGGTACACTCTAATCTTATCTTAATCAACATAAGCATTTATAAGTATAAGGTATTTTGATGTCGGGTTAGGTTTGAACAGTAACAACAAGGTGTAAGGTACTTGATTTTTTTATAGAGCAAGTGCCTTTTTTACAATGTAAAACTTCATAAACTACTACTACATAACAAGCAATTGGATCATTCACAGACCCTTGAAGGTCTAAAGAACTTCTAAATGCTCAAGCCCACTGCCAGTTGGCAGCGTGCCCAGCATACTGGCAGCATTGCCAATCAGCTTGGCAATTCTGCTTATACGTTGAGTCAAATAAACACCAGCATTTTGGTCACGCGGCGGATACACTAGACGCTCAGAAAGACTTTTGAAAACAAGATGAGCTCCCGGCCACCACACGCACAATATCTCAATTTCAAATGGCTCAAATATGTAACCACTGCCGAGGTTAGCATATTTGCGCCGTTTGTGCTGCTCCGCCGAATCGGCCACCGCTCCAGCCCTACTCTGAGTCTCAGAAAGATGTGACTCGCCAAAGTATCGACGCAAGTCGCGTCCCATACTAAGGGCCGTCTACACTTCCATGGGACCAGCTTCATACCGTCAGGTCTTTTGCCATCATCACGCGCAAACCCATTCAGTTCGGGTACGGCTGTGATATTGGCGTTCGCAGAAGCCCTGCGTATGACATCGTTCACAATGGCGTGGCAACCAATTCGACCAGCGCTTCTTAAGCAAGAAAGACGGTGGTGACCGAGCTGGTCAACTAGGGTACTTGAATAGGTGAGAGCGCTTAGCTATGTGCGGCGCGGCAGCAAGGTGGGTCGACACTATCTCGACGATATCATCAATACCGCCGGTCGAGCCTGGTAACGACCGGCAAAGAGCCGAGGCAGATGGCAGTGACAGTGGGACAAAAAAGCTGCGGATGATAATGATGACGAAACAAATTAGTTGAGATTGGCTATTTTTTGGGTTTGAAATGATTATTTGCTACAATATTTGTGTACCGTTTCACATTGAATTGGGGCTAATATTTTGTAGCGCACTTACTATTTTTGTTACCATATTTTTTTGACAAGATAAACATAAATTAAATTATATCGCGGGCGAAGCCGCGGGTAAAAGCTAGTAATATTATAAACGCGAAAGTTTGTAATGATGTATGGATGGATGGATGGATGGATGGATGGATGGATGGATGGATGGATGGATGGATGGATGTTTGTTACTCTTTCACGCAAAAACTACGAACGAATTGAGATGAAACTTTGCAATAATATAGCTTGTATATCAGAATAACACAGGCTATAAAATTATTATGTTGTTGCGTCAAAAATCAAAATATCATGCGGGCGAAGCCGCGGGTAATAACTAGTAAATGATAATCAAAAGATTGATAGAACAGATAAGCTGCTATTCGTTTTCTTTCAATCATCACTACGGTTTTAGCAGTGTAGTACTGAACCAGCCTTTTAATAGTCCAATGCAGGATGCAGGCCTACCCATGAAGGGTGATTGAGCCAGATCCACCACTCTGACCCTGTGCGGTTTGGAAGATTCATATACGCCATCGAATTTATTCTACAGACGTATGCAAGTTTCCTCACGATGTTTTCTTTCACCGAAAATGTCAATGATGTGAAATTCCGCACATAAATTCCAAGAGATTTATTCGTACGGGGACTTGGATTTGAACCCACGACCTCACGATTATAACCCAAACAGATTATAACAACATGTATCTAAATTTTAAAAATAGAAACGAGTTAGTGAAATCGCAAAACAAAAATATAATTAAGATACAGGACTCTTTTCCAGCCGCAAACAGGGCTCGCATAGGATTTCAAAATTCTCAAAACCCAAAAAATAATAATGTCTACAGACGAGTACAGTTTTTTCGATCCTTAAAAGCATATTAGAATTCTACATCAAAACATAGCCAGTGTTCTTAGTAAGACAGAAAATTTAGAAATAATACTCGCAGACTTGAAAAGTGCAGGGAAGGAACCTGATGTTATTTGTTTAACTGAAACGTTTTTAAAGTTAATGAATTATGAATTGGCAGCATTTTATTCTAGGGAGATAAAAAGAGGTGGGTCTTGTATATTGGTAAAAAGAGGGATTTCATACACTGAATTGACATCGATTAAAAACTTAGCTAGGGTAAACTCTTTCGAATGTTGCGGCATCAAATTGACACATTACAAATTGATAATTATATGTGTGTATAGAATTACCCACTCGGATATAAATGTTTTCTTTGATCAATTACAATGTTTGTTGCATACTGTTCTTAAAAATACAAAAATTAGACTTGTGATTGCTGGGGACCTGAACATAAATACTTTGATATTAAATAATAATGCTAAAACTTTGACAAGTATATTAGGTAACCAAAATCTAAAATTAAAGATAACTGAACCTACCAGACGTGAAGCATGCATAGATCATATAATTAGTAACATAGATGATTCTATCGGTACAGTATTACCGCTGGGTCTTTCTGATCATGAGACAGGGCAGCTTTTATGTATACCAGAGACGGGAAAAATTGAGCCTGTAACAACTTGGTATATTGATAAAAAAGACTAATCATGTGAAAATCTCGAGAAATTTAAAAAAAGTATACAAAATTGGTCATTTACGGACGTTTATTTGATCGAAAATCCGGACACAGCTTTTGATACTTTTCATGATTTGCTTAAGATGCTAGTACAGTTATGTTTTCCTACACAAAAACTAAAAATGCAAACTAGCCAAAAGGTCAAATGGTTAACGAAAGGGATTAAAATTAGTTGCAAGAAAAAGAGACTACTGCGGTTAAAATATTACAAAGAAAAATCTTCTAAATCTAAAAAAGTGTACAAAAACTACTCAAGAATTTTAAAGAATTGCATAACCATTGCACAAAAATCCAAAAATTCTGAAATAATAAAATCTAGTAATAATATATGTAAAACGTCTTGGAACCTAATTAAGGGTAATTCATTAAGTCCACCAAAATGTGTCGAAAAAATAAAAACAGATAAAGGGACTTTAACAGAGGCAAAATCAATAGCAAGCACTTTTAATAATCATTTTATAGAATTGACAAAAAATAATAATGATGCCCAATCAACTAATGCTTCAAATAAAATGAACTTAAAATCCATCACAGGCTCGATTTTCTTAACTCCTGTTACGTCAACAGAGGTAAAAAATATAATATCAAATCTTAAAAACACTAATTCAGAAGGTGATGATGGCATCTCAACCAAAGTAATAAAATATTGTAAAGAGGAATTAAGTGATGTGATTGCTTTTCTTATAAATCTCTCGTTTGAGCATGGGAAATTCCCAGAAAGATTGAAAACTGCCATAATAAAACCTGTCCACAAAAAAGGTGATCCTGAAAACCTAGAAAATTATAGACCAATAGCTCTTATAAATATTCTGTCTAAAATTTTTGAAAAGGCTATGCACTTAAGATTGTATGAGTTTATCTTGAAACATGAAATTATTAAACAAGAGCAAAATGGTTTCCAAAAACACAAATCTACAACATCAGCAACATTTAATTTAGTAAATGACATAGCAAAGGGTTTTGACAAAAAAATGTTGACAACGGTTTTGTTCTTCGATATGACAAAGGCTTTTGATTTTGTTTCGCATAAGACACTTCTGCGCAAACTGCAACAATATGGCATTAGGGGCAAAGCTTTGGAATGGATTAAGTCTTATCTTGAAAACCGCACACAGTCAGTTGAGATACTTTCTTTAGACAGAAATAAGTGTGTAGTTAGTGAAAAATCAGAATATAAAAACGTGTGCTGTGGTGTGCCCCAAGGTAGTGTTCTAGGGCCTCTACTCTTTATAATTTATATAAATGACATAGTTAATGCAACTTCATTTAAATCTGTTTTATTTGCTGATGACATTTCTGTAGTAGTGACAACTGAAAAGGCTAAAACAAATAATTATTCTAATCATATACTGAACATTCTAAATACAATTGATTCTATAGTTAAATGGCTGGACATGAATAATTTAAAAATAAATATAAGTAAAACCTGCTACATGAACTTTAATAACATTGAATTTCAAGTAAATTACAATGGGAAAATTATAGAACGCGTAAATCAGACATCATTTTTAGGGATAACAATAGATAAAGATCTAAATTGGAAACTGCATACAGACAAAATTTGCAAGAAAATAAATAGCTATGTATATGTATTGAATCGTTTACGTAAAACTGCTAATAAAGATACAGCAACTTTTGCATATCATGGTTATGTTGGTTCACTTTTGAGATATGGACTGATTCTATGGGGACTAGGTACAAATTCTAAAAAAGCTTTGATCTCTCAAAAAAAGTGTATTAGAGCCATCTGTGGGGCTGCACCACTAGATTCATGTAAACCTCTTTTCAAAAGGCTTAAAATTCTTCCACTTCCTTGTCAATATATATTTGACTAGCTGCCCGTCCCGGCTTTGCCCGGGTATGATTGGCTATACATATACTTACCACGTAATGTAGGTATGCGCCACACACATGCTAGACATACCGGATGAACCATTATGATGAGTTAAAACCTACCCAAATCGCGAGAGTTTCCGTAGTCTTAAACTGTTCGAAGTTTATGAAAAAGAGATAGTAGGTATTGGCATATCTAAATAAAAGTGAGTTCGTATGTGTTGGGTGGCTGTACATAATATATAGCCCTGATTTCAGAAAATGACAATGATGAGAATGAAAGCGACGTTAAAATGTTAGAGACCCACATGACAGTCTATACATTCTACCCATGTAAGTTAGTTTCTTGATCTTGTCTTCACTCGAGAACTTTGAAAAACATTGGACATCAGTTCTACTTCTACGAATTGTGTGCCCTACCTAAGGCCTCTTCAACTTGCTAACCCAAAGAGCTGTGATGGAAGGAATCGAAGCGCTGGCATCCAACGTGTTCCGGACGTCACGACCAGATCTTAGATTCACGTGAAGACCTTCGCTACACTTGCCAATACATTGTCTACATTCGAGAACTTTAAGGTCCCATCGATAATTCGTTTCACATACTATGTGTAGGGGCGTAGCTACCGCAGTATCAGCCGTGTCAATAATACAGGGCTCCCGGGCTACAGGGGCCTTATCGTGTGTAAGCAAAACCTAGTAAAATGTTATCCACAATGTCACTTAATCTCGTGTTTCCCGAAAAAAAATCATCTCTTTTTTCCCGGGTTAAGCATTCTTCCAAAAGTTGTCCTAAGAGGCAGAAATTTTATAACAACTGAAATCGTCTTCAGCTAGACTTACCTACTTAGCTGATATACGTAATTATATTCTAATCATTATCAATTATCAATTTCCTGAAAAAAAGGCAAGAAAAGTGTATATTTCAAATGAATTGTTTGGCTAGCTCAATTTCTAGGAGGAAGTGACAACTTATAAATAACCGTCTTACCACAAAAGTTTTACGCAGGCTTTAGACAATGTTTAACAGAACAAATGGTACGGCTAAACAGTGTTTAAAGCGTGTTTAAATCTTTTGCGGTAAGGCGGTATATATTTATTTCAATTTAATGCAAGCATTTTTGTTTCTTTTGTGAGAAATGAGTGATTTGGGCTACCCAACTATGTTTGATTCAGGGCTCCTCCAAGGCACGCTACGCCACTGCATACCTATTTACTACCAATAAAACATAAATCGACACACTAATGGCGGAGATATATAACTTTGGTGGTCTAGTGGTAGTAACGCCTGTCCTACAATCGTGAGGTGGTGGGTTCAAATCCCGATCCTGTATCAATGAGTTTCTTTGGAACTTATGTACGGAATTTCAAATCATTGGCTTTTCGGCGAAGGAAAATATTGTGTGGCAATCTGCACCACCCACACTGGGCCCTGGCACTGGTGGTAGATATGGCCCAAGCACCCTTCTCAATTCTCAATGACCCGTTTCCTCGAATCTCGACGTTATGTCACCTAATAAGTGCCTGTAACCGAGCACTTTGGCATCGCGCGGCGTTGTAATCGGCTTGGAATCGCCTTACGACTAACTAAAAAGCCTGCCCACTACGTAGCTTGGGCAGGATTTTGGCTCAGACACTTTTTTTCACGATTGTGACTCTATAGATATTTGCTCGAAGTGAATTTTGTGTTATGTACATTATACAAAGTACATGAATTGCCAAGCGGGGAGAGCGGCGAAACGGAACTTTTATAATACTTACATTTTTGAACTCGTGATATCTTTGTAATAAAATGTCTGAATTAAATAATTTAAAGTTGCATAAAGCTATTGAAACAGTTTATTTTAGTTTATTTTGATAAGGATTAATACCAAGATACAAATTAAGATCCTTTTCCTGCGACGGTATTTCAATTAATTTTTAAGAATAAAAGAACAGTTATTACGGCTTAACTATAATAGTTGGATATATGCTGTCGCGACATTTTTTGTAAATTATGGTATGTTCTATAAAGTCGTAGTACATTATTTTATTCCATCATCAATAGTTTTCGCAGCGCACGCGATGTAAAGAATATTTTAGGCATTTTTTTACACCTTGGGTAACATTATTATAGTTTTAATAAGGATCCTTATTTTTTTCTTGCAATTAAAATAGCCTATGTTACTCAGTGATAATGTAGCTTTCTAATGAAAAAAGAATTATTAAAATCGGTCCAGTACTTTTTGAGTTTATCCGTTACATACAAAAATACAAATCTTTCCTCTTTATAATATTAAGTGTAGATGTAGATATCGCATGTTTTGTCAAACAAAATAGACATTTGTACACAACAGCATCAGAATATTACAAGCGCGTTGAAAGAAAGGATAGGTTAGTTAGAACTCATGCAAGTAGAACTGCTCGTTACGAAAAATGTTGCATGACGATGTCAATTACCGTGTATAATAAACTACCCGAAGATATTAAAGTGCTGCCTTTACCTAAATTTAAAAATAAGTTGAAAACCTGGCTGTTAGAGAAAAGATTCTACTCAATAAATGAATTTTTGGGTTTATATTGATTTTTGTACATAATATTATTATTGTCTAACATTAAATTTGATATTAACATAATTTAATAATTAATTTTAGCTTAAATTTGACTTGTAAGAAATGTTGTTTAATTTAATTTTATAGTTATTGTATGTTAAATGTTAGTAATACTATAATAATAACATATTGCATGTCTGAAGAGACAAAACTGTTTAAATTGCTTGATAAACAAATTATGAAGATCTGAATGTACACAGTTTTGAGCAATAAATAATTTCATTTCTTTTCATTTCATTTCATTTCACGATTGTAAGACGGGTGTCATTATCACTACAGCACCGCGGCTTAACGGCGGCAACAGTTCAGTACCTTTTCTCAGTCATGCTTGGAAATGTGAGCATTATTTTGACAACCTTCTTTGAGGTAAATCGACATTGCAGTAGTGGCCAAAAAAAGTTGTATGTAAGCCCATATCTGTCGTGTAATTTACAATGGAACGATGAAACATGGCAACCAAGAAGGTAGTCCAGTCGGATTACCTTCTAGGATATTTATTATATAGGACAGCCTCAGCCTCAGTGGCTCAGTGGTTAGTGACCCTAACTTTAGGATCAAAGAGGCTTGAATTCGATCCCCACCCAGGGCAAATATTTGTGTGAAGAACATAAGTGTTTGCTCTGTGTCTAGGTGTTATTTAGTTGCAATTTATATAAGTATGTATTTAAAAACAAGTATATGTAGTATATCAGCCTCTGGCAGCCATGTCACAAGCTTTGCTTAGTTTGGGGTCAGAGGTCGTGTGTAAAATGTCTCAAAATATTAAAAAGAAGAAAGATTTTTGATTGATGAAAGAATCCTAACCTAAAATCGGCCGGATTATTCATTACCTAAAATCAAACAAATTCAGTGCTTTATTCCTCAACTGAGGTCCAAGGTTAGGACGAAGAGACCTCCTACTTTACGACACAACCCTTGAGGACGTTCTTCTCACTTCCCGCTCAGGACTTCGGCGCCACTACTGCGTTCTTCCGTCGCGTCGTCGGTTCCCGTTAGAAACAAGGGAAGCTGCTTAATAGCCGCGTAACTTTACATAGTGACGATCCGGGCAATTGTAATAGCCCGCAAAATAAATGTATTAATTGGACCACCCTCTTTTATTTCTCATAAGTAAGTGGACCTGTTACAGAATAATATTAAAAAACCGGACAAGTGCGTGTTAGGCTCGCACATCGGAAGGTTCCGTACAAACACATAGTTAAAATAACTGAAAACCTGTGTCAGCATGTGCTTATGAAGTTCTTTTATATGACACCTTACATGATACGATTTACTCACTTTGAATTTTGAACCCATATTTTGTGAATTTTGAGGCCCTATTTTTTTGGGATTTAAATGAATATGTACAGTTTTTAGATTTACTCCTATATGTGTACTTTAAGACAATGCTTCTCGCCAAATTTCATAGTTCTATGTCAACGGGAAGTATCCTGTAGTTTTGATTTTGGTGAGTGTCGAAATATGCGGTTTTTTACGACATAAACGGCTCTAACTTTTTTATACGTTAACTGAGAAGTTTTTCTTTTACACAACTGCAAGAAACCATAGATATTCGTACACAGTTTAAATTTCAATTCGATATCTTTACGCGTTCCCGAGATAAAGAGTCTTGACATACACACAGACGGACAGACGGACAACAAAGTGATCCTATAAGGGTTCCGTTTTTGCCGTTTGAGGTACGGAACCCTAATAAGAATAAGATATAGTATATATTATATACCTACTTAATTACTTTGCTTAGCATAAGTTGCTCATGCAACAACATACAAGCATAAGCGGACCATTTAAATATTTCCTATGTAAATATCACATAGGGTGACTTATGACTGCGTAGAATTATCCTTTTATGGTATGATACATGCGTAGGCATTCTTTATTTTGTATATAAACTGCTATTGGATTTGAAATGAGCACAGTTTTGCCTCTTCTCACTTGGTCTAACTAACCACAAATTTTTCAAAATGGTAAGTTCTAATTTTAATTTACATAAGGACCTAATGTGGTCAGTTAGAAAGGCACCATCCAAAAATTTAAATTCTTAATTTGGCTGTAAGTGGCTCTTGTATAACATTTACGTTGTTTTTTTTTTTATATATAAATAGGGGAATCTTTTCAATGGGCTTTTTTCTGGCCACTTAGTTTTTTCCGTGACAGAAATGTTCAAACTCTAATTGGTTATTTTCTATCTGTATAGATTTATTTTTTGAAGACAGAATATTATCGAAATTGGCTGTTAAATAGCACGGCAGCAAATTCCTCACTCAAAAATCGCCTAAACTATAGAACCTAGCTGTACTTACTAAGTTTCGTCAATATTCTTTGAAAAATCGATCTGTAGAGAATCGATATCCTGACAAAAGAAAGCTAAATAGTCAAATCAAAACTGAGACCATCTTTCACTCCGTTCGCTCGATTAATTGTTTGAAGTCATGACAATTTAAAATATGACTTTCTTAATTACTATGGACTCAGCTTTGTCTTTGTATTTTATCACGCCCAATGTTTCAAGTCACTGGTTTTGAAATATCAAGACTTGTTTCATTCAAATGCTAACTTTTTAAATGAACACACGGTGCTACTACCATCGCGGATTTACCTTTAAATTAGGGTATTTTACCTTGTATTAAAAACTTTTACACTTCACGTACTAAACTGAACAAAATGATTTATTATATTATTATAATCTTCATCGTAATGAAGTAGATAGGTACGCGTTGAAATCATTTTGATCATTTGGAGAGCAATGCAAAGCCTCAGTTTGGCATAGTAATAACGTCAAAAATACAGAAAATAATTAACGTAATAAATATAAAACTCCTACACGACAAGTTAAAGCTTGAAAAAAGTTTTTTTGCGATTCCCCCAAAGATTTGGAAGAATCAAAATCGCAGTATGGTAACAATGCTACATCGTGTGAGTAAGAGAAAGTGTTTCCCTCTCAGATTAGGGCTGCCATACTGATATTTTTTAAATTTGCCGCGCTTTGTCAGTAGTTAGCCAGACTCTATCATCGTTTTTATGATAACAAATTGAAAACACATACAAAACAAATTGTTATAAGTATTTTTTTAATAGCGCAAGTGCCTTTATTACCTACAACAAAATACATTACTACTTACATAAGCTAAAATTACATATACTATTACATACCCTTGCAGAACTAAAGTTAATCCAAATGCTCAAGCTCACTGCCAGTTGGTAGCGCAGCGTGCACAGCATGCTGGGCAGCAAGCAAACTAAGTAAATCTTAGTATAAGATATTCACATCAAACAATGATGTAGTTACGCACCACCGTTTATTTAGACTGTCATATGTTTAGTCTACAACCGAAAAGAAAAATATCGAAGGAATGGCTAAACACCCGATAAATGTGCATGTTTGGTGACGCTCTTCGTAACATGATTTTGGGAATTCGTGCCCGTTTTTAGGGTTCCGTACCTCAAACGGAAAAAACGGAACCCTTATAGGATCACTTTGTTGTCCGTCTGTCCGTCTGTGTGTATGTCAAGACTCTTAATCTCGGGAACGCGTAAAGATATCGAGTTGAAATTTAAACTGTATACGTATATCTATGGTCTCTTGCAGTTGTGTAAAAGAAAAACTTCTCAGTTATCGTTTAAAAAAGTTAGAGCCGTTTATGTCGTAAAAACCGCATATTTCGCACTCACAAAAATCAAAACCTACATGGTCATTCCTGTTGACATAGAACTATGAAATTTGGCGAGAAGCATTGTCTCAGAGTACACATATAGGAATAAATCTGAAAACTGTACATTTTTATTGAAATCACAAAAAATAGGGCCTCAAAATTCTCAAAATATGGGTTCAAAATTCAAAGTGAGTAAATCGTATCATGTAATGTCATTGTATCATATAAAACAACTTCATTAGCACATGCTAAAACGGGTTTTTAATTATTTTAACAATGTGTAAATTCGATGGTATAGAGATTTTAACAACTTACTTCCAAATTTTTTGAAATTTTCTGGATTTGTACGGAACCCTCGGTGTGCGAGCCTGACTCGCACTTGTCCGGTTTTTTTTTTGTAACATTTTTGCATGTTACTAACAAACTCAATTCGACGCGTATATTTATTTAACATTTTGAATACTGAAAGATTAAAAATGTAATTTAATCTTTTCGATGCGTATTGTAAAGCAGCATCATACTTTCTATTATATAATAAATAAAAATAAATATTAGGAGACATCTTACACACGGTCTCTGACACCAATCTAAGCAAAGCTTGTCATACATGGCTACCAGAGACTGATATACTACATGAATACTAAAATACTAAATAGAATAAAATACTAAAATACTGCAATTTAGGAACTACAAACAACCCCTCATAAAACTTAACATCTCGTACAAAAATAGACCAATAAACTCAGTTCAGGATACACATTTCTTAGGTGTAAATATTGACACTCATCTGAACTGGAAATCACATGTAAGTAAAGTAAACAATAGGTTGTCTCAGTATTGTTATGCTATTAGTATCTTAACCAGCATCTCCTCTAAACAAATCGCTACAAACGCCTATTATGGCTATGTTTATCCTCAGTTGTCTTATGGCGTCATGTTTTGGGGTAATTCAGTCGAGTCTAACTCAACGTTTATTATGCAAAAACGATGTTTAAGAACTATTTTTAAGCTAGATAGCACCGATACTCTCCGCGATGTGTTTAAAACTTACAACTTCCTTACCCTTACAGGTATCTATATTTATGAAACTTGCGTTTTTGTTAAAAATAATCAAAGATATTTTAGTGACATAAAGTCAAACCGCGCCGATGTTAAAAGGTCCAGACATAAATACGACATCTGTATTCCTCAATTTAACAACAGCATGTTTTCAAATAGCGCTTATGCTATGGCAATAAAAGTTTACAATTGTCTACCATTCCATATAAAGATATTAGAAGGTAATAGCTTTAAAAAGACGCTGAAGTCTTGGCTAATTTCAAAGGTATTTTACTCAAGTAAAGAATACTTTGAAAATCACAAAGTAATTGTCTTTGGCTTACCTAATTTATAAATTAATAATGCCAACTCTTATTTGTAATTTTGGTTAAGACATTTTTGATTTATTAGATAGGTAATTAACTTTAACTTTAAATCTTATAAGCATTAACATTATTGTACGCCCGAAATGGGCAGGCTGTTTGAACTTTCATATATCTTATAACATCTAATTGTATGTACACAGCAACGCAATAAAGAATATTTCTATTTCTATTTCTATTTCTATGAGTTAAATAATTAATTAGTTATAAGTTATATATGAACCCAAGTCATTCTTGGATGTTATAATAAAATAATGACATCATCGAAGCAAGCACTAAGCCAAGAATCGAAGTCGACTCTGTACCGATTGAATAGAAAAAAAAACACCACCGAAGTGCTCGAGTGGTTTTCACAATCACCTGATACAAGTCAAAAAGAAAATCTTCTAATTTTTGACAATTTTTTTTTTGACAAAAATGAACTTTAGGTAAACGTTCATCTCGTTGAATGTAATCGATGCTTCATTTAACAAATTTATGAAATGAACGAACGACGAATTCTGACGTGTCCCTTATTTTGTTTCAAGAGCTGCACTGGAAACAGCAACTGGGGCGGCAACTGTGGCGGTAATGGCAACGGCAACGGAAACGGCAACGCAAACGGTAATGGAAACGGCAACGGAAACGGAAATGGAAATGGCAATGGCAACGGAAATGGAAACGGGAACGGGAATGGCAACGGAAACGGAAACGGAAACGGCAACGGAAACGGGAATGGCAATGGCAACGGGAACTGGGGTGGCAACTGTGGCGGTAACGGCAACGGAAACGGTAATGGAAACGGAAACGGTAATGGAAACGGCAACGGAAACGGAAACGGAAATGGTAATGGCAACGGAAATGGAAACGGGAACGGGAATGGCAACGGAAACGGCAACGGAAACGGAAACGGAAACGGCAACGGAAATGGAAACGGGAACGGGAATGGCAACGGAAACGGAAACGGGAACGGAAACTGCAAGTGAAACGGTAACAAACCCAGGTTGTTAATTGATTAGATAACAATCTCTTAAGTACAATAATAAAATTTTATGTCAAAATCTAAGCACATAGCCTTTTTATTACAGAGCCAATAAGTCAATTGTCTCTTTATTTGGTATTTGGTATCGAGAAAGGGTTCCTAAAATGAAGAATTTACAGAATAAAAACATCCTACAAACACATTTTCATGTAAAAGCCAAGCCACATCATTTTAATGACTAAGGAGCAGAACATGTGAAGCATGAGCATGTAGAGTTAAGACGTGTAGAGGTAGTACCTTGGCTCTACATGAGATTTGATAACATTCTGATAGTGCGAACTGTCTTGTCTTGGCAACATTTTACACGAAAATGTGTTTTGTGGGATATCACTTTTTTCTAGATTATTTAGTAAATGGGAAACTTTTCCAGATCAATTTTCAGACCTCTGGCATCAAAATTTGCGGAAGAACCATACAAACTTCCATCTCCTAGCTATAGGGATTTGGGGTGATTTACTAAAAATCCTGAAATACCTGTTTTATTATTTCTAACAAGGAATTCCTACATCAATTGTCAGATGTCTAGCATCAAAAGAAGGATGTCAAGACTAGACTTCCTAAAAATTTTAAAATTTTCATGATCTTTTCACTAAACAAGTGCACTACTTGACATCGACATTCGCTTGTGCGAATAACGCTAGTTCGATAAAACTGAACTGCGACACACCATAGTTCGCTATAGCAGAATAAAATGAGCTACGGTGGTACATTGTATTATTAGTTTGGACCACTCGTATATTGTCGACGAGGTAGGAGCACCAAAAATGCTGCTGCGCTACCTTCAACCATCTTAATTGTCTGCCCACATTTCGTGGTAGTCCACTGCAAGACGTAGGCCTACCCGCGAAGGGTGATTGTGCCATATCCACCACGCTGGTCCAGTGCGGGTTGGTGGATTCACATACTGTACCAGCCTTTTTAATGGTACACTGCAGGACGCAAGCCTACCCATGTAGGGTGATTGGGCCATATCCACCAAGCTGGCCCAGTGCGGGTTGGTGGATTCACATACGCCATCGAATTTCTTCTACGGACGTATGCAGGTTGCCTCACGATGTTTTCCTTCGCCGAAAAGCCCGTGGTGTGAAATTTAATTTGATAGGAATTGTTATTTTGATTTCAATAGCAACACCAAAATTTTGTCAACTTCGTCGTTCACAGTGTCACTTAAACCGCTGATCATAGAGACCTGAAATTTGGACGTATTCTTTGTATGACATAGGTATCCCATAAAAGAGATTTTCCGACTTTCCACCCCTAAGGGAGTGAAAAAGAGGTTATTTAAAGATTTACTGAGGGACCAAAACTGGTACGTCTAAAAAACAGATGTTACATAAATTTTTTTGAAAGTCAATGAACTTATTATATATACGGTATAGCAGATTTTTTCTCGCTTCATGGTCATATAATGATGAGGATGAAAAAAAATGAAATTCTAGAATATGGCCGACTGGCCGTAGTCTAGGAAAATATGATGATATATCTCGTCACGTATAGCCCACAAATCTTGGTCATGGGCTTTATATTTAAAGCGATAGCCTGCTAAGGTGTATGCTCAAATGAGATAAATACATAGATATTAAACGATATTGTCAGCATAATTTCTTCTTGATCAGCTAGAATAATAATTCGAATAGCTTGATTGTTTCAATTAAGTATATAGAAAACAAACACAAAATGATTTATTTCAATGCTTTTAATAATTTCCTTAAATATTATACGGGTTCACAAAGCTTTTTTACTATAGAAACTAACGTGACAAGTGTCGATCAATAGGCTATTTGACAACATTGAAAATATTCTATTAATTTTGGTAATCCATACAGATAATAGCGTGAAAAAGACATATTTCACTTTATTTAAACTAAAATACGTCTGATTTTCGCAAATCGAACCAAATAAAATACGATATTTTTTGATATTTTATCTGTGACGTAAACGCTCTAAGAAGGGCAGCAACTCTGGTGACGTCACGTGCTGGTAAACAAGAATTCCTCGATTGACTGTTGTTTGTGTAATTTGTGTTTTGTGATTTCGGAGTTATATTATTGGATCTGAAAGTTACTTTTAAAGTATTTTTGTCAATTTTTAAATGTGAACTAGCGTATTTACCAGTATTAACTAACGTTATTTACTCGTGAGTGACGTCAAAGATCAGCGCCATTACTGAATGTCGTTTTTGGTAGGATCTTGAATATCTATTCTTTAACACTGATTTTCATTGTTAATACAGTAGATCTCTCGGAAATATAAATGTAGTGTGCTTGGTATGTACTAACGAATAATTTAAAACGATTTCCAAAACCTAGTCAAATACCCTATTATGAACTTTAAGAACTTAATTTTTTTCTACAAGAAAAAAACAAGGAGACAGTTGACTTGGCGGCGCTCCTGGAGTCCGTACTAAAAGGGCCATTGTTGTCTAATATTTTGGTCATTCAACTGTGGCATTTGCGATTGCGCTTGGGCCTGAGCAAGAGCTTGAGCATATTGAGCTTGGAGCAAAGCTTGGGCATAATAGGCTGCAGAAGGATCTTGGCCACCATTAGGACCAGCCATGTAGCCATAAGGGTTGGGCATAGCGCCATTAACTCCAGGATAGAACCCATTAGGATACGTGGGGTAACCAGGAGCAAAATTCATCGGCACTTGTCCATTTTCGGCAGGAGTAGCTGTTAATCCAGCAAGCTTCTTAGCATCCTCTCCCATTTTGACTTTGAGGTTGGGGGTCAATAGAAATTTATTCTTCAACAGAGACTCTGGGGTAAATCCGACTATCCATTCTCCTTTGCTGTTGCGGCCAAGTGCGGATTCAAATCCGGGCTGCCAGGAGTTATCTATGACCGTTTTCAATGAAGCATCGCCAGCGATGGTTTTCTCACCGACTTGTACGTGACCTTTAGCAATTACATTACTGTTCTTCGAAGCTGCGATGATACCGTTGCCGCTTGTGTTAACTGATAGTCCATCTCTGGTAGCCTTCAGTGCTCCACCAATAGTACCGTTTATTTCGCTTTCGTATCCCAGAGTTCCGCCGATGTCAAATAATGTTTGCGGAGCACCTGTGTACATCATTTGAAAAATTAATTTCAGGTTAGTATAGATACTGTATTAGTATTACAATTAGCTTGGTATACTTACAATAACTCCCAGCTATCAGCAGTGGCAACAAAAACAACCCAGTCTGAATCTGAAATAAAAATGAAATGTAAAATTATTTACAATAATTAATATAAATAAAAAACAGAATTTTACCAAAATTCAGACTATGTTCCGAATATTACGCTAATATGCTGCCGCTATAAAGGTTGCTTTACCACACAAACAAAAACACAAGAAATCTAATGGTCTAAGCCAGCGGCCTTCGGTAAAGTATAAAAGCTGTAAGTTTCTCAAAGTATATCCCCAACACAGGTAAGAACGAACCCCGTCTATGAAACTTGGGTCGCGGTGGCTTTCGCAGGTATCAGGTAATAAAGGTGTGTAAAATTGTGTGTTAAATTTCAGCTGGCAGAGGGTTGCAACCGTACGAAGTGTCTGGCTTTCGGCAAGGTGACTTCTAGGATTATTATAAGTAAAATATGTAAAAACTGAGTTTTATACTTTACCAAATTTAACACACAATTTTATACACCTTTATTACCTGATACCTGCGAAAGCCACCGCGACCCAAGTTACATAGACGGGGTTCGTTCTTACCTGTGTTGGGGACATACTTTGAGAAACTTACAGCTTATATACTTTACCGAAGGCCTGGGGGCCGCTGGCTCTTGCTCTATAAACTGAGTCTGGTGTCTGTGAGTTTAGCAGTGTAGCCAGCTACAGTTTTTAACTGTAGATCTACACATTTTTCGATATCAACACAGTTTTCAGTTTAGGCTTCAAAAAATTTTTTAAGATAAGTCAGTATAGTTTTTTAGTTGGAATTTACAGTTTGTAGGGTTCCGTACCTCAAAAAGAAAAAAAAACCTTATAAGATCACTTTGTTGTACGTCTGTCCGTCAATCCGTCTGTCCGTCTCTCCGTCAGTGTGTCAACCGTTTATCTCAGGAACGCTTAAAGATATCGAGTAGAAATTTAACCCTAATCCATATTATATCTAGTCTCTTGCCGTTGTGAAAAAATCAAACTTCTCAGTTATCGTAGAAAAAAACGAAAACTGGTTGTACAAAATCGCATATTTCGACACTCATAAGGGAATCAAAACCTTTAGGTTACTTTCCGTTGACATAGAACTATAAAATTAGGCAAGAAACATTGTCTAACAGTTCACATTTAGGAATAAATCTGAAAACTGAATTTTATATTGAATCACCAAAAATAGGGCCTAATTCATGTGAAGGAATCACATGACAGAGCTTCGTTATTAAAAGCTAAAAAAGTTTGTAATTATTTTTACGATGTGTAATTTTCGATATATGACGATATAAGTAAAAAAAACTCTTCTATCGATGATTATACGCCCTGAGGTTTTAACAACTTGCTTCTCAATTTTGTGCAATTTTCAGGAATTGTACGGAACCCTTGGTGAGCGAGCTTGACTTACACTTGTCCGGTTTTGTTTTAGTTTTTTTACAGATTTAATCTAAGTTGAGATTGGCAACACTGGCAACCAGACAGACACACTTTCAAGTTCCCTGTCGCTGCCATGAAACACCATTTGCATTAAACCGTTAGATACTATGTGTTTCCAGTACGCAGCGATATACAGGGTTATTTCTAATCAATTAGCATTCTCTTCTGTACATCAAAACTAACAACTTTTGTACTACGACTTTTGTCACAACTCAAAAAAAAATCAACTGTTCCATACATTTCATCGAGGCTGAACGTTATTTTTCTATGGAACAACAACTTTTTTTTTAGTTTTGATGTACAGAATAAGCCCTTGAAAAGATGCTATTAATTGATTAGAAATAACCCGGTATATATTTTTAAGAAAGTTGCCAATCCGATAGCGAGTTAGATTTTCTGTTAATGGCAAAAAATTAAACAAACAATGACATTACGAGTATATCCCCCTTTTTATCAATGGTATCTTCGCTTTAGTTTAGAGCATAAGTTGCTATAAACTAAAGCGAAGTATTCCCGGTTTTGAGGAATTTCCGGGATTTGTGAGAATGAATTAACCTGACTAAAATAAATCAATGTAATTGGTTCTACGCACAAAACAAAACAAACAGTTCGATTACAAACCTTCCCTTTAAGTATATAAGTTAATAGAATACTAAAATAAGCTAGCTAATAAATAATATAAAGTTTAGCTCATAAACGAAAAAAAGCGTAAAATATTTTAAACTTGAAATACGACAGTCAAATTAAATACCATAATTTTTTGAAAGTTGATTGAAAATAAAATATGTAAATTAAAACTTACCATTTTCGTCAAGAATTGATAGCTAGACCACGGTATAACACCAGAAGAGGTGTAGAAGTGTACTAAGTTCAAATCTAATAGCAGTTTATATACAAAATAAGGTAGGTACATATACCTAACACACCAAACTACAAGAGCTATGCAGTCATCAGTCACCCCCATAGCATTCGGTAAACACCTCCACCCATTGTCCTAGAATAAAAATAACTTTAACCTTAAATTACTTACAATATTTAATTATATTTTAGTGATATTTTTATGGGAAATATTTAAATGGTTCGCTGCAAATTTAATCCTGTCAACAACTTGTGCTAAGCAAAATGACTATACTCTAAAAAATTTAACTTGATCTCTGCGACAGTGACATTGACATAGAAGATTGACATTTTTAGTGTTGAGATAGTGGTAGAAAAAATTTATTTTCAAACAATGTTGTAATGAAATCGAATGAGTAGTTGAAGGTGAGAAATTGGATTTTATTTACTTACTATTATTTAAGATCAAGTATGTACACATGTAAGTAATGTTAAGATATTAATTAAATACTCATAATAATGTAACGATAGTGTTTATCGATTACTGGCTGTACTATTAAGAAATTCAGGACTTTATAGGCGTGATTATTCTGACAGCTGTCGCAGAGATCAAGTTAAATTTTATAGAGTATAAAGCTAACTGTTTAGCTATGTCAGAGGCCTTCAGGCGGCTCAAAAACTCCCGGTAGTCACCCGGCCTATACGAATTTTCTTACTTACTAAAGTTAATCTGAACGATTGATTTCTTCTATCCCGAAAACATCTAATTATCCTGCCATTTAGCCTGAAACTGCTGACCATTTAAATTACAGCCAAATCCAAATACTAATATGATAACAAGGAAACTAATAGATTAGCTCTCCACCTAAATAAATATGGTAAATTCCTGTACTTGAAAATTCTAGTAAATTTATTATTAGCAATAACAGCTATGACACCATGTGTATGCAATACAATGTGTAGGCACGTTTTCTATAGACGAGGTGTTGCGTTCCAAAGTATACACAGGGTCTTTCCGAGATGTATTTGCTTCTACGTTTCGATCAAATTTTACCTACAGCGACTATGTAAAAAAAACGGCTTTTCCTTATGTTGACACAGACACACTAAATTTGTCAAACTTAAAACACATTTTTTAACACCGAAGCATCCTTCAGCACGTTCAGTCTTCGGGACCGCGAGTGGCATTTCAAATTCAGCGCTACCGTCGCTCAGATGACATATTAAATTGTCAGCCCCGGTTGTTTTAGCCATTTACCCATTCTAGAAGCTTTTCAGCAGCTTAAAAACTATTTTTACATAGCTAGCCACCCTTTACAAACGCCCTATACGAACTTACTTATTGTCCTTTTTTGGGTTGGAGGTTAAAAATCACGCGTGCCAAAACGCTGACATGAATAATTTACCCATTACTAACATTTTCAATTTCCTGCACAGGGAATAATATTTTGAATTACTATCCTATGTTTGATAAAAATAATTGGTAGGTGTCGGAGGGAGCACACACGATACAATTATTTTTCAATATTGTTGTGGAAATAGCTTTAATGTTTTTATGGATTTATTTAAATATTACTACTTAAGTACCACTGATTCCGGAAAAAAATAAAAGGTTCCTTTGGGTTAGTACAAAATTCTAAACATCACGCGTGGAAAGCCGCGGGTAAAAGCTAGTGCGATTGTAAATAAATGTTTCAAAAATTCAGCTCCTGATGTGGACCTATCTGGTTAGGTACTACTACTGTACATGAAGAAAGACAATCCTATTTTAAGTTTTTGTTTTCAAATATTAGATTATTACTAAAATAATATTTTGTCACATCAGCTGCACAGAAAGTTGTTTCAGCGACAAACAAGAGTTATAATTAAAAACTTCGCTCCTCTCATACCACGTTTAAGGAATGAAATTCACGATATCATAACCGAAATTAACTGTCGAAGCAGCGAGCGAGAAGCGAGCTTGTCATGCGTGTTGTTTTGTAATTTTGCTCGCTTCGCTCACGCTTAGACTCCACCAAAGCGGTGCCGTGCAGAGCGAAGCTGATCGAGCTGAACTGCGTGCGTAGTCAGAGCATATTGTTACTGAACATGGTGTATAAAATTATACTCTACAAAAAAACAACAACACTGTGCTTCTAATACTATGTAAGAGTATTACATTTTAAAGGACATATTTTGCTGCACATCAGGCAAGATGTGGTCAGATATCACGAATAATAAAATAAACGGCGTGAACAATACATTGGGTTAGAGAGATAACGAAAGATTAGAGAGAGAGAGTAAACCAATCTGCTACATCCGATTACGACTGCGGTTAGTTTTCGCTAATCAAGTATCACATAAGCAGTAGTAGTATTATAATTTAAAATGTGGCTTTGCTGTTCATAACCGAATTTTTTCGTAGTAGCGCGGGAGGAGCAAGCTTGTCATGCGTGTTGTTTTATAATTTTGCTCGTTTCGCTCACGCCTAGACTCCACTAAAGCGGATCTGTACGTAGTCCGTGAACCTACTAAATGCCATAATTATTTGGCATGGCTTTGAGTTAAGGCTTAGGCTTAGCTCTACACGATGAAATATATGAAGAGATTAGTAGATATGCACCAAAGTTATGATATAGCCCAGCAAGTTCAATTGACAGCAGGTAGGGCATATAGTACGAATGACTGGAGGGTGATGGCGATGTAAAGTCCTGAAATGGAGTGAAGGTTTCGGGAATTGATTGGTGGACCACAGTCTCACGTTTCTAAAGCTAAGTATCCACTAGAGGCAGCTTCGGGCCGAGCGGCTGCCTCGACGAGGAAGAAGAAGACAAAAATAAGAAGTAAAGTTACCTCAGCCCGTCTTAAGGAGAGGCTGCTCGACCTGAGGCTACTCAAATATAAATTCCATAGATGCATGATGTTTCAAAATTTAGTCTTTTTTCAGTTTATAGAATTGATGTATTGCCGATACTTGTTTCATTCAGTCCACAGATTAAAAAAATAATAGGTTTGTGGTTTGTGTTACGGGATAATCAATTGTACATACCCGAAAACATGCGCTCAGCTACACTCCGTTTGTCATGTCATGTTATTTTTACTGGGATCATTATTTATTTATTTAATGGGCTCAAGACCTGTTACTCCCCGCCTAGCTCCGCCCCGCTTTGCTTTAGTGGAGTCTAAGTCTCACAGTACGCCTTTCAAAGAGTATCCTCACACGTATGCACAATTAGACGGCTGTCCTTGCATCACTTTTTAATTAACTCAAAGAAGGCGTCCCGCAGCTCGGGTGGCAAGTTATAATGAAATTTATTAACAGAATATGAAACTGAGGGAAACTTACAGACAATGTATCATGTTTGTCTCGTGTTTTGTAAGTGCAAGATGGTGATTATTTTTGTTCGACTGTAGTTACCTAGTGGATTCTGTTATTACTTTAATGTTGCTTTACTATTATATTTTGTTTTGTAGAGCTATATTGTAATGTACCAGCCTTTTAATAGTCCACTGCAGAACGTAGGCCTACCCACGAAGGGCGATTGGCCCTGTCCACCACTCTGGCCCAGTGCGGGTTGGTGGATACATATACACCATCGAATTTTACACCACCTTCTATGGGCGTTGGGCGTGACCGAGTTTACCGATACGTTTGACCGAGTTGCATCGATCGTGGTCACGGTCACTCTACCCATGACCACGATCGATGCACACGTGACCGAGTTGGTCGAAGCGTCGGGATGATGAGGTATTTATTTATCTTAATTTTATTAATATTTAATTTATTTAATATTAATTTTAGTGCGCGATTAGTCCCGGTAATAATGTGTTCAAATCGTGAAAGTTATAAAACAACGTATGCAAGTTGCTTCAAGATGTTTTCCTTCACCGAAAAGCCAGTGGTGTGAAATTCCTAACATAAATTCCAAAGAATTCATTGGTACAGGATCAAAATTTGAACCCACTACTTCAGGATTGTAAGGCGGGTATCATTGCCACTAGACCACCACGGCTTTTTTTGTAGCGCAGTCTCTTTTGTTTTTTTTTTTTATATAATTCCTGTTTCCCTCGCTCGATTCCTTTGCCTATATGGCAAGGTCTTCAGGTATCATATAAAAAAACACATAAATGCTTGGGTGGGAACCGAACCCATGACGAAAATCACTAACCACTGGGTCTCTGAGACAATCGAGGCTATTTCATTTATGTGTTGAACATTGGTGTTTGCTCAGTGTCTGGATGTTATTTTCTATGTATGTATTTAAATTATTTTTATTTTTGCTTAGTTTGGGGTCAGAGACCGTATGTAAGATGCCCCCTAATATTTATTTAAATAAATAAGTTATCACCATAGTCGATAACAATTTGAGCCTCCAGCAAGAAGTAATGTGTAGATAGTTTGATTATTTTTTTATTTATGATCACTGTTGACTCAAAACTAATTTACACATATGAATGATTATGACTATAAAGTGGCAGCTTTATCGCCTATAGATATCTCTTCCAGACAACCATGTAAAGACATGAACAAACGAGAAAAAAATAGTTGCCTAAGCTATATACTCAAAGACAAAGGACACTCAACATTCCAGTCCGTCCAAATCCGTCTAAGACATAACATTGTGTTATAACTGCTCGTCAAATATTTTACAAAAAATGTGGTAAAAAGTTACAGTTCTAAAGTGAAATTAACACCTGTTTAATGTGCATAAAACCACGGACTTAGTGATCTTTGTGTGGTATAAATCTAACGATAAACAGAGGAGATATAGCCATTTTACTTTTTAAAAATACGTTGGCTAACCGTCCGGTTTCGTACCGATCTCCGCGCATCGCCTAACCGCCAGGCACGATCAACTGTTGCGTGTGAGTCATCGCCGCAGCGCGCCGCGCCAGCGATCGACCTACACTAGTGCAATCCACTCGGATCCAGCCGCGCTATCGCATTGCGATACTACTAACAACCGACACTACGAATACCGACCTCAGCTGAGTACATACTTATTTATTATTTATAAACGTGATTGCACGTGTCCAATAATAAAATGCCTCAAACTAAAATACAAAATTTGACAGAAGCTAAGAATCAAATTCGTGAACTTACATCCGAACTACGGAAAGTACAACAACTCAATATTAAATTAATAAAAGACCACGACGAGTATTCAATTGAATATAAAAACTTGTTAAGTAAAAATTCTGATTTAAAAATGCAAATAGCAAAGCAGGAACTACTGATGAATGAGGTAGATACAGAAAAATCTGAACTGCAAAAGATAATAGATGGTAAATTTAGAAATATGGACGAATATGAAGATGCCCTTAACGTCATACGGATTCACGAAATAAACATTGCTATGTTTGAAGAACTCCAAAAAACAAATCAAATTGATAATGAAAAAGAATTTGTACGTTTAAGCGAAGAAATTCAGAAATAGAAGAATGAACTAATATTACAGCGTGAAAATCTAAGCTTAAAACTAAATTGCAAAGAGCCGGAACTTCAGAGTCCAGACAAACCTATGGAATTACCTTTAGATGAAGATGATCACAGTAAAATTATAGATATAAAAGACAGAATTACAGTAAGAGAAAGAAAAATAGTGACATCAATATACGAGAACGAGGAAATAATGAAACAAGAAATGATAAACAGAAAAAAAGAATTAACAGATGAATTAAATGAAAAATCAAAAATAGTTTTAGACGGAGACAACAATAAAAATGATCAAAGGAAGCAAAATACTATTACAAAAAAGAAAATGATTATTCTGTCAGACAACACAGGAAAAGGACTAGCGAATTACATCTCTCATAATGCAACGGAATATAGTTCAGTAATGGCAATATGCAAGCCAGGAGCATCATTAAAATGCATTACTCAAGATATCGAGAAGCAAACAAGGGACCTGAAAAAAGGAGATGATGTAATTGTCATTGCATCAGACTTGACTACGTACAAACTGGATTTAATAAAACAAGCAAGAAATTGTTGTAATAAGAAGAAAATTAAGTTACAAGTAACAACGGTACCGTATAACGCTATTCAAAATGAAAAACTAAATGACAAAATATATCGCCTGAATAAACAACTATATGATCTGGCATCACGATCAACAGGAGTATCTTTAATTGAAATTAATCATTATCATGGGAATTTTCTCACTTCTTCTAATAAGCCAACGTATAATTTTATGAATTATTTGTGTAAAACCATTTTGATGAACTCTTTGTATGAATATACCCACACTTATAGTAATTTGGATCGATTTAACTAGTAACAATCTGCCCATGGACTCTAATATTGAAAAACATTCCGTGACCCAATCAGAGACTGACAGCAGTGCTTTTTTAGACATACAAACAACAGCGATGTTAAGCTTATAGACTATGTCGAGTTTCGACTATTACATCAAAATTGTAGGAGCGTTAAAAGTACAAATAAAAGGATAAAAATACAAGGTGTTGTAGAGACATATAATCCAGATGTTGTAATTTTATCAGAAACGTGGCTGTGTAAAAGTGATGTAGACAATTTTGTAATCCAAGGCTACAAACACGTAAACTTCTTCATCAGGCAAAAACGAATTCATGATGGTGTGTCTATTTTAGTACAGAATGATTTGATTGTAAAAAAACGTTCAGATATAGATAAGATAATCTATCTGTAGAATATCATTGCGAACTTACAGCTGTCGAAATATTTAATGACAATGGTTCACACAGAGTAATTGTAATAGGACTGTACAGGACAGGGAAGGGTAATTTTCCAATTTTTATAGAAACTGTATCTAGGCTTTTTGAACTTTTGGGTGATTTGTCAAATATTAATATGGTCCTAACTGGGGATTGGAACGTTGATTTCCTTACTGATTCTAGTCATAAAAAAGCTTTGATAGATATTATGTTACCGAACAATATTAAAAACTTTGTTGAGTTTCCAACACGTATTGATAAGAGCAAGGAAACTTCAATCGACTTTGTTGTATCTAATATAGACGAATACTTGATAAAAATTGACCCAATAGCGACTGCAATTTCGGATCACGATACCCAGTTAATTATAATTAAGTATAAGAAGATAGTCGAAAATGAAGCGAAGTATATAACTAGTATTAAAAGAATATATAGTGCACAACGAATCACAGATTTCGGTAACGCTCTCCTTGCTAATGATTGGGACAATATATTCAATAACTACGATGATAATACATTTCATATTTTTATGTCAAAATTTACCCATAATATGGACATTTTTTTCCCAAAAATTGAGACGAAGCATAAAAGACGGAAAAGTGTTCCATGGATAAGTTCCGAAATTATTAAAATACAACAAGACATTCATGACCTCCACATGCTACAAAGACAGTTCCCTCAATTGATTGATTTCGCAGTAATATCAAATAAACTACATATTAGAGATGAACTATTAACAAAAAATAAAAAAGAGTATGTTGACAAACGTATACGAAATTCAAAAAATCAAAAGAAAGAGGTATGGAAGGTCATAAAAGAAGATTCTAATAAATATAATCTGGAATGGATATGGAATTTAAAAGATTACAACTCGAATAAACAAATAACTTGTCAATGTATACCAGATTACTTAAATGATTATTTTACAACAATAGGTAAGGATCTAAAAATAAATCACCCACCGAATAGACTGAAAGCAATAGAGTTTCTGAAACAATCAGTAACGATACTACCTGACCTTGAAGTTCCAGAAATATATCCTAACGAATTAGTAAAACTAGCTAAACATAAAATTGACAACTCAAACACAAAAGATATATTTGATATATCGGGTACTCTCTTGTATAATACCATGCCATTTGTCTGTAGCCATTTAACATATCTCATAAATAATATTTTAAAATCCACGTGTTATCCGGAAGAGTTAAAAAAATCACGCTTAACCCCATTGTATAAGGGGAAAGGTGCTACTGATGACGTACAAAATTATAGACCAATTTCAATTGTGCCCACAATATCTAAGTTAATTGAGTCAATACTATCAGATACAATTATGAAGCACCTAAATAAACATTTAGCACTCTCTGACTGTCAATTCGCATATAGACCTGGTAAATCTACAACTTCCGCCACGCTAGCTATTATAGAAAAAGTAACAACTTGTCTTGATAAAAAAGAACGCGTAGCCGCCATTTTATTAGATTTATCAACGGCTTTCGATTCTGTGGATCACGATTTGCTAACAGAAAAAATAAAAGTCTATGGTGTCAGGGATAAGTTTAATAAACTAATAAAATCTTTGTTAACAAATAGGACACAGACTGTAGAAGTCAAAATTGATGGTAAACCCCAAAGATCTGCGCCTCAAAATATTGACATCGGAGTCCCACAAGGGTCTTCATTTGGCAACGTAATGTTTATAATGTTCCTTAATGATATAGCTAACTTAAACATTAAAGGTGATATAATACAGTATGCGGACGACACCACAATTGTGGTGTCTGGCGATACTATGGAAGATCTTCATCAGAACATATCTGAATCACTTGACATTATAAATGAGTGGTTTGTGATGAATGGTCTTAAATTAAACACTGATAAGACGAAAGTGATTATATTCAATACCGTTTCTCCACAACTAAAAAATTTACCCATTTCTACTAAAAATTTAGATTCTTTGCAAAATGTAAAAACAGCAAAACTGTTAGGTTTTGAGCTGGATGCGGCACTTACATGGAAGGAGCACATAGACATGACGTGTAAGAAGATGTCAAAAGGCATATACGCTCTTAAACTAAGGCACATAGCATCAGAGCCACAGCTCAAAGAAATTTATTTTACATATATACATTCCATAATGACCTACGGAATTATTCTATGGGGCTGCTCAACCGTTTACGAACGGGTGTTAAAAACACAGAAACGTGCCATTAGAGTATTAACTAAAAGTAAGCCGAGGGAGTCGTGCAGGGGCCATTTCAAAAAATATTATGACATCTCTCAGTCTGTCTATATTTTTGAAATTTTAAACTATGTCCGTGCAAATCTACATGAATATGATATTAAAAAAACCAAAACGGAAGTGTAAAAAACCAGGAAGTGTAAAAAAGGAAATGGTTATCTACTTCCCATCCCCCATAGACTGAATATGACAGGAAAACTTCCGAAAATAATGGGTCAAAAACTGTACAATAAGCTACCTGAAAAAATTCAGCAAATAGAAACAAATGGTAAATTCCGTAACAGTGTGAAAAAATTGCTTATATCGAAGTCAATCTGTAAAATATCGGATTAGATAATGACTACAGTGACAACCAACCATAAAATACGAACGGGCGTTGTGCACTTGTGCTTATTGATCTGGTATAAATCTCTTATAATATTAATAATTTTTGTCTGTCTGTCAGGTATATTACTATTATTTATTTTTGCCTAGAAATATTATGAATGTAGCCCCTTTACAGCTAAATTACTGCTTATGTAGGTACTTTTATTACTAAGGTGTACTTAATAATTTTTCCAATGTTTATATTAATTTTACATTATTTTATTTGATTATTCTACTGTAATTATCGTATTATTGTTTGACGAAGCCCCTTTACAGCTGACATTTTTAAATTAAATTATTTTTATTTGCCAAAATTAATTAAAGTGTATACCCATATTTATTTTAAATTATAGGACTGAATTTCTTAAATATTATTTTATTGTGATAATAATTTAACGATGCCTCTGTACAGAGCTGAGTCATTTTGATTTTATTTGTATATAGTAAATTCGTGTACCTACAATACCTGCATACCTATAATGTCTGACAATTTTCAAAAACTAATAATTATATTATGATCAAACCTATTGTCCAATGAGGGAATCATGGAAGTTAAAACTAATATTTTTGTTTATGTTTCGTTCTCTGATCTAATCCAAGCTATATTTTTTTTTCTTGTTGTGAGGGTAGATAAGAGTACTTAAATAAAATTACTGTAATTGTGACGAGTCCATGGTAGAACCATTTATATAATTTATTTTACTAAGTAAAAATGTGTAAATGATAAATTCTATGACAATAAATGATATTCTATTCTATTCTATTGCAAATAAATAAATCTATTTTTACAAGTACGGTACACATCGATAACGTCTCTACGCTGAACTCGTTCAATCAAAATTTAAGCTGATATTGGAAAAGTTTCAGATTGATGCGTAACTCTACTAGCTCTCCAACAACGACGATAACAGTACAAGGCAAAGCTTCCCAGTTTCGAGTAAAAACTTGGGGTTCTACCTTCGAGCAAATATCTATAGAGTCACAATCGAGCAAAAAAGTGTCCGAGCCAAAACTCTGCCCAAGCTAAGTGGTGAGCAGGCTTTTTAGTTAGTCGTAAGGCGATTGCAAGCCGACTACAACGCCGCGCGATGCGTAAGTGCTCGGTGACAAGCACTAATTAGGGGACAAAACGTCGAGATTCGAAAAAACGGGTCATTGTTTAATGTAAATCTCTAAATCTGTATGTATGACGGCGCTCGGACTTTTGTTTTACTACTTTCACTTAGGGACTGTGGCTCTGTATGATATTTGCTCAAAGGGTTCTCAAACACATGTTTTCATTTTAAACATGGCTGATGTTAAATCCTAAATAAAACAAGCTAAATATGTAGGTTTACAAAATGTTTCTCAAGACGCTGAACATTTAAGGAAGGAAGCTTGTTTAAAGTTTGTTTATTTCTAGGAAATCTAAATGCGTGGAAGAGCTGAATTTTTCGCTTTATCATAGTTGATCCTAACATCTGCAGCGCGAGTACCGTTCTTATACGATCGTTAATTTGACATTTAAATCGATAAAATTCGCTAAAAATCGGTATTTTCTATGAGTTTTAGCGAATTTTATCGATTTAAATGTCAAATTAACGATCGTATAAGAACGGTACTCGCGCTGCTGTATAGTAAACTTGTCATACTTTTTGTACGGTACTTAGCAGGTGTAGATTTATTGGCCGGAGCTAACGAAGTGTCCGACTTAAGCCTACGAGTTTGCTGTCATCTTTCCGAATGTAGAATTATGTTTAATTATGTTTCGATTCACTTCGCATTCAAAATTTTATCAAATAAATCGTTTTGGTATATTTTTGATAGTATCCAATCTTTAAGCGCGTTTTTCTCGAAATTGTATTTTCCTTTACATTTTTTAACGAATCTCAACAACACTTGATACACAGATTCTAATTTTTGGTCGTCGGTGATTTTTAATATTTCCCTCAAAAAAAGGCAGGGGGCTATTTTTTAGCTCTATTTATCAACCGATTCCGATAATATTTTTCAAATTTTAACATGAGTGAATATTAATAAATCGGTCAAGAGCGAGTCGAGATATTGGGTTCAAATTCAGTTAAAGAAATGTGTTGAGGTCTACACTGTTCGGATAACTATACTGGTTTTATTTTGTTGTAGTGACTAAATGCACTTATTCTGTTGAAAAAAACATACAGAAGAAACTATAGCATAGGTTACTGGCATAGTTAGGCAGTTAAGTACTAATTCTGGTTACACTGGTTTGATTACTACGTACATTTAAGCAAATAATAGGTATAGATTTCCATTGACATATATACTTCGACGATTTTATTTGAATTTCAAAGGATTTTCCCACGTGCGGTACTAATGCACGCTGGATGGAACTGAAGCAGCTCTCCAAACAACATCGGTATTGTACGGAAGGAACTTACGCTATTCATGCTCCGCAGGTTTTGACTGCCCGGTCTGTTAAAACCAGCGTGAATTTATTCGAAAATAATTAATATCTGTCGAATGTCGATGATTTTTGAGGCTAACTCGAGGTGGGTTTGAGTTAGTGTGGCCAGATTAAATTTCACAAAAATACCGAAGCACCTAAACAACTGAATCGGTATTTTTCTGTATTTTGCACCAAAAGTTCCCAGATTACACCAAAGGTACCTACCCAACAAGCAAAATAGTCGAATAAGGGAACATTTACTCGACTAAACATCGAATAGTTGTTGAATAGTAGCTACATACGTACAAAATTGTGCAGTAAAAGTGTTTATGTTATGTCTTTTAGTGCAAATCGTATAGAAGTGACCGTATCTGGCTTATGTCACAAATAAATGCTATACGAGGGCTATAATAGTGTTTGATTTACTATTTAATGTGAAAAAAAAGCTTTTATACGACAATTACCTGACATACTTTTAATTTAGCAAATTTGTCGAATACTAGCTACCCGGTGATTAAATAGCAACGTAGTTTCTTTTATAACACGGTAAAAACACAAGTCGAATTATAGTTTTCCAATTACAGTTACAGAACCTCAAGTGTAACAATTTTATTATAGCACTTTTATTCGACAAAATATTGAGTAAAAGAGTTTTTGGTACTTTTATTGCTCAAAAACCCAAAACATGGCCGCATATGAATGCAACGCAGTCACATTTATTCGACGAATAGTCGAGTTAGTATGATATAACAGCAACAAATTTACTAGTGTTCGCGTAATGGCTCCCTAGTAGCATATTAATAAAATTAAATGGAATTTATAAAATATATCTACAAAATTATTGCAAAAGACGCGTGGCCCACACATATATGTTAAATAATACATTACAGTTTATCGACAAAGTTAAATTGCCAGTAATTTTCCTATATAATTATGTAGATATACATTTAGATATAGAAACTGTATTATTTTTAATAATTACTAAATGGACAGACACCTCTGTCTTTTAAAATATTTTAAGTGACAAACACACAAAGACTGGTGCATTTCCATAACGGCACAGAATACGCAATCGTTCTAATTTAAAATGGAATAACAGTGCAAATTTGGCGTTTAAAGAACAAAAATGTCGAATTGTAGCAAATTAGCAGCGTTTACTTCACTTTATTGCTGATTAGTGGCAACATAAACACTTCAACTAGAACAAAAATGTCGAATTGTAGCAAATTAGCAGCGTTTACTTCACTTTATTGCTGATTAGTGGCAACATAAACACTTCAACTCTATCAATAAGGGGTACCGTTGCAGCTATATTGCTTTTACTGCACCAAATTGGGATCGTTTTGCTTTTATTCAATGTTTATTCCACAAATCATTCGTCCTATTTACACAGTTACTGCACTTCTACAGCACTTTTTAGTGCTATAATCTGCGCCTTTTTCGCGTTGTATAAACGTTGACTCGACGTTTATAGCACTAATTATGGAACTTTTATAGAACTAAACAGTAAAACCAAAACGTCGTCGCGACTGTTATAGCACAACTTTTTGCTAGTTGGGTAGTTACCTATCCTCAATAAATAATTTACCAAATATACACAAAATACCTTATCACAAAAAAAAAACTAAAATATGCTCAAAAATACTTTTTTACAATATATAGTCAAAAATACTGACATCTGGAGATATACCAAAAAGTACTGATATTCGAAAAAGTCTATATTAAATACCGAAAGAGTATTAAAGTACTCATTCTGGTCACACTGGTTTGATTACTATGTACATTTAAGCAAATAATAGGTATAGATTACCATAGACATATATACACATACTTCGACGATTTTATTTGAATTTGAACCCACGCTATCCAAACAACATCGGTATTGTAAGGAAGAAACGTACGCTATTCATGCTCTGCAGGTTTCGACTGCCCGGTCTGTTTAAACCAGCGTGAATTTATTCAAAAATAATTAATGGCTGTTGAATATTGATGATTTTTGCGGGACTTGCTTTCGGTGTTTTATTTTGACTGAACGGTTCCGTACCTCGAAAGGAAAAACGGAACTCTTATAGGATAACTCGTTATCTCGGGAATGCGTAAAGATATCGAGTTGAAATTTAAACTTTATACGCATATCTATGATTTCTTACAGTTGCGTAAAGGAAAAACTTCTCAGTTATCATATAAAGAAGTTAAAGCCGTTTATGTCGTAAAAAATCGCATATTTCGACACTCACAAAAATCAAAACCTACAGAGTACTTTCCGTTGACATAGAACTATGAAATTTGTCGAAAAGCATTGTTTCAGAGTACACATATAGGAATAAATCTAAAAACTGTACATTTTTATTTAAATCACAAAAAATAGGGCTTCAAAATTCACAAAATATGGGTTTAAAATTCAAAGTGCGTAAATCGCATCATGTAAGGTATCATATAAAAGAGCGTCATTAGCACATGCTAAAACAGGTTTTTATATATTTTAACAATTTTCGATGAATGACGAGAAAAATATAACAAAAAACTTTTGTCGATGATGATAATGAATATAGAGATTTTAACAACGTACTTCCCAATTTTGTGAAATTTTCTGGATTTAGTTCCGTACAAACCGTACGTCCGTAAAACAATACGTCCGTTCTCGGTGTGCGAGCCTAACTTGCACTTGTCCGGTTTTCTTTTTATATATTTTTCTATTATAAATACTTCACCATCACGGTGTTGCGACTTGCATCGTTAAATAATTAGAAGAATATTATATTGTTTTAAGTTTGAATTTTAAAGGTACCTGTGTTATTTTACCTAATGTGTGTAATTGGTGAAGTTTTGCTAAATTTGATTACATACTTGACTACATAATTTGACTGTTTCAAAGTATTTCCGGATTTGGAACACTGTTTAGGTACAAAGATGTCCTTAGCAACAAATATTAGTTCATGTCCATGTAAATCCAATGGAGGACCCAAAACGGGCGTGCTATATTAAAAAGATGATATTTTGTTGTAGCTAGATAGGCTTGACATAATTATATTTTTCCATTTAACTAAAATATATCTATTTACATGAAGGCCTACATATTATAAGTCCCAATTTCAAAGGCGCCAAATTTTAATATCAATTTAAAATATTCCTGTTTCATTTTCACTTCATGAATTTGATAGAGAGAACACTATTTTACTTTGGTATTGAATTTACGATAATGTCTTTAGAATTGGGCCTTATTTTTGTTATCACTGTCAAACTAACTCATACCAAACACTATTATACTTACAGTGTAGTATTAATATTCAAGAAAATTTGGATTTACATCTATTCTACATTATCTTTGTTTTATTATGACCTGTTAAAGTTTATAACAAAAAGCCTAGCCTAGTAGGTAGGTACATTAAAAATCATCTTCAATATAGTTCAAAGATAAAATTTCAAGCTATGAAGCTATAGAGTACGAATATAAAGGGTAAATTAAAAGATTAGATGGACAATAAACACAACTTTTTTATTTAAATAATCGTACGTCACAATAATATTGAGCATACAAACCTGTTCAAATGATTTCAATGAAAATAATAATAAAAAAGTATTTTTGAAGAGGAATCATTACTTTTACTTGTTCATATCCGATTGGCAGCTCCAACATTTGTGATTACGCTTTGACTTGGGCGTTTTGGGCGGCTTGGGCCATGGCTTGGGCATATTGTGCTTGGAGCAAAGCTTGAGCGTAGTATGCTGCATAAGGATCTTGGCCAACGTTGGCGTTAGGAGCACCAGGGTAGTACGGATATGTAGGATAAGTGCCAGGATTTACAAAAGTCTGTTGATTTTGGTTAGCAACAGGAGTCAGTCCAGCAAGTTTCTTGGCATCCTCTCCGGTTAAGACTTTGGCGTTGGGAGTGAACAGAATTTTATTCTTTAAGAGAGATTCTGGGGTGAACCCGACAATCCATTCTCCTTTGCTGTTGCGGCCGAGCGCTCCTTTAAAACCAGGTTGCCAGGAGTTGTCTATGACCGTTTTCAGCGAGGCATCGCCTGCGATGGCTTTTTCTCCGACTTGCGCGTGACCTTTGGCGATTAAAGTTGGGGCCCACGAAGCTCCGATGATGCCGTTGCCGGTTGTGTTAACTGATAGTCCGTCTCGGGTAGCTTTTAGTGCTCCGCCGATGGTACCGTTCATTTCGCTTTCGTACCCCACTGTACCGCCGATGTCAAACAATGTTCCTGGTGCGCCTGTTAACAAAATTTTGAATGTCAATGTTTAAAAATGCAGTAAATTAATATACTCGTACATACTAATATTATAAAACCGAAAGAGTCACGCGGGCGGAACGCGGGCAAAAACTAGTATTATATAGAATTGATAATTTCAAACACTTTCTTTCATTAAATAACAACTATACATGATGTTGATTGTATTTAAATATTATTGTATTTATTATAATATTTATGTAATTGTTTATGTATGTATATTTATTTTATTGAAGATGTGGTATATTATTAGGTATAATGTGTAATTATTGTATTTAGTTTGTTAGTAATAATATTTGTTTTTTCTTTCCACATTTGTTTATTATACACCACCAACCATATTTATGTACTCTGATTTCTGTCCATCCAAAGGTAGCCTAGAAGAAATCACTCAAGACGATAAGGCCGTCCTTGTACCACAATTTTTTTTAGAATACTGTGTACTTTGTTATTTATAATGTTTATTAATGAACAATAAAGTTATATAGTTTTGTATAATTTTGGAAAATTCCGAGCGTCCACGATCACACGCTAGCCGTGGTGGATAAGTGGTAGTGACTTACACCTTACGATCGCGAGGTCGTGAGTTCAAATCCCGCTCCCGTACCAATGAGTTCTTTGGAATTTAAGTAGGTACAGATTTTCACACCACTGACATTTCGGTAAAGGATAACATCGTGAGGAAATCTGCATACATCCGTAGAAGACGTATGTGAATCCACCAACCTGCATTGGGCAAGCGTGGTGGATATGGCCCAATCACCATTCGTGGGTAGGCCTACCTACGTCCTGCAGTGGACTATTAAAAAGGCTGGTACAGTGCAGTACGATCACAGAAACGCATCTTGTACAAAATAATACACCGCCGCGTGTAATTTCATTTTCCGAGTTATTTCAAAACTGGTACAGCTTTTGTTGTTTATTGATTGTTGTAAATATTACACGTAATATTTTGGAACTCGCAAACAATATAGAAAAAAAACAATATAATTACTTACCATAGGTCCCTGCTACAAGCAAAGGGAGCAACAGCAGACCCATCTGAAATAGTAATAAAACAAAACCATGATTCATATTTTACTTTAGCTTTAATCAAGTTCTATGTACCTACGAGTAACTACCTAATTATATGTAATCATCACCAAAACACAACCCCATCTACAAGGTTATTCAGAAAGGTGTACTAGGCCGAAAGGGGATCAGAACTTCATTATAAAACACTTTTAATATGAGACCCACTTAGAATTCGAGAAAAAAATAACAGCTCTATATTACGTTATTGCAATTCGGAGTCGTCAAAATGAATAAAATAACTAATTTATTTTATTCAAATTCTAGGTTGGTCATGGAATATTTTTAAGAGAAAAGACCCTAATCATAAGTGGCCGACGACTAAAAAAAATGCAATTCCTGTCGACCAAGTTTTGTCAAGATTTACGCGAGAATAAGCTTAATGTATCCATACATCCATAAGCCACATGATATCCACTGCTGGACATAGATCTCCCCTATGGATCTCCAATAAGACGGGTTGAAAGCGACTAAATGTACACTATTTACTATTACTTTACTTATTTACAGAAACCGTGGAGGTCTAGTGGTATTGACTCTCGCCTTGCAATCGTGAGATCGTGGTTTCAAATCCCGGTCCTGTACCAATGAGTTCCTTGAAATTTATGTCCGGATTTTCACACCACTGGCTTTTTGGTGAAGGAAGACATCGTTGAGAAACTCGCATATGTCCGTAGAAAAAAATCGATAGCGTATGTGGATCTACCAACCCGCACTAAGTCAGTGTGGTGGATATGGCCCAATCACCCTTCGTAGACAGGCCTATTATTTATTTAAGTAAACAAAGGTAGGAGGCTACTTCAAACTTTACGTGAGTTATTAATTCAATACCTATGCTAGGAAAGTCTGTAAGACATTAAAACGGCAATAGACAGTACACATGTTAAGGGAGAAGATTGATAAATGGAGACGAAGTATAACAGAATGGTACCCTAGAGATGGCAAAAGAAGCAAAGGACGACAATAAAAACTTTCGCGATTTGAACACATTATTATTTTATACTACGAGACTAATCGCGCACTAAAATTACGAGATAAATAAATACCTCCTCATCCCGACGTTTCGGCCGACGATGCAACTCATATTTATCTCGTAAACGGTATTTACTCGTATCTCGTAATTTTAGTGCGCGATTAGTTCCGTAGTATACAATAATAATAAGACAATAAAAACGACGGGGAAAGGAGTTGAAAACAACTGCTGGCCCAGAATGGATGCGAATCGCAAAAGATAGAAAGACCTGGAAATGTTTAGAGGAGGCCTTTGTCAAAGAACAAGGTGGGGAAAAAGATAATATCGACCGTAAGTAATTAGAAAAAAAATGTAAGCTTAGCAATAAAGACTAATTTTATTTATTTTTTACCTAGGCTTGTTTCGGATTAATAACTGATGATAATTTATTTATTAACTTAGGTATACAATTGTCTCATATCTTGCCTAGTTACAATATGTACTTACAATTACGTTAGGTAAATAATAGTAGCACAGTACACATTACACCCTATTCAGGGTGTTGCCAATGGTACATATACAGTAGGTGAATGCTTTTACAAAATATAGATAGATAAATTATGTATTGTTAACACAAGACAAATAGGTACCTACACAGATAAAAATAACATTAAAACTATAGCGGCGAGCCTTTTCGCTAATAGCGATACTCATACTCATATAATAAGTATATTTTTGTCCAAAATACATGTGATAAGGTCAAATTGATCGAAGGTAGCGTTAGTTTTTCGGATTTGCAAAATTCGAATTTTTGCTAGTTCTAAGCCCTATCCTGATTTTTTTTTGTGTTTTACTTATTATGACTCGCACACGTGAAATTGAATTTAATGCATACCTGCCACTTGTAAATAAATATACCAGTTGAAGCAAAAGGTAAAGAAGTGAGAAAGTGCTTAAAGTAGGTATCGACGAAATGTAATTATAGCTAATATTGTCAATGTTTACTTATCATATCGCCAATGTTTATTAATTTTGTTTTACTCATTATACTGTGCTTATCATCACTACATATTATAAAACAAATTTACCTTTTTTGTGTGTCTGTCTGTGTATCTGATTAGATCTTCTAAACCACACGGTTTAGACCATAGAATTAGAACTTAAACACAAGGAAAGCTGTGATGTATTCGTAGCCAGGCACGAGCAGCTAGTGTTAGATATTGTAATACGGTCCAACCAGAATACACAACACAGGCTTATTTGCTTATCCTACACAGTCACTAAGCCAAAAGGAAGTGATTTAGACCATCTTTATGAACAAATTTTACTATGGGATCAACCCGGAATTCGAGGGAAAAAATCAGCTGTTCCTTAAATTTTGATGATTTGATTTTTGTCTGGAATTGATGATTTTTTCTCGAATTCCGAGTTGCCCCTATAATAAAAGATAATATATTTGGTAAAAAACAATTTACAAGTAAAAAAAAAACAAAAATCATTAACGATTAAAAACAATCAATAAATAAAACTGATTTCATTCATCACATTATATAAATAAATTAATCAATAATTTTGTCATCAAAGAATTCACTTAAATCGTAAAAGGAGTGCTCAATAAGCCAGCGCTGGAGGCGGAATTTGAAGCTGTTCAGCGTTAGTGCTGAAATATTGAGCCTGGCATTTTTTTGTACACAAGTGGACCCATGACATGTGTGAGTTAGATATCTGCCAATAATCTGCAAAAATATAAAGTATTGTAGTAAAAATAATTTTAAAATACATTGTGGCCTTGAAACTTTATTGATTATGTTAACGAGAAACTCACCTCTCCCTTTGCACATCCTCTCATTGCGTAGAAACAATTTGAGATAATTTATTAGCTAAATAAGACTTTTAAATATACTGATACAGACAGACAGACAAAACTCTTTATTTACAACCTCAATTTGAAAAATAAACACTATTTACACATATACAACAACAAATCCTACTAATATTATAAACGCGAAAGTTTGTGAGAATAGATGGAAAAAACTACTGAACGGATTGAGATGAAACTTTGCAATTATATAGCTTATATATCAGAATAACACATAGGCTATAAATTATAATGATATTGCGTCAAAAATCAAAAAATCATGCGGGCGAAGCCGCGGGTAAAAACTAGTATGATTATAAAGTGGCGGCCTTATCACCCATGGCGATTTCTTCCAGGCAACCTTGCACGAATATGAACTGACAAAAACAAGAAATAGTGGCCTTAACTAGAGATTATCAAAGAAAACACCTCTAAATAATAAACTAAACATACCTACTTAATTAAATCTAAGTTTTAAATATATTTACATATATCCTACTAATATTATAAACGCGAAAGTTTGTGAGGATGGATGGATGGATGGATGTATGGATGTTTGTTACTCTTTCACGCAAAAACTACTGAACGGATTGAGATGAAATTTTGCAATAATATAGTATATATATCAGAATAAGTAAGTTCGTACAGGCCGGGTGGCTAGCCCTGGTGTCAGAGTTTTTAGGCCGCCTGAAGGCCTCTGACATGGCTAAACGGTTAAAGCAACCGGGACCTAAAATTTGACGTGTAATCCGAGCCACGGTAGCGCTCAGTTGGAAAATGCCACCCGCGGTCACCCATCCAAATACTGACCGTGCGAAACGTTGCTTAATTTCGGTGATCGCTGACAATCACCTAGTCAAACTACGCTACGAGCGCTACAATAACACATAGGCTATAAATTATAATGATATTGCGTAAATTGTTCATAATATAACGATAGTGTTAAGTAAGATCTAAGAACTCTAAGATGCTATTCTAGAGTGCGCTTCAAGAAATGTCAAAAAAAATCAACTGTCGAATCGAACAACCGTCAAATCGTTTTTTGTTTAATTTTTTGGATCGGGTTTGAAAGACGGAACGTGACATAGTCTACTTTTTATCCATTTTTTATCCCGGATAAATAAAGGGTTCCTATGGGATAGCACAAAAATCAAAATATCATGCGGGCGAAGCCGCGGGTAAAAACTAGTACGTTATAATACATAAATGTAATTATACATATACCTACATACGTTATAAAATAGTAGTGAAAGGAAAAAGTAGCATTAAATAAATGTATATTTATTTCCGAAAGATATAAGACAGTTGTTTGGTGTAATTGGTTTTTGTCATTGTGATATACTGCAATATTTAATATTTAGCTGTAAGTATACATACCTACACTTTTACTTTATATGTACCTATACTAGCTTTTGCCCATGGCCTTACCCGCGTTGTATTTTAATTTTTGTGCTTTCCTATAGAAACATTTTATTCTTATGTGACAAAAAATGACTTAGTCACTTTCCGCCTTTTAAACTATGTCCAAGCCAAAAAACAAATCATTGTTATTGCTGCGTGAAAGAGGAACAAACCAATAATCCAACAAACAAATAATAAAGTAAGGATCGCAGCTTCCGTAAGACAATATTTATTTAAAGTTAATTTTAGAGCACATTGATGTAAAGGTGTGATAAATATCAACCGAAAATAGGTACTTACTAACACTCTACAACGCTGTACCCATTTTTCCGCACCGCTTAGATGGAATCTGGGCTCATGTCCGAAGTTTGGTCCCAGATCATTCCGAAATTTTCAAACACCGAGTATTCGATCGTCGATTCGTGCGGCGCGCATCGTCTGTGTCATCGGAGACCATCAAGGAGTACAACCTGCAGATGGCTGTCAGAGATCGGAACGAGGCAGTGATGGAGGCTTTGGGCCGGGAGAAGGCAACTAAATTGGCATAGGACGTGAAAAAGGTGTATTCGAATTTAAATAAGCATTGTGTGCATGCCCCAAGCATTCATGCTCGCCATCGAAGGCTCCTTCTTGCGGCGGCATCATGTGTCGGGTCGTTCTCCTCCCTCAAATATGGTCGAGGAGAGCGATGGCTGGCACATGTGTCACACTCGTGATCGGGTGCTGCTTGCGGGTCGCCGGTCTGCTCGTGGCATTCACGCAGTGCATTGACTAACTTAGGCTAATATTTCTAGTACCTACTCTTTGTACAGTAACTATAATAAAATAATTGTAAATCTTAGTTGACAAAGAGCACAGACCCTGGAGTCTGTGGTTAGTAAATTTTAATTAAAAAAAAAAAAAACACCGAGTATTTATAGAAATAAAAATTCATAGATCGTAATAGCCGGCACAGCGGCTTAAGAAACTGCCTACAGGTCATATTTTAAATGAAGCTATTAATTAATAAAGAAGCGAAGTCCGCTGCCTTGGAAATAAGCTAACTTTCTAATTTTCATCACGGCCCAATGGAACGTTTAATTAAGTCCGTTTTTTGGCCTTTTTTCTTTTCTCTTGTAACAATAATTACAAGTTTCCCCACTTCTTTGATCTAATTTTGTATGTACTCAAACGCGGGGTTATTAAGTATGGTGGAAGGGAGGTAATTAAATTGAATAAACACTATTTGGAAGACTTTACTTCTGGAAATTGTGGACTAGGTCGGGGGGCGGCGAGAGAGGTCCGTAACCTTTAGAGGGAAATTTAGGGCAAGGTACTCTGAAATATTTCAAATTTTGATCTTATACAGATATGCACACGCTGGAGAGATCGGAAAAGTCAACTAGAGTCATGGGTCCAACAGTTTATAACACTCTACCTGGTCATATTACCACGGCGCCCACTTTGGGCAGTTTTAGATCACGACTCAAACGCTGGCTTATTGAGCAGACTGTTACAGCTAAGTACAAAGAATTTTGTGACGTTAAAACTTAATTATTGGAACATGTTGACATTTATTTGATAATTATTATTTACTTTATATTTAAAATATTGGACAGACATACAGACGGACAACTAAGTGAACCTATAAGGGTTCCATTTTTTTCTTTTGAGGTACGAAACCTCAAAAATGAATCGTGTTTGATGTTAGTCTCGCTTAAACTCGAGAACGGCTGAACTAATTTGGCTACTTTAGGTGAAAGTCCAAGGAAGATTTATACGGTGAGAAAATATAAAAATGTAGAGAGTAAAATAATAATAGTCTAAGATCCCGCTATACAACGACCTTCACCGAGATGCTTATTTAATGAGACGTATTTTTTATGTTATTAAATATGCCAATAAACATATCCTATATGGGTTGCCTAACAAATTTCAGTCCAGAGTATTTTTAATTAATAATTAAAAAAAAAATTTAATCATTGCACCGGTGTGATTATTAAATTAATTTGATACCAATCGAAAGTTTGAAGCCCATATAATATGCAAACGTTAGGTTGCCTATTTTTTTCCGGTCACAACCACGGGTTGCCAGGTGTAAACAGGTAAATCTATACTAGCATTTTGCAACGGTCTGATTATTGAATCAAACTTAGATAAAACGAAAGATTATTTCATAAGAAACACGGTGGTATAGAGTTGCCTGCAAAAAATCAGTCCCGAATTACGGTTGTCGAATTTTAAATAATAAAATATCGCTGCGAGTGAATGTGTGTGAGAGAGAGGTCCCAGACCAACCATCCCATGCGGTAGAAAAGGACGCAGCGTAGCAGCTGCTTAAAGTCCACCCATTTAAAGAAGGAGAGTGCGCATGCTATTTGTGCTTGGAAATGAAAAGGATAGCGATAGACTTGTATATGCTGTGCATTATTTTGGAGTAGTTGATTATTAATATAGAGAAATAGTTATTTAATTTTTTATTTTTTAATCAATTAATTATTTATCTTTGTTTATTGTTTATGTGACACTAAAGTATATACACATCTTTAGTAAAAAAGACAGAGTAAAACATATATATTACTTATCTGGCAAATTTTATCTTTATTATTAGGAGCCGAAATAAAAAACAACAATGCAAAAACCGGATGGTTTTGGAAAACCGGTTTTTTCGGTTTGATATTATAATAGTAGAATAAGCCGTGGTGGTCAAGAGGTAGTGATACCCGCCTTACTTATCGTGAGGTCGTGGGTTCAAATCCCCGATCCCGTACCAATGAGTTCTTTGGAATTTATGTACGGAATTTCACACCACTGGCTTTTCGGTGAAGGAAAACATCGTGAGGCAACCTGCATACGTCCGTAGAAGAAATTCGATGGCGTATGTGAATCCACCAACCCGCACTGGGCCAGCGTGGTGGATATGGCCCAATCGCCTTTCGTGGGTAGGCCTAAGTCCTGCAGTAGTATATTTCTTTTGTTCGTTTATTTCAACAATCGAGCTTTATTTTATGTATAGTTTACAAATATTAGACAAATGTGCAAAATATACAACTCTTAGTTTTACTACTAAGCTTAGCAGAGACTGCCGGACTAATGTAACGAAACACAAGATTATTTTTTGCAAAAAATATCATGACCGACTTCACCCGTGTAGAGAATTCGCGAATATTTCGCACCGATCGATGTAGCATTTTCACATTATTGTTGATTTATCAAAAATGGCTCAGCCGATTTCGATAAAATTTAAATGGAACCAATTTCGAAGTATACTTTACTCTACGAAATAAGTTATGCGTGGTTATACATAAAAATGTAATAAATACGCGTAGAATTGTATACCTCCTCCGGTGGTTCGTCGGTCAAAAATGGCGGCGGTCGATAGCGTTTCGGTCAAGAAGAGACAAAACGCGACCCATTACGCTTATAACGCTAAATACAGCGCTCTGCCTGTATCACGTTACTCACTAATTCACTATGTAAAGCGAGAGAGAGTGAGAACTTTCGCACTTGAATTTCATCCTTGGCACGTATAGGCGTAATTAACACATTAGACGTAATTTTATACATGGAAAAAGTGTCTTCGTTCGTATAGCTAGTATAGTTTATTATTTCTCTGTAGGTTAGAGCAACTAGATAACAACAATGTATTTTATTGCGAAGGAGAAAGTTAATGTGTAAATTAAAAAAAAAATGTGTAATAACCGAAAAACCCGAAAAAACCGGTTTTATAATTAGAAAAAACCGAGTTTCTAATGCGGTCGGTTATCCGGTTTTTTCGGTTTTCGGTTAACCGGGTTGGATGCCCTAGCTGCTACGCTGCGTCCTTTTCTACCGCATGGGATGGTTGGTCTGGGACCTCTCTCTCACACACATTCACTCGCAGCGATATTTTATTATTTATAATTCGACAACCGTAATTCGGGACTGATTTTTCGCAGGCAACTCTATACCACCGTGTTTCTTATGAAATAATCTTTCGTTTTATCTAAGTTTGATTCAATAATCAGACCGTTGCAAAATGCTAGTATAGATTTACCTGTTTACACCTGGCAACCCGTGGTTGTGACCGGAAAAAAATAGGCAACCTAACGTTTGCATATTATATGGGCTTCAAACTTTCGATTGGTATCAAATTAATTTAATAATCACACCGGTGCAATGATTAAATTTTTTTTTTAATTATTAATTAAAAATACTCTGGACTGAAATTTGTTAGGCAACCCATATAGGATATGTTTATTGGCATATTTAATAACATAAAAAAATACGTCTCATTAAATAAGCATCTCGGTGAAGGTCGTTGTATAGCGGGATCCTATACTATAAGCATTAATTACATTTTCCCAAACAAAATGTTCCTGCATGTAAAAGTTGTCATTTGATTAGTTGACAAATGGTGAGATGAAGTTCACGGGGTCAGCTAGTTACCAATAAAAATGATTATGATTATAGGTATTTATATAGAACACTTTCCTGTGTACATAAACATTGACTAGTGGTTCTGCTAACAGTAGACCTCGCAACTAACTTTACTAACTTCCTTTTTAACAGAATCTTTATAAGCCCATATCTCAACTCGCTATTGACCGATTTCGTATATGTATACTCGCAAATATTCTAAGGATTCAGATACTATACAATCTTGCCAAATTACTATAACAAAAATTATCAAAACCAGTTCTAAAACAGTGCTGCAGCAAAATTGATGGAAATAATCCCCCAATCATAAATCGCCGACTACAAAAAAGAAACAAAAAATGTATAAAACCCGTCAAGATTCATTGGAAAATGTCACTTGTAGAGAAGAATTATACTCTATAAAATTTAACACTTGATCTCTGCGACAGCTGTCAGAAAAATCACGCCTATGAAGTCCTGAATTTCTTAATAGTACAGACAGTACCTGTCAATGTCATACTTTATGGGCATGCCGATTAGTGATGGGCGACGAATGATCGTGACCGCAGAGTTTTATTTAAAATATCGATACTTAGTTTATATTAACGATATTTTAAATAAAACTTAATTTATCATTAATTTTAATATCATAACATTTTTACATGTGTAATTAAATTAAACACAATTATATGTTACATTAGGATCGATAATAGTGAAAAACGTCGATACATGTTACCATACATTTTGTCAATTCAGAGTTTTGTATGGGACGGCTGTTTTTCTTTGAAATTATAGAAAGTAACTAAATATAATTTATTCTGTACTTAAATAACTTATGTAACAATAAATCCTTTTGTTATATTTATTTCTTGTAATACGAATTAAAATAAAATAGTTAATGTATATTATAAATAATAACAAAACAATGGGTATTTATTAGGAAAAGTGGTAAATAGACCTCATTTCAAAATATCCTTGTTATTAAATAAATATAACTTGCAGTGAAGTTGGAAAAACAATGAAATGTTTAATTGATATTAATGTTACGTTAATGCGTAGGTAGAGGCCATGAAACAGGAAAACGGATGGAAAAGCCACGGTGGCTTGACTGCCTCGATGGCTCAGTGGTCAGTGACCCTAACTTCTGGATCAAAGAGTCTAATAAACTGTGTCTGGCTGTTATTTAGTTACTATCTAAATAAGTATGTATTTAAAAATAAGTATATGTAGTATATCAGTCTCTGGCAGCCAAATCACCAGCTTTGCTTACTTAGTTTGGGATCAGAGGCCGTGTGTAAGATGTCCGAAAATATTTATTTATTTACAGTGATGGGTATAAGTAATTCATTTCAAAAACACTTTCGTCAAAATCATACTAATTAAAAGTAACATAGCTATTACTGATCAACAAATTATAGTAGATTATGCTCTGAGAAAACAAGGTCGTATCAAGGGCGACATATTGGACTCTGAGCGTAGCATGGTAGATTAAACTTAACTCTCGAACTAAACGAGAGAGTTTTTTCGACCAGCGTTCACCAACGTTTCTTCAAGTCAAACATGTGATTATTAAAGCCTAAAAACTCTGACACCAGGGCTAGCCACCCGGCCTATACGAACTTACTTTTTTTTATTACTATATCAAGCCATCACCAAGCACTAACCGTTGTTTCAATATAGTTATCACACTTTTAATATTTTTTTAGACTTTAGCCAGTATATTATTTATTGTAAAACACGGAACTTAGACAGTAAAGTTTGTTAAATATAAATAACAACAATAACAGTAAATATTATTATTTTTTGCAAAAATTAGCATGACCAACTTCACCCGTAACCCATGTACAGAATTCGTGAATTTACGCACGGCTCGATGTAGCATTTTTCACTGTTATTATTGTTGAATTATCAAAAATGGCTCAGCCGATTATTTCGAAGTATATTCTTTCCAATAAAAAAGAATTATTGAAATCGGACTACTATGTAAAAAGTTATGCGTGGTTATACATAAAAAATATATGTTAGGTATATTATTATACACGCGTCTGATTGAATACCTGCTCCGGTGGTTCGTCGGTCAATCAATATATATATACTGTACTGTAACAGCCTTTTTAATAGTCCACTGCAGGACGTAGGCCTTCCCACGAAGGGTGATTGGGCCATATCCACCACGCTGGCCCAGTCCGGGTTGGTGGATGCACATACGCCATCGAATTTCTTCTACGAACGTATGCAGGTTGCCTCACGATGTTTTCCTTCATCGAAAAGCCAGTGGTGTGAAATTCCGTACATAAATTCCAAAGAACTCATTGGTACGGGACCGGGGATTTGAACCCACGACCTCACGATTGTAAGGCGGGTGTCACTACCTCTAGACCACCACGGCTTAATATTTGATATATAATTATAAAATCAATATATACCCAGTTAGAAAATTAATCAAATAACCCGCCTCTCATGGTGCAGAGGTGCCCATAACGCTTGCTGCATTGCCGCGTTGGATGGCGATGGACATTCTTTGCACTAGAAACGGGGTAGAAAGTTTCCTCCTCCCTCCTCCTCCTCCTCTCTCCCGAATCCTGATCCCTCATATTTCAGAGGTTAACATTTTGGCCACAGCGCCCCCACTGCGCACGGACTCCACGGCAACGGGCACGAAATAATAGGAGTAGCATTGCCGCGTACTTCAACCACTTTTAACTTAAACGTTGGTAAACTCGGGTCTTAGAGTCGGGAGTGAAGCGAAGTGTCCAAACCGCCTAAAACGAAGATATAGGTACTTTGTTGTAGTGCTGCATACTCTACTTTCCATACGTCCTGCGAGACAATAATTTCAATTTCAACCCGGAATTTCAATGTCTAGTAATCTACTAAACACCGTTATAATCGCAACTCGGTATTGATCACAATGAAAATCATACTAATAACTCAGACCCTATAAAAAAATCAAGACAGAACCTCGTGAACAGACAAATGAGGTCGATTTTTTATACATGTGGTAAGTGCGTCGGAGTTACGCCGCCATAGTTTGTCTGACATACCAAGGCGTAGTTTCGTTGTACATGTATGACTGTATGTGTTGTGTATTAACACGGCGAGGCGTAGTTTTGCCGGCCTCAATTGTTTGTTCACAACATTATGTCTTGATTTTTTTAAATAGGTCTGAGACTAATTAGAATATACCTACAAACATAAAAAAGAAACCGAACGAATCACGAGATAAAAAATACAGAGAATGTAGATAAATGCCACGTGACAAACATGAGATAGAACTGAAGTTGACTTCATTTCAGAGCAAAAATAGATTTGACTCAAAAAACGGGCAGGTGAAGTTAAAGAAAACCGTTTGGTGATTATTTTAAAGTAACACATAAAACTAAACACATCATTAAATCAGAATGCGGAGTGTGGACACAACACTACACTACCCTGGGTCCCGTCGCTCTCTAATTATCGGAACACGAGTCGCGTCCGCCAAAGCCTTTTGTGCAGACCGCGGTTTGTATGCACCTGTTGTGACGTTGTCTAGTTTAATTTGGTCATTTAACAAAGGAAAATTAGAAGGAAAGAGAGGAAGGGGAAGACCGCAGAAGGCTTTTAAGATCAGATCAAAGAGAAGGTAGAGGTCATATCGTACAGGGAGGTGAAGACACTGGCCGAGAATCGTGAGATGTCACAGTTGCTTCACCCACAAGAGCCGCGTTTTTAAATTCTGAATGAATGAACGAAGGAAATTACAGAACTACCAACCCGCGCTGAGCCAGTGCGGTGGATACGGCCCAGTCACTTTTAGTGGGTAGGCGTACGTCCATTAATAGACTATTAAAAGGCTGAAACAGTACAGGTACAGAGGTACAGAACGTACTTCATCGCGTTATAAGGAAAAATAAGCACCAGATTTTACTGACTTGACTCATTGGAAAAAAGTTGTTTCATACAAAAAGCACATTGTCTCCCCGCAACATTGCATGGAATAGTCGTTTTTTTATTATTTTGAATTGGGTTCCATAGTGAAAGTTCGTCATTATGAACAACTTTTACTATGGAACCAATTTCTATGTTGTATATAGTATATATACACCTCTGAAAGTCCCTATAATTTGCAAAAGAAGCCATTATAAATGACTTAAACGACGCGCACGAGTGACACGCACAATTCAAATCATATTCCTGGAGACAGTCATATGACGGCCACTACTGGGCTTAGGCTTTCCTTATAGATTTCCAATGACACTTTGGAAGCGGCTTGCACCTAGCGGGAGAGTCTTGATGAGGTCATCCACCCTCTAAAAGGTGGACGTCCTACGCTGCGCTTGCCGGTATGTGGTCTCTACTCGAAAACTTTTCAACCTTACCGATCATCAGTCCTCCGTGTGCTGTTAGAAGTAATCTATACTATACCAGGTTGCATTGAAAACATAAAAAATGCTCATTCCGTCAGGAAGTCCCTAATTTTGCTGCTTTAATTTAATTTCGACCACTTCCTTACTGAATTTTTTTTAATTAATTCCCTAAGCAGCAATTCTTGGAATTTTTTGTTTCGAAACTTTTAATATTACGTCACATTTTTTCCGCTCAAAGACGAAAACATCTGATTTAGGGCTCAAAATAACAGTAAGACCAACGCGAACGTTTACAACACAAAACATGAAAAGTGTTTTATTTTTCACACAAACTTTTTAGGAGCACTTAGTACAACAAGAAACCTTAACTAGATTTTTCGGGAAAAAACAAAAGAAGGGTTTCTGCGACGTGTTTTAAAGAATGTTATTACAAAAACTTAAACTGTACTGTACCAGCCTTTTATAGTGATTAACGTAGGCCTGCCCACGAAAGATGATCGGGCCTTACCTAGCCACACTGGCTTAGTGCAAATCGCTGATTCACATACGCCATCGTATTTTGTCTACGGACGCAGATAGGTATGCATATTGCCTCACGATGTTTTCTTTCACCGAAAAGCCAGTGGTGGAAATTCTGTACGTAGCTACCTAAGTTCTCAAGAACTCAGTGGTAACTTAACCACCACGACTTAAAAACTTAGGCCATTAGTATAACTTTAATACGTGATTGAGAAATTAATGTCTGATTGTCTGGTCTTTGATACTAAACAATGACGATGATTGACACTAACTATATACTTTGATAGTAGGAATGTACAGGGTTATTTCTAATCAATTAGCATCCTTTTAGGTGCTTGTTCTGTACATCAAAACTAACAACTTTTGTTCTACGACTTTTGTCAAAACTCAAAAAAAAATCGGCTGTTCCATACATTTTGTCGCGGGTAAACGATATCAATATCCACCAACCCGCACTGGGCCAGCGTGATGAATATGGCCCAATAACCCTTCGTGGGTAGGCCTACGTCCTGCAGTGGACTATTAAAAAGGCTGGTACAGTACAGTACAGTAAACGATAGGTATATTTCTATGGAACAACATTTTTTTTTGAGTTTTGACAAAAGTCATAAAACAAAAGTTGATAGTTTTGATGTACAAAATAAGAAAGGATCTTTCTTATTTTGTACATCAAAACTAACTTTTTTGATGTCCTGTTGTAACAGCTAACCATAAAAAGAGCCTATTATCGAAAACAAAATTAAAATCAATTCAGAATAAAGAAAGTCACAAGCATTTTATTTTCTTGCTAGACAAAGAGCGCACTATGGCAAAATATGACGTCACGGTCCGTAAGCGTCATACAATCGCCATACTATGTTATGCTTTGTGTCAATGTCATCCTATTACTTAATTTTGTTCTTGTCTCAGAATATGCTGGTTGTGGACCAACCAGTGCTGGTCTTCCGGAGGGACCGGCAGGTGACGTCTCATGTATATTAAATAAAAACCGGACAAGTGCGAGTCAGGCTCGCACATCGAGGGTTCCGTACAAACACATTGTTAAAATAATTAAAAACCTGTTTTAGCATGTGCTAATGAAGTTATTTTATATGATACCTTACATGATACGATTTACTCACATTGAATTTTAAACCCTATTTTGTGAATTTTGAGGCCTTATTTTTATGTGATTTAAATAATAATGTTCAGTTTTCAGATTTATTCCTATACTAGCTGCCCGCCCCGGCTTCGCCCGGGTACGGCTGGTTAAAAAAGACATTTTATAAGTATTGTGCTTATATACCTACCATGTAACCAAGTAACGTCACACACATGCGCACAGTTATTTTGGCGCGTTTTCATATTACATTAGCTTACCTATACGCAAATATTTTCACCATAGAATACCCACTACTAAACATAGGGCTCCCTTATTAGATCTTGAATAACACCGAATAAAACCTTTGCAAGAGGTTTGTACCCAGCTTCCATCAATGTATCCACCAAAAAATGAGGTTCTCAATTAGATTGTGTTTCATTTAGTATGTACATATGTTATGCGATCATTCCGTCAATTAAATTTTGACTCTCAATAAAGTGTTGTAGTCTTAAAATGTACCTATCTATTATAATGTCCATTGCTAGACATACCGGACGAACCGATAGGATGGGTTGAAAGCTACTCGTAGGTACTTAAATCGCGGGTGTTCCCGTAGTCTTAATCTGTTCAACTATTAACATAAAATAAAGATAGTATTGGCCATCTAAATAAAAGTAAGTTCGTATGGGTCGGCTATACGTTATCTATGGCTCTGGTTTCATTGTTTTTAAACGGTTAGAATATTCAGTCCATCTACATTCTACCTACGTAAGTTAGTTGACGTTTCTACTATATACTTGTATTTGATCTTTTCTTCATTTGATAACTTTGTAAAATATTCGCCATCAGTTCTACTTCTACGAATTGTGTGCCCTATCTAAAGCCTCTACAACTTGCTAACCCAAAGAGCAAATTGAACCGATGGAAACGCTGGCATCCAACGTGATCTGGTGGTCTCGACCTGATCTTAGATTCACGTGGAGACCTTTTCTACGCTTGCCAATAGGTACATTGTCTACGTTCATGAACTTTAAACCCTCATCGATCATTCGTTTTACGAACTATGTGTCAGTTCCTATTAACTACCACTACAACAGATATTTTAAATCGTCGGTATGTCGGCTCGCCTTACTTATGGGTAGATTTGGAGAACCAAATCTCAAGGTGTTACATAAATCAGCGCACTAATAGAGGTGGTACCTATATGGAGCCGTGGTGGTCAAGTGGTACTCGTAGTAACACCTATCCTACAATCGAGAGTTGTTGGATTCAAATCCTAATCCCGTATCAATGAGTTTCTTTGGAACATATGTACGGAATTTCACAATGTCGTGTGGCAACCTGTATACCTATGTAGCTATGTACATCCGAAGAAGGGACTTGATGCCGTATATCAACCAACCCGTACTAGGCCACCGTGATGGATATGACCCAATCACCCTTCGTAAACAGACCTATGTTCTGCAGTGGACGATTAAAGAAGACTGGTATATAAACAGTACTTATAGGAATAGGTAGGGGTGATATAATACATGCACAACGCGACAGCGTTTATTTTTTTATATTTCTATGACTTAAAAAATTTCTAAGTGTTTCGGAATAGCCAATTTGACGATTCAAAAAACAATTTACTTATACATATAAATTGAAACAGTCTTGAAAACAATATGATTTATTTGGATAAGGATTTAAACAGAAGTATGAATAACATGGTCGAATATTGGTCGGTATTTCTATTAACTTTTAAAAAGTAATAAGTGGTTATTGTGACATAATGATAGTAGTTAGACATTATGGTATTGCGAAGTTTTTTTGTAGATATTGATATGTTCTTTAATATTGTAGAACAGACTTTTGTTCTATCTTGCAGCGTATGCAACGAAAGACGTTTTAATTAAGATATTTTTTTTACATGTTGGGTTACGTTACTTAAGTTTTAGTAAGGATTCGTAATCTTTTCTAGGAATAAATATAACTTATGTTACTTAAAGTGAATGTAGCTTTCCAACGGTGAAAGAATTTTTAAAATCGGCACAGTAGTTTTCGAGTTTATTCATTACAAACATACCTACACACACACACGTAAATACAAACGTCCGCCGCGCGCCGGCCGGGCCGCTACCGCCCGCGCCGCACCGATTTGTCCCTGCATTTTAAATCTGTAATATCTTCGAAAATATTCATTTAAATTACATGCTGTAAAAGGCCACATTGATCTATATTGAATGGACAATGTATTTAATTGGATAAGCATTAATTATGTATTGCTTAAAATAACTTTCTAAATAAGCCATTTTATCCCGTAAAATTTAATGGATAAAAAATGGTTATTGTGGGCTATCCTTAAGAGACAGACATATACCATCGCGGACTTTTTTGTTGACCTTTTTAAGGTGTATAATACCGTAGTACATTATTTTGATTTATCTCGTGGGGTTCAGTCAGCGTTTGCAATGTAATCCCAAAAAAAACGTGTTTATTTACGACATTACATTAGAAACCTGTAAATTTATCAGTGTTCCTCTACAATATTATGTATGTATTATACATATAAACCTTTCTCTTGAATCACTCTTTCTATTAAAAAAAACCGCTTCAAAATCCGTTGCGTGGTTTTGAAGATTTAGGGAAACATAGGGACGGACAGACAGCGACAGCGACTTTGTTTTATACTATGTAGTGATGAGTACTCTAAGACAATGCTTTTCGCCAAATTTCATAGTTCTATGTCAACGGGAAGTACCCTGTAGGTTTTGATTTTTGTGAGTGCAAAATATGCGGTTTTTTACGACATAAACGGCTCTAACTTTTTAAACGATAACTGAGAAGTTTTTTTTTTACACAACTGCAAGAAATCATAGATACACGTATACAGTTTAAATTTCAACTCGATATCTTTACGCGTTCCCGAGATAAAGAGTCTTGACATACACACAGACGGACAGACGGACAACAAAGTGATCCTATAAGGGTTCCGTTTTTTCCGTTTGAGGTACGTAACCCTAAAAAATAACAAGAATTATAGTTATTATTGGTGGAGCAACAGCGACCATTTTTTTACTACAGGACCATCCCGGAAAGCGAAAAAGAGAAAGACTATTTGATTTTATAGAATGTAAATTTCAGGAGTTGTTTCTTTTTAACGCTTTGAGGGTTTGCTCGTATAGTTAGAATTGGTCACTAATATGACAACAATGATATTAGGCCCAATTTTAGAAGCACCATCGTAATAATAATAGTAATTTAGAATATTCTTGTTTCTTTTTCACTATAGGTATGCATTTGATTGAGATAACGCTATTTTACGTTGCTATTTTTACGGTAGTACCGTTAAAATTGGGTACTGTACTGTACTGTATCAGCCTTTGAATAGTCCACTGCAGGACGTAGGCCTACCCACGAAGGGTGATTGGTCCATATCCACCACGCTGGCCCAGTGCGGGTTGGTGGATTCACATATGCCATCGAATTTCTTCTATGGACATATGCAGGTTGCCTCACGATGTTTTCCTTCACCGAAAAGCCAGTGGTGTGAAATTCCGTACATAAATTCCAAAGAACTCATTGGTACGGGACCGGGATTTGAACCCACGACCTCACGATTGTAAGGCGGGTGTCACTACCTCTAGGCCACCACTGCTTCTAAAATTGGGTGAAATTGGGTATTTGAGTAGTATCTCTTTAATTAAACTTATTAAGATTACTGAAATCTGCAATTAATTATGATTCGTAAACTGATAAAATAACTAAAATTGGCTAATCCAGTTCAGAGATACGATGTATATGCTTGTAAAGATTTTGGTAGGGATTAAGAGGGGATGCTTTGTCCCTTTCCCACAAAGCATAACATAGTATGGCGATTGTATGACGCTTACGGACCGTGACGTCATATTTTGCCATAGTGCGCTCTTTGTCTAGCAAGAAAATAAAATGCTTGTGACTTTCTTTATTCTGAATTGATTTTAATTTTGTTTTCGATAATAGGCTCTTTTTATGGTTAGCTGTTACAACAGGACATCAAAAAAGTTAGTTTTGATGTACAAAATAAGAAAGATCCTTTCTAAAACTAACTTTTTTGATGTCCTGTTGTAACAGCTAACCATAAAAAGAGCCTATTATCGAAAACAAAATTAAAATCAATTCAGAATAAAGAAAGTCACAAGCATTTTATTTTCTTGCTAGACAAAGAGCGCACTATGGCAAAATATGACGTCACGGTCCGTAAGCGTCATACAATCGCCATACTATGTTATGCTTTGTGGGAAAGGGACAAAGCATCCCCTCTTAATCCCTACCAAAATCTTTACAAGCATATACATCGTATCTCTGAACTGGATTAGCCAATTTTAGTTATTTTATCAGTTTACGAATCATAATTAATTGCAGATTTCAGTAATCTTAATAAGTTTAATTAAAGAGATACTACTCAAATACCCAATTTCACCCAATTTTAGAAGCAGTGGTGGCCTAGAGGTAGTGACACCCGCCTTACAATCGTGAGGTCGTGGGTTCAAATCCCGGTCCCGTACCAATGAGTTCTTTGGAATTTATGTACGGAATTTCACACCACTGGCTTTTCGGTGAAGGAAAACATCGTGAGGCAACCTGCATATGTCCATAGAAGAAATTCGATGGCATATGTGAATCCACCAACCCGCACTGGGCCAGCGTGGTGGATATGGACCAATCACCCTTCGTGGGTAGGCCTACGTCCTGCAGTGGACTATTCAAAGGCTGATACAGTACAGTACAGTACCCAATTTTAACGGTACTACCGTAAAAATAGCAACGTAAAATAGCGTTATCTCAATCAAATGCATACCTATAGTGAAAAAGAAACAAGAATATTCTAAATTACTATTATTATTACGATGGTGCTTCTAAAATTGGGCCTAATATCATTGTTGTCATATTAGTGACCAATTCTAACTATACGAGCAAACCCTCAAAGCGTTAAAAAGAAACAACTCCTGAAATTTACATTCTATAAAATCAAATAGTCTTTCTCTTTTTCGCTTTCCGGGATGGTCCTGTAGTAAAAAAATGGTCGCTGTTGCTCCACCAATAATAACTATAATTCTTGTTATTTTTTAGGGTTACGTACCTCAAACGGAAAAAACGGAACCCTTATAGGATCACTTTGTTGTCCGTCTGTCCGTCTGTGTGTATGTCAAGACTCTTTATCTCGGGAACGCGTAAAGATATCGAGTTGAAATTTAAACTGTATACGTGTATCTATGATTTCTTGCAGTTGTGTAAAAAAAAAACTTCTCAGTTATCGTTTAAAAAGTTAGAGCCGTTTATGTCGTAAAAAACCGCATATTTTGCACTCACAAAAATCAAAACCTACAGGGTACTTCCCGTTGACATAGAACTATGAAATTTGGCGAAAAGCATTGTCTTAGAGTACTCATCACTACATAGTATAAAACAAAGTCGCTGTCGCTGTCTGTCCGTCCCTATGTTTCCCTAAATCTTCAAAACCACGCAACGGATTTTGAAGCGGTTTTTTTTAATAGAAAGAGTGATTCAAGAGAAAGGTTTATATGTATAATACATACATAATATTGTAGAGGAACACTGATAAATTTACAGGTTTCTAATGTAATGTCGTAAATAAACACGTTTTTTTTGGGATTACATTGCAAACGCTGACTGAACCCCACGAGATAAATCAAAATAATGTACTACGGTATTATACACCTTAAAAAGGTCAACAAAAAAGTCCGCGATGGTATATGTCTGTCTCTTAAGGATAGCCCACAATAACCATTTTTTATCCATTAAATTTTACGGGATAAAATGGCTTATTTAGAAAGTTATTTTAAGCAATACATAATTAATGCTTATCCAATTAAATACATTGTCCATTCAATATAGATCAATGTGGCCTTTTACAGCATGTAATTTAAATGAATATTTTCGAAGATATTACAGATTTAAAATGCAGGGACAAATCGGTGCGGCGCGGGCGGTAGCGGCCCGGCCGGCGCGCGGCGGACGTTTGTATTTACGTGTGTGTGTGTAGGTATGTTTGTAATGAATAAACTCGAAAACTACTGTGCCGATTTTAAAAATTCTTTCACCGTTGGAAAGCTACATTCACTTTAAGTAACATAAGTTATATTTATTCCTAGAAAAGATTACGAATCCTTACTAAAACTTAAGTAACGTAACCCAACATGTAAAAAAAATATCTTAATTAAAACGTCTTTCGTTGCATACGCTGCAAGATAGAACAAAAGTCTGTTCTACAATATTAAAGAACATATCAATATCTACAAAAAAACTTCGCAATACCATAATGTCTAACTACTATCATTATGTCACAATAACCACTTATTACTTTTTAAAAGTTAATAGAAATACCGACCAATATTCGACCATGTTATTCATACTTCTGTTTAAATCCTTATCCAAATAAATCATATTGTTTTCAAGACTGTTTCAATTTATATGTATAAGTAAATTGTTTTTTGAATCGTCAAATTGGCTATTCCGAAACACTTAGAAATTTTTTAAGTCATAGAAATATAAAAAAATAAACGCTGTCGCGTTGTGCATGTATTATATCACCCCTACCTATTCCTATAAGTACTGTTTATATACCAGTCTTCTTTAATCGTCCACTGCAGAACATAGGTCTGTTTACGAAGGGTGATTGGGTCATATCCATCACGGTGGCCTAGTACGGGTTGGTTGATATACGGCATCAAGTCCCTTCTTCGGATGTACATAGCTACATAGGTATACAGGTTGCCACACGACATTGTGAAATTCCGTACATATGTTCCAAAGAAACTCATTGATACGGGATTAGGATTTGAATCCAACAACTCTCGATTGTAGGATAGGTGTTACTACGAGTACCACTTGACCACCACGGCTCCATATAGGTACCACCTCTATTAGTGCGCTGATTTATGTAACACCTTGAGATTTGGTTCTCCAAATCTACCCATAAGTAAGGCGAGCCGACATACCGACGATTTAAAATATCTGTTGTAGTGGTAGTTAATAGGAACTGACACATAGTTCGTAAAACGAATGATCGATGAGGGTTTAAAGTTCATGAACGTAGACAATGTACCTATTGGCAAGCGTAGAAAAGGTCTCCACGTGAATCTAAGATCAGGTCGAGACCACCAGATCACGTTGGATGCCAGCGTTTCCATCGGTTCAATTTGCTCTTTGGGTTAGCAAGTTGTAGAGGCTTTAGATAGGGCACACAATTCGTAGAAGTAGAACTGATGGCGAATATTTTACAAAGTTATCAAATGAAGAAAAGATCAAATACAAGTATATAGTAGAAACGTCAACTAACTTACGTAGGTAGAATGTAGATGGACTGAATATTCTAACCGTTTAAAAACAATGAAACCAGAGCCATAGATAACGTATAGCCGACCCATACGAACTTACTTTTATTTAGATGGCCAATACTATCTTTATTTTATGTTAATAGTTGAACAGATTAAGACTACGGGAACACCCGCGATTTAAGTACCTACGAGTAGCTTTCAACCCATCCTATCGGTTCGTCCGGTATGTCTAGCAATGGACATTATAATAGATAGGTACATTTTAAGACTACAACACTTTATTGAGAGTCAAAATTTAATTGACGGAATGATCGCATAACATATGTACATACTAAATGAAACACAATCTAATTGAGAACCTCATTTTTTGGTGGATACATTGATGGAAGCTGGGTACAAACCTCTTGCAAAGGTTTTATTCGGTGTTATTCAAGATCTAATAAGGGAGCCCTATGTTTAGTAGTGGGTATTCTATGGTGAAAATATTTGCGTATAGGTAAGCTAATGTAATATGAAAACGCGCCAAAATAACTGTGCGCATGTGTGTGACGTTACTTGGTTACATGGTAGGTATATAAGCACAATACTTATAAAATGTCTTTTTTAACCAGCCGTACCCGGGCGAAGCCGGGGCGGGCAGCTAGTATAGGAATAAATCTGAAAACTGAACATTATTATTTAAATCACATAAAAATAAGGCCTCAAAATTCACAAAATAGGGTTTAAAATTCAATGTGAGTAAATCGTATCATGTAAGGTATCATATAAAATAACTTCATTAGCACATGCTAAAACAGGTTTTTAATTATTTTAACAATGTGTTTGTACGGAACCCTCGATGTGCGAGCCTGACTCGCACTTGTCCGGTTTTTATTTAATATACATGAGACGTCACCTGCCGGTCCCTCCGGAAGACCAGCACTGATTGGTCCACAACCAGCATATTCTGAGACAAGAACAAAATTAAGTAATAGGATGACATTGTAAAATATTTAAGATTAATCGTTTATGCTGTTTATTTTCTTTTGTTTTGCAGTGTTGTTTAATAATAACCGATTAAAAAAACATATTGATGCAATTAAACAACACCATAAAATTCACTCTCAACATGAAACTGAAAACACAGAACTGGTACACTTTCTGGACACCCTGAAACAAAAATTAAATGCGCTCTCTAGTCGACTACGCCGGTACATTGCAACCACAAAAAGGAAAACTCAAAATAAGCTATTCATCGCGAATGAAAAACAGTTTTACAGAACACTTACTAACGAACAGACTAATAATATCAATAGATCGTCAACAAACTTCCCACATCCTGAAGAGCTTCACAAATTTTGGTATGAAATTTGGTCGATCCCTCAGGATCATAATAGAGATAGCGACTGGATTAAACAAGATGCTCAATCGATCCAAGACATTCCCACAATGCCATTTGACGACATCCATATTGACATATTTCAAAAGGTTTTAAAGAAAACACACAACTGGAAGGCCACTGGATCCGACAAAATACATAACTATTGGTACAAACATTTTAGATATACACATCCATACCTCCTCACCCATATAAACTCTTTCATTCAATCACCCGATACTATGCCCCCATACCTTACTCAGGGAATCACATATATGCTACCAAAAGACAAGACAGACCTACAAAACCCATCAAAATACAGGCCCATAACATGCTTGCAAAACATCTATAAAATTATTACGTCTTGCATTAGTGAATTAATATATAAACACACAATAAACGAATTATTAGCTGAACAACAAAAAGGATGTCGCAAACACAGCCAGGGATGCAAGGAACAGTTGACAATAGATACAGTAGTTTCAAAACAAGCAGTTACCAAAAAGAGAGATATATATACAATGTACATAGACTACAAAAAAGCCTTTGATTCTGTTCCACACACCTGGTTAATTTACATCCTGGAACACTATAAAATCCACCCTACACTAGTATTTTTCCTTAAAGCTGCAATGTCAACCTGGAAAACCGTTCTCAAACTTAATACAGGAGGTGCTCCGATTGAAACTGAGCCAATACCAATCCGCCGAGGAATATTCCAGGGGGACGCCTTTAGCCCTCTCTGGTTCTGCTTGTCATTAAACCCTCTTTCGAACCTCTTGATCAATAGTAAGGCCGGCTACAACTTAACATATAACAACACATATTTTACACTATCACACTTGTTATATATGGATGACATCAAACTGTTTGGCAGCAGCCTACAAGAAATTCACAATTTAGCCGACATTACACAAACCTTCTCAAATGATATCGCAATGGAATTTGGAATTGACAAATGCAAAATACTATCAGTAAATAAAGGGGCAATAGAACAAAATATTTACGAACTTACAGACGGAACACATATTGACCCAGTTGACGAAATAGCAGGTTACAAATATTTAGGCTACTTCCAAACACAACAAATTCACCAAAAACAATCTAAAGACACTATAGAACAAAAATTCAAAAGCAGGCTGCACAAAATCTTAAATACCCAACTAAACGCCAAAAATACAATTAAAGCTATTAATTCATTTGCAATCCCCATACTCACCTACTCTTTTGGCATAATCAATTGGCCACAATCACAGCTTCTCAGACTTCAACGCATAATACACACACTCATGACAAAATATAGGAAACACCACCCGCGGTCGTGTGTCGAGAGACTAACGTTACCCCATATAGAAGGAGGTAGAGCACTTATCGACATCAAGAACTTACACAATACTCAAATAACTAAGCTCCGATCCTACTTCCATGAAAAAGCAAGCACATCACCCATGCACTACGCAGCAGTAAACGCCGACCGTAAATACACACCACTAAATCTACAAAACAACACCATGCAAAATAATGAAATTATAACATCCGTTCAACAAAAACAACAGCGGTGGCTTCAAAAATCACTACATGGCAGACACCGACGCGACTTACTGAACCCTAATGTCGATAAAATAACATCAAATATGTGGCTAAAGCGCGGTGAGCTATTTCCCGAAACTGAAGGATTCATGCTTGCAATACAAGACCAAGTAATAGATACTAGAAATTATAGAAAACACATAATAAAAGACACTACATCTGACCTTTGTCGGCATTGCCACAGTGCCTCTGAGACTATACAACACATAACCGGTGCATGCAGATCAATCACACAATCAGACTACAAACACCGTCATGACCAAGTGGCAGCTATCATCCACCAATACCTAGCCTACAAACATAAACTGATCACAGAAAAGACCTCTTACTACAAGTATACACCTGAAGTAGTGCTAGAGTCAGCTGATTTTAAAATGTATTGGGATAGAACAATAATCACCGATAAAACTATCCATCACAATAGACCAGATATTACAGTCCACGATAAGAAGAAGAAAACAGTGTTTCTTATTGATATTGCAATCCCTAACACTCACAACATTACATCTACGTACACAGAAAAACTCACAAAATATACGGACTTATCCATTGAGATTAAAACACAGTGGAAAGTTCAGACCGTAAAAACTATCCCAATAATCATCTCCTCTACTGGTGTAATACCACATACCCTCCGCAACAGCCTAGAAAGCCTCAATATTCACCGACTAACCATCAATCTACTTCAGAAAGCCGTTATTTTGAACACATGCAGAATTGTGCGAAAATTTTTGTCATTGGACGAACAGTAAACAAAAAACTAATTTTCGTTTGGCCAAAAGCCCGCGAATTTTAGGTTTTCCTCGGAAACGAGAGATTTTCGACAGAAAAACTATAAATAATAATAATAATCGTGGTGGTCGACCGGTCCCAGCGCCGGGCAGTGCTCGTCGACGTCACCATCCCACATGACGAGAACCTCGTGAAGGCCGAGAAGGACAAGCTCAGCAAGTACCTTGACTTGGCTCACGAGGTCACCGCCATGTGGGATGTGGACTCTACGATCATTGTCCCGATAGTCGTTTCGGTAAACGGCTTAATAGCGAAGAGTCTCGACCACCATCTTAAGAGGCTCTCGCTAGAAGGTTGGGTCAAGGGTCAGATACAGAAGGCGGTCGTCCTGGACACAGCGCGCATTGTCAGGAGGTTCCTCTCTCTGTAGACCCAACCACCGGTAGCTTGGGCCTCGCCCCGCTGCCGGCGGCACTCTAGGTTTAGGTTTTTTTATAGTATTTTGTTTTTTATTATTTAAATATTGTAAAAAAACTTAAATTTAAGACAATAAATAAATATGTGTATAATAATAATAATAAGACACCCTAAGCCGTCCACACCAATGTTGCCCCTCCGGTGCCAACTTACGGTAGCCTTTATGGGGGGCCCATTTAGTGGACGGCAAGTCACCACCCGCTACGAAATTTTGAAATGGGGCATATTTAGCGGGTGCCGTACCTCATTCCATAGTCTAATTTTACAAAACATTTAAAATTTCACCAAAATAGCCCAGTTACAATATTTCAAGTCATTTTATATGCCATAGTTTCCACTTCACGCTATCTTTTTTATACCTACCACTGTTTTTATATTTCATAATAAAATTGTAAAAGGGGCCTCTCAATGTTGGCTTAGGCTCCATTGATGCCTAATAAAGGACCAGGCTAAGCCTGTGATTTCAGTTGAATAAAGAATAATAATAAATTTTTATTTCGTGACCAATTAATGTTGTATCTTACGCTAATATTACTTAAATAAACTAGAACTAGATTATTTATTACTTAAGATATTTAATTACATGCAATAATTAAATTCTATTATTAATTAAATATAATCAAAATCAAATCGTATTAAGTACATATTTTAGGGTACATTATAAAAGGTTTTTCATTTATATAGACACTTATATTCATCACATAAATATTAGAAGATTACAAACAAAACAAAAAGCTCTAGCTCCCGCGGTAGGATACCCTGAGTTTGCGGGAATGTTTGCTTTGTGGTTTTGTTTAATTTTATTTTTGTCATAATAAATAACTGTTTATTGTCTATAATGAGGGCAATGACCTTCTAGAATGTGTCTATAGCAAAACCCGTTATGTTGAATATCAACATAACTACATATTACATGATATTACGCGTTATAATTATCTCTAACTTGGCAATAAATTAACGCGGGCACTAATATCTAATAATTACCTGCCAAATCAACTATGTAGGCATCATAATACTCCTTATTAGGTATGTATAACACAACTGTTTGATATACTATGTCTAAGTTAAGGTTCTTTGTAATTTGTCTTTACTAAAGATTGATTCCTACTGAAAAAAACCGGACAAGTGCGAGTCAGGCTCGCTCATCGAGGGTTCCGTACAAACACGTTATTAAAATAATTAAGAACCTGTTTTAGCAAGTGCTAATGAAGTTCTTTTATATGATACCTTACATGATACGATTTACTCACTTTGAATTTTGAACCCATATTTTGTGAATTTTGAGGCCCTAAATTTTGTGATTTAAATAAAAATGTACAGTTTTCAGATTTATTCCTATATGTGTACTCTGAGACAATGCTTCTCGCCAAATTTCATAGTACTATATCAACGGGAAGTACCCTGTAGGTTTTGATTCTTGCGAGTGTCGAAATATGCGATTTTTTACGACATAAACGGCTCCAACTTTTTTATATGATAACTGAGAAGTTATTCTTTTACACAACTGCAAGAAATCATAGATATACGCATATATTTGAAATTTCAACTCGATATCTTTACGCGTTCTCGAGATAAAGAGTCTTAACATACACACAGACGGACAGACAGACGGACAGACGGACACACGGACAGACGGACAACAAAGTGATCCTATAAGGGTTCCGTTTTTTTCCTTTTGCGGTACGGAACCCTAAAAATAAAACTCGGAAATAAGACTTTCCTGAAACTGGTTTTGCGACAAAGGCACAGCCGATTTGAATTGTGTACAAAATTCAAATAGTTCGCTGGAATCGGTGTTTTCACATTTTTTACATTATTGTTATTTCGATAAAAGTTATATTTTTAAGTTTATTATACTTCGGGTGTAGGTATATCCTTTTGAACTAAAAATATATTTTTAAATCACAATTGGTGAATGGCATTATCATTGGTGAAAGTGTAAGCGAATTTACACAAAAAGAAACAAACTAGGTATATACAGACAAATATAGAACCTCCTCCTTTTTGGAAGTCTGTTAAAACCTAAGGCGAAAAATAATGCCAGTCTGACCCCGATGATCAGTCGGGGGACAGACAAGATTTTTTCTTCCATTCTGTCGTTCGTTCGTTCGGGTCAGATCCGGGACAGAGTTTTCGTCAAGAGAAAACGTGACAGCCATTAGCTATTGCTGACGGTGCCATAGATTAGAAACCGGTTTTTAGAATTTATTCCCTGTATAACTAGTGTGCGGTATGCCTTACTGCATTGTTTGTACTCGCAAAGTTATTAACTCTACTAATTACTAATACCTAATGGTTAATGGACAGTGCACTGATGGCTGCCGTTTCTAATCAATCAAATTGATAGCCTCACACAAATTAGTACTATAAATATCTATACATAGTTCCATTCACTGACAATTAATTACAAAGTCGTGAAAACTTTCCTTTGATTGATGAAAATTTGATTCCAGTTGACCCGTCGAATTTTGTTACACACACTATCGTTATAAATTATAGCCTATGTTTTATTCTGATGTAGGTTATTATTATACATATCGTACATTATATAAACATTACTATCAATAATTATTTTTTTGCAAAAAATAGCATGGCCGACTTCACCCGTGTACAGAATTCGCGAATATTTCGCACGGATCGGTGTAGCATTTTTCACATTATTGTTGATTTATCAAAAATGCTCAGCCGATTTCGATAAAATTTAAATTGGACTAATGTCGAAGTATTCTCTTTTCAATAAAAAAGAATTATTGAAACCGGACAACTATGAAAAAAGTTATACGTATACATAAAAAATATTCGCGTCGAATTGAGTACCTCCTCCGGTGGTTTGTCGGTCAAAAAGCATCTCAATCGGTTCAGTAGTTTTTGCGTGAAAGAGGAACATACATCCATACATACAAACTTTCGCGTTTATAATATTAGTAGGATAAATGAACATTTAATTAGGAAAGTAAATTGTTTATATTATATTTATTAACCGAGCAAACGAAGTGAAAGATAGTTTCAGTTTTTACTCGACAATTTTGTTTTCATCTGTGAAAATGTTGATTTTCTTCTATAGGTCACATTTTTGGGGTTCCATACCTCAAACGAAAAAAACGGAACCCTTATAGGATCACTTTGTTGTTCGTCTGTCCGTCTGTGTGTAGGTCAAGACTCTTTATTTCGGGAACGCGTAAAGATATCGAGTTGAAATTTAAACTGTATACGTATATCTATAGTCTCTTGCAGTTGTGTAAAAGAAAAACTTCTCAGTTATCGTTCAAAAAAGTTGAGCCGTTAATGTCGTAAAAAACCGCATATTTCGACATTCACAGAAATCAAAACCTACAGGGTACTTCCCGTTGACATATAGCTATGAAATTTGACCAAAAGCATTGTCTTAGAGTACACATATATAAATTAATCTGAAAACTCTACATTTTTATTTAAATTACAAAAAAATAGGGCCTCAAAATTCACAAAATATGGGTTCAAAATTCAAAGTGGAGAAATTCATATCATGTAAGGTATAAAAGAACTTCCTTAGCACATGCTAAAATAGGTTTTTAATTATTTTAACAATGAGTAATTTTCAATGTATGACGAGAAAACTAAAAAAAAACTTTTTTGTCGATGGTTATAGTATAGAGATTTTAACAACTTACTTCCCAATTTTGTGAAATTTCCTGAATTTCTACGGAACCCTCGTTGTGCGAGCCTGACCGGTTTGTTGTTTTTTGTTGTCCTGTTTTTTTTATTCTGAGAATGACTAGTTTTATTTTATTTTAAGTAGAGAAAATTGAGTGTTGCAAGTCTTTTGTGGTAGTCGGTTTAAAATTATAAGAAGAGGACATTACTCCAAACAATGCAGAGTAAACTAGGGTAAACGGAATCTTCTAGCTAGGCGAATAGAATAGAAAGAATATAATTTATTATCATGATAATACATTCCTACATTTTTGATAATAACATGATAAGTAAGTATATTCTTAATCTCAGGCTGTAGTCAGACACAACCTGATCTACACAAAAAAATTAAAAACGGGCAATCATTCAAAGTTACTAAATATGTTTATTAATTTTAATATTTGTATAGAACTGATGACTCATTAAGTTAAATTCAGAGTTATGTAGCGTGTTGCAGAATACAAAATACAAAAAAGAGACCATGGGTAGCTGGGGCGCTGAGGTTAAATTGTTAACTTGTGAAATAGGGCGCAGGATTCGGGAAAGAGGAGGTGACTCCCGTTCTACCTCGTTTCTGGTGCAAAGAATGTCCATCGCCATCCAACGTGGCAATGCAGCAAGCGTTATGGGCACCTTTGCACCAGGAACGATGAGGGGCGGGTTGTTTGATTAATTTTCTAAGTAGGTGTAAATATTTTATTTTCTGTTATTGTTATTATTCATATTCAACAAACTTTACTCTCTAAGCCTTGTATACCTATATATGTAAATAAACAATATTTATTTTTTAAATACAAAAAATTAACACTAAAAACATCTTTACTAATGTTAGAAAGTGTGTTTGTTGGTTGGTTTCTCTTTCACGCAGCAACAAACCAACGGATAGAGTTGATTATTGGCATGAATATAGTTCATAGGTTAAAAGTGCCATGGGATACTTTTTATTCCTAAAAAATAAAAGGTTGCTATGGGATAACACAGAAATACAAATATCACGCGGGGGAAGCCGCGGGCAAAAGCTAGTCAACTAATAAAACATCTTTGTTCAATCATAAAAACAATGAGGATTTCCTCATCAAGTACCGTAATTCTAAATCTAATTAGCGAGCTAATTTGCATCTCTTTATAACGTAATCTCCGCCTTTTCAAATCCAATTTCCACACAGACTCATTCAAGATGCAAGTTGGTGAAAATAGAGCTCTTAACTTGGCTTAATCTGCTTAGGTAAATTATGCCTAGGCAACATAACTGTTTTAATATGTGTGTGAAAATTAATATTTCTGCAAGCACCGGGTCACGTCACATACGTGGCTATTCAGAATTAATGTACTCGTAATAAGTCGAAAGGACATGTTCCAGACGATTCATTTGAACAATTTTTACTGTGGAATTTGAGAAAAAAAATCAACTCAGACCAAATAAAAAAATAAAGACAGAATGTTGTGATCAAAACAAGTGAAGCCGGCAAAACTACGCCTCGCCGTGGACAGACACAATAGGCTATTTGACTAGTTTTTGGAAATCGTTTTAAATTATTCGTTAGTACATAATAAGAACACTACATTTATATTTCAGAGAGATCTAATGTATTAACAATGAAAATAAAGTGTCAAAGAATATTATGATTTTATTTTAAGTGCTTTCCACACTAGATTTTTATCTCAAAGACGCCAACGCTATAAGTTGGGAAATGTAAGCACTTCAGAAATTTGAAGCTTGCGTAGGAGGCGGGTTGGCTCAGTTGGTTAGAGCGTCGGGCTAGTGATCCGAAGGGGCAGGTTCAAATCCTGCGTTCGCTTCAGATTTTTGAAATGCTTATCACAAAGATAACTCTTTGAGATGTCAAAGAATAGATATTCAATATCCCGCCAAAACGACATTCTGTTATGGCGCTGGTTTGTGACGTCACACACTAGTAAATAACGTTAGTTAATACTAGTAAATACGCTAGTTCACATCTATAAATTGACAATAAATACTTTAAAAGTAACTTACAGATCCAATAATATTACTCCAAAAACACAAAACTCAAATTACACAAACAATAGTCAATCTAGAAATTCTTGTTTACTAGCATGTAACGTCACCAGAGTTGCCGCCCTTCTTAGAGCGTTCACGTCACAGATAAAATATCAAAAAAATATCGTATTTTATTTCGTGCGATTTGCAAAAATTAGACGTATTTTAGTTTAAATAAAGCGAAATATGACTTTTACTGGCTATTATCTGTATGGATAACCACAATCAAAAGTATATTTTCAAAGTTGTCAAATAACCTATTACACACACACAGACACGTACAAGGAAACTACGCCTTGGATTGTCAGTCGAACTGGATTATTCCAGCTATGGCGGCGCAACACTGACGCACTCACCACATGTATAAAAAACCGGCTCATTTATCTGTTCACGACGTTCTGTCTTGATTTTTTTATTTGGTCTGAGTCTCATAGTAAAAGTCGCTCATAATAATGGTCTCAATCATCTCACCTCCTTTCGGGTACAGAATAAGGAGATAACCCTGTAATTATACACTTTTTAAACTCTTGCACATTATAAAGCAGTTCCGCGTATAGAATACTCCAGTCTTCAAACCCCGAAATATTGTTGTAATATGCAAAAAACGCACAATGAAGTTGCAACAGTAAGTCGCGGAGATATCTTCCAGTAATTATTTACTAGTACGCCTTGGAGGCCTCGTATTTTACTACCTGTATAGTTATAATTATGAACAATTTTTACTACGAGACCAATACGAAAGTCGCAGAAAAATAAGCTGTCCCGTTTGATGGCCTTGACAAAATGTACGAAACATTTTTTTGTGATTACCGGATTGCTCCTCTAACAGGAGTTGTTCACATCTGTAAATCTTACTTGAATTGTTAAGGTGCATTGCTGTTCGTTCACCCAAGTACCGAAAGATGTCTATTTGTCATGATAGGACTGCATTTGCAGCACGTTACAAAACAGGAAGTAGGTACTCCAAAATCTCCAAACCCCGAAATGTTGTTGTAACATGCAAAAAACGCGCAATGAAATTGCAACAGTAATTCGCAGAGATATCTTCCAGTAATTATTTACCAGTACCCGGCGGGCACCTTGGGAGCCTCGTATTTCACCACCTGAATAACTAGAACGGAAAATTCTGCTGCGGAAATTTATTAGTCTGAGGATGGTATGGAGCTTACATTACTGTACTTGGAACTTAATTTTGCATGTTCCGTAATTATTATCCTTAGATATTTATTTTTTACAAAGACAAGTATATTTTGAATTCTGTGTTGTTTTGCAGGGATTTAGAACTTTTCATCATTGTGAACAACTTTTATTTCTTGATTGCAAAAGAACAGCAGTTCCATTTGATGACCTTCGACAAAATGTATGAAAAACTCTGAGATGTCGGTATCAACTGATTAATAACCTGAAACAAATCTACTAAGTAAGTACTATTTAAATCAGAATCTGAAATGTTATCAGTTATGACACGACGGCTCCTACGTATACCAGTGTATCTGCAAGATACACACTTATACATCTGATGCATTTTTGATATCTACGTATGTGATTCTACCTATATAATATTGAAACAAAAAATCTATTTTTGTTGCCAAAAAAAGTTAGTCAGAAGTATAAGTCAGTAACTATTTTTTTCCCTATGATTCTCCGCTGAGCAATCATACCTACAACTGCGCGGGAGATTTAGTGGCGCGGGCAGTGTAACTACCCGATACGCAGTACTTCGGCGGAGGTCTAGCAGTTTGCGCGCCGATGTTTGTGGACAAAACGCTTTCATTATTTTCGCCAAACATGTCAAGAAAGCTATCAAAATTTATTTCAGAGTTTAAAAAGGTGCTCGTAACAAATATCTAAACTCTAGAACAGGTGACTGTTTTTTATTTTGCTATTGTTGTTTTTTGAAGTTCAGGCGTAAAAGTATGTAACTACACAGATACTTATACTTCGAGATTTCAGTAATTGATTTTGTGTATCTAGGCATTTACATCGTCGTAAAGTTGTAAGTTCAATTTTAAGTATGTGGTATATAAACAGTTTTACTTCTGAATACACAATTTTACTTACTTTTAAGTGTGAAAACACCAAAACTGATAAGTATCAGAGCACATTTTTTTCTTCTTAATAAATAAAATTCTATTATAAGACAGTGTACGAAGTTTCATTACTCTAGTCCATTTGAGAAAAAAATTATGACGATTTTAAGTTTAAAAAATGTTTAAATGAAAATCCTCTCTTGAAAAATTAGGGTTTTGCAGATACACTGCTACGAGTATATGTAGGATCCATCGGCATACGAAAAAGGAAACGGCTTACTTTTTTAATAAGTACCTAAATCTTTTCCTCGTTTTCACAAGAGGTGCGGCTGTACAAAGATATATACAGCCACACGGAAACTACTGTAGTTACCGTTTACGAACAAACTCATACTAAACCATCTTATTGAACAGAGTTAAAGATTGTTGCCCTTTTTCTGCACAATTCCTACCATTCTTACCAATCTCTTCCCATCTCGCCGTCACGATAACTTACATTTAATCCCTTCATAAAATCACCCTCAAAGGCACAAACTTCCCAAAATAAACCAATCAATCAGATTTTAATTCACAACAGAGCCCACAACTTTTTACCCGCAGCGTTAAAGAAAATTTATGAATTGGATTTTGCAAGTGAATTTTTCGCCAGTTTATTCTAGCTCCCGTCCGGGCAGCGAGAGGACTATTGTTCATGAACGGTTTTTCGAAACGTGCACTGATTTTGAAAATTCAGCTTTAGAAAAGCGCACAGGCAATATTTTCGATGATACATTGTTATGTAAATTGGACGTGTCGAAGTGGTGTGTAAAAGAAAAATGGCGGCGAATAGAATCGCCATCGAGATTATTATCTAGAGATGGCAATCTGAACACTGCTTTTGCTTTGAGCTTTTCTTCTTCTTAATCGTGCACTCTTGTCAGAGTGGTCGTGGTTGCGTGGATGGTTCACGGAGGCTCCTCGCCGTTGTCATCTCTTCCCAGGGCTGCTGCACGTCTCGCGATGTTCCTCCATCTGTGCCGATCAGTCGCATCACGAGCACAATGCACCACGGTAGACTGTGTGGCTTTTTTTAATTAAATCGGTCCAGCGAGTTGGTGACCGACCTGGACTTCGCTTGCCTTCCACTTGGCCCTGCACTACAAGTCTCTCCATCGAGTTCTCATTCCTGGAGATATGTCCAAAGAACTTCAGTATTCGCAACTGCACAATCGACGATAACCTAAGATAGGTTATCGTATGTGAAGTTCTTTGAGAATGGAACTGTTAGTGCGAAACGCTGTCCATGGTATTTTCAACAGTCGTCTCCAACACCACATCTCCAGCGCATCGATTTTTCGGTGATCCTGCAGCTTTAGTGACCATGTTTCAGCTCCGTAAATGCTTTAAATTTTTGCTTTGCTAAATGCGTAAATGTTTAATTTGAGCTTTTAGCTGTATTCATTGCAATCTCTACAGAGATGTGAACGTCTCAAACGTCTCACTGCGATTAGTAAGACCAAGTTGGAAGAGCGAGTAATGCAACAAAACTGATAGACGATGGCATAACAAACTTAGCGTTCGGCATCTAGTAAAGTAGATACATAAGCATCTACGTAAGATGTAAGTACAATATCTAGATGTAAATGTTGTCTTTTTCCATGGACAGATGAATCTTCTACGGCTAAGATAATGATGATTGAACTTTGCCAATGTAGGTAACCTTTTATTTTTATAACCAGACGCCTTTTATTTTTAGCCGACATCCAAAAAGGAGGAGGTTCTATGTTCGTCTGTATATATATTTTATTTTTGTTCATCGACATTTTTGCCAATTGTGAACCGATTTAAAAAAAAAAATTAGTTCGAAAGCGTATAATTTCGAAATGGTTTCATTTAAATGTTATCGAAATTGACTCAGCCGTTTTTGACATCTCGTCCGACATACCTCAGTGCCTCAAGTCGAAAGTTTTCGACCAGTGTGTGTTGCCAGTGATGACTTATGGCACAGAAACGTGGTCTCTCACTATAAGCCTTATTTGTAAGCCCCAAGTAGCCCAACGAGCTATGGAGAGGGCTATGCTCGGAGTCTCTCTGCGAGATCGAATCAGAAATGAGGAGATCTGAAGACGAACCAAAGTTACCGACATAGCCCAACGGATTGGCAAGTTGAAATGGCAATGGGCAGGGCACATAGCGCGGAGGACTGATGACCGGTGGAGTCGAAAAGTTCTCGAGTGGAGACCACGTACCGGCAAGCGCAGCGTTGGACGTCCACCGACAAGGTGGACGGATGACCTCGTTAAGACCGCAGGATCGCGCTGGATGCAAACCGCTTCCAACCGGTCTTATTGGAGATCCATAGGGGAGGCCTATGTCCAGCAGTGGACGTCTTTTGGCTGATGTATGGATGGATGATGATGTTTTTGACGAATCAACAAAAATGTACATGGATGTCACATCGATTCGTGCAAACTATTCGAATTCTGTACACGGTGGAAGTACAAGAAAATAATTATTGACTAAGTAAATCCAAGGTTGTGTAACTGGTTTCATCCTTGATTTCCCTGTCCTCAACGATTTTGTTTTATATTTCAATGGGCACTGTTTAAGCTTTTTGGTCGCCACGCGGTTATCTCTTAACATAATGCAATGTTTGGGTTTCACCTTGGTTTTCTAAACATTTTATGAATGATTACGTTGTATTTACACATGCTTGGTTTCCTTGCTGCTGTAACCCGAACAAAAACATACATTTTGAGAATTTCAGACGTGAAAAGAGAGCCGTGGAAACCTGGTACAGGCACGGCCATATTTGTGTATTTCTTGGTTGGAGTCTAGGTATTCTTAAGGCGCCATGGTACCAGAGTAATTTTTCATATGAGCGGGTGAAGACCAATACGCCCCCGTTTTCGCTCGATTTTTGCATTCAAAAATCAATACAAAATTGATATTACCACTTTTTCCTAAATTTTATGGATGATAGCCATAGTTCAACTCAAGTGAATAAATAAAGAATCAAAAAAAAAAAATTATGTGCCCAAAAATGCAATAAACTTTCTTAGAAATCATGAATTTGTTCTAAAAAGCGGTATCTTCGCATTTAATTTCTATAGAGCGAAGTTTTTTGAATTGTGTTTCGAGTTAATGATTCCCCTACCGTATAGTTTTTAGAATATTGTGTATTTTATTTTTATTCGACAACTTCAAGGTTTGATGGAGAAAAGTCAGTTTAACTAGGGCTCTACAACGTGTAACGGAAAGACTGTATACATACTGAAAGTACCAAATCAGATAACGGTAACAAACTAGATGGGGGCATGTTTAGCTCTTAAGTTCGTTTGCTGATTTTTAATCTTTTTTTGAAAAACTAGTAATTTTTATGACTAATTCACATTTTCACAGCACTATCACACTAAACAGCTGTGAGGTCAATAACACGACCTTGCCAATCAAAATCAGACCACACCTCCTTGTTGTGACATGTTTGTTTACGTACAAAAGATTTTTCTAGTCAGTCATATTTAATTTTTTTTTAAAAGTGAATGTTGTTATTTTGGCTCGGAATTTCGAATACAGCATCTATATAAGGTATAGTATCAACCCACTTTTTATGTAAGCTTACTTATACAGCCTTTCCGTTACACGTTGTATTTTGAGATTGGATGGCGGTTTAATTTATCTGAAATGAGGTAAAAATGTATATTAGCAAGTGCGTACCTACATCATGATAGCTTGTTTAACAAGATCCAAATTAAAACGAGCAAAATGAAATAATGAAGATAACTGACAAACTCAAGCTAAGTAAGGTCACCAAATTATCGAAAAAAGCTTCATGCTTTATTCATAACTTACAAAATATATTACAGATCCTCGTTTCAAGTAATTGCTATCTAGGACAGTACAAATATTAACTGTATTAACTCCTTGTTACTGAATTTCTACCCACTACTGAAGCTCGAATAAAAATAGTCTATCAAAGCAAATTTTGCACTGTGCCACAGCCTATAAATATATTGGTTCTCCTTCTTTCTCTGGCAGTTTGTTAATTTTTACACTTGTCTAACAGTTTCCATGAGATTTACTACATAAGCCATTAGCCTTACCTACTTTCTACTTCATGTCTGTTCGTGTAGTTCGTCTCGCGTTTCTTACGAAAATCTATATCAGTTAGTATTTCAATTTGCATAGGTACATTAGGCCCAATTATGAAGGCGCCATCGTAATTATAACAGCTAATTAGCATATTTCTGTTTCTTTTTCACTTTAGGCATTCGATAGAGAAAACACTTTTTACGTTGCTATTAAATTTACGATTGCCCCTTCATAATCGGGCCTAATATACATATGAAAATTGAAACACTAATACTAGTTAACTGATACTTTTTGTTCGCGGGTGTACCTACATCCGTATGATGTTGATGCTCGTTCGTTCCGCGGGCGCGGCGGTACACAATACGTAAAGCGGGCCAACCATTGTGTGTTTTCCATTGTGAGATGCTTCAATAAGCTCAAGAATAAGTGGCTGTCGTATATGACCTACAAGTGTACATATTATATAAATATATTATTGATGTACATGTGTAGGTAGATACTCGTATAGCGAATCGTACTTACCTACCCGTACTATGTGACACGTTCAGGGGCACTTCAAAATACCACACCCATATGGTATATATGTATGTATATATATGGTTTTAGCTATGGGTAGATACCCTTACACCACATCATCATCCATCCACCCCTCCATCAGCCATATGACGTCCACTACTGGACATAGGCTTCCCTAATGGATCTCCAATAAGTCCGGTAGGAAGAAGCTTGCATCCAGCGTGATCCTGCGATCTTGATGGATCATCTGTCCACTTCGTAGATACGTGGTCTCCACTCGAGAACTTTTCGACCCCATCGGTCATCAGTTCCCCGCGCTATGTGCCCTGCCCATTGCCACTTCAACTTGCCAATCCGCTGGGCTATGTTGGCAACTTTAGTTCTGCTACGGATCTCTACATTCCTGATTCTATCTGGTAGAGAGACTCCGAGCATAGCCCTCTCCACAGTTCGTTAGCAACTTGGAGCTTACCAATGAGGCCCAAAGTAAGATACCACGTTTTTGTGCAGTAAATCATCACCGGCAACACACACTGGTACAAGTTTTTTCTTATTTGACGCGAACTGTACTTCTAGTGCAATGTAATTAGGTATTACTTTATTATTACTTATTCTTTGATTGCATTGTATAATAAAAAAAACATTAGCTAAATTTTCCAACAAACACAATTCTTCTTAAAGAATATGTTTTGTGGTTTTACTTAACTTACATAATTAAATCTAAATTCTAAATATTGGAAGTTAGTAAAGCATAGTATTTTTTTTTCTTCCGTTCAAATTATGTTGAATTTGCGGTAAATATTGCTACTTATTATAATCAGTAGTTAGTCCTGTACACGGATGGCGCTGGTAGCCAGTAGCACAGTTTAATTACTAGTACAGGCACCAGCCAGACACATTAGCTATTTCTGTAATCTATGTTTGATTCTGGATATTGTATAATTACGACTAGTGTTTAGGAACTTTCAACATAAGTTATATTTAATAGTGATTTGTAATTGGTGTCAATAAATCATTTATTTATTAGTTAAATCACATTATATTTAAAATTCAAATTCTCTTTGGGTTTCGCTATATTGTCATAAAGCCATTAGCAGTTTTCTACTATCAATTAATTTAAAGCATTTGTACCATAAGTACATAACATCATTAAACATAATGTTAAGTGATGTTATGTAAATTAGAAGGTATGGCATCAAAATATGCATTTAAAATTGAGCTTTATTTATAGAGTAACCAAGGCAGAATAAATATACTTACCTACTTTTTCAAACAATTTATAATAACGGGGAAAAGTTACCAGTTAAATTATTATATCCTAGGTAGGTACTTATTTTGTACCTAAAATTGTATGCATTATGAATAAACCATAAGCCAACAAATGTCTTTAATTTTTAGGTTGTTATTTAATTATAACTTTATTTACCACTAAAACTAAGTAATAAAAATAAAACTTCACTTATCAAATCAAATAATTTTATTGCAGCACGGAGACGATCAACGGCATAATAATCTCAGAGCAAATAAAAAAATCAAGAGAGAATGTTGTGAACAAACAAGTGAGGCTGACCAAAACTACGCCTCGCCGTGTAAAGACAATTACACACACATCAACGTACAAGGAAACTACGCCTTGGCTTGTCAGTCAAACTATGGCGGCGCAGCAGTGACGCACTCACACATGTATAAAAAACCGGCTTCACTTGACTGTTCAACGACGTTCCCTCTTGATTTTTTATTTGCTCTGAGATTGTAATGCTCAAATTAAAGATTGTACCTGATATTACATGATTCAATATTTATTGTAATACAATACGTAATTATACTGTTGTTAGATACTTAAATAAGATCTAAGATAGATGAGAGATTGTCTAAGACAGATGAAAGTGATATAACAATGACTAAGCTTATACCCAATATTGAGATACTGCAGGACAAAACTGGTGATGCATTCATTTTTGATGTTTTAGCGTGAAGTTGCGAAAAAGAAAAATTTGGAGGGGGATATGGATTACCGAGTATTGTTGATATATGTGGAAGGATTTGACGGAAAGGATAGAATTGATTTGCCGACATTCACTGAGCTATTTACGAATCCATTTGGTAACCCTGGAGGGTAAAAGTTGAAATTGGGGGGAGCCATTGGAATAGAGGAATTAGGGAAAAATAACGACCTACCAGAAGGTATTTGAGCAACGGGCATATTCATAGAGTTTGGCATAAAGGGTAGCGTTGATAAATTGGCATTGGGTGTCATGTTTTTAAAAGCATTAGCAAAGAATAATTGAGCATTTGACGTATTTGGCTGATTTAATAAGAAAGGATTAAAAGCTGGGTTTGGTGGAAGGGGTATTGATACATTGGCATTAGGTTTCATATTTCTAAGCGCATTGGCAGATAAGAACTTACTATTGGACATACTGGTCTGAGATAAAAGGAAAGGATTGGAAGCAGGATTTGGTGGTAAGGGTAATGTTGATTTATTGGCAATGGATATCATATTTTGAATTGCATTGGCAAATATTAACCGTTCACTGGCCAATTGACCTGTGATTTTTGGTGATAAATGATTGTAGGCTGGGTTTGGAGAAAAAGGTAACGTTGATATATTGGTATTAAGTGTTATATTTGGCATAAATTTCGTATATTTATCGTTATCGTTATATTTCGCATTGGCAAAGAAGAACGAAGTATTGGACATATTGATCTGAGGTAATAGAAATTGATTAAAAGCTGGGTTTTGTGGAAAGGGTATTGATATATTAGCATTAGGTTTCATATTTTGAAACGCATTGGACATATTAGTCTGAGGTAATAGGAATGGATTATATGCAGGGTTTGGTGGAAATGGTAACGTTGATATATTGGTATTAGGTGTCATATTTTGAATCGCATTACCAAAGAAGAACGGAGCGTTAGACATATTGTTCTGAGGTTTTAGTAAAGGATTATAAGGATTAAATGTGTTTCCGTAGTATGGTGGTATTTGAGGTACGGTCGATTTAAGTGTGTTAATCATAGATGCACTAGAAAAAGAAGGGTAGGGCATATTTGGTGGAGGCTTTGCATTAGGAAGATTAGAGTAAAGAAATGAATTGGCAGTGGGTGAAACTTGAGCTGCAAATTGATTGCCATTTAAATTTTGTGTGGAATATCTGGGTATCATACCAGATGAGGTCAACATGGGATTGTTTGTCAAAGGTATATTACCGAGTGGACTACGCCGGTGTCTGTTTTTTTTAATGTTTTTGGTATGATGTGTCTTATCATCAAGATTGTCGATTTTTTCACTCTGTTTATTTTTTACAGTTCCAGTATTAAGAGCAAACAAATCCTTATGATTTGACTCTGACTGAAATTTTTTAACATCTCTTTTAAATTTAGTTGTTCTCAGCTTTTCTATATCAGCTTGTACAAAGTTATTAGCACTTTTAGTAGGTTCTGCGTATGTCTCAGTATTTATCACTGGTGTCCATGGTTCATCCATTGCATCTTTGAGATATCCATCAATATCTTTTGTGTCATTCTCAATCAATGCCTTTGGTATGCCTGTAAACACATAAATTAATTAAAATTTGTACATTTTTTGACCTAGTAATTTGCATATTATTAATAACTACAAACCTACCCCGGCTTTGCACAGATGTATTATACATATAAAACTACCACTTTAATCAGTCTCTCTATTTTTAAAAAAAACCGCATCAGAATCCGTTACGTAGTTTAAAAGATATAAGAATACATAGGGACAGAGACAGGGAAACGACTTTGTTTTATTAGTGATTGTCCGAGTGTAAGTGAACATCTTTGTTTTAGACATGGCGATTTTGCTTTTGCTTTTGCCTGTCCAGATGTTGGGTTTCGTCCCCAGGTCGCATTTTTTAACGGATTTCGACAAAACTTCGTACACAGGTTCTATATATAAGGATTTTTTTGTCGCCGGCAATTTTACATTGGAGAGATTTTCTTCTCAAATAAAGGGGACGTCCACATGTGGTATATTATTCAGAGAAAAATCGAACCAAGATGGTATATGGATCATTTGAAAGCTTGTTTTATGGGCTTTCCAAAAATATTTAATTTAGATTTTTTCACCCCTCCACTTTTTTAAATGCGAAGAATAAATTGTATGAAAAATAACAATATAGCTTATTATTTTTTCTAGTTTAGCAATAATAAAGTGCTCCTATCGTTATTTTACTTGCATTCGTAGCTGATTCTTCCACATTCGTATATTAATTTGCTAAAATTAAAAATTATAACCTGCCAGTGTGACCAGTAAGTAGGTACAATGTGACAAAAAAAAAACACTTAAAGAGTGTGTCTAATGGGTCAAAATGCTTTTATTTAACTATTTGGAGGTTACTTAATCAGGGTTGATAGAGATAAACTACCTATTGAGCAAATATATTTAATTATCCTAATAAATTCAAAATTAATTAAAAAAATCGTAGGGCTCTTTTTTGTTTTTAATAGTTGTAATAGGTTCAGAAAAATATGAACTTTCTCAGAATGTAACAAGTGTTGTGGTTAGAATTTTTGATTATTATTATACCAGCCTCCATACATTTTGTGGACATGTCTTTTGCTATTTTGTTTTGATTGTTTAGTATTTAAATGCTAACGAGATTTGCTTTGAACCAAATCCGACGAGAGTGAGTCGAGATTATGGCATGGCTGAATTATTCCAGTCTGTTGATTTAGATAAAGAGATGTGTCGCGAGATTTACTGTTCGAAAAACTACTAGTTGAAAGTTAGTGTAAATAGCAAGTTATATACACAAAACCTGTTTTTTTTGCGGTTGTTGTATGTCTTGATCTAGTCTATACAGGGTCATAGGTATTGAACGCAAAACCTTCTAATGACGGGTCTAGTACATCTAGTCTATTCTAGACAAACAAATTTTGTTCTAGGACTTTTGGAAAATTACGGAGAAAAATCTTTCATACAAAAAGCTTTTTCACACAAAAAGATAATATTTTTTTTGTGAATTTTCAAAAGTCTTAGTTCCAAAGTTGTGTGTCTAGATATACTAGACCCGCTCTTAAAATGTTTTGCGTTTAACACCTATGACCCTGTAGGTATATTGTGCTTACAATAACATCCAGCTATCAGCAATAAACACAGACAAAGTCCCAGGTCCATCTGAAATAAAATAATTTGTTTTTGTAATCCCACATTTAATGACCACTTTATTGTAAAACGTTATAAAAAATGCTAATATAGGTAGTCAATAAAACATTTTGATCCAAAGAATTATAGTGTATCAAAATATTAATAATTCATTAATATTATTAATTATTATTCACGTATTTAGTCAATATATTATAATAATAATAGAAAGTTTTTTGCAATATACTATTATAAATTACAAAAAAGTTAAAAAAAACTAGGGTGCCGCCGGCAGCGGGGAAGGGTCCAAGCTAGCGATGGTTGGGGCTACAGCGAGAGGAACCTTCTGCATCTCACCCTTGACCCAACCGTCTAGCGAGAGCCTCTTAAGGTTGTGGTCGAGACTCTTAAGGTCCAACAAGTTGACGGCACGAACTCCTCTATGGGCGTGGCTAAAATGAATGCTATCTCAACTGTCTAGCTCGAGAAAGAGACAGACTCGGTGATGAGCAGTAGAGGTAGCGTGTGCGCACACAATGAAATATCACAATATGCGTATTTCGACACGCACGCCCACGTCTGCCATTTCATTCAACGCGGACACTATAATATTGAATGAGTAATCGTAAATCCAAGCTGCGTGAATACCTGCCTTGTAGAGTTGTCACATCGCATGTTTATTGAATTGAATCTAATCTAATACAATTATACAATATAACAATACAATACGTCAAGTAGTTATCCAAATAGTAGAGACTTCGCGAGCACATTTTGTAGTAATTTCAAAGAAGATATAATAATACTAGTAATTTCAAGTATAGGTACTTAGTCAGTTCTCCAAATTGCACATTCATAAATGTTCTCAATAACAAAAGCAGTACGGTTCAATTTCGCAGCAAAATGCTCAGCTCGATCTTGATCTAAATACCTACATTCTTATTTTTTTAAATATCTGTCATTATAAGGATGCATTTACTCATCATTACGAAAAACTTTTACTATGGGACCAACTGCGAAATATCGAAAAAAATAGCTGTTCTATACAAAAAGTTAATTAATTCTCGACAAATTGTACGGATCGGCTCATTATTTTTCGCGTTTTCGCAGTTGGTCCCATAGCAAAAATTCGTGAGGAGTAAAATACGTTCTTAAAATGTTACGTACTAAAAAAGGTTAATACCTACTTACATACTTGTTGGGATTTTGACTATTATTATTTTGCTAAATATTATCAGTCGGTTGATAAATGCCTACTAAAAATGTCGCTGATGACTAAAAACTAACAACCGGACAGATGAATAAAAATTTTGACAATCCAGATACCTTCGCTTCTCCAATAAAGGACATCATTCACGTTCCATACATTTTTGGGCTAAATCTAAAAGTGCCGGCCAAATTATAACTAATGAGGACATAGTGTTAGTGCATATTATTCTGAGCATTTTATACTATGGGACTAACTCTCATCGATCACTCCCTGGGTAGTTATCGAGTTTTGAATATCGTTTTTGTAATTTTAATTGAGTTGTTATTTTTTTATGATATTATGCTATTACTTGTAAACCTACTCTCTAGGATCCCTGGGTAATTATCGAGTATTAAAATCAAGTATTTTATTAGAAGAAAGTCGTGTTAGTTACACCATTTATAACTCAAGAATGGCTGAACCGACTCGGCTGTAAATTGGTGGGGAGGTAGCTTAGAACCAGGAGAAGGACATAGGATACTTTATATCCCGTTCCTTTTTATATTTTTTGATAGTTATTCATCTTCTCTTGTTCATATCATTTTTCCCTTAAAAAATCGTTAGCGAAACTGTCACTTATCACAACGACGCTAATAGGCCCAATTTTCAAGGCACCGTCGTAATTATAACAGCTAATTAGAATATCTCTGTTTCTGTTTCTCTTTAGGGATTCGATAGCGAGAACACATTTTACATTCCTATTAATTTTACGATGGCGCGTTCATAACTGGGCCTAATATGGATTGACGAAACGTAATAAGATGGAAAGTGACATATATTGACTGCAGACTTTTATAAATGTCACGCTTAGCATAGCAAAGGGACAAATTGTCTTTTGACCATTACAGCTCCTCGAAAAGGGAATATAGTATGGATTGACAGTGACAACTGACATTAAAATTGGACTAAATGGTTTTTCCCTATGCCATGCTACATATTATTACAATGACGTTTAATACCTACTGGGCCGTCATTTTGTCTGACATTAAAAATATTTTTAAATATACCACCATTAGAGGTTAAACATGTTTCTTTATTCTACCTTTATGGTACATAATCCATACTAATATACGAAGAAACGAATCGACTTGATTTTTAGGAGTAGTATGGCATGAGTATAAGTATCTTGACTCTAAGGTTATTAACCTTGACTGTGAACTGTGACCTTGACACGAACATACATTTCTGTTGGTTTGGTTAGGATTGAACAGTGATAAAAGTCTCAGTTCGCCTCAGTTGCGGCACTCCTCATGAGGCACGCAACTTACCGGCCAGCCTCTCAGCTGCCATAGTTAAAAAGCCCAGAAAAGCGGCCCAACCACGAGTGCGAACTTCTAAGCTGCCAAGGGAGAAAAAACCCAAAAAATCGGGAGACCTCCAGCGCCGCCTTCTCAGCTGTCTCAGAAGAAACCCAGAGAAGCGGCTCTGGGATTCCCGCGCCGCCCATAAGCCTCGGCTACTAAGTTCCCCCGCCACGACAAGGCGGGAACCCGTACACTCTAACCTTACTCGTATCTTAATCAATAGAAGCATTTATAAGTATAAGGTATCATAATACTTTAGGTAGGTAGGTCAGGTTAGGTTTGGACAGTGGCAAGGTGCAAGGGTACTTGACTTTTTTTTATAGAGCAAGTGCCTTTATTAACTACCACTAAGTACAAGACTTATAATGTAAAACGTTATAAACTACTACTACATAACAATCAATTGGATCATCTACAGACCCTTGAAGGTCTATAGATAGTCCAAATACTCAAGCCCACTGCCAGTTAGCAGCGTGCCCAGCATGCTGGCAGCATTGCCACGCTGATTGGCAATGCATATACGTTAGCCAAATAAACACCACACACACACGTCGGGTACACCAGACGCTCAGAAAGACTTTTAAAAATAAGACCGGCCACCACGGGCACAATGTCTCAATTTCAAACGGCTGAAATATGTAACCACTGCCGAGGTTAGCATATTTGCGCCGTTGGTGCTGCTCCGAATCGGCCGAACATTACTGTCTTTACCAAAGTGAGATAGCTCAACCAGATCTACATTTTGTATGACAGCTGTCGAACTTAAAAGTAGTTTATCTCCGTAACTGTCAACTTTTGATCAATGCTATCTTCACAAAAGTGAAATAGCTCAATCAGATTTACATTTTGTATGACAGCTGTCGAACTTAAAAGTAGTTTATCTCCGTAACTGTCGACTTTTGATCAATGATATCTTCACGAAAGTGAGATAGCTGAACCAGATCTACATTTTGGATGACAGCTGTCGAACTTAATAGTGGTTTATCTTCGTATCTGCCGATTTTAGATCATTACTGTCTTTACAAAATTAAGATATCTAAACCAGATCTACATTTTGGATGACAGCTTGAACTTAAAAGTGGTTTATCTCCGCAAATGTCAACTTTTGATCAATGCTATCTTAAAGGTGAGATAGCTCAATGAGATCTACATTTTGGATAACATCCATTAAACTTAAAATATCTCAATGTAGGTATCACCGTAAGGTTAGCTACCTACATTCTTTAACTTTCGCGGTACGAAGTTCGCCGGGTCTGCTAGTAAATAATAAAAGTATATGACATCAAATGGGTGGAAAGCAATATGTACAGATTTTCTATACAGTCAAATAATCGTAAAATACTTTTAGTCTTATTCATCCTAAATATTATGCTTATTTTTCTCTATTGAGATCTCAAAAAGTGTCAATAAATTGTAGGTGGACTTATACTAGGCTATGATGAAAATAATAACATTTTAGTTTAGTTAACAACCGTCATTTAATGACTTTTTAGAATAATGTTGTGGTGATCTGAAATAACATAGATTGTTTAGGGTGTTTCTCTAAATTTTCATGATGTAAAAATGAAACACATTTAATAACTTACGATTCGGACTGTAAAACTATTCCTATTTATTAATTATTTATTTAATTATTTGGCCAAAATAAACGTGATCGTCTAGTTTTATAATGTGATCGTCTAGAAAATATTTAACTCAAATGGACCCTTATACGTTGTGTAAAGTTTACGTTGTGTTTAGATAATAAAATTAGGATAAATAGTGAACCTAAATTAGTTTCAATACTAGCCTATATAAATCTATAAATAACCAGAATATAATAGATGTTGCCAGTTCTTTGTATCATAAATAGATACGAAAGTAAAATTATAAAAAGGAGAACAAAACAAAATAAAAATAAGTTCAATACGATTCAAATAAGATGAAGTTTCAGAATAACAAAAGAAATACATTCGCTCAGCACATAAAACACATAATAAAATGAAGTAAATTTGAACACGGTACATTTTGATGACATATGTTATAATAGGAAATAAAGAGAGTAGATTTAAATAAAAGCATGCAACTTAGCTTGATTCCGGCTATCTGCTACTCCTTACAGCTACAGCGATCGGTGATCCGCAGTCTGTCCTTCTTCTCTCTTCGTGGCCAACTTTATGCTAAAAGAAATACTGATTAATGACATTAGTGCAGTAGGAATAATATTATCTGCTCCTCTGATCTGCTCCAAACTGCATCGCTGCTAACACCATCCTCTGGAAGGAAAACAAGTATGGGATATGGAGTTTAGATCTTTAAGATCTGTAAATTGAAAGCCTAAGCGAATCAGAATGTGGAGCTCCCTGCCAGCCTTCACCCCACTCCAAAGCGTTGCCAACAAATCCGTCAGGTTTAGCCCTAACCACGCCACTAAAGACACTAAATATTCAAACCTTCTTATCTCTTACTGATCATCATTCATTCATCTCTTAATCCAGTCATTCATCCAAACACTCCATTAATAAGGTTAGAACCTAAGGTTCTCAAAGTTTGTTATTATTTGGTTCCCTAAGCTAGTTTTGTGACCAAGAGATTCCTTATGACTCGAAAAATCCCTACAGGAATATCACGGTCGTGTGGTGTGTGTACCTAGTGCATGTTCGGACATCCAGTTGCGAGATAGCAGCCGCTAGCAGGTCACTATTTCGGCCGGATGTCCTGTGTAATTCCCCCCCCTCCTGGTGCGGCCGGCTTTAACCTGCTGAAAGGGGCGAGAGTCCATAGCGCCCGTCACGTAGATCCGCCGGCAAAAAACTATGCCAGGCCCCTCATAAGAGTCAAATAGTGTGCAAGTGTGTAAGAAAATGATTTTTCATATTAAATTTTCATTTGGGGAAAAGAGACCTAATTCCAATAAGATTTTGTCCGTTTTGTGTTAGTTTATGATGAAAACCTTCGATAGCCAGATACCTTTGTCAACACATATTATGTTGTATGTTTCACAATTTGAAACAATATGATAGAGAGAAGGAGACGCGCTGTGCCGACCCTACCCAGTAGGATAAGGGCAAGACGATGATGATGATGATGTTTCAAATCTCGTACTGCATCCATGAAACATGAACTTGCAGTGAGAATGCATTAATATGTTGAGTCTCGTTCAATAGAGATCAACTCGGAACTCCTTAGGTAGATGTCTGATCTCCTTGCATAGATTTTTGGCCTCATTATGGAGTGATGTACATGCTGTTATATTTTTATAACAGTACAATAATATATTATGTGCCGCACAATGTGTTTCACATATACAAATATCATGAGGATAAATCAGCTGATGTAGAAGGTCATTAGGTTATCAAAAGTTTTCATCCAAATTTGTTATTATTTTGTTTGTACCGGAACTATAAAAACACAACCTAGCTACATGTAACTGATATTAAATGTTTAGTAGCACTCATTCACTCAGCCTTTCCAAACATACATCACATGAGTTCTAACGTAAGGAAAACTAATAAATAGTCTACCCTTAGATGGCCCAAAACCAACGTAGTAGGCGCACTGCTTCTGAAAGAAAGGACATTACGCTACCACTATTGTAATCTATCTATCAATTAATCTGATAAGATGATGAAAAATAAACGGAGACTAAAGTATCGTACTTATAGTAAGTACCGCTATCTGAAAGTTAAACACTTTGGAAAATAAACCTGAAAATAAATACCTTGAAAGAATATTAATTAGTAAGAAATCCTTTTGAGACCTGAGGTAACGCAAAACTTTATCTTTGGTACGAGAGAACAGCAAGAAATAGAAATAAATTGATTACAATATTTAGATGAAATATAACATCAGCAAATATCTGATTTGTTCAAGCTAACTATTAGGTACTGCAAAGATGAATACTTGAAAGTCATCGCCAAAGGTCTCAAAGAGATTTATGATATATCACTTTCACAACACAAACACTATAATATGCCTTAATCAACGAAGGCTTTCTGTTCACTTATACACTTGGGAAATGAGCAAAGCGAGCGAGCTCTAATTTCCAAATTTTCACACGCGTTATAATTTAACACCTGAACTATTTTCAAAACGAGTATCGTTTACCGCGGTCTAACCCGGACTGTCTCCAAAATCCTAGCTTTTCCCATACAAAATAATTGTAATCTCGACGAATTCCACGCCTGTCAAATACTTGAGAAATCAATTATAAAAATATTTATGGGTTTGTACAAAACGGACGAAAAAATTGAAACACTCGAAATCACTTTAGTTTTTGTAAAAATTTCTAGCGCTATAAATTATTTCTATTTCCAGTAAGTCAACTTGCTACAAATATAGAGTCTTCGACAGAAACAAACCTAATATGTAATGACTATCTAGACATAGTACTTTAGTTGTATTTCAGTACATATATTATTAAGTGATTTGATTTTATATAGCTATAAGATTATATTTACATAACAGTCCGCCGCTATACCTGTAAATACTTCATTTATTTCGTAAAACTATTTCAAACTACTATCAATCAGCACATAAGTAACCATAAATTATCCTTATTTCATTAATTGAAAGTCATTTTCGCCATAAAATTTAATGCCCTATTAACATACCAAGTTGTCTTACTGTCTAAGTTTATACTGTCTCTACGCGACAGTTGCCACTCAAGTTTTTTTATGGCAGTCAATATGGATTGCATAAAGGACAACTAGGGTTAACACATTTATATTTTTGCCCAACTACCAAAAGAAGAGAGGTTCTCAATTTATACATACTTTCGCTTTCTTATAAATTTTCAAAATGTTATTAGAAAATAGTATAATTTACATACTCGTATTTAGAATAATACGTAAGATTGTAATTGTAGTGTCCGATGATTTTCTCGTGACACAAAATAACATAACCAAGATTACAATTGTATAAAATGAATAAAACTATTTTTATTATCGTTATCACATAAAATTCAGACATTAATATTAATATTTTTAAGTACATTAATACTGAGTAACTAAGTAAAATGATCTAAAATCGAATGTATGTAAAATAACAGATAACAATGATGTCCGAACCGTACCTTTCTCATATTCAAAATTTACTTCTTTACTTATTTAATAGATCTCATTGAAATTAAATATAATTAAATACTTATGAGTCAGTCACAACCCTGTCTTCAGTGTTCGATTTTTACGCAAAACAATATTTCTGTTAACGCAGGAAATAAAAAGAGAAAAATATGACCTGCTAACATGTTCTATAGAATTTTAGAGAGTCCATACTTCAGGCACTTGAAAATGTAAGGTTTCCAATAATTTGCGGTTGACCTGTGTCAGATAATGGCAATTTTGAACTTTATTCTTTAGTGCTATAGATTCTCCAATAAATACTGAGCAGCAACTTGTCGTGGTATTCCTCCTAGAACTTCTCACGACTCAATTTTTTTTAAGAACAATTAATATTTCAAAACCCGCATTAGCACGAAAGAACAGCAAATACAACAATTTTACAAAGTCTAAGAGCGATAGAAATTTTTAGTTAATATTTATAAGGTGTATAGTCAAAATATAGCATAGGTACATGGAACAGACGTTATGTGTATATATATACATACATAACGGTGGTTACAGATCACCCCTTTGAGTTTAGACGGGTTTTAAATTTTCTTTTGAAAAATAGAAACCCGGAGAAAATCACATAAAAGAAAAACCACTCATAAAACTACAACCTAGATAACGTTCCACCCTACACTACATAACCTAATCACCCCTTAGACGTTTAGACACAAAAAGTAAGAAACATCAATCGCAAAATCGCACTAGTCGACGTTGTTTACTATAAAACTACATCAACCCTTCACCCCTTAGATTTTTAGACGTTTAACACCTCAAAAGAGATTATAATCAATCACCTCTTAGAGAGAAGGACGGTAAACACTCTTAATAGCGATAAGTTAAAATCTATTTTCCCGTTTTACTATCTTAAGATTTGTCAATGTGTAAAACATATTGATGTCTTTTACCTATTTGATACATAATAATTTCAATTACAACAAAAGTGCATTCTAATTCTTTACTTTGCCAATGTAACAACATATGAATAAAATAGAAAAATAGATATTCTCGCAACAAAAATAAAAAAAAAACATAATCGACCTAATCGCATACAGGATCCGTACATATCGCATAGATCGATATGGTGATTTTCACATTGTCGTAGTTCTATTCGAAATTGCTCAGCCGATTCTGATAGAATTTAAACAAACCGTCTGTTGGACCACGGGAACCACCTCTTAAGTATGGTCTATATAGCAAAAAAAAATTGACATCTGGCTACTCTGCAAAATCCATGCGCCGTCATTCAAATAAATATATGTACATAATATACGCGTTGAATTGAGAACCTCTTACGTTTTTGTCAAAAAAAAAAATTATTATATTCTGTTCCTACACCGACTACATTTTTTTTTTCAAGACAATTCGCAAACTTCATATTACATGAAAACTTGATTTCCTAGTTTTAAAACAAGCACAAAATAATCTAACTCATTTACCTAGCTAAAGCGTCCAACTAAACACTACCATCACTACCATATCTGTATTTTGATAATATTATAATTGCAATAAGAATTTTGTCTAAAGCGTAACAAATCAAATTTTGCAAGCAAGCAAAATACAGAGAAACCCAAAAAAAATGTAACACATGTTATCCCTAATGTCAATGTAAACTGAAACTACAGAAACTGTTAGCTGAATGCAGATGTTCAACCGCCTGTTCATTGACCTACATTTTTTTTTCTCAAGTGCATTCCATCGTTTGTATCGTTCGTTGACCCCTTTTTTTTGCAAGTTCATCGACCCGAAACCTTTTTTTCTAACACTTTTAAGTGCCACATCTGTGACATTCCAAGCTTCGTATCGTCTATTGACCTATATTTTTCTTTTGTACAAGTTGTAAATTTAACCCTTTTTTCAGTCTATTTGAATAAATATTTTTGAGAATTGTAATTATATTATGTTACTAGCTAAACATTTAATTTTATCAATATTTATTTACTATATAGTTATGCAAAACCTGGCGCGAGTGAAACTGAAGCTGATACCTAGAGAGCAACTAAGCTCCGCTACACAAGACGAAATGAAAAATGTATTCGCGTTTTATCGGAAACTCTGCCTATACCGATAACTTAACTATATTATGTACTTAACAGAAGAACTCTCTAGAATCTACTTCTAAATTCTTCAAAGACTCGAGGTTCCCGAGATCCGAGTTTGAACAAAACAATAAATATATTTAAGACAATACAATTTAGACAAATGTGGCATTCTAAAACTAGCCCTTTATTAGTATTTAAACTAACGTTAAAACGACCTAAGATTTACAGAAAGAGAAAAAATGGCGTGAATTAAAAGAGTTGTAGGTATTTTATCTAGTTTTGAACAAAGCGAAAATTGATTCGAATTTAAAACTTACAAAAATACTGATTGAGAGAAAAAAATGTCTAAATCAGTAACTAAACTAAACCATGTTGGATGCAAGCCGCTTCCAATCGGTCCTATTGCTAATAATAATGATGGTAACTTTTGTTTCACACCTAATTTGCATCAGCGATTTGCTGCTGATACTTCACCGGCCGCTACAGCGGTACACTCGCTTCGCTCGTTTGGCTGGTGAGTTGTTTGTCAGTTCTAACGTAACATAGCTTATTATTTTTATTTTTTAATCTTCAATATGACAATATTCGGCGAAACTTTATTCGTCTAATAGTTGTTTGGCCTTATGAAAGATTTGACAAATGGTAAAATGTTCGAAATGTTTTTTTTTCTGTAAAAAGAAACTACTTTATGAAACGTTATACGGAATCGGTCAAATAATTAGATTTGACAAATGGTAAAACGTTCGAAATGTTTTTTCTGTAAAAAGAAACTACTTTATGAAACGTTATACGGAATCGGTCAAATAATTTTCCTCGAAAAAGCAAGAAACCGTATGAAAAATGATTATTACTGCAGCTCATAAAACCATGCTCTTAAGTCGAGGTTAAACCCGACAAATAGTCAAACACTAGAATGTCGCCCAACTATGATATATGTCACCCCTGTGTGCTCTGTTTTTAAAGTAAATATTTGCATTAATTTACTACAGGGTATATAAACAACAAAATATGATATTTTATTCGAACTACACTGTGACCTATTTGTGGAGGCCTAAGTCCAGTAGTGGACGTCCAATCGCCATTAAACAAAAGACAAAAGAACTAATTTAGGAAACAAAATATGATGTCTTATTCGAACTACAATCTGATATATCTAGGGAGACCTATGTCCGGTAGTGGACGTTCTATCGTTATCAAACAAACAAACAATAAAACAATACAAGTAAAGAAAATATGGTTTCTTATTTGAAGTACTACCTGATCTATTTAAGGAGGCCTATGTAGTGGACATCCTACCATTATCAAACATACAAACAAACAAAATATACAATTTGAAAAATAAATGGCAACTACATAATTATTAACCTGATAATGCAAAATACTAATATCGTCAAGCAAATAAGAAAATATGCCTAAATTATAGTTGTAATCTAATATCATCTATTTTATATTATAAATTCAAGTTGAATAGTAGTATTCATATTTATTAATTTGACTGACTAAGACAGACATTCTCATTTATCAACAATCTAATAACTTTTGCGACTTCATACATCTTATCATTCCTCTACTATTATGCGATTAGTTAAATAGTATAAGAATAATATAGTAAGAACTTATTGGAAATGTAAAAGGATTTTCGTTGTTTGAATTAGAATAGAATTCTTTAGTTGAAAGATTTGTTTTTGATAAATTTTCTAACTACCATAGTAACTCAGGTATCTTTTAATGCGTATTTTAATCAAGTTAATTAAAATTTTAATGACGCATATCCTGGTCGTCACGGCACCACTGTAAAACTATTCCTATTTATTAATTATTTATTTAATTATTTGGCCAAAATAAACGTGATCGTCTAGTTTTATAATGTGATCGTCTAGAAAATATTTAACTCAAATGGACCCTTATACGTTGTGTAAAGTTTACGTTGTGTTTAGATAATAAAATTAGGATAAATAGTGAACCTAAATTAGTTTCAATACTAGCCTATATAAATCTATAAATAACCAGAATATAATAGATGTTGCCAGTTCTTTGTATCATAAATAGATACGAAAGTAAAATTATAAAAAGGAGAACAAAACAAAATAAAAATAAGTTCAATACGATTCAAATAAGATGAAGTTTCAGAATAACAAAAGAAATACATTCGCTCAGCACATAAAACACATAATAAAATGAAGTAAATTTGAACACGGTACATTTTGATGACATATGTTATAATAGGAAATAAAGAGAGTAGATTTAAATAAAAGCATGCAACTTAGCTTGATTCCGGCTATCTGCTACTCCTTACAGCTACAGCGATCGGTGATCCGCAGTCTGTCCTTCTTCTCTCTTCGTGGCCAACTTTATGCTAAAAGAAATACTGATTAATGACATTAGTGCAGTAGGAATAATATTATCTGCTCCTCTGATCTGCTCCAAACTGCATCGCTGCTAACACCATCCTCTGGAAGGAAAACAAGTATGGGATATGGAGTTTAGATCTTTAAGATCTGTAAATTGAAAGCCTAAGCGAATCAGAATGTGGAGCTCCCTGCCAGCCTTCACCCCACTCCAAAGCGTTGCCAACAAATCCGTCAGGTTTAGCCCTAACCACGCCACTAAAGACACTAAATATTCAAACCTTCTTATCTCTTACTGATCATCATTCATTCATCTCTTAATCCAGTCATTCATCCAAACACTCCATTAATAAGGTTAGAACCTAAGGTTCTCAAAGTTTGTTATTATTTGGTTCCCTAAGCTAGTTTTGTGACCAAGAGATTCCTTATGACTCGAAAAATCCCTACAGGAATATCACGGTCGTGTGGTGTGTGTACCTAGTGCATGTTCGGACATCCAGTTGCGAGATAGCAGCCGCTAGCAGGTCACTATTTCGGCCGGATGTCCTGTGTAATTCCCCCCCCCTCCTGGTGCGGCCGGCTTTAACCTGCTGAAAGGGGCGAGAGTCCATAGCGCCCGTCACGTAGATCCGCCGGCAAAAAACTATGCCAGGCCCCTCATAAGAGTCAAATAGTGTGCAAGTGTGTAAGAAAATGATTTTTCATATTAAATTTTCATTTGGGGAAAAGAGACCTAATTCCAATAAGATTTTGTCCGTTTTGTGTTAGTTTATGATGAAAACCTTCGATAGCCAGATACCTTTGTCAACACATATTATGTTGTATGTTTCACAATTTGAAACAATATGATAGAGAGAAGGAGACGCGCTGTGCCGACCCTACCCAGTAGGATAAGGGCAAGACGATGATGATGATGATGTTTCAAATCTCGTACTGCATCCATGAAACATGAACTTGCAGTGAGAATGCATTAATATGTTGAGTCTCGTTCAATAGAGATCAACTCGGAACTCCTTAGGTAGATGTCTGATCTCCTTGCATAGATGTTTGGCCTCATTATGGAGTGATGTACATGCTGTTATATTTTTATAACAGTACAATAATATATTATGTGCCGCACAATGTGTTTCACATATACAAATATCATGAGGATAAATCAGCTGATGTAGAAGGTCATTAGGTTATCAAAAGTTTTCATCCAAATTTGTTATTATTTTGTTTGTACCGGAACTATAAAAACACAACCTAGCTACATGTAACTGATATTAAATGTTTAGTAGCACTCATTCACTCAGCCTTTCCAAACATACATCACATGAGTTCTAACGTAAGGAAAACTAATAAATAGTCTACCCTTAGATGGCCCAAAACCAACGTAGTAGGCGCACTGCTTCTGAAAGAAAGGACATTACGCTACCACTACTGTAATCTATCTATCAATTAATCTGATAAGATGATGAAAAATAAACGGAGACTAAAGTATCGTACTTATAGTAAGTACCGCTATCTGAAAGTTAAACACTTTGGAAAATAAACCTGAAAATAAATACCTTGAAAGAATATTAATTAGTAAGAAATCCTTTTGAGACCTGAGGTAACGCAAAACTTTATCTTTGGTACGAGAGAACAGCAAGAAATAGCAATAAATTGATTACAATATTTAGATGAAATATAACATCAGCAAATATCTGATTTGTTCAAGCTAACTATTAGGTACTGCAAAGATGAATACTTGAAAGTCATCGCCAAAGGTCTCAAAGAGATTTATGATATATCACTTTCACAACACAAACACTATAATATGCCTTAATCAACGAAGGCTTTCTGTTCACTTATACACTTGGGAAATGAGCAAAGCGAGCGAGCTCTAATTTCCAAATTTTCACACGCGTTATAATTTAACACCTGAACTATTTTCAAAACGAGTATCGTTTACCGCGGTCTAACCCGGACTGTCTCCAAAATCCTAGCTTTTCCCATACAAAATAATTGTAATCTCGACGAATTCCACGCCTGTCAAATACTTGAGAAATCAATTATAAAAATATTTATGGGTTTGTACAAAACGGACGAAAAAATTGAAACACTCGAAATCACTTTAGTTTTTGTAAAAATTTCTAGCGCTATAAATTATTTCTATTTCCAGTAAGTCAACTTGCTACAAATATAGAGTCTTCGACAGAAACAAACCTAATATGTAATGACTATCTAGACATAGTACTTTAGTTGTATTTCAGTACATATATTATTAAGTGATTTGATTTTATATAGCTATAAGATTATATTTACATAACAGTCCGCCGCTATACCTGTAAATACTTCATTTATTTCGTAAAACTATTTCAAACTACTATCAATCAGCACATAAGTAACCATAAATTATCCTTATTTCATTAATTGAAAGTCATTTTCGCCATAAAATTTAATGCCCTATTAACATACCAAGTTGTCTTACTGTCTAAGTTTATACTGTCTCTACGCGACAGTTGCCACTCAAGTTTTTTTATGGCAGTCAATATGGATTGCATAAAGGACAACTAGGGTTAACACATTTATATTTTTGCCCAACTACCAAAAGAAGAGAGGTTCTCAATTTATACATACTTTCGCTTTCTTATAAATTTTCAAAATGTTATTAGAAAATAGTATAATTTACATACTCGTATTTAGAATAATACGTAAGATTGTAATTGTAGTGTCCGATGATTTTCTCGTGACACAAAATAACATAACCAAGATTACAATTGTATAAAATGAATAAAACTATTTTTATTATCGTTATCACATAAAATTCAGACATTAATATTAATATTTTTAAGTACATTAATACTGAGTAACTAAGTAAAATGATCTAAAATCGAATGTATGTAAAATAACAGATAACAATGATGTCCGAACCGTACCTTTCTCATATTCAAAATTTACTTCTTTACTTATTTAATAGATCTCATTGAAATTAAATATAATTAAATACTTATGAGTCAGTCACAACCCTGTCTTCAGTGTTCGATTTTTACGCAAAACAATATTTCTGTTAACGCAGGAAATAAAAAGAGAAAAATATGACCTGCTAACATGTTCTATAGAATTTTAGAGAGTCCATACTTCAGGCACTTGAAAATGTAAGGTTTCCAATAATTTGCGGTTGACCTGTGTCAGATAATGGCAATTTTGAACTTTATTCTTTAGTGCTATAGATTCTCCAATAAATACTGAGCAGCAACTTGTCGTGGTATTCCTCCTAGAACTTCTCACGACTCAATTTTTTTTTAAGAACAATTAATATTTCAAAACCCGCATTAGCACGAAAGAACAGCAAATACAACAATTTTACAAAGTCTAAGAGCGATAGAAATTTTTAGTTAATATTTATAAGGTGTATAGTCAAAATATAGCATAGGTACATGGAACAGACGTTATGTGTATATATATACATACATAACGGTGGTTACAGGACGTAGAACAACATTCTCTTTATTTTTTTTCCAAGCTGCGGGCTTTCCCTTCCTTTTCTTGCGAGGGGTACTTAGTTTCAGACGGGTTTTATTGCCAAACCGCTAGTATGGTTTTTTTTCTGTGTAATAATACCAAACAAAGTAAAATTACTAATTAAAATGTACATAATTATATGTACTAATAGAATATCCTAATTAATTATTAAAAAGCTCTAATGAGAGAAAAAAATATGAAAAATAAATAATTTAAAAATTCGATAACTACTCAGGGAGTGGTCCTAGAGGATTGGTACCATAGTATACAATGCTCAAATTAATATGCACTACTATTATTCTATAATGAAATACTTTGGCCGGCACTTTCGGAAGTAGCCCAAAAATGTATGGACTGTGAAAGATCTCCTTTCCTAGGATTTTTGCAAAAAAAAGGTTTATCAAATTTTACTACGACATATAGAAAAACGTGTTTGTTTTCTCGAATTAGGTACGCCCCATAGTAAAAGTTGTTCCTAATGATGATCTTAACCACCACCTTTCAATTGAACAAAATCATACTGTAGGTAAGTAGGTACCTACATATTTTTCGTAATATTATTAGAGTTGTATGAAATGTTCTGACAAATATACCTAACGTAAGTGTATCTAACCTAACGTTCTGAACTCAGAATAATGAAACAGTTTAGACGTTCGGCTTCGCTTTTTATCCTGCTCGCGCCAGTTACTTACGCTACGAGAGCAAGCGGGATGAAAAGCGAAGTCGAACACCAGAACGCGTACGGGGAACGGATAAGTACCTTCTAGAAGACAAAATGAGCCCGGTCCGTTTATAATGCACTGCGAGCGTAAACAAACGCGCTCTACCTACGTTAATCCAGAATTACCCAGTACAATTGTTAATACCTACTACTAATAATAATCACCACCTACCCATAGTTCAATTTGTAGGATAATCAAATAACCGGCAAGAAGTCCAAAGAATATACCTACGTCAATACTTCCGAAGTTGAAAACAATGATCGTCCGATCGTCGAATAATGCGTCCTTATCATATAAGATATTATATGGTCTGGTGAGTTGGTGTCGTTGAACTCTGCGTGATAACACAGAGTTCAACGACACCAACTCACCACGGGCACGGGCTAGTGGAGAATGGCGGCCGGACTCGGCCGAAGCCGCGTAGCGTACGGGGGCCGCGCTGGGAGCACGCGCTACACGTTCCGTCCCGCTCCCCGCGCGGGGTACACAGTCGGGTGAAATAGAACTATAATTTTTACCTAAACACGGCCGCGTAAAAATGCGCGTAAAGGCTTTTGCTCATAGTGAATCCTGTAAAAACTGCTAGATGAATTAGTTCAAATTAAAGTTATTTAAACTTGAGAATATATATGCTAAGATTATTGCTCAATTACTATGGACTCAGTCTAGTTATTGTGCGATTTATTTAAGCCTAAAGTTTCCTTAAAATTAGTGTTAAAATTCAAATGTTTTGAGGCTTATTTTAGTTGAATGCATAGTTTTGATTACAGTTATTTTTAGCAATAATCATAGATTATGTCACAATAAATTGATTTAAATCTTAGTTTTAGATATTCAACATTAAAAAATCGTGTATTGTACCATGGACGTGTGTATGGAGTGACGACTAACTTGTTCAACCTTAATTAATAATTTATTGTTATCGTAATCGAATTAAAATAACGAATTACAAACACTTACCTTCACCATTTAAATGTGCAAAAATATCAACGTATATAAAACAGTCATCAGTGTAGAGTAGCAACTACTGATTGTTTCAATACTTTATAAATACAATACACGTAAATTAAATACTTGGTATTGTAATTATTTTTCATGTCGGATAAATGCATTATGTGATTTATTAAGAACAAAACTTGGATAACAATACTAAGGTAAACAACAAATAATCAATCTGTTATATGAAATTAGCTCGCAAAATTAAGGATTTATTAGCACGGTGAACTGATGAATGATGATGTCGAAAAGTTCTCGAGTGGAAACCACGTACGTGCGCAGCGCAGGAGTAGGAAGTCCACCTGTAAGGAGGACAGATGACCTCATCAAGACCGCCGGTTCGCGCTGGATGCGAGCCGTCTCAAACCGGTCTTATTAGAGATCTATAGGGAAAGCCTAGGTCCAGCAGTGGATGCCCAATGACAGAAACGAGGACTAGACGCTCATTTCATAAAGTAAGTGATTACGAGCAGACTCCACCAAAACCAAAGAGTGAATTGAAGGAAGCTGCGTGCATTTAAATAACTATTATACGAGTATTAGTGTTTGTTTACTGCATAAATGCCATCCAAAAAGAAAAACGTCTGCCCGACTTTACCTATTTACTCTGCGCCGCTCTCGACTGTATTTTGTTCAATTAATGTACCTACCTAATGTAATACATGTAATACCTACCTAGCTTAATCTACATAATATTTTTGTTAATCTAATTTTATGTTATTTTAAAGGAAATAAAGGCTATTTAATTTTTGTATTTTTTTCAATTTTATTTTGTACTAGCGGACCCGGCGAACTTCGTTTCGCTTTCCGTAAGAACCTTGTACAGAGTATTAGAAAACTACAAAAAAAAATCGGTCAAGCCGTTTTCATGTTATGTCGTGACAACGGAAAACGGGTTTCATTTTTATATATATAGATTACCACAGAATAGGCCCTGTTATACAGGGCACTCGCTGTGTATTACATACGTGGAAAAAAACAACCGCCATTTTCTGTCGTTGACTAGTACCTATCTGTTTGTGTTACCAGTTGCAATTCACCATACTAGACAGATGTTCGTCACCACAAATTACAAATATATTTAGGGCTTAGTGCTAAAACAGTACAGTACTCTCTCGCTAATCCGCTACCATAAAATCCTAACCATCGGAGGATTACTGAAAACGGCGGATTATAATGAACAACAAATTGAAAATAAAGACAAAATTTCCATCTTTTGCACTAAAATTAGAGTTTCATGCTTTCGTTTTGTGGATTGTTTGGGTAACGACGCCATTTTGGACGCTTTACTTCACGAAACGCAGCGTGGAATGCGTACGCGACTTTTCACCCCAGATGTCGTGGGCGGACTAAAGAGTGGTTGCTTAGCACCGTGCGGCGGAGTATAGAACTCTGTTTGTCTTACGCAAGAAAGAGAGGTAAGACTTTCAGTGTCGGCGGATTACAGATTTTAATCAAGACTAATCTCCAGTCCAAAAAACGGAGGATTATAGTATTGTCGGATAATCGAGCGGCGGATTAGCGAGAGAGTACTGTATTTTATATTAATTATGCCTGTGATCTCGCATATCTTAAATAAAAATGACGCGAGCAAGGTGATCTCATTTACCACAATAATTATACGATCAGTCGATCAGTCCTACTAATACAAAGGAGAATTCCTATCAGAACGACAAAATGTAGTTATCGAATTGGTCTCCAATTACTATCGCACAGTCATAGTGATCGGGTCCCGTAAATCATTCGGATCGGTCGGGAGCGATTGGATTAGCGTTTTGTTGGACAAATGGGCTGCGGTGTGCCGGCTGCCTCATGAATGTATGAATATTGAAACGGCATGAATCCGTTGATCAAATGTTGAGTAAGCGAGGATCGGTGTGCGTGGATTAGCGGGGAAGGACCTGGTGATCATTTCAATTTGATTCATTCAGTTAAGAGCATATAATTGTAATTTATATGTTACTAGTTTTTACCCGCGGCTTCGCCCGCATACGCAATATATCATTATAATTTATAGCCTATGTGTTATTCTGATATATAAGCTATATTATTGCAAAGTTTCATCTCAATCCGTTCAGTAGTTTTTGCGTGAAAGAGTAACAAACATCCATACATCCATCCATCCATCCATCCATCCATCCTCACAAACTTTCGCGTTTATAATATTAGTAGGATAGGATAGGATAGTAGGATGTGATACGCGGGAGAAGAGGAGACCTATTCATATTCATACAGTTACAGATCTTTATCGATGGTACAAAAAAACGCAAGTCACATTTGTAACTAATTGTATTTGCAACTAATTGTAGATACATAGTTAAAGTCATATTTATGATAAGTATGTGTTTACAACTCAGAGGCCCTGTGCTCAGTAGTGGGCAAACTCTGACACCAAGACTAGTCATCTGGCCCTTACAAATTTACTTTTAACAGTGGGCTATTACAGGTGGAAAATGATAATGATTAATCGGTATAATCATTGATAATGTGAAATCACAAACAATATATATTTTTTACCAAAAATAGCAGAACAGACTTCAATACTTAATTGCAATTCCAAAATTTGCTCGAATGGATATAAAATGCCATTTGTAGACTATTATTATTGAGTTTTCAAAAACCCAATCGGAAAATTTCGATAAAATCTATTTGGAATCAATAAACAAAATATTTAAATCGGACTACTCAGTAACATGTTATGCATGATTATATAATTAAAAATATATGTATAAACTAGCTGACCCGGCGAACTTCATTTCCCGGTTCTTAATAAATTATAGCTAAATGTGTTATTCTGATGTAAAAGGCATTAGGTATTATTGCAAAATTTCATCTCAATCCATTCAGTAGTTTTTACGTGAAACAGTATCAAACATCCATATATACTCACAAGCTTTCGCGCTTATAATATTAAATTATTAGGAATTAACGTCAGTTAGTAAAAATACATTACATACACGTACACCACACATAAAAATAGCTTGATAACATCCGCGTCGATCTCTTATCCTATCAGTGGATTATAATTTTTAATTCAAACAGCTGAAAGCGGGCGTAAACTAGCAGAACTCTGTAAAATCCTCTCCGTTCCCAATGGATATTTCAACTTCTGACACTCGAGCATTCTCACAGAAGTTACTCTAAGATCTCGAGATAAAAAGGCGAGTAAAAACGGAAATGTTGAGCGCCTCTCCGTTAAACAAATTCTGAGGAAAGAATTAAACAGATAGGTATATTCGTTGGAAAACTAAATTGAACAAGTGAATTAGACTTTGGCCCTTAAACTTGGTACACATTACATGTCTATAAAAAACAGACTTTGGCAGATACAAATCATAATACTTAAGAACTTAAGGTACACATTCCATCCATCTATCAGTTGTGAGAGGTCCGCTGCTGGACTTAAGCTTCCCCAATAAATATCCGATAAGACAGGTTGGAAGCGACTTGCGTCCAGCACAAACCTTTGCTCTTGATGAATAAGTATTATTAGTATTAGTATATAAGTAATAAGTACTCTCTTAAATTGCGCAGTAACACACGCCTCTATCTCCTATCCTATCAGCAGTTTATAACTTTAAATTCCAACAGCTGACAGCGGACGTAAACTAGCAGAACTCTGTAAAAACCTCTCCATTCCCAATGGATACTTCAACTTCTGACACCCGAGCATTCTCACAGAAGTAATTCTAAGATCTCAAGATAAAGAAGCGAGCAAAAAAAAAAATATTGAGCGCCTTTCTGTCAAACACATTCTAAGGAACGAATTAAATAGTTGTGTTGTTCGAAAAATAAATTACTTGATATTTTGTCAGTCATTAAAACAACGCAGTAAGTAGGTACCTTAGAAAAAAAATTGGACGTGCTTTACACTCACCACCTTTAATGAGATATAGTAAGATTTATTTCGACCTCCTCCCCCCACCCGTAATCTCAAGTGAGATTTTGCAAAATTCTTAGTTTTACCGTATGTGCATTGGATATTACCATTCATTAACTTCTTGAGTAGCTTAGTTTGTGATATTACTGAAGACTCTCAACAACTCAATTTTATGCTGTTTTCCTCAGAAACAAAATAACGTGATATGTCCTGCCCAACCCACTGCCCCCCCCCCCCTGCCCCACTTCCTCTCCCACACATGAGATTGGGTGAGATTCAGCTCGATCCCTCCCCCCCTAACTATTTACCTCACGTAATAATGTATGTGCCTCCTAAGCCGTGATCACGCTCATCTCATTCTGCGTTCGCTCATCACAAAGCTTGCATAACGGTTTCCAAACATGTATCTCATTCAGAAGCATTTGTAAATTTCAGCAGTATTTCGCAGAAACACAGCGCATTTGTCGGAAACTCAGTATATTTGCTAGAAACGTGTACGGCTTCCGTATCGGCTTAAATAGCTCGATGAAATGGCAAATAGCTTTAAGCGATGAAGCCACTATGAAATTATATGTGCAAGGTGCTGTGCAATGAGCATAGACTTTCAGAACTATACTCATGTTCTATGAACAAATTGCACTATTTATTAGTAACAACACTAAAAGTCAGCTGTTCTAGTCAAAATGTTCAATGGCGTTCGACAAAACATGTGGAAAAGCTGTGCGTGAAAGTGATTTATCTCGTTATTTCAGGGATGGTGCTATAGGATGGTCATGAAAGTCGTGTCTGTTCGGCGCGTCGTCTAGAAATACACAATATTTTAACGTACCAATTATAATGCACACTACTTTAACGTACAAATTATAATTTGTACGTTAGTGTGCATTTCTAGACGATGTATTTATCTATAGGTGCATCTTTTCGAAACATGAAAGAATGCCAAGTCGATGATTCGAAATAATTTGTTGTGTAATACTGACGCTTCTCGTTATCGTAGGTCGTGGGTTCAAATCCCGGCCTCATACTAATAAGTTCTTTGAGACTTGTGTACGGATTTTAACACTAAGTACTAGCTTTTCTTTAAAGGGATACATCGTGAAACAGCCTGCATGCGTTCGTAAAAGAAATTCGGTGACATTATGTTAATCCACCAACCTGAACTAAGCCCACGTGGTGGGTACTGGATACGGTCCAATCGCCCTTCGTTGCTAGACTTATGTTCAGCAGTGTAGTAGTTCATGTTAACAGGTGGGTGCAGTATCACTACGTTGCTTTTTGATCTTTAAAACTACGCAACGGGTTTTGATGCGAATTTTTTAATAGCTAGAGTGATTCAAGGAAAGGTTTATATGTATGACGGAGTGAGACAGCATAGCTGGTTTTAGTTGAAAGCAATGGTGATGATTTTAAAGTGGGTATCACCCGAATGGGGTCGCACGTGGCAACACTGCATGCTTGTGTCGGAATGAAAATTACTTTGACAGATGACCGAAAAACGTCATGCCATTCCGAGAGCAAGGCGGATTACATGATTACACCCGTGCAAATCCATTGACTTTGAAATCTGTTTTCATCCTTGAAAATTCTTGTTAAATTGATTACCAAGTGAGACTAGGTCAATAAAACCACCCGTTGCAGTAGTACAGAGTGTTTATTTTGGTGAAATGGACAACTGGAGACCGCCGGCGAGCTGCACCAATGAATGACCCACAAATAACGATGCGGGGTGATTGAGACGATCACTTTAAGACCCCGACATGTATAATACACCTATGCAAAGCCGGGGTGGGTCGCTAGTACGAAATAAAATATAAAACTTATATCCTTTGTTTACAATTTTCAGCTTTCATCACGAAGACAGCAAACAAACAAAGCATTAATATGAAACGCAATTACGCTGAACAGTGCTGGTCGAGATCACTATTCGTTCTAATTTGGATATTCCCATACGCTGCGTTTCGGTGCAGCAATATCCTCGTGCTAGTTGTTATTTATTACTCAATATAACTACCACTTACACTGTAATGTTAGACCTAAGTAAGCAGTGAATGAAGTCTGAAGATAACGCGGTCTACGCCCATGTTACATTGCTACGGGTGCAACATGCGCAAATTTTTAAAACAACTTCAAAAACAAGGTACTCAATTCGTCTGAATGTTTATTTTTTAGGGTTCCGTACCTCAAAAGGAAAAAACGGAACCCTTAGATAATCACTTTGTTTTCCGTCTGTCCGTCTGTGTGTAAGTCATGACTCTTTATCTCGGGAACGCGTAAAGATATCGAGCTGAAATTTAAACTATATACGTATATCTATGATCTCTTGCAGTTGTGTAAAAGAAAAACTTCTCAGTTATAGTATAAAAAAATTAGAACCGTTTATGTCGTAAAAAACCGCATATTTCGACACTCACATAAATCAAAACCTACAGGGTACTTTCCGTTAACATAGAACTATGAAATTTGGCAAAAAGCATTGTCTCAGAGTACACATATAGGAATAAATCTGAAAACTGAACATTTTTGTTTAAATCACAAAAAAATAGGGCCTAGATTCACAAAATATGGGTAGAAAAAAAGTGAGTAGATCGTATCATGTAAGTTATCATATAAAAGAACTTCATTAGCACATGCTAAAACAGATTTTTAATTATTTCAACAATGTGTATTTTTTAATGTATGACGAGAAAAGTGAAATTAAAAAAAAACTTTTTTTCGATGAAGATTTTAACAACTTATTTCCCAATTTTGTGAAATTTTCTGGATTTGTACGGAACCCTCGATGTGCGAGCCTGACTCGCACTTGTCCGGTTTTTTTAAATCTCTTAAACTCACGCAATCGGCTGCGTAGATTGTATATTTCAGGTGCTTGAAGTATGCGGTTCGCGCCAGCCCGTGCTACCTGCACGGCGCACTCCTCGTGCCTAACTGCTCCTGAACAGCCAGAATGTGGAACGCTTTGCCTGAGTCTGTCTTCCCGTTAAAGTACAACGGTAGTGTCGTCTAGGTTAGAGTATCACGCGCTAGACCGCATATTTGCTTAATATTAGGCAGTGTGTAGTCAAACACAAACTTCTACGAAATAAAAAACTTTGAAGACTTTAATTTACGTACAGTACTAACGTTTTTGTGACTGATTTAGTTTTGTCTTTTGTATTTCTCCACATCTATTCTGCTACAATGGACTAGCCATTTGTGTAATTTGCAATAAATATAAAATGAAATAATTGTCAACGTCCTATCAGTCTTAGTCTACCGCCGAACATAGGCCGAACAGCTTGAATTGAGTGTGATCTTGCCAGATTGTGCGCGGATTTCATTCAAACACTTTGAGACCCCATGATTCCTGTCTGATAAGTATGTACCTACTCTGAACTATCGTTCTAACTTCCTAATCTACTAGGAACTAGGAAGGCTATGGCTCGTACAACTCAAAGTTTCGAACTGTTGAACAAACGCTTGACTTTGTCAACGGTTTTCCACCGTACATAGTTCCAAAATGAAGCAAATTATGCGCATATGGTAATTCAGTAGCGACCCGCGGACGCGAGGGCCCATATGAAAAGGTTAGGAAACTGGGTGATAGCAGCTTTTGTTTTCAAAGTGCACTGAATTAATATTTTAGTCATTATTATTAGGGGAGTGACGTAGAAGAACGACCACCACTCATCTGATAATCAGATGAGACATGTCTCATCTGATTATCAGATGAGTGGTGGTATACCTACTTTTTATGAAACCTACTTTTATGTTATTCACAAACAAATAGGCCTAAAGTGTTCATGACTAAATTTAATTAGATCTTTTTGACAACGTTTTTTTTTACCTTCACTTATTTGATAGCCGGTATTTTTTATTTCAACTAACAGTTTTTAATGTAGAGTAGGGTATACAGGGTTATTCCTAATCAATTAGCATTTTTTTAGGGGCTTATTCTGTAAATCAAAACTAATATCTTTTGTTCTGCGACTTTTGTCAAAACTTTTAAAAAATCAGCTGTTCCATACATTTCGTCGTGGGTGAACGAAATTTTTCTATGGAACATTGAGTTTTGAGAAATGTCGCTGAACAAAAGTTGTTAGTTACAGAATAAGCCCCTAAAAGGATGCTAATTGATTCTGATCAATATATTTAAATAACCCTTTATACCTACCTTAGTAGGTTTGCCTACTAAGTTTAGTTTATAGGTACTACCTGGCAAGCAAGTATGAACAAATATGTCAATATAAGTATTAAACCGATCTGATAACTAGGTAAAATTCGTATCATAAGAAAGATAATTTAATTACAAAAATAATCGACCACGTTTGCCTTAAAAAATCGTTCATTTAGTAAAATAGTGCCCCTACCTTAATTTCTAAAGTATACAACATGATGGTCAAACTTTCTGAGTGTACACGTAGACCAACGACCTTCAAGATAGACACATAATCGTACAAAATGAAATGTCGCCGATATCAACCAATCCATATAGAATCAACCAATCCAAAACTAGTCTTCATTAGACTGGCGTTGCGGTCGCATCTCGAAGCAAAAAGGTAAATATGATGAACTGCGTCATTCCATCTTGCCGAAATTACTCGGTTTCAAAAGAAATAACGAAAGGCATTGTCACATACCACCGGTAAGTAATAAATATCTTTCTATGTGATTTACAAGCAAAAGCAAAATATTGAAAAAAAAATTTAAATTATTTGACAATGTAAACAGAGTGGAAAATTTCTCTATGGTCAGTTAGAAATATAGTATAATGTCAGTGTGAGATCGAATATTGACTCGTCAAATCGATTAATTTTAAGGTCAAAATTGATTTGTACCCGGGCGGCCGGCCATGTAAAGGAATAAGGTCGCAAGGTCCATGTGGGTCGAACTACTAGTTTTAGATCGATTTAATAACATTATGGAGCAGCATCACGTGATGTGTTCACATTTTTAACCGATTTAAAAAAAGGAAGAGGTTCTATGTTCGTCTGTCTGTATGTATTTTTATTTTAGGTTTACTAATCAAATGTTTGTTTTATTTGGAATGGAATGGAAGAGAAAAGATCGAATTTAGAGGTACTTAAGGCTGCCAGCTGTTATTTAATATTGTTATTGACTTTTGTTTATAACATCTGGAATGAACGATAAAACGTATATATATTTACATAAGTCCACCAATTAAAAAGAGTCAAAATGTGAATAGATTAATCGAAATTTCAGCCAGTCGGACTTATCATGTGATACGACATGACGTCATCATAGACTCGAATCAATTTAGAAATCGATTCTATTCATCATGTATGTTGAAATCCCTATTTCAAGTGGCAAGTTCACTCAAAAGTTGTCTATGGTACAAATTGCATTTTTCACATTTTTAAGTCTAGGTTTGTATGAAGAGGCTCCTTCTGTGCCCTGTGTAATAGGGCCTATTCTGTGATGTAGACCAAAATAAAAACTTTCTTTTAAAAAAAATCCGATGACGCAATCTCATGGTAAAAGTTGTTCAATATGATGACACATCTCCATTATTGCAAAATAACACCTTGTAGGTATAGTACATTAAAATTTGAGTAAAGTGCGGCAATGCTTCCGTACTTGTTTCTTGAACTAAGCTCTTTATAAATGTCTCGGGTATTTTCGCTATTTAAGATGCTTTTGTAGAGCTCAAAACTTTAAAAGTTAGTTTTACTTTTATTTTTGACGAACTTTGTAAAAAGTTGGAATGCAGTTTTCTTTGTATGCGCTTGAAATAAGAATTCCGCTCTACTAACTCGGTGAACTTCGTATTGCCACAGGCAGAATCAGTAAAATGTATTGAATAAACATTTTTACAACCTTTTATTTAGTTTCACCTGTCCCGTTGCCGGTCTGTCTGTAATCAAATGCGTAATGTGCAAATTGCGTGATGATGCAATATTATAATGACATGGTGCTGATCTGCTGATGGAGCTGGAAGGTGGTCCTAGGAACTCTGTTACGAAACGACGCAAACCCATCGAGTTTCGGCTCGTTTGATTCGTCTGTTCATAAAAAGCTGGTTTTAAAAAAACTGTTTTTTTTTAATTAGTCTTGTTTTTCACTACTAAACCAAATCAACGTTATATATTAGGAGATGATTGACGATGCTTAGTTGTGATGTTTTGAAAATTCGTAAGGCAGAAAAACTGATAATGTTCAACCAAATTAACGTTATATATTAGGAGATGATTGACGATGCTTAGTTGTGATGTTTTGAAAATTCGTAAGGCAGAAAAACTGATAATATTCAACCAAATTAACGTTATATATTAGGAGATGATTGACGATGCTTAGTTGTGATGTTTTGAAAATTCGTAAGGCAGAAAAACTGATAATGTTCAACCAAATCAACGTTATATATTAGGAGATGATTGACGATGCTTAGTTGTGATGTTTTGAAAATTCGTAAGGCAGAAAAACTGATAATATTCAACCAAATTAACATTATATATTAGGAGATGATTGATGATGCTTAGTTGTGATGTTTTGAAAATTCGTAAGGCAGAAAAACACAGAACACAGAATGGCAGAAAAAAGGCAGAAATAATGTTCGTAACCAATATAATAATAATAATTCATTCATTTTTCATTTACAAATAATAGCATTAAGGATTAGTTTATTTAGCCACCATTGTAAACCAGGTTCACAAGCTGAATAATTGAATTGAATTAATAGTACTATTAGATCACCGCACAGTAGACCTCGCGAGTCGCGACTCATCTTTTAAACTATCTCGACTCGCTCTTGACCGTTATGTTCATACTCGTAAATCTTGTAAAAAAATACTCCCCAATCAAAAATCGCCGACGACCTAAAAAACATTTAAAACCTGTGTACCGAGTTTCGTCGCAATTGGTTGAAAAGAGCAACCTGTAGATAAAAATCAATATCCGAAATCGAAGGCAAAGTCGTCAAATTGAGGCAAAGACCTTTGCTTCGCTTCGATCAAAAACAATTGAGTTTAGAAAGTTTATCTTTTTCTCTTCATACAAACATTTATCTGAGATATTCATAAATAGGTATGTATAGGCGACAGCTTCAAGCCCTAAGTCCTATGCTAACAATATGTAACGCCCGCTTAGTTGTGGTTAGTGTTAATTTGTATCTACTGTTTGCACTAACATATTGCTGGAAATTCATGTCAGGATCCAAAATAGTTTATACGTGGCGTTATACAGGACTATCTGCTAACCCTGTACTACGCCGAAAATGGGTGATTAAGACCACTATTTTTTTTTAAAGGTAAGCCAACCCAATATTTTATAAAAGTTATCAGCATCATAGTACAAAAAATAGCAACTCGACATCAACAAAATGTATGAAACAGTAGATTTTTTCTCGAATTCCAGGTTGGCCCCATAGTAAAGTTTTTTCTTAAAATGTTAAGGTGATTTTATGATTTTATTTTTAGTGCTTTCCACACTAGATGTAAGCACTTCAGAAATTTGAAGCTTGCGTAGGAGGCGGGCTGGCTCAGTTGGTTAGAGCGTCGGACTAGTGATCCGAAGGGGCAGGTTCAAATCCTGCGTTCGCTTCAGATTTTTGAAATGCTTATCACAAAGATAACTCTTTGAGATAAAAATCTAGTGTGAAAATCACTCAAAATAAAATCATAAAATTGATTTAGCAGTGCGTCATCTCTCGTCAATCTTTAGAAGTTCTAATAACTTCTAGTTGAGTGATAACCTGTCTAATACGGGTATCACAGGTAGCGCCACCAACGCTATAAGTTGGGAAATGTAAGCACTTTAGAAATTTGAAGCTTGCGTAGGAGGCGGGCTGGCTCAGTTGGTTAGAGCGTCGGGCTAGTGATCCGAAGGGGCAGGTTCAAATCCTGCGTTCGCTTCAGATTTTTGAAATGCTTATCACAAAGATAACTCTTTGAGATGTTAAGGTGAGTATAAGTCAGGGCTATCTAATAACCCTATAATAATGTTAGTCCAGGGCTAGCCACCCGGCCTATACGAACTTACTTACTTTATGTTAGTCTTTGATGGGCTTTTCAATCGGCTACAGTTTTCTCACTCGCATGTTTGCAAGTTCAAGAAATGCAATGCCTATAAAGCATTGAAATTAAAATGAAAAGCACGAAATTTAATGCCTATAATGCCTATAAATCACTGAATTTCTAAAAAATACATCGAACACTTGTCAATCATACCACGTATAACAAAAGAAAGAAATGTGGTTTTCAATATGTTATGAACCGAAGAAATTGAAAAAAAAAACTATACTGTTTTTTTGGATCTACCATGTCAAATAAAGAGATTAAAAAAAGAAAAAGATCACAAAACGTTTATAAATTTTATGATGAACAAATTCTTTATATGTTTTTAGAAAATCACATGTTGTGATTTTTGTTTTTAGAAATTAGCTATAACATATTGTTGAGTGTCAATGGCATTTTAAAAATATTTTTACTAAAAATATCTGTGCCAATATTCAAAAATCCTACAGCAGGTTCCAGCCAAAGGATCCATTGTGCGTCTTATCGAAGCCCGAGTTTTTCTATAAATGCACGACAAAAGCTCCCTCGCTTGTCCGACTCACAAAGCGCTCCATCCGCTCACAATGCTCACAACACGAGTATTTTCATACCTTATTATACTTACTTGATAAGCAAAATTTGAAGATTAAGGATGGGTAACATCATTCGGGCAAACATATATACCGGTTCCGTATTTCATCATCATCATTTCGTATTAATATGGGTTTTTATAAAAAAGGCCTCGCGCTTATTTATTAGTTACAACGAAACCTGTGTTAGGTTTCGTTGTAACTAAAAAATAAGCGCGAGGCCTGGTTATGAAATATTTTTGTAAAACTTGTCCATCATTACGTCACTTAGAAAGTTGAAAAATATTGTTTTATTGGTATGCAAATAAAACGTAACATGACAGAATAATTAAGAGTATCTAAGTGAAGGAGTGGAAGCAGCGAATAGTTAGTGCTGTGAAATTACGTACTCGTAAGTTCTAAAGAGCTTGTTGGTACGGAATCAGGATTTAAACTCACGACCTCACTATTCTAAGACGAGTTTATTTTTTAGGGTTCCGTATCTCAAAAGGAAAAAACGAAACCCTTATAGGATCACTTTGTTGTCCGTCTGTCCGTCTGTGTGTATCTCAAGACTCTTTATCTCGGGAACGCGTAAAGATATCGAGTTGAAATTTAAACTGTATACGTATATCTATGGACTCTTGCAGTTGTGTAAAAGAAAAACTTTTCAGTTATCGTTTAAAACAGTTAGAGCCGTTTATGTCGTAAAAACCACATATTTCGCACCCAAAAAATCAAAAACTACAGGGTACTTCCCGTTGACATAGAACTATGAAATTTGGCGAAAAGCATTGTTATAGAGTACACATATAGGAATAAATCTCAAAAGTGTACATTTTTTAAATAGAGCCTCAAAATTCACAAAATATTGGTTAAAAATTCAAAGTGAGTAGGTAAATTTTCATATAAAAGAACTTCATTAGCACATACTAAAACAGGTTTTTAAATATTTTAACAATGTGTAATTTTCGATGTACCTATGACGAGAAAAATGAAAAAAAAAATGCTTTTGTCCATGGTATGAAAAAACGTTTTGGTGATGATATGGTAAAGATTTTAACAACTTACTTCCCAATTTTGTAAAATTGTGTAGTATGTTGTGTGTAAAAATGTGCGAACCTGACTCGCATTTGTCCGGGTTTTTTTTAAGTTAGTTAGTTTCCACCTTAGCACAAGGCTGTGGATTCACACTGCATCTGAAACTAATCCGAAACGAATGCGTTATTTGAATCTCATCAAAAACATAAATGTGAAATGGAAGCTAAAGTGTTCGCTAAAGAATTGAGATGTACTCGTACACGGGGGCCAAGTGTTCAATCCTAAAATTTTAGCTCCAAGAATATACCCACAATATTCTAAAGAGGTTTACTTATGTAATTCAAGCTGGAAGTGGGTTAGGTTTTTGATCTATAAGTCAGTGAGTGAGTGAATCAGTCAATAAAAACCCGATTTTCACACGCTAATACATATAATTATGTGTATTTTTTCGAGCAATATTTATAAAATTTTGAATGCTTGATAAGCTAAGCAATTTTAATAAATATGCTAAATTTCATGTATGTAGGGTTAATAGTTTTCAAGTTGTGAGGGGGTCAAAAGTAGCTCCGAATGGTTCGTGTAATATTATACCTACACGACTGCTGCGTCGCCAGTTTTTTTTAACACTAGATCGTCGTTAGAAATCGGATGACGCATGAGAAACGGATTATTTTGGACGTAATGTTAAAATAACTACAATGCCAAAGCGTGTTATAAGCCAGCTGGCAGCTAAGTTACAAAATAAAATTTCCTTCTCAGCGCTATAACTTTTTATAAATAAAGATAATTTTATAGTTACCTACTAAACAAATCTACCCATGAAGGGTGATCAGGCCATATCCACCACGCCAGCCTAGTAAGGATTGGTGGCTTCACATACGCCATCGAATTTCTTCTAGGAACGTATGCAGGTTGTCTCACTATATTTTCCGTCACCGAAAAGCCAGTGATGTAAAATTCCGTGCTTAAGTACCAAATTACTCAATGGTATAGGCAGCGCCACATAAGTTGGCGGATGTAATGCTAGCTACAAGCGGAGCAATATCCAATCCTGACTTAAGCTCACATAAAGCCGCACGTTGATTGGCTGTTGCGCAGCTTGTAGCCAACTTCACATCCGCCAACTTGTGTGCGGCGGCCTATACGAGACCGGGATTTGAAGCTACGACCTTACGAAAGATAGGCGAGTACTACCACTAGACCAGCACGGCTACCAAAAGTAAAGAGTATAATAATGTAACGACCTTCTTTCGACTTAAAATTATCCCATCCCTTAAAACGAAGGGATGTTTTGTGCAAACAAAGTAGCTATAAGTAAGAAAGTTCTATCTCTCGCAAATTGTACGCGTCATGGCTAAACAGCGAAAATATTGTACGGATTTTGTAAACTCGGAAAACTCTTCAGAAACAATTTGTAAGGGATAACACTTGAATGGGAAGAAAGCCTTCTAAATGTCACACAATAACAAAGTCAGGGAAATATAATAGGTTACAGTGCAATGTACCTCAGAATAAGGACTACTTGTCATTTTTCACATGTTCACATTGTTTATTCTGAGCAATGTACTGTACCTACCGGCCTAACACCATTCACCACGCTGACTGTTCCGAGAACACTATGATCATATAATTAATAGATGTAATCAACTTTTAGGCTTCCTAACAAGATCTACCAAAAATTTCAAAAATCCTCAAAGTTTCATTTATCTTTATTGCACACTTATTCGTAGCATTTTGGAATATAATTCTTCAATCTGGTCTCCTTTCTACAAAGTTCATATAAATCGTATTGAAATGGTCCAAAGGAAATTTCTCAGAATTTTGAGTTACAGGTGTGGACTAAAACGTAAACTCAATTCTTATGAAGTTAGACTTTTATTTAATCTGATGTCCCTTGAAGTTACTTTGATTTCGCTTTCGCTTTCGATTGACGCAAATACTTTGATTTCACTAATCTTTTCAAAATTATTAACAGTTACATGGATTCTCCTTCTCTTCTTTCATCATTAAATTTCAATATAAAGCCTAGGTCACGTAATCCCCACTCCAAAATTTTTGTTTTGCAAGTTTATGTCAATAATACTTCGTATTTTAATCCTATTGTTCGCATGTGTCGCCAATATAATGATATCTCGTCTGATCACAGTAACCAAGTAGACATTTATTACAACAACTTGTATAAATTTAGAAAAGACATCTTGGCCATCCTCGCTGCTCAGGGGATGCCAGGTCATGCGTAGATGGCCTGGTATTCTCTTATTTGTTTATTTTATTTCTGTGTATGTGCTGCGGCACTAGGTTTGCAGCACAATGTAGTTAATTAATGTTAATTTGATCATGTTTGCTCTATTGTTAATTATAAAATTTGTTTTATTGAGATTTACTGCTATTATCATGCTGTGTACGCATATTAAGGGATATTTTCCAGTTCTGTACTTTTGCTTGAATGTATCCTCTCTCTTAATTGAATGTATCCTGTTCTGTGTACCTTTATAATAAAATAAAATAAAATAAATAAAATAAAATGACCCAGAGCGGGTCTATAAAACACCATCGAATTTCTTCTAAAGACATATATAGGTATACGTGCTTCACGATGTTTTCCTTCACACTGACTATAGCCAGTGGTGTGTACTGTACTGCACTGAACCAGCCTTTTTAATAGTCCACTGCAGGACGTAGGCCTACCCACGAAGGGTGATTGGGCCATATCCACCACGCTGGCCCAGTGCGGGTTGGTGGATTCACATACGCCATCGAATTCTTCTCCGGACGTATGCAGGTTGCCTCACGATGTTTTCCTTCACCGAGAAGCCAGTGGTGTGAAATTCCGTACATAAATTCCAAGGAACTCATTGGTACGGGACCGGGGATTTGAATCCACGACCACACGATTGTAAGGCGGGTGTCACTACCTCTTGACCACCATGGCAGTGGTGTGTAAATCCGTGTAAATTCTAAAGAACTCTATGGTACAGGACTGGATTTGAACCAATGCCTCATGCTTATAACAGCGTTCACCAGGCTGAAACGGCTTCTGTTATGTTTTATATAAGCATTAGAATTATACCGTAAGTCCTACGAGCAAATATCTATAGAGTCACAATCGTGCAAAAAAGTGTCCGAGCCAAAACCCTGCCAAAGCGACGAAGTCGGCAGGCTTTTTAGTTGGCTGTAAGGCGATTGCAAGACGACTACAACGCCGCGCGATGCCACAGTGCTCGGTTACTAATTAGGTGACGTAACGTCGAGATTCGAGAAAAGGGGTCATTGTGAATTATTAAATGTAAATATCTAAGTCGGTATCTATGACGGTACCCGGACATTTTTTTACTACTCTTAAGGGCTTTACACACAGCAGCTATAATGTATATTAATGTACATTACATTCAGGGATGTATAGTTTTAAAGTATCTTAATGTATCACACACACAACATGTAATGTAATGTATCTTTCCCTTCATTCAATTGGTAAACGTCCCGATGGTCGCACACTCCAGCTCCAGCGTGTTTTTTAGTTTTTTTAAAACTATATTTTTCTATATTACATTAGTATCACCTGTATGTTTGCTTTTTTTTAAACTTTCGGGACTTGAACACATTATTATTACATATATACGGACTAATCGCGGACTAAAATTACGAGATAAATAAATACCTCCTCATCATATGCCACTCGGTCGAAACGTCGGGATGAGGAGATATTTATTTATCTCGTAATTTTAGTGCGCGATTAGTCCCGTAGTATATAATAATAATGTATGTTTGCTTGCTTGTAACCAACCCCTTTGAGGTCGATTTTGACCTACTTTGAGCGATCAGATTTTCTTAAAACTTTGCACACCTATCAAAGACCGATGACAATGCAATTATATAAAAACAAAATTAATGAATTCAAAGTTTTTTAGTTTTATTTTTTTAAACTATATTTATTTTTAATGTTATAATATTATGGACCCGTCTAGTTTATTACTATTACATTTACTAGATAGATAGTTCATTAGAAGATAATTCAGATTGTGATTTTTACATGCGTATTGCCACATGTGCCAAAAACAAAAAGATGTGGATTGAAGAGCACATAAAATATAAGGAAATAACCATCACATTAAAAACCCACTTTCCATAAGCATGGATACTTACGCACGCTTGAGATACGAGAGAGATGATACAAGATGTATTGTGCTATAATATACATCTTTACTTATAGCCGCCGTGTGTGAAGCCCTTTACTTAGGGACTGTGGCACTGTAGATATTTGCTCGAAGCTTAAAGATGGAAACATACTATCGGACGCGGCTTACGGACGCAACTGACAGCCGCGATTGATAGGTATCCAGACTATGAAAGTACACTGAGCCGTGCACACTATCGGACATAAGTCGCGAATGTCACCTTCGAACGACCTTGAGCGTTCGGACGTCCGAGAGCGATCTGGCACACCGGATGATTTAAGACTGTGCAGATTGCTAAGTCGCGGCTGTCAGTCGCGTCCGTCAGCCGCGTCCGATAGTATGTTTCCGGCTTAAGTCACAGTACTTAAGCTCGAAACATACTATCGGACGCGGCTTACGGACTCGACTGACAGCCGCGACCTAGACTATGAAAGTACACTGAGCCGTTCACACTATCGGACATAAGTCGCGGACGTCACCTTCGGACGACCTTGAGCGTTCGGACGTCCGAGAGCGATCTGGCACACCGGATGTTTTAAGACTGTGCACATTGCTAAGTCGCGGCTGTCGGTCACGTCCGTCAGCCGCGTCCGATAGTATGTTTCCGGCTTAAATAGGTAACAATAAAAAACAATTTCCAGACATAGCAGTGTTTTGTTTTAATTGTTTTTAGTTAGAAACTCTTTTATAGTCTTCATGAAATGACAAAGTTTTGTACAATAGATGTGTTCCAACACGTAACTCACAGCTGGTTTTGTTTTAAAATTAATGAAAGCAGGGCAATAATGAAAAGGTGCTTTTGTTGACACCTTGATGAAACCTTAGAAGATTTCTAAAAGAGAAAGTTTGCAAAAGTTATACGACTATAGAGCACATAAATTTGAGTCTGATCTGGCAGCCTATGCAGCCGTAGAATCTTCGAATGGAGACTACGCACCCTGCGCAGCGTAAGACGTTTACCCAAAAAGTGGAATGACGACCTGGGATGCACTAAATATGTATAAGCCGATTCCAGCCAGTTATCTTTTCTATTTCTTCTATCAGACATAGGACGTCCTTATAGTTTAGTTTTTGCCTAAAACTAATAATTTCCAACTTATAAAGCCGTAAGCACACTAAATCATAAGTCATGGCGTGACATTGATGACGTCACGTGACACAGATAAGCGTGGCGTGTCATGACGTCACGTAACGCGCCGTGTTTAATCACGAACGATTTATGTTTGTAAACACGGCCGCGTTGGTTTATGCTCACTGGTTTTATTGAGCATTTGGGAGCTAACTTTACGTTTTATATACGATGTATGTAAGTGTACTGTTTGGTAATTACTTCTGTTAGAACTTTCTACGTGCAGTCAAGTTATACCTAATACATACTGACTCAAACATACTCTTGTAGGTGGATGACTAGACGTCCTACGTTGCGTATACGGGACATAGTCTCCACTCGAGAACTTCTCGACCCCGTCGCGGGTATTAATTATCCTTCAATCACCTTCAAAGAGACTGCATAGCTCCTTATTTATTTACTTAGTTGCATAGCGTCCCCGACGCGCGTATTATTTCTACAATTTTTAGAGTTTTTTTTGTTTTTTATTTAGCAACACTTGTCCGTTATGTCATTGGAGTTTAAAGTAGAGACGGGAGAGCATTTCTCAACCTTTATATAGAGGCAGAGCCATATAGGAAGGACCAACATAGGACAGTTTTATCTTTCTGGGACTTCCATAATGACATCGATCGGAGTCTTACCTGTGTTATACCGGTACCTTATAATTCCTCCGGGCAAGGGAGGGAGGGATTGAGTCACTATGCAGTCTCTTTTTCGGTGATTTCGGATAATTATCATCAATCTTCTCTTAACAGGTAAGCTCGATTGATTCTTAATTTTACGTGCTTTGCATTTTTAACTTGGGTTATGTCTAACTTATCTCTTCATTTCTGGTTTAATATCGCAGAGAGACTCGGAGCATAGCGCTCTTCATAGCTCGTTCAGCTTCTTTGATTGATTTTATCAATAAAATTGCCAACCGGTTGTCCCGTTAAGATTGCATAAAATGGATGGCGTATCTTCCTTGACATAACTTTCGCGGAGTGTGATAATGGCCTAAAAGTCTTTAATTTTTCTTTTTTTTGGACGTAGTTAGTAAAATTAGCTAAGTGTTCTACCAATTACTACAGCTTGTGACCTACTGGTAGTTAACTAGTCAACCATTACCACATGCGAACACCACCAAAACCTGACCCCCTAGCTGTTTTATCGCAGGAAAATGCGTTTATTACTCTTTTTATTTTTCCTAAACGCGTAAATGGACTATAATTAGGTCAATAATTTTATTGTTTTAATTTTATTGCACACATGCGATTTTTTAAATATTTTCGTGAATGGCGTCGCGTGAGGCGTGGCGGCACGCACACTGCTATTTTACGACATTTGCATTCTACTTGTTATTTTGAGTCCTGCGTCGTTTCGCCCCGCAAGCTGTTGGACCCGCGGGGCGAATAGACCAAGACTCTTTTTGAAGGTCCCCATTCGGCCCGCTCCTAACAATGCGGGGCGAATGGGGACCTTCAAAAAGAATCTTGGGCGATTCGCCCCGCGATTCACTTTTTTATCTGTACATTTAAGTAGAAAAGTAGTCAATGGAAAAAATAAACAATTGCATTATTTTGAGGGCGTCATTCTATGAGTCCTATGGGAGTGTATGAACAAAAATGCATTTGTTTGAATGATGCAATTGATGATTGAATGATCATCACATGAAACTGATGTGCCAAATTGGTTTCACGTGTTTTGTAAACATAAATATTTCATTTGAAGCAAACAAATGAACCATTCGATGGCTTTTTATCTACAATATGTATACTTTTTAATTTTATCTAGAATAAAAATATAATTGTCATGGGGCTCTTTAGAAGTTTATGGGATTACCAACCGTGTCCCACGGCTGCCATGATAGAAAAAGATTTTTATGGTAAATCTGTCAAACTATTTGTGTTAATTGTAGTCTTCCTAATTTTTGTGATATAATGTTGTGAGGTGATGACTGGTGGCAGCTATTACCTCCATATTATTGTCAACTCATGAAGTGGCTTTGCCCGTGTGGTGTTTTGATTTTTGTGTTATCCCATGGAAACGTTTTGTTTTTCTGGGACAAAAAGTACCCTATGTCACTTTCTGTCTTTCCATTTTTATGTCCATTCTCAAATCAAGTCAATTCGTTGCTCTGTTGCTGCGTGAAAGAGGAACAAATCAATAAACTTTTTGGATTTATATTATTATATAATGTATTTTGATAGTGAAATCGGAACATTTGATTAATAAATTCAAATGGAGACAAGGTACCGGAAAGCGCAGAACCATACGACTCCATTGGCAAACATGGCATCATGAATAAAGCATCTGAAATACCTCGAGTACAGGTTTAATTCGCAGACATTCTCAGCAGATCTCTTAATGCGAAGAATTTAAAATAAAAGGTAGCAGAGCGTTGTACCAACACATATAATCCAATTACGAGCATCACAGTAATCGCGCGAGTTGGAATTCCGGCGATTATAATAATGCCCACATTACACCTTCTGGACCGAACGCTGCAGAACCCAAGCTTCACCGCGGCTGTACACTCTCGCCGAGACACCCCGAGGCAACCGGAGAAGGAATATTTAATTATTTACATGGTGCTCTCGTATATGGTTTCGCGATCCCGCATCGCTCACATTGCACCTTCTGGACAGAACGTTGTGGACCGCAAGCTTCACCGCGGATGTACACTCTCGCCGAGAGACACCCCGGGATAGCTAGACGAGAAGTATTTGGGTACTTCTCCTCGACGCTAATGTCAGCGTCATTTGCGTGGCCAATATTATAGTATTATTTTAAACGATATTAACGTTTTTTTTTAATTTACAAACCTACTAAATCAATCGAGATATCAAGGGCTACCCGGTTTTTTATGAAAATAATTCTTATAACCAAAACATAAAAGGAGCCACAAAAGTGACAATAAAAAGTGAATACATGATGCTCTCGTATCTGGTCTCGTGATCCTACACCTCGCTTTGTGTAAGTCTTATGTACCTTGTATCTTGGGCATCTGACATGTGGTGGCTATACATTGGATTCAACTGTGCGTTCAAGATATACAAATGTAATAATGTATAATGGCCAAAATCGAACCCAACTACCACACCATAGTCGGACTGCTGGGCTCAATAACTTTTTGGTAGCCAAAAAATAATACACATAAAGTTTGTTCAAAAAGAGAAGCGTCGTAGGTGAGATCATCCGTGTGCCATTTTACTAAATTTCTTACGTTGACAACGCTGCTCTGTCATTATTAGTACAATCGGTTTTTATCAGTAGACTCGCGTCTACCAAGTAGTCCTCGGTCCAAGGTACCTCGGCAGCTGATTAAAATCTTATTGTTAGTTCACCGTAACGCCGCGACGGTTCTCTTTTTGCACAAACTCTATCAAGCAGAAAGTGACAATATTGCTAATAGTAGTAAGTGGTACTGTACTGTACTGTATCAGCCTTTTTAATAGTCCACTGCAGGACTTAGGCCTCACCCACGAAGGGTGATTGGGCCATATCCACCACGCTGGCCCAGTGCGGGTTGGTGGATTCGCATACGCCATCGAATTTCTTCTACGGACGTAAACAGGTTGTCTCACGATGTTTTCCTTCACCGAAAAGCCAGTGGTGTGAAATTCTGTACATAAATTCCAAAGAACTCATCGGTACGGGTCCGGGATTTGAACCCACGACCTCACGATTGCAAGGCGGGTGTCACTACATCTAGGCCACCACGGCTTATTGTTAAGTGGTAATAGAGAAGAAAAATAGCGTGCTGATGTAGTGGCCGTTGTTGATTAAGGCGATACTGCTCATTATGACATGATGCAAGTTGTATTTCGCTTGTCGTCCATACTTTAGAAGGGATAAATACGAGTATACTGTTAACTAATCTGTCTACTCTCTTATTGTTCTCAGACATTAGGTACACAACCAAACTTTTTGTATGCTGTCTGTTAGCCCCAGTAAGACTTTCTGTGAAACAAATGCCAAGCCGATGCTATCTGTATACCATGGACTTGATATTTTTTTAGTATACATAGAGATTAAATTAATACCGCTCCTAAGGAGTCGACGTCGCGCTTACCCAATATTGAATAAACTCAAAAAGTATTAGGTTTAGTTACTGTTTGTAAATTTATATCGCCGTGAGATATTTCTGAGCATATTCAGCTCTCTAGGGACGATATTAAAAATAATACACCGCCTGTCGAGCGTCGATTACCCAATTTCCAGTAAAAAGGGATTTTTCCCTCGCTTCGGGAACTCCATAATTCAACGGAATAAGGTCAGGACAGAATGTGCAAGCTGAGCAATAAAACCTAAGATAAGTGAGTTACGTTCATAAAAATATATGTGCTGTTGAAGTAGCGGCTTTTTGAAGTTTTTTTTTCTCTAATTTGTGATAGGAATGTTTTGTATAATTTTCTTGTATTAGTATTACAAACAATACATTGATACATTTGCTGTACGAACTACAGCGAACTAGTTACTCAGGACCATAGCATAAGAACTAAAGTAATAGAAACCGTAACTAATATAGCAAGAGGGGCAAAGTGAAGTATATACATCACTTTGCCCCTCTTGCTCAAACCTTCCATATTTTTCATCTCAAACCTTTCACCTTTTCATATTTAGCAAAGTGATGTATATACATCATATTTAAAATTGGGCAAAGTGATGTATATACATCCATTTTAAATATGAAAAGGTGTTAGAAAAAGATGCACATACACACGAACTGACGTTTCGAAAGGTTTCACAAACTAGCATTGAGCTAACTCGGCTGTCCAAATTCAAAAAGGTAAAAAATAGGAAGGTAAAGTAAATAATCAGAGTTTTAAACCTTCTGCTGAAACTAGAGGGTTCGAATTTCTGATTATAAAAAGACAAAGTGGAACCAAAATCTTTAGTCATTTTGACATTTCAACTAGTGATTTTGACGTATGCCGACAGACATTGCGTTTTTTTTGTTCCACTCACTCTAGCGTACCTATGCTGTATAGCCATATATGAATAAGACTGTAACGTAGATTTTAATTAAGTATAATTTAGCAATACTTCTATTACTTACGAGTATCATTCTTTTGAGCTCAGGACAATTAAAAGGCAATATACCTAAGTTCCGTTCATTAGGTAGTGATGTAAAATCTACGACAAAGCCACTATCTCATAAGGTACTGACAAAGATCTAAAAAATAAAATATAACTTAAATATATTTATTTTCTTTACAAATCACCACTTACTTTCTTTTTAGAAAAATAAAGAAATGTCTCATGTAAATTTCAATAATATAGCATTATGTTACATTGAGATCTTGCATTGCATTCCTTCGTGGAGTAGCTGGTGGTGAAGCATTGGGACAAGTTCTTATGAATATACATGAATGAAATGAATGAAACTTGCTCCCTTCGTCTTACGATTTTTCGATCAAGTTTCGTCATGTCCTGATGCGAGCTAACATTTTTTAACCATTCCAAAAGAGCACAACTCCGCTAATAAAGTTTTCACTTAAAAAAAAACTCTCAAATTGGATGATATTTTGAGGTAGATAACAGCTAATTAGGCCTAATTTTAAAGGCGCCATCGTAATTATAATAGCAATTTAGAGTTGCTCTGTTTCTTTTTCACTTTATGCATTTGATAGAGAGAACACTATTTTACGTTGCTGTTGAATTTACGATGATTTCATTTTCCATACTTTGACAAGGTTTATCTTTGCCATTTGACTCCTTTAAAATTGGGCCCATTGTTTTTGTATGGCCAAGTTGGCGCCTCACAATTGCCTTAATACTAATAACAAAACTATGTCCTCAATATCCCCAAAGTGTGGCGACCCTCCCGCCTAATGACTGTAACAGAGTGAGCGAGAAGTGCCCGCCGACTTTATTACGCCTTTTTAGTCGAAATGATCATAATTTCGCTCCAAAGTGGTTTTTACAGTGAACACGCTAACCAAGATTTGAATAAAAATATAGGCAACAGAAAACTGCAACAAATTAGCAGCCCAATTTCTAAGGTTTAATGATAAAAAAGTATTAATTCAGATAATAATATGTATAATCTATTCATAAGAACTTTTCTCATGCTTCGCCTAAGCTAGTCCACGAGGGGATGCAATGCAAGATCTCAATGTAACGTCAAAAAGAAATGATACTTTATTAAAATAAATGAGATTTAACTATTATTTTTTTCGAAAAAAAAAACGTAAGTTGTGACCTATCTGTTTCTTAAGAAAATTAATAGTTTAGGTTATTTTTTTTGTTTTTTTCATATCCTTGTCGGCATTTTACGAGATAGTGGCTTTGTCGTCATTTAATGATAAAAATATATTTTAAAATTATTAAGAAATTTGTAATGGTTAAGCTTAAGAAATCGGTTCTGGTAATAAGGCCGCCATTTTACAATCATGATTGTTATATCATTAATCTAGATTACCAGCTGACCCGGCGAACAACGTTTCATGCAATATCTTAATAAATTATAGCCTATGTGTAATTCTGATGTACATACATACATTTCAAAGTTTCATCTAAATCCATTCTGTAGTTCTTGCGTGAAAGAGTAACAAACATCGATACATTCATAAACTTTCGCGTTTATAATATTAGTAGGATATATTAGCTTTAGATCAACAGTGGTTTTGAATAAAGAGTATATTTATCAATCTACAATGTGTTTACGATAGGCCAAGTAAAACTGAAACCACTTATCTGAATTAAGGAATAAGTATCTTCTAGGTCTACATACTTCATCCTCGTTCAAAACATCGGCACTTGCGAAAAAAATAAGTATCAGGTAAATTATTATAAAAAGCAACTTTAATAGGTAACCGATCTTATGGAAGACTCATAGATATGGCCTAGGTATATCCCGGAACGGAAGTCCTAAATAGTCGTGGCTGAGAAGATGATGACTGATGATGGTGAAGATGATGATGAGACTAGGCATGATGACTAAAAAAATATATTAATCCTTTAGATTTTTGAAAAATATTAGACACGTAGTTTTTCTTTTGTAAATTAAACAAAAAAATATGAAGATATAGCTCGTTTAAGTTCTGCGTGACGTCACGAGTGTTAATACAAATTTATAGACTTTTCTGAAAGACGTGACGTCACGATCCCCACTCCCATACTTTGACAAGGTATATCTTTGCCATTTGTTGTTTTATTGCCAAAAGGGAAAATACGTCTCCAATATTTTTTGATAAATCTAACTCACTGACTATTTATAATATTTTTTTACTCAGTCCTCATGTCTATTATGGCTATGTCGTGCCTCTAATCTATTGGGCAATGTCAAAGGCCTTCCAGCGGCTTAACAACACTGTAGCTAGGGCTAAAGCCACCGGTTTACACGACTTTACTCGTAATTAAGGCCAGTCCACACATCACAGTGTCAGGATCACGAATTTAATACCCAACATTGTTTTGTCCAGAACTGTGTTACGTTACAAATGTTCTACTAGGCTTTATGTGAATGCTTTGATTATACATCTGTCTAGATGGACAAACATAAAAACATTAATCACAAAGAAAACGGCGCAGATCTTTGACAATGAGTGCGTACTTAATATGGCAAATCTGTCTAAATTTGTATGGATAGGCACCATAAATGGACCATATTTTTGGGCCGTTTTACTCAGCTGATTCGGTATCTAGACAAATACATAATCAAAGTGTGAATACAACACAGAGATACAATAAGTGATCAATTAGTGGATAGCTATCTTTTTCTATAGGTACCTATCTCTATATTTTTACACTTTAAAATATTTTTTTTTTATAAAAGCTTCACAATGATTCTTCCTTAATGCATGTATTTAACAAGAAATATAAATCTTGAACCGCGAATTGCTTCCTTTTTGATGTTGTTTTTTTATTGCTTTGTTACACTTCACAGACGCCTAACACTTTGCTCTTTGTTAAAAGCATTGCCAATTTTTGGATTGTAATATAGAAGTACCTATGTACTTCTTAAAACTAAAAGCTTTACAAATGTCTTCTTCTTAACCAAATCGATGTTGGTTTAAAAATTCGGATTTTTTATTGCGCAAAATGATGGTAAAACAGGATAAAATATGAATGATATAAGGCAGTGGCATATGCCTAGCTGCCGGCCGAACTAAGCTACGTATCTATGTTAATGATCACGAAACCTCATAATTTTGCAAATTATAATTATTTTTATTATGCTCGTTTTAGCCACAGGACGTCTACTGCTGAACATAGGCCTCCCCTAAAGCTCTTTAATAAAACAACTTCCAAGCGACTCGCATCCAGTGCTATCCTGTGGTCCTGATGATGCCATCCATTTTTAATATGGTAGCATGGTAGACTATAAAGTAAAAGCTTTATATCCATCTAGATCCTAGACCAATTTTACTACTCCACAAAACTGACAGCTAGCGTAAAAGCTTTTAAAACGAAATTATCATCATTTCCACTCGGCTTAGCCAAAAACACGTCAACTGGAATTTTAAAAGCACTTCGCTTTGGAATCGCACAGAAATATTTATCTAGCTTTGAGTGCAATATCCAAATATCGCGTATGCGCCTTTTGTAATATTCATTTGGATGTGAAACCGCTACGACAGCCGACACGCCGCGACACGTTGCGACACGCTGTCGCCCGCCGCGCGCGTGACAGTTTCAAATGCATCGCGATCTGGCGTGACACGGACGTGAGTTGGCACGTGTCACGCGCGTGGGGATGAGCCCTGACCTACTCTGCAGCGAGATGCTACCTTTATTCTAATTTGTAGCGATATGCTGGTGAAAGTATATACTTTTGACTGGCTACACGTCCCAACTTCACTCGGGTATACTTATTTGACGAGTTAATATTTAGATTTTGGTAAAACACTGAACAATTATTTCAACACACTGTCGCCGTCCATGTGCAACATAATTTCAAAATTTTCTTTCATTTCATTTTTTCTATAGGATTCATTTCGGAGAGTCTGCATCTGAGCTACACGACCTTATCCTACCATCCCCTTTTAAGTACAGTAGGTACAAGTAGACAGACGCCTCACTACCACCCGGACACAATCCGAACCCAATAACAATCAACATTTTCCTTCGATACGTACGAAGCGGTTTGACTCAACATTTCTGATTCGTACCGCCAGGGAATAGAACAGTCTTCCTGCTTTCCCGTTTCCTAAGAGATAATCTAGGGCTTTTCAAGGTCAGAGTGATTAGGTATCTTCTAAGTCTACGTGTTTCATCTTCGACAACAACGTCGCTTAGCATCAGGCAAGTTGATGATCAAGCGCCGACTTATTCGCGTTAAAAAAAATTTAGTGTATCGCGATCTGCCATGACACGCGTGTGAGTTGGCACGTGTCACGCACGTTTGGATGAGCCCTGACCTACTCTGCAGCGAACTGCTATCTTCATTCTAGTTCGTAGCAATATGCTGGTGAAAGAATATATTTTTCAATAGCTACACGTTCCAGCTTCTTCCGGATAACAACTTTATATTTATGTTTATTAAAATACGAAATTTTTCAAAAAACTTGATCCGAATGTGTGCGTCAAAGTTTTAAACGTGAAACGGACTGAGTTGACACTTGACACGCGCGTTGAGATGATCCCTGTACTACCCTCCCCTACACTGTAGCGAATTACCACCTTAATTCTAGTTCGTAGCGACATGACGATGAAAAAACCGGGCAAGTGCGAGTAAGGCTCGCACATCGAGGGTTCCTTACAAATCCAGAAAATTTCACTAAATTGGGAAGTAAGTTGTTCAGTACTATAAACATCGACAAAAAAGTTTTTTTTTTTTCACTTTTCTCGTCATACATCGAAAATTAAACATTGTTAAAATATTTAAAAACCTGTTTTATCCTGTGCTAATGTAGTCTTTTATATGATAACCTTACATGATACGATCTACTCGCTTTGAATTTTGAACCCATATTTTGTGAATTTTGAGGCCCTATTTTCTTGTGACTCAAATAAAAATGTACAGTTTTCAAATTTATTTCTATATGTTTACTCTAAGACAATATTTCTCGCCAATTTTCATAGTTCTATATCAACGGGAAGTACCCTGTAGGTTTTGATTGTTGTAAGTGTAGAAATATACGTTTTTTTACGACATAAACGACTTTAAATTTTTTATACGATAACTGAGAAGTTTTTCTTTTACACAACTGCAAGAGACCATAGATATACGTATACAGTTTAAATTTCAACTCGATATCTTTACGCGTTCCCGAGATAAAGGGTATTGACATACACGCAGACGGACAGATGGACAGACGGACAACGAAGTGATCTATAAGGGTTCCGTTTTTTCCGTTTGAGGTAAGGAACCCTAAAAATAGAATAATTTTCTCTATCTACACGTGTCCGCTTCCCTCAAGTATATTTGACCGCTTAATATTTAGGTTTAGGTAGAACACTTCAAAAATTCAACACGCTGTAGCTAGCCGTGCGCGTGGCAGTATCAAATACGTCGCAATGATATGACATGGCCTGACATGGCCTGACATGGCATGACATAAAGTAGATGGCGATTTCAAACTAAGAATGTAATTTCGACAGTATTAAAAAGTATATAGCCCAGACGGGTAAGTCAAAATATGGGACTGAAATTCCAAAATTCCCGGCAGCAATTTTATTGCTGCAACCTTTAAGGAGGGTCACAGGTAGTTTAAAAATCCAAAATGGCGACCAAATTCCGCTGGTGCGTTAGGCGCCATCTTGAATTTAAGTGGGAAAGGTTTTTGCTTAATATGTCGGTCATTTTCAACTTTTCAACAAAAATGATTAGGACTAAAGTTGTTGTAAATGTGAATTTCTACAATTTACTTTTTTTTTTTTACTGTTAATTTCTTCTTCTATTCATTAATATTACTTAAATATAATCAAGTGGATTTGCAAGTTCAGTATTTGTAAATATATTATAATAGACCATAGGATTATGGGTAGGTATAGAGACTATGAAGCGAACAAAAGATATCACTACTAGTGAACTATCAACAAGATCCTAACAAGAAGAAAAAAATAATAACTTTTTTTACAATTTATTGCATTTTATATTTTTAATACTTAGGTTCACACTGAGGGTACACATAAAACATTTACGATCGTTTATTGGGAAGGGTCATCTATTGATCATCCGATAAGTGAGTTAGTTCTTCTTGCAGTTGATAAATTTGCTGTTTAAGCCTTTCAACTTCCGACGTTTGTGATTTGTTCTTGCGCTGCTTTTGAGCCTTCTGCTTTCGGGCCCGCAGCAGCTTTCGAGCTCGCAGACGGGCCAGCTCCTGCTGGACCAACTCTTCTTCGGCTAACTCTTCCTCGGTCAATTCTTCTGGGGCTTCCTCATCTACGGGAAACTCTTCTGAGGTCAACTGCTCTTGGTTCATTTGACTCTGTTTCTTAGCTCCCGTTTTCTTATCCTTTCCAGTGGCAGAGCTCAATCCGAAAACTTCCTTGGCTTCTTCACCGTATACAATGTCTACATTAGGTTTTAGGACGAACTTGTTGTCCACAGGCATATATGGAACTAATTTTGTTTTGTAGATGCCTTTGCTGTCTCGGCCTATAGCCCCAGTGAATCCGGGTCTCAAAGTGCCACCCATATCACCCTTTAAGGAAGCATCTATCCCTCCGATCTTATCATCGATACCTCCGTATACTTTCCCAATCACTTCAGGTTGAAAGTCCACACTAGCAATTCCTTCAGCACCTCCGTCGACTGAAAATCCATCAATTGTAGCCTCTCCTTTTCCTCCCAGCGTAGCATTAAAGTGGTTCCTAAATCCCACTTCTCCGCCAAATGAAATTTTCTTTGGAGCACCTGGGCATACAAAATTTAGATATTAGTTACGTAGGGAGTTTTGCTGTATAAATAACAAGTTTAGATGGAAAAAGTACCCCGTGTGCATGTCCAAAGTCAAAGATCTTTACACCACCCAGCACACGGAAGGGAGATGCGCGAAACAGGCCAAATGTATTAGATTCTAAATACGCTGCTTAAATGCCATATTTGCCCAGAAAAATGAACACAATCGTGAGAGAAACTCAAACTGCCAAAAATGCCTACAAATCGCCGATGAAGTACGTGCGAGCGAACACATAATTTTTACCGACATCCAAAAAGGAGGAGGTACTATGTTCGTCAGTAGGTATGTTTTCTTTTTTGTGTATGTTCGTCGGAATTTACGCCAATTGTGAACCTATTTAATTTTTTTTCAGTTCGAAAGAGTATACCTACTTCCGAGGTGGTCCCATTTAAATTTTATCAAAATCGGTTGAGCAGTTTTTTAACAAAAATGTTCATAGATATCACATATGCGCTGTACTGTACAGGACTGTACTGTATCAGCCTTTTAATAGTCCTTTGCAGGACGTAGGCCTAGCCACGAAGGGTGATTGGGCCATATCCACCAAATTGGCCCAGTGCGGGTTGGTGGAAAAATAAAATAATAAATCATAATTCTTCAAGTCGGAGAAAAAAATCATCGTCATCTTGCCCTTATCCCACTAGGTGGGGTCGGCACAGCACGTTTTCTTTCGCCACTTCACTCTGTCAGGTTCGTTCTCATAATATTATATTCTCACAATATCTCATACGTCATCACATCATCAACTCTTTTCTCTCGCATTTCATCTTTCACACAATTCATCCACACTTTTTTTGTCGTCCCCTCCCATTCCTGCCGCTTACAATAAAGTTTAGGGTTATTTACGTGACATGACGTTATTTTGCAAAAAATAATTATCATAAGTAATTTATTGTATTATTTTTTTGTATTTATATGTTTAAAATTGTAACTTACAATCAGACAACGCCAGCACCATTAAAAACGGCAACAAAATCGTACCCGTGTTCTGAAATAAGTTTCATGACCTAATTATTATGAAAATACAATTGATGATGATGAAAGAAGAAGTGAAATTACTTAACACCAAAAATAATTCAAAGGCATAAGTTTTGGTTACTTAATGTAGCCAAACGAAAACGACCACTACGAGATTATTTGTTTTTTCACATGAAGAAAGATCTGTACCACGGAAAAAAATGAACTAGGTATAGGCCCAACAAAACTTCTTGGTGGCTGTGATGCTGGCTACAACCGCCAAGAAGTTTGGTTCGGCCTATATCATAATAACTTAATTACCAAAACTTTACTGGAAACATTACCCTTCAATAAAAAATATTCATTGCATATTAGTACTCGGCTGTTGAATAATGAAGGACATTAAAAAAAATAGGTCTAATTAATCCATCCATCCATCAGCCAAAGGACGTCCACTGCTGGACATAGGCCTCCCCTATGGATCTCCAAAAATACCGGTTGATAGCGGCTTGCATCCAGCGCGATCCTGCGGTCTTAATGAGGTCATCTGTCTACCTTGTGGGTGGACGTCCTACGCTGCGCTTGCCTCCACTCGAGAACTTTTCGACTCCACCGGTCATCAGTCCTCCGCGCTATGTGCCCTGCCCATTGCCACTTCAACTTGCTAATCCGCTGGGCTATGTCGGTAACCTTGGTTCTTCTACGGATCTCCTCATTCCTGATTCGATCCCGCAGAGAGACTCCGAGTATAGCCCTCTCCATAGCTCGTTGGGCTACTTGGAGCTTACTAATAAGGCCCATAGCGAGAGACCACGTTTCTGTGCCATAAGTCATCACTGGCAACACACACTGGTCGAAAACTTTCGACTTGAGGCACTGAGGTATGTCGGTCTAATTTATAACTTATTCAAATTATCTCATAAAATGTTATTCAGAAAGTATATACTAAGCCGAAAAGGGGTGATTCAGACCATAGTTTAGAACAACGTATACTACGGACTAGCCCGGAATTCGTGAAAACTTATCGGCTATTCATTATCAATTATTTATTGATTCAGAAATGAAACAAATGTTTAAACTATCTATTATAAGAAGGGTGTTAAGAGGTTAATAAATTAAAAATAAAAAAACTATATTTTACTTACCATTGCCATATTTCTGCTGTGTAATTGAGCACAGGAATTTTGTATGATGAACCTACGCAAAAACCTGTGTAACTATTTCATTTGAAGCGCAACACCAGTTTATATACTACCATTAATAAGGTAACTATATCTTAATATAATATAAATAACAACTGTGTCATCATATGCGTCAAATTGATTATGGAGAAATAAATATATTAACAATGGTACGGAAACATGTAAATACATACACACCTATCTAATTCATTTAAAACAATGAAAAAGGCAAAAATCACAAACAGGATAATGAAAATAAATAGCACATCATCGTGCATTTTAATTTATTTATTTGACTTAGTTTTGCAAGTTATTATTTTTTTAAATATAGGTTGGGGAAAAAGTTTCTTCGCATTTTTTAAGAAAATTTAAAACATTTTTTGACCGACGAACCACCGGAAAAGGTATACAATTCGACGCGTATATTTTTTTTTTGTGTATAACCACGCTTATCTTTTTTCGTAGTAGTTCGATTTGAATAATTTTTTTTTTATTGGAAAGAATATACTTCGAAATTGGTCCCATTTAAATTTTATCGCAATCGGCTGAGCCATTTTTGATAAATCAACAATAATGTTAAAAATGCTACATCGATCCGAGCGAAATATTCGAATTCTGTACACGGGTGTAGTCGGTCATGCTAATTTTTGCAAAAAATAATCTTGTTAATATAGTTTATTTACATTTAACTAAAGTACGTAGGTACCATTTTGTTTGATAACTTTTTGCCATCTTGTAAGTAGGGACATGATCCCATTGCTATAGAAATTTTGGGACTTCTGATCAAAATACCGCGACAAATGGTTTTGGTAGTCCTCTAGTGATGTTAACCTGACACTACCTAAAGAATTCTGAAGAGACCGAAACAGGTGAAAATCTGAAGGTGCAAGGCAGGACTATACGGCGGATGCATTAACACGGCCCAGCCAAACTATCTTAATTTTTGCTGAGTGGCTAAAGATGTGTGAGGTCTAGCGTTATCATGATGAAAAAGCACACCCCTTCTGTTGATTAATTCCGCCCGCTTTCTCTCAACTTCTTGCTTTAATCTCATCAGCTGTCACCTGGTGGTAACAGCTCATAATGAATAATGCCCTTCCAATCCCACCACACACACAGCATCACCTTGTTGCGAGTTAACCAGGGTTTCGCCACAGTCTGTGAAGCCTGACCGGCCTTTGACCATGACCTTTTTCGCACGTTCTTGTCATACGTGATTCACTTTTCATCACCAGTTATCAGTTTCTTCAAAAATAGTTCGGTTTCATTACGCCGTAATAAAGAATAACAAATGAGTACACGGTTCATTAGGTTTCTTTCAGTGAGCTCGTGAGGTACCCAAATATCGAGCTTTTTTGTGTACCTACCCAGTTTTTTTCAAATGCGCCAAAACTGTTTTTTGGTCAATTCCGAGTTCTTCAGCTACGTCGTAACTACTGATATGCCGAGTTTGCTCCCCTTTTTCAAAAATAGCATCAATATTATCCGTAACAGGGCGACCAGAGCGATGTGCGTCTTTGACATCAAAATATCCGGATTGAAAACGCTTAAACCAAATTTGTGCTACTCTCACAGACACTGTACTAGGTCCATAAACCGGTCTTATTGGAGATCCATAGGGGAGGCCTATATCCAGCAGTGGACTGCTTATAGCTGATGGATGAATAAACTCAATCATTTATTACAACTAACATAATACTAACTTTTGTCCCCAGCTTTGCCCGCCTGATACTTTAATTTTTGTGCTATGTCATAGGAATATTTTATTTTTGTAGTACAAAAATTATTATGGAAATATCCGTTCTTTAAACTGTATAATGTATATTATTATATATTATTCATTATTTTACTTTATTCTATTCTCATACTTTATAATCATATATTATTCATTCTGAAAATTAATTCGATCCCTCCCTCTGGTGTCTCGTTAAAGATTAATAAATAAACCAAAACGAGTGAACACTTTTTCGAATTCAGAGTATTATTAACTACCTAAAGATTTTTCAAGACACAGCGAAAGCTCGAAATCCCAATTTTTTCTAACAGCAGCCTGTTTTATTCTAAAACCGATAGGTAAATAACTTCCAGAATTAAATATCGGATTAAAAGCTAATTCACCAAATACGTTTTCATTGTAAAGTTAAAATCCTTTAATTTATTCGTGGCCCCACACCTGCTGACACGCGAGTCTTGCGCCCGTCAGCGTGTCAAAAACTTTATCTGCGAACGGTACACGAAGTATCGTACCGTATGAGCTAACTTTTATTCTAACTCTACATAATTGAGATACAAAGAGGTGAGTAAAATATAGGTATGGATAAAATATTAGTATTAACATATTTTAAGAAAAGTATCAATAGACTACCCTTATCATCATCATTTCAGCCTTAAGATTTCCACTTCTTGTTAGAAGTCACCTTTATAAGTCCCCAACTTTCACTACCTACTTTAAATAAAACAAACTTTAAAAATAATTTAACGGATTAAATATTTACGAAAGATATTTTTGTTATGTTAAGCTCATAAAATCCTGTAATTAATGTAATAGAAATATTTCCTGTAATGGAAATCATGTAATTTATTCGTCACGTGGTCAGCAGGTGTGGCCTGCTGACACGCGAGATTTCCGCCCGTCAGCGTGTTAAAAACTTTCTCTGCGAACGGTACACGAAGTATCGTACCGTTTGAACTAACTTTTATCCTAACTGTACCTGTACTGTACTGTACCAGCCTTTTTAATAGTCCACTGCAGGATGTAGGCCTACCCACGAAGGGACACGAAGTATCGTACCGTTTGAACTAACTTTTATCCTAACTGTACCTGTACTGTACTGTACCAGCCATTTTAATAGTCCACTGCAGGATGTAGGCCTACCCACGAAGGGTGTTTGGGCCATATCCACCACGCTGGCCCAGTGCGGGTTGGTGGATTCACATACACCATCGAATTTCTTCTACGGACGTATGCAGGTTACTTCACGATGTTTTCCTTCACCGAAAAGCCAGTGGTGTGAAATTCCGTACATAAATTCCAAAGAACTCATTGGTACGGGACCGGGGATTTGAACCCACGACCTCACGAATGTAAGGCGGGTGTCACTACCTCTAGACCACCACGGCTTCAACTGTACCTACTAGATGTAATTTTATTTAAATAAATTTATCAACTACATGTTTATTAATAGAATATTACCTTTGGATACCTACTGCTAGATGTAGACGATTTTCCTATTGATTTCCCAATACATTGTTATTATGGTATTGTTATCCGTGTTAACTATAGTGTAACTGGAGTAGGTATGTTACTTACTACTGTTCTAAAAAGGATCTAGTTTTTAGCATATAGGTAAAGTGTCTTTATTTATCACCCTTCGTGGGTAGGCCTACGTCCTGCAGTGGACTATTAAAAAGGCTGGTACAGTACAGTACAGTCTTTATTTACTACAACACAATATAACAAATCTCTAGCTACTACCACATAAAAAACAATTAGGTAACCTAAAATCCAATGAAAGACTAAAGATAAAATTAGATTTTTTATAGATAGTAAGTAATATACTTAAGTGGGATTGGGCGGGACATGTGTCGTGGATGCACCTCGATCGATGGGCCAGGATCGTCACGGAGTGGGTGTCTGACGGACGAAGCAGCCAGGGAAGGCCCAAGAAGCGCTGGCGTGACGATCTTGACTCATTCGAGAAGGATTGGCAAGAAAATGCTATGGATCGAGACTCATGGAAGGAAATGGGGGAGACGTTTGCCCGGGAGTGGGACATCATAGGTTAAAAAACAAGTAAGTAATAAATGAAATTATTTTTATCGTGCTTCGCACACTAGGTGTATAGAAAGTTTCTTTTTGTGATAAACATTTCGAAATTTGACGCGTTCGCAGGATTTGAACCTGCATCTCTCTGGGATTCCAGCTCAGATGCTTTGTCCAATTAAGCTAAAACGCTGTCTGTCATTTTTCGTTAATGGTAAGAAGTTCTAATAATTTAACTGACTGGTTTAAAGCAGTTCTCACTGATGGCGCTTCCAACAATGTAGTAGTTGGTAAAAATGATAAACACTTTCACTAATTCGACGTCTTCGCAGACAGCGTTTTAGCTTAATTGGACAAAGCATCTGGACCGGAATCCCAGAGAGATGCAGGTTCAAATTCTGCGAACGCGACAATTTTCGGAATGTTTATCACAAAAAGAAAGTAAGTAATATTCATTAAAAGCTAATATACGTCAAAAATTTTTGCTGTAATGCTGAAATACTTTAATGTATTCGTGGCCCTACACCTGCTGACACGCGAGTCTTCCGCCCGTCAGTGTGTCAAGAACTTTCTCTGCGAACGGTACACGAAGTATCATACCGTTTGAACCAACTTATTCTAACTCTACATATTTCTGATACAAAGAGAGGAATATGATAATACTGTTTTACAAAACAAATACACTTCAAGTAGGTCGTATAATCACTGTTATCTTTTCAACTCGAAGAAAACCCAAAGATTTCCAAATATCCTTACTAATATTATAAAAAAATCAAACGTGTGCATACAGAGCCGGAAACATACTATCGGACGCGGCTGACGGACGCGACTGACAGCCGCGACTGATAGGTATCTAGACTATGAAAGTACACTGAGCCGTGTTTCCACCTTTAATCATGATTGTGATGAATTAGATAGAGATAGATATTATTATGTGCGTGTTTTATTATACTACAATCATTTTAAAAGAATTTCTAAACAACGGAATTCATATAGTGGCCAATTAAATGCACATTATTTAGGATAACTCTAAAAATAATGATCTGAAAAGGATCTAAGTCAAATTTGAATAGGACTACACGAAAAATATCAGTTATCAAGAAAAAAATCGGTTTACTTACAAAAAGGTGAGACGATAATACACATAAAATATGTTCAAATTGAGAACCTCCTCTTTTTTGCAGTCAATTAAACATATCTCAAGTCACTTTTTACACGACACCTTTGAGAACCTTTTGAAAGCAAGTTAGCATTTCTGATACAATGAGAAAAATGTAGGTACAAAAATACGCAGCTTCGTTCGTTGCTACGCGCTGAGGCACTTTATTTGGAATTCGTAGTGGTTGCTACGCTTCGTAGTCAAGCTACGGGATATTCGTAGAACCTGGTAGAGGCAAAAATTCAAATGAAGAACGTATTTTATGTTCTACTGCTCAAGTCGGCTATGGTTTTTGGTTCTAAAATACTACATTATATGATACGACTATGGTTACTGTAAGATAATAGTTTTGGAAAAGTACACACACATATCATTATGTGTGTATTCTGTGTATGCTTTTTCCTTTTCTTAAGTGTACAATGTTTTATGGTTGTTGTGTATGCAACAAATCGTAATTATTTTTTAACAAATCAGTAATAACCGATGTCATAATATCAATCTCAGGCCTAAAACAGCTAACGAAAGTAGTAGCGGTTTTGCTGTTCGAATTCTATTATAGTTCGAATCTGCATCTATCTATCAATGGACATGTTCTTTTTTGTATGGGGCTTTGGCTCAATGATTGACGGTGAACCATAATAGGGAGAAAAAACAACTTAATTCGATGTGGCACAGTGTTTCCTAATCAAACAGTTAATTAAAAAGCACACATTTTTGATGTTTTGTATTATTGACATATTGACCGCCATTAGACACACGCACCATGTTGTGGATTCATGGACGTAAGAAAGAAGTCAATCAGCTACAAGATTGTTTTTGAACAAATAAAATAAAATGAGTCGATTCTCTAACATCTACAAAGCAGTACTAATTATGCGAAGACTACAGCCAATCTTTACCCGTACCATCGCAGCGTCCGTAGGGAATTTCCAAGAGGTCGCATCGGGTTTCGCGACAGGAATTACATCCATGTGTAGGTACTTGTTATTGTTAATGTCAAAATGATGTCACAAATAAGTCAACAGCAGTACCAGTTTCTATTTTCTTAGTTCCCCAAAAATCGGAGCAAAATTCTTCAATAAGAAATAATATGTATAATATTATTGTCAATAAACTGTCAAATGTGAAAATATAAACTCTCTGTTTATAGCTAAACAGAGAGTTTATATTTTCACATTTGACATGTTTACGGTTCATGAGATACAGACTGGTGAAAGACAGAAAGACATACAGACGGATAACGGCGTCACGTGTCACGCTGAGGCGGCCATCACCGTGACGCGTCGCTGTAGACTTAGTGGTGTGACATGATTTCGGAGCTGACCATTGATTTATTCAGCTTTTTATTTCTCACAGGGCATCCAAAAGTAAAAAATAAAATATGTTATTTAAAATTGTAGACTATAAGATTATGAATTTTCCTAATTTCCAACATATTACTTATCTTATTTTATATCACTTATTTATTTATTTATTTTATTTATTTTGCAACTCACACATTAACATTTTTACATACATTTCAACATTCACACATTTTTACATACACATGTAAAAACACTAAAAAACATTTCGGTTTGTCTAGGTGCCTTATTAAATTCACCACTCGGTACTCCTTAATTACATTAGTAATAAAATATTAAACCGAGTCAACTAAAAAACAAAACAACAAGTACGCTTAAATACAATAAAAACCCTACCTTAGAATCAGTAGGTACTTACTGAGTGCATTACAATATAGTTAATTTAATATTCTAAGCCTTATTTTTTCAAAATTTATCACGCGTGTTAATGTGCTTAAAAATAAACGGTTACCGCGTCTTTGCATCAAGTTGGCTCGTTTGTGCACTGTCACAGCAGTTATGACACGGCGTCACGTGTCACGGCGGTCATAGGTCCGTCACCGTGACGCGGCTTGTAGTGACACGTCACTGTAGGTGGAGTGGCGTGACATGATTCCAGCACTGACATTCGAACCTTTGGTGCATCTAAGTACCTACTTTTACATTTTTAACTTTTTATCAAGATTAAGGACGCGTTTGACCACCAACTCGCTTGATGGAAAGTGACGTTGTAGTCAAAGATGAAGCGCCCACTAAGAAGATATCTGTTCATTCTGTGTTTGAAAAGCTTTAGAATATATATTTCAGGAAACAGGAAAGCCGAGGCAGACTGTCCCATTCCCTGGCTGCACGAATCAGATATGTATTGAAAGGCATTCAAAAGTAAACAATTGAGCTTAATTAAATAGCCCTCTGACAAAAGATTTTATTGATAATACCATTAACTAAAAATACCGTAGCAAAAATGACAACGACAAATTAAAAGTCTAGACTAAATTATAAATTCTGACGATACACGACCAATTTAGTTATGAAAACCCAATAGATAAGTTTTTACACAGCATTTTTGGATTTTGTAAGATTTCCAAGTAATTACATAATCTTAAGATTAGCACACCCTCCGCTTATATTTATCGGCTTATCAGTGAGATAAACATGCTAATCTTTGCAGTTTATTTATAAAGCAACTTAACAATGAATATATTTTAGGATTATTGGTCATTACTTACAATTAAGTTTCACGTATCGCACCACATTTTCATCACACAAACGTATGTTTTTGATCTAGAAAGCATGTGTGTTTAGCGAGCCTCGCATGCTGGCAATACTTCCGTTTCGTAGGCCTCTATAATACGGCCGGCATGAATCGCTCTGATTTATGACCTGGCAATATCGACTTTTACACAACTATACAACTTTAATAGTAGCTACCGAAGTTGTATGATTTATATTCGTTAAGTTGGTACATTTATTTAGGATGTGGGGGTGCGGCCTACGGATCCAGCCACCCGTGAACGTAAGTAGGTGTGAAACTTGTGTAAGATAATCTAATTTACGTTGATTACTTAATAAAATAGGGTAATACAGTAGGAGTGCTCTTTCTTGTCGTAGGAGGTGTTTGCTAGTTATTCAACTACGCAGCGGTGCCCAAATGTATTATTCCGATTCCGTATTCTGAATTGACGGGCAATGCTTCCAGTGAAACTTCGGAACAAATCATGAGTGAACCACATAGTGACGTGCGTCGAACAAAGATTTGAATACGATAGTATAGTTTGCTAGTTTTTACCCGCGGCTTCGCCCGCTTGATATTTTAACTTTTGTGCTATCCCATGGGAACTCTTTATTTATCCGGGATAAAAAGTAGACTATGTCACGTTCCGTCTTTCAAACCCCAGGCCCTACCTTACCACTTTTAATAAAGGAAGTGTTAAACAATAAAACAAAAAACGATTTGACGGTTGTTCGATTCGATAGTTACATTTCTTGGAGCGCACTCTAGAATAGCTTCTCAGAGTTCTCAGATTTTACTCAACACTTATCGTTATACTTATTATGAAAAAGGTGACGTCCACAAGTGGTATATTATTCAGAGAAAAATCGAACCAAGATGATTTATACATCATTTGAAAACTTGTTTTATGGGCTTCCCAAAAATATTTAATTTAGATTTTTTCACCATTCCATTTTTTTTTAAATGTGGAAAATAAATTGTATGAAAAATAACAACACAGCTTATTACTTATTCTAGTTTAGCAATGATAAAGTGCTTCTATCGTTATTTTACTTGCATTCGTTGCTGATTCGTCCACATTTATCACTTAATTTGCTAAAATTAAAATTGATAACCTACCAGTGTGACCAGTTAGTAGGTACAACGTGACAAAAAAACACTTTAAAAGTGTGTCTAACTGGTCAAAATGCTTTTATTTAACAATTTGGAGGTTACTTAATCAGGGTTGCTAGAGACAAACTTCCTATTGAGCCAAATATATTTATTTATCCTAATAAATTCAAAATTAATTTTAAAAAAATTGGAGGGCTCTTTTTTGTTTTTAACTGTTGTTATAGACTCAGAAAAATATGAACTCTCTCGAAATGTAACGAGTGTTGTGGTTCGAATTTTTGATTATTATTATACCAGCCTCCATACATTTTGTGGACATGTCCTTTACGCAATATCATTATAATTTATAGCCTATGTGTTATTCTGATATATAAGCTATATTATTGCAAAGGTTCATCTCAATCCGTTCAGTAGTTTTTTGCGTGAAAGAGTAACAAACATCCATCCATCCATCCATCCATCCTCACAAACTTTCGCGTTTATAATATTAGTAGGATTGTTACGTCTCTATGGTTTAACTAAGTGTCCAAATGTCACGTACGTGGACCAGATATTTGAATATGATAGTATAGGTATCTATAGTTTATTATTACGCGTATCTATGGTTTTGAACTTAGTATTGCAATAGGATATTCTGAATGGCGCTGGCCAGTTTAGGGCAGCCAATTTTGGAAGTAATTTCGCAGCTGAAATGATGAAGAATGCGATTTCTATAAATTAATTTATTTATTTCGTGTCCATTAAGGCTTACTCGCAGTTGCAGTTAACATATTGTCTAACGTTTAACTGTGTAGTTGAGCGTAAAACTTTTAGCTATTTCTATTAATAGAGGGTTTTCCCGTAAGAAAACGCCACCATTAACGTATCATTTACATTTTCAACTAATAAACAATGTGTAACTTGCTCAATTCAACTATTAGAGAATAGCCAGTTTATTTCGCACACTTTATCATGCAATAAGCGCAGTTGCAACGGCGCTGCATTCACATAAGCGTCCACATACAGCCATATTTCAGTGCTGAAGCGCTGACGTCAGCGGCAAGCCCTCTAGTGTGCGAAAGCCCTTACGTTAACAGAGCTACTAACTTCTGTTGAACTGTGAAGTTAAATGATGACCCACTAAAACATTTTAGCATTAAATTTAACGCTAATAGGCTATTTGACAACATTAAAAATATACTATTGATTGTGGTTATCCATACAGATAATAGCCTGAAAAAGACATATTTAACTTTATTTAAACTAAAATATGTCTAATTTTCGCAAATCGCACGAAATAAAATACGATATTTTTTTTTAATTTTATCTGTGACGTGAACGCTCTAAGAAGGGTGGCAACTCTGGTGACGTTACATGCTAGTAAACAAGAATTTCTCGATTGACTGTTGTTTGTGTTTTTGGAGTAATATTATTGAATCTGTAAGTTACTTTTAAAGTATTTTTCGTCAATTTTTAGATGTGAACTAGCGTATTTACTAGTATTAACTAACGTTATTTACTAGTGTGTGGCGTCACAAACCAGCGCCATTACAGAATGTCGGTTTGGCGGGATCATGAATATCTATTCTTTGACGCTTGATTTTCATTTTTAATACATTAGATCTCTCGGAAATATAAATTTAGTGTGGTTATTATGTACTAACGAATAATTTCGCCAAAGCTATATTCTATTTTCTACGCTGCGTTTGCAGATACGTAGTCACCTTTCGTGAATTTGACGGCTTTCTTTGAATTACATGCGCTGGTCACAGTCATTTTAACATTGGTTCGTCTGCGGATCCCTTTATTCCTGATTCTATCTCATCGAGAAACTGGAGCCCTCACCAAAGCACACCTATGTTATTACCTATAACGTAATTTTGTTAGAGAGACAATTGCCAATATTTTTTTAAATAGTTTGTAAGTGTAGCATTAACGGCATATTTTATTTAGGTCTATATCACGCTTCCTTTGGTCCTCCAATGCGTACACGTTAGTACGTACTCTTCATTTCAAGAGACCATCTCAAAAACAAACCGCCGTCCAACATTACATACAATTATATAGAGTCCTCACATGTAGCCACTGTCCTAGGACAATCACCGCTAAAATTGGGTACATCAGCCGTGTGATATGAGGACTCATAAGTAACTATACCCAGATACGGGGCGATGACAGGCTGAAAATGATGATGATGATCAAAGTTAGCGCCATAAATTATTACTTCCATCATTCATGATCATTATTTCTATTTCTAGGGCTACTATTTTGGTTCTACTTTGCATATTTTATTTCAAGAAATATATTTTAAAATGTCCTAGCTTGACAGGACCAGCCTTTCAGTTTCTTGATAATTTTCTACATTTCCGCGCATTATATTCAACGGAGAACGAACACGTCTGCAACATTGCAGCCGTGGCAGAATACGAGTACTTCGGACGCCCTGCATCGAGCAAGGTCTTAAGCCACAGATTACCCCTGTATAGAGACCTAAGTCTTGGAACGACATTTATACATCGATTTGACAATTGTGAAGAATGAAGAACAAAGTTTTATTCTTCACTCTTTAACTTACAATCATTACTCCACTTTCAGCATTGCTGTCACTTTGGACGAAGAACGTTTAGCTTCTAAAATCTATAGTTAACTGCCGATTTTGATAACTTATGAAAGTTTCATATCCGTTTAAAAACGGCACATAATTTGAAATAATATGCAGTTTTTGTCTCAAACCCAGCACTCCAACATGGCGAGTTTCTTTAAATAATGGAAGTAATCTCTGTATTGAAATAGCACAATTTGCTTTGCTGGATTGAATTGGCGGCGTTAATTTGACATAACTTAATGCTATTACAAAAGGGCAGGTGGCTCGACAATTACAATTTTGATACCTATTTATCTATTCTACACTATAGACTCACAATCTCTTTATTGCACTCATCTTTATTACTAACTTTTAAAATCTAACAAACCCTAATTATTGTACTACTAACCGATTTCCAAAAAGGAGGAGGTTCTGTATTCCGGTTACAGCTAAGTGGTTTTGCGATTTCAAGGTTGGTCATACTGTAAAAGGGTATAGTAGATTATCTTTGAGAAACGATCCCAAAGCTTGGGGCACTGAACTGGGGGACCTAATAATACCTTATAAAGAGAAAACATGATGTACAAACATAGTAGGTAAGTATAAATGTCATCAGATCGTGATTTTGCTCAAAAACAAGCATAATTAATTTCCATTTCGAAAAATCTAACGGCCAGTCAAATTGAGCTCCGTATGTAATAGACGATTGTACGAGTAAAATACTAATAAAGATATATACCTATATTCGAAATTTTCAATTTTGTTTAAAAAAGAAAATAGATCATTGCAGTAAGCTTTAGGGCGAAATTAGATTAGATTTTGTAAAATAATCAAAACAATCCAAGTTGTGAGGATATTTTTCTCACATCTTTAATGCGTTATCTACAGAGTAACTTACGCTCTATGTTCACCTCGCCACTAAACTATTTACTGTTGGTAGTACTGGAAACAATTCCAGCGTGCCAACATTACAAACGTTGAAGTGGATTTCGCTGGTGTTAGCTTGATTCCAGTTATTCATTTAATTATAGTTTTCTTTATAAGTAGATTATTACTTTCAGACATTTATACAAAGTATTTAAATTGTCCACGGTTGTCAAAGCAGTTTTTTTAATTTAAAATGTTAATTGATTTTATTTTAGACATAATTTTTTTAAGTCTACTTTTTTATATTCCATTGACATATTATAGACACTTGGAATCGTCTGATAACAAAGTTGTTACTAAATAAATATGGGTAACTCGATTTTTCCAATTGCATGATACATCAAAACAATTTCACCTGGCCAGCTAGTATATCGTACCACGAAATAACAACTTTTCTTCTGCTATGTTTGTCAAAAACTCAAAAAAAAAACATCTGTTCCATACATTTTGTCGCGGGTGAACGATATTTTTCTATGGAACAACATTTTTTTTTTAGTTTTGACAAAAATGCAGAACAAAAGTTGTTTCTTTTGATGTACAGAATAAGCACCTAAAATGATGCTAATAATTGATTAGAAAATAACCCTGTATATCTGTTACTTTTTCACACGTCGACCAAATTCTATTCGTGGTCGTAGGTATGCCGTTTTGAAATGAAAAATAGAGTATGAATAACTGTAGGCAGAAAAGAGAAAAAAACAAAGAGAACTAAGGAGAAGTCTATAGAAAACTGCGATGACCAGAGATGTTATAATTGCGTTGCTACTTCAGAGCGACGATTCTATTTATTTTTAGTTATTTAATATTTTGTATTCATTAAAATCGAGATATGGCTTCAACGAAAACGTTTTAATTTTCTACAGTAGTTTGGTTTTTAACCAACTTCCAAAAAGGAGGAGGTTCTATGTTCGTCTATCTATACATTTGTATTTTATTCAGCACTCCAACATGGCGAGTTTCTTTAAATAATGGAAGTAATCTCTGTATTGAAATAGCACAATTTGCTTTGCTGGATTGAATTGGCGGCGTTAATTTGACATAACTTAATGCTATTACAAAAGGGCAGGTGGCTCGACAATTACAATTTTGATACCTATTTATCTATTCTACACTATAGACTCACAATCTCTTTATTGCACTCATCTTTATTACTAACTTTTAAAATCTAACAAACCCTAATTATTGTACTACTAACCGATTTCCAAAAAGGAGGAGGTTCTGTATTCCGGTTACAGCTAAGTGGTTTTGCGATTTCAAGGTTGGTCATACTGTAAAAGGGTATAGTAGATTATCTTTGAGAAACGATCCCAAAGCTTGGGGCACTGAACTGGGGGACCTAATAATACCTTATAAAGAGAAAACATGATGTACAAACATAGTAGGTAAGTATAAATGTCATCAGATCGTGATTTTGCTCAAAAACAAGCATAATTAATTTCCATTTCGAAAAATCTAACGGCCAGTCAAATTGAGCTCCGTATGTAATAGACGATTGTACGAGTAAAATACTAATAAAGATATATACCTATATTCGAAATTTTCAATTTTGTTTAAAAAAGAAAATAGATCATTGCAGTAAGCTTTAGGGCGAAATTAGATTAGATTTTGTAAAATAATCAAAACAATCCAAGTTGTGAGGATATTTTTCTCACATCTTTAATGCGTTATCTACAGAGTAACTTACGCTCTATGTTCACCTCGCCACTAAACTATTTACTGTTGGTAGTACTGGAAACAATTCCAGCGTGCCAACATTACAAACGTTGAAGTGGATTTCGCTGGTGTTAGCTTGATTCCAGTTATTCATTTAATTATAGTTTTCTTTATAAGTAGATTATTACTTTCAGACATTTATACAAAGTATTTAAATTGTCCACGGTTGTCAAAGCAGTTTTTTTAATTTAAAATGTTAATTGATTTTATTTTAGACATAATTTTTTTAAGTCTACTTTTTTATATTCCATTGACATATTATAGACACTTGGAATCGTCTGATAACAAAGTTGTTACTAAATAAATATGGGTAACTCGATTTTTCCAATTGCATGATACATCAAAACAATTTCACCTGGCCAGCTAGTATATCGTACCACGAAATAACAACTTTTCTTCTGCTATGTTTGTCAAAAACTCAAAAAAAAAACATCTGTTCCATACATTTTGTCGCGGGTGAACGATATTTTTCTATGGAACAACATTTTTTTTTTAGTTTTGACAAAAATGCAGAACAAAAGTTGTTTCTTTTGATGTACAGAATAAGCACCTAAAATGATGCTAATAATTGATTAGAAAATAACCCTGTATATCTGTTACTTTTTCACACGTCGACCAAATTCTATTCGTGGTCGTAGGTATGCCGTTTTGAAATGAAAAATAGAGTATGAATAACTGTAGGCAGAAAAGAGAAAAAAACAAAGAGAACTAAGGAGAAGTCTATAGAAAACTGCGATGACCAGAGATGTTATAATTGCGTTGCTACTTCAGAGCGACGATTCTATTTATTTTTAGTTATTTAATATTTTGTATTCATTAAAATCGAGATATGGCTTCAACGAAAACGTTTTAATTTTCTACAGTAGTTTGGTTTTTAACCAACTTCCAAAAAGGAGGAGGTTCTATGTTCGTCTATCTATACATTTGTATTTTATTGTGTATGTTCATCGATATTTTCGTCTTCTGTGACCCGAATAAAAAAAAATAGTTCTAAAGAGGATACTCCCGAGACTATACCACCTTTCCGAGAATACCGACCGAGAATAGACCACCTATTTAAATTTTATCGAAATCGGTTAAGCCGTTTTTGAAAAATCAGCAATAATGCAATAACTGTACTTATCAATTCGAGCAAACTATTCGAATTTTGTACGCGATGGAAGTCGGTTTTGCCATTTATTGCGATTAAATTAATAGTTTAAAAAAAAACCCGAAGTGTGAGTCAGGCTCGCACATCGAGGGTTCCGTACAAATCCAGACAATTTCACAACATCAGGAAGTAAGTTGTTAAAATCTCTAAACTATAACCATCGACAAAAATGTTAAAAAAAACAGACGGACAACAACGTGATTCTTTATGGGTACCATTTTTTTCGTTTGAGGTACGGAACCCTAAAAACACTAGAAAAACACGCTTAGCCCATTACGTGGCCTTTTTCACAAGTGCAAACACGACTATGATACGATATTTCATCATGGAATGCCAGTGCCTATCTTCCTGCTTCATCATCAGACCTTGAAATCTATTCGTGGTCAAAGATGATGTCCACGAGTGGTATATTATTCAGAAAAAAATCGAACCAAGATGATATATACATCATTTGAAAGCTTGTTTTATAGTCTTCCCAAAAATATATAATTTAGATTTTTTCACCCCTCCAATTTTTTTTAAATGCGAAAAATAAATTGTATTGAAAATAACAATATAGCTTATTATTTTTCAAGTTTAGCAATAATAAAGTGATTCTATCGTTATTTTACTTGCATTCGTAGCTGATTCTTTTACGTTCATGTCTTAATTTGCTAAAATTAAAAGTTATAACCTACCAGTGTGACCAGTTAATAGGTACAATATGACAAAAAAACACTTAAAAAGAGTGTCTAATTGGTAAAAATGCTTTTATTTAACAATTTGGAGGTTATTTAATCAGGGTTGCTAGGGATAAGCTACCTATTGAGCCAAATATATTTATTTATCCTAATAAATTCAAAATTAATTTAAATAAAATTGGAGGGCCTTTTTTTGTTTTTAATTGTTGTAATAGACTCATAAAAATATGAACTTTCTCGAAATGTAACGCGTGTTGTGGTTCGAATTTTTGATTATTATTATACCAGCCTCCATACATTTTGTGAACATGTCCTTTCATCATAAGACTTTTCTAAGAAATCCAAAACAGCTATGATACGATTTTCCAACATGAAGTTCCAGTTCATATCTACCGGCTCCATCATCAGATCAGTACGACAGTACCATATTAATGTATTGTTATCACAACTATATACAGCTGCCAATTTTCATTACGATACGACCCTTGGAAGATGGTTAAATTAATTCCATTACATACTCGTAGTTAGTAGTTACATACAGGTCGACCTCATAAAAGCGTGTTAAAAATAAAATAATTGTTTTGTAAACAAATCTTGCAATATTCTAGCTATTGTCAGTCAAACTCCGAGTTCGGCAGTTTCCGCACACAGAGTGAGGTCGCAGGTCGCGCCCCCTAACCTCATTATCGCGAAACTTGATCTCGCCGACCTGCGCTGCGGGGCAACGCCAACTGTAGGTACTCTAAATTGGTACGTGTTATATCGTAACAATATTTTTAAAATTATAGGTAAAGGAACAGGTTGTTTCTGTTCTTTTGTAGCTTAATTACAGGTTTACAGAGAATAAGTGATTGTAGATTGAAGGTTAAATATGTGAATATGCAGGGTTATTCCTAATCAATTGGCATCCTTTTATATTCTGTTCATCAAAACTAACAATTTTTGTTCAGCGACTTTTGTCAAAACTCAAAAAAAAATTGTTGTTCCATAGAAAAATATCGTTCACCCGCGACAAAATGTATGGAACAGATGTTTTTTTTTTTAGTTTTGACAAAAGTCGCAGAATAAAACTTGTTAGTTTTGATGTACAGAATAAGCCCCTAAAAGGATGCTTATTGATTAAAAATAACCCTTTATATAACGGTAATTGCGTAAACTAATAGCTGATACCATAGGCGGATGGATAAACAGGAAGAGGTTGGCCTCGAAAACTTTTTAGTCTGAACAAAAGAAAAATATAATAAGCTCTGATAGAGAACTGAGAAGCTTGGAAATTGTTCTGTCAGCGGAATAATGTCCAAGTATCAAAAAAAAAGATTGTCGCGATTTCGACGTTGGTCCTATAGTGTGTTTTTCGTACGAATAACTATTTAGATTCCTCTACAAATCGGTGTAAATCACAGCAATTTTTGGCAACGACCCATACAATGTTTTTTTTTGGAAAGTGTGTAGGTAGGTACTAAACCAAAATGAGGTGGTTTAGATCATCTTGATGAACAACTTTTACTATGGAATTCTAAAAAAACACAACACGTTAACGTCAAAATGTAGGTACCTAAGAATCAGCTGTTTTATTTTTTCCTATTCTAGGTTAGCCCTATTGTATGCGGTAATCGAAATGCTGATATAAGTCACTCCCAATTGGCTTATTATTATTATATATTTTCTGAATAATCCTGTATGAGTTATGAGGAGTTTTCGTTTTGTATGGGTACAATAAACCCAATTATAAAGGCGCCATCGTTAATTTAATAGCAACGTAATATAGTATAAGCTGTAGTTGTCTAGAGGTAATGACACCCGCCTTACAATCGTGAGGTCGTGGGTTCAAATCCCGGTCCCGTACCAATGAATTCTTTGGGTTTTATGTACGGAATATCACACCACTGGCTTTTCGGTGAAGGAAAACATCGTGAGGCAACCTGCATATGTCCGGAGAAGAATTTCAATGGCGTATGTGAATCCATCAACCCGCACTGGGCCAGCGTTGTGGATATGGCCCAATCACCCTTCGTGGGTAGGCCTACGTCCTGCAGTGGACTATTATAAGGCTGATACACTAAAATAGTGTTCTCTCTATCAAATGCAAATAGAAAAAAAGAAACAGGGCTACTCTAAATTGCTATTATAATTACGATGGGCCTCTAAAATTGTGCCTTACATACTTGTAAAAATTGCTATAGGTCATAAACAGCCATATTGTGTGACACGCTTTTCCGCACTATATTCCAACGGTGGTGTAAGTACGGATACTTACGTATTTTATATTTATTTCCATAGCTGTCGTATTTCCTCTGGGCTATATTTTTGGCGCCATAAGCCGCGATTATTGTAATTAGCGATGGCTAAGGCGGATTATTGTCAAGCGGCTGGAGGAGATTTATGAACGTGGATTTATGGGCCTCTTTGTTCAAACGGTTAGGCTCCAACTCCACTAAAGTGAAACTTAGAGACGGGCAAAACGGTGTAGTCTTAAAGCCAATAACATTAACAAGAATAGGCTAGCTGACATTTTTTTATGTCCTCTTGTAACAAAAATAAAATCAACTTAGAAATAAAGAAACTACTGCCTCGGTGGCTCAGTGGTTGGCTGTCAAAAGGGTGGCGACCAAAGCGCCAACCTTTTATGGTGGACATTCCGCGCCTTAGAACCAAGCGCTTTGCCTGGGTCTGTCTTCCCGCTAAACTACAACGTCTTCAAATCACGAGTAAATAGCTGTGTCTTCTAGGTAAGCGTGCTACACTCTAGACTGCATATCTGCTCACCATCACGCAGTATGTAGTAAAAAAAACTCGTACATAGCTAGGTACATCCATTGCGAGTTAAAAAAAAGCTTATAAAAAGAAACTTAGTTATATTATATATAAACATCTTGCCAGAATTGTCGTCACAAAACACATTTAAGTACTGTACGGTACAGCACCAGAATTTTAAGTCTCTGAACAGTAGCTACCCACGAAGGGCGATTGGGCTATATCCATCACGCTGGGCCAGTGTGTGTTGGTAGATTCAAATACGCCATCGATTTGTTCAGTGGACTTACGCAGGATTCCTCGCGATTTATTCATCGAAAAGCCAGTAAACGTTTTTTTTTATTCCGTATAGGTTTGCTTTTGACTACATACTGCCTGATGTTGAGCAGATATGCGGTCTAGGGTGTAGCACGCTTACCTATAAGATATTTATTTACTCGGGATTTGAAGACACCCACGTTGTACTTAAGCGGGAAGACAGACCCAGGCAAAGCGTTCCACATTCTGGCTCCACGTTCCAGAGATCTCATCGGTGCGAGACCTCACAATTGAAAAGCAGCGTATTTTCCACATTTGCTTATCAAGAAGCAAAATACAATCGTAACTAAATAGAGTTTTTGTTAGTTCGTGTTAAATAACAACAATGTTTCGGATACACAGTTTCTGAAACATTACGTAGATGTTTACTGAAACATACCGATAAAGACGTACCGTTTTACCACAAAAGTTTTACGCACGCTTTAGACAATGTTTAATAGTACAAATAGCACGGTTGTGTTTAAAGCGTGTTAAATATTTTGTGGTAAGGCGGCTAGTGTTTACAGAAACAAAATAACTGTGTCTGTAACATTATTTTTTGTTTCAGAAACACGTAGATTTTGTTTCTGATACAGAGTTTATAAACAATTGTTGCTCAGTGAATACATGACTTAAATAATTATGGCATTTCAGCCATGGAGTTACGGTCTACAACGCTTTGCCCAGCTCCGTGCATCTTCGCTCTGCTTTGGTGGAGTCTGGTCTTTACGATTCTTGAATCATCTTTGAGAAACGGTTTTTAAACGAGAGCTTTGCATTTTTAGTCGAAACTAATTTGTCAAATCATTACGAAGAATTTTGTTATAGTGAGATTTTTAACATTATTTTAGAACTAGCGACCCGCCCGGCTTCGCATAGGTGTATTTTATACATATAAACCTTCCCCTTGAATCAGTCTATATATTAAAAACAAACCGCATCAAAATCCGCTGCATAGTTTTAAAGATATAAGCATACATGGGGACAGATAGCGGTAAGCAACTTTGTTTTAAACTATGTAGTGAAGTGTAGCTTGTTGTAGTTTAAATATTGGTTGCATGCATCCTTTCATCGGCCACATGACGTCCACTGCTGAATATAAGTCTCCCTCGCCTGGCAATAGGATCAGGCTTGTGCGGTCCTCTACGACAGCATTACCATACACGCTGTCGTCCTCCTCGGGCCCGCTTGAGTGGGTGGCCAGAGCCCCAACTCTGACTATCCCCGAGCCCAGGGGTCCCCTTTTAGTAGTAGCCTCTTACTACAGGCAGGGGATACCGATGCCGTATTCTGGTGCCTCGGCATCAGGGCAAGGGGCCGGGTATGCCACCACTGTTGCCGTCTCAGCGCCGCCTTCGCCGTGAAGGGACTGCGCTTTCGCGTTCCCGCTCTGCGGCTTCCTTCTGCGAAATTACTTTTTCGCAGAAGTCTGCCGCCGCCTTCCACGCAGACCTGTCAGCCAACATTGCAGAGACCACGCTTGAGAAAGATCTGAACCTATCCTGTCGAGCGCCTGTCTCTCCGTGTTCCAAGCAGGGCACGACTCGAGCGCGTGCTGACCCAAATCTATCACCGCCTCGCAGTGGTGGCACAGCGGCGATTATTCCCGGCCAATCCTGTGAAGGAACTCCCCAAAGCAGCCGTGTGCTGTGAGGATTTGCGTCAGGCGAAAGGTGACGGGCTCTCTCCAGCCAGGCCTCGATACTGGGCAGAATCGCGCCAACAGCGCGTTGTCGCACGTTTCGCGGCTCATGTAGCCGACCTTTGAAGAGCACGTCGGTGTTCCTCCTTCATAATTTTGTCCCGGATTAGTGAACCAACTCCATCCATTATAAGTCTCCCCTATACAGTGGCGGATTAACCTTACTAAGGGCCGCTAGTCAGTGCAATTCTCTGGCCTCTATTACAGAACTAGTTTTTCAAAACATCATCTTATTTTCAGGCATCTTAGTGATAGGTCCTAATTTTTACAGAACCCTTGGTAGGCGAGCCTGACTCGTATTTGCCCAGTTTTTTTATGTGTTCACGGAGCTCCGTTCCTGTACCTAAGGGCCCCTAGTGGATGCGGGGCCCCTATGCACGGCCTTAGGGATAATCCGGCACTGCCCCTATAGATCTCCAATAAGGCCGGTTGGAAGCGACTTGCATCCAGTGCGATCTTACGGTTTTGTTAAAGTCATCCGTATTATTTTCTATTTATGTCTATACTAATTAAAACATTTCTAGATTACATAACCCTATAACACACATCCTTCTAAATCACCTCTAAAAACACAAAACAACTTTTAATCTCCCCACCTGCGCAGGGTTGCCAGTTAAACAAACACGCGCCAAAATTGGCGAGATTTTTGTCATTTGAACCGCAGCAGAAAATTAAAACGGAATAATCCTCTCGATTAGCAGTCATAAAGAGCATGTCGGCAGAATTAATTATACAGTAATCCAAGCTGGAATTAACCCCGCACACTCAGGCACCCTAATCTAATTCAAGGAACACTCCGACGTCGGCGAGGCTCGCTGTATGCATGTTTATGTATGTGTGAATGTATGTGGAGCGAAATTTCGAGAACAAGCCTGGTAATTCGATCCTGAGTTGCTTAAATGTCAACGTTAAGATGTTCGTGCAAATTAGGTACATATAGGAGGTTTGGGTAGTTGGCCTCATCCGGGAATTGACAAGTTTTCATATTTCACAAGGCTATGAAATTCCAAAACCATTTCGAGATATCGGGATGCTGATCATTATGTTTATTTTTCCAAAATTTTTAGTGCAGTAACTGCTAAGATATTAGATAAAAACTCTCACCCAAGTCGTTTCGGGATTTATACTGAAAGTGCAGTTGCCAATGATAAAAAAAATACTAGCAATATAAAATGACAGTTAACCCTGACAGTGTTGACACATAAAATGTAATTTAAAAATAAAATGTCAGTGTCATTTTCAAATTACTTATTTTGCTTTAGCCCGAGAGGTAAACGCAAAAAATGCAAATACTTTCCAATTATTGTTACATAGTTATCAAAATGATGTACATCAATACCCTGGAGTCAGTCAGCTGGGTTCTATAGCATTTGGTGGAAGAATCCGTTTGAATTTTAAAAGTATCTTGGTACTAGTACTACTTATTATTCTTCTTTTAAGTGGTGCTAATTTAAAGCCTATATGGCAGACCCTGTTACATATTTCAGGTGATTGGCAGTTGTTAAACATTTTTTATATTTTTCTTCCCATGGTATACCGCGGTACATAGTGGACTTTTTGCGCTGACCTCCTGGCCTATTTGTTGTGAATTGTGACGGATTGTTTGGCATTGACAGTGACAGCAACGCTAGCACCTATTTTTTTCTAATGTGGCTTCAGTAAAATTGTTTATGAGTCCTAAATTTTGCAGTTACGTCCTTTTAGAATAAGCTACTTATCAAAACTTAATTTTACAGAAAATATAAGTCAAATTGGAAAAATAAAAAATACGTATATGTTATTTTGCAATATTCTTACAGATAATAAATAAATATAACTATGTTAAAAATTTGAAATGTTGTCAATTGTATGAAAAGTTGTCATTCCATAGAAAAAACGGTGAACAAACTAGGAAGAAAGTTAGTGTGATATAACTTCATATTTCATAGTTCACAAAATAAATAATGTGGGCGCCTCTCTGTATCTCTAATATCTATGTTATGAACTCAATGATTCATTGACGGTTAGTGGTGTGACTTTCGAATAACCGATTTTTAATATTCATTATTATGAATAGTGATTACTATTCATCATAACAAACAGTAATAATGAAGTAGGTAAGTATATACCTTTTTTTTATTCCGATTTATTTTTGGGACTTTTATATAAATTACATGGCAGTCCCATTGCATATTACTAGCTTACTAACTACTTATTAGTACTAACTACGTATTTCGGATCACTTGAGGTGACTCACCAAATAAAATAGCGCTCCAGCTGCATCAGAGCTAGGTTTAACATAAGCTACTCAGAGGATACCTAAAATAATTCTAGACAGTTGTGTTAGCGTATATTTGAGTGGCGGAAGGCCGATAAAATGCAGATTTTTAAGAAAAACCGATTTTTATTACATACTTAAGTAACCGATTACAACAACACTTTATACAGACGACGACGTCACATCCACTCCGACTGACAAGAGGAAACGCATAAAAGCGTTCAACTATGTATAACATTACCGGTATTTTTGTGGACTTTTTAATAATTAATTTCAATATGAAAAAGGCATTAAATTACAAAAATATTCTTACTAGTATAATCCTTTAGTGATAAACTTTGTACAGAAATAAAACAAACACATTTAATATCTTATGCATATTCCTTAGAATAATAAACATAGTTTAAAAAAAACTAAATCATTTTTTCATCATCATTTTTTTTAAATTTATATATACTTTTTTAAAAATCCGTTGTCATCGGTCTTTGATAAGTGTGCAAAGTTTAAAGAAAATCTGATTGCTCAAAGTAGGTCAAAATCGAGCTCAAAGGGGTTGGTTACAAGCTAGCAAGCAAGCACGCAAGCAAGCAAACATACAGGTGAAATTAATAAAAGCGTGTTAAAAAAGAAACGTGTTACTCAAAATTGTTATTTTAATTACGATGGCGCCTCTAAAACTGGGCTTATTATGCAGGGAGACAAGTTTTGGGGTATTAAGTTATTCAAGGTATTAAATTCTAATTTGGAGCAGCCTGTATTCCAACTAAATAGTATAATCTGTCTTATTTTGAATTACAACTGATAACTGCATTTCTATTCAAGAAGATAGATAGATAGATAATCGCTTTATTGCACACCAATAAATAACCATACTAAGAAGAAATAAAGATACAAAAACAGTGTAACAAAGGGCGGTCTTATCGCTAATAGCGATCTCTGCCAGGCAACTTTAGGATGAAGAGGATAGATCTCAGAGCAAAAAAAAAAATCCAGCGGGAACGTCGTTGAACAGTCAAGTCAAGCCGGTTTTTTATACATGTGTGAGTGCGTCGGTGTTGCGCCGCCATAGTTTGACTGACAAGCCAAGGCGTAGTTTCATAGTTACCTGGATGTCTGTGAAATTGTCTGTACACGGCGAGGCGTAGTTTTGGTTGGCTTCACTTGTTTGTTCACAACACTCTCTCTTGATTTTTTTGTTTGCTCTGAGGGATAGACAGCGTATAAATAATGGACGGGGTGCGCATGAAATAAAAAACTTTTGAAAGATTTTTTTTTTGTGATTAACATTTCAAAATTTTGCCGCGATCGCAGGATTTGAACCTGCATCTTTGGGAGTCCTTTATGCAATTTAGCTTAAATTGCCGCACGGCAATCACGTCTTAGTGAAGTGTTTATCTTATTTTTCAACCACCTTGCATTCTAATATTATGTACTACGGGACTAATTGCGCACTAAAATTACGAGATAAATAAATACCTTATCATCCCGACGTTTCGACCGAGTTGCATCGATCGTGTCCCGTAGTACATAAAAATAATGTGTTCGCGAAAGTTTAAAAACAACACCTTTCATTTGTATTATACCTACTTTTTGTTTAAGTTTAGATAGAGAGGAAATATCACTAAATTATCTCGTTTAATTTGGAATCTATATTTGATTTGTATTAAGATCGTACTCGTATACTTAAATACGTTTTAATACAGCTGTACACTTTGATTTAAATCTTAATATAATTCAATTGGTATTAACAGATGTTAGCCACTTTGTGACTTTGAAAACTTTTCAAATTACAAAAGAGAGGTCCCTAAAATAACAAAGTCATTAAGAGTTAATTTAATGTTAAAATTAAAATTCTAATATCCTCTGCAGACATTTTCGAATAAACTTCCTAAAAATTAAACGCGGGTAATTTCCATGATAAAGCGAAATTCTCGTTTAATATTGTCTCGGATTATTTTGATCTTATCTTAAGGACTAAATTAGGTGGCCAAGGGCAGAAGTGGGATAATGATTCGTGTTGAGAATAATAACCGTTTATTTTTCTCGCGAAAGTTGGTAATCTATATTATAATTATTTCAGCTATAGGACGTCCACTTTTGGATATAATTTTCCCTTATAGAGCGTAGGATGTCTACCCACAAGGTTAACAAATTATTTACCTATATAGTCTATTCTATAGTGTCGCGCTGGATGTAAGCCGCTGTCCGGTATTATAGGAGTTTAATAGGGGAGACATTTATTATGTCCATCTATGGACTTCGTATAACTCGTGGATGGATGAAAAGATGGATGGAATATAATTATACTTTTGATGCAGCAAAAGATATCAATATCTATCTATTTATAAATGAGGAGCTGGCGAACAAAGGCGGATATGTCCTATCCATTTCACACAGTTATGATTTTTTTGCATTATTGGGTTCTTAAATGAAAATTAAATTTATTGGCGTTAACAAACGTTTCTTATCAATAATAGGTATTAACACTAGTCATGAAATACACAGTAATTTAGCAAGTTGAGAAACATTGCCATCCAAGCTAGAAAAAAACCTGTGTTTTGGAATAGCAATGTTTAATGTATCCGACTACAAAATTCTGATAAAATGGGTGACCAAAATCGGTTCTAAATCATAGAAATTAAACACGGAAACAAAACAAACTGAACATTTCCAAGCAGAAACAGACAATTCCTATAAAAAATAACTATAATGGGCTCCCATTTTTATATAAACTGAAAACGCGAATATGATTATAAATTGATGTAGAATGCATATGTAAAAGATTAGAACTACGGCTAGTTATTGTAAGTGTAAAAATTAGGACTCTAGCTATCCTTGTCATTTAGTTTTTTACTTCTACTGTAAAAAATGATAATAGGACATGTCCGCTTTTGTTTGCCAGCTCTACAAATAATCTTTTTACTTAATAGCCCGGGAGGTCAGCGCAAAAAATCTAATTACTTTCTAAAAGCTGAATGTTTGGTATAACGAAATTTTGGTGGTGTACAACAATACCCCGGAGTCAGTCAGCTAGGTTCCTTAGCGTTTGGTGAGGTTACCCGTCTTAATTTAAAAAAATTAAATGAGTACTTCGCTAGAAAAATAACTAAAAAAACTGTAACGACAGTTAATCACCACATGTAACAGGGCAAGTAGCGTGATCCTTTAAAACCTGACCTCTGTACAGAGTACAGAGTACAGAAATGAGTACTTCGCTAGAAAAATAACTAAAAAAACTGTAACGACAGTTAATCACCACATGTAACAGGGCAAGTAGCGTGATCCTTTAAAACCTGACCTCTGTACAGAGTACAGAGTACAGAAATGAGTACTTCGCTAGAAAAATAACTAAAAAAACTGTAACGACAGTTAATCACCACATGTAACAGGGCAAGTAGCGTGATCCTTTAAAACCTGACCTCTGTACAGAGTACAGAGTACAGAAATGAGTACTTCGCTAGAAAAATAACTAAAAAAACTGTAACGACAGTTAATCACCACATGTAACAGGGCAAGTAGCGTGATCCTTTAAAACCTGACCTCTGTACAGAGTACAGAGTACAGAAATGAGTACTTCGCTAGAAAAATAACTAAAAAAACTGTAACGACAGTTAATCACCACATGTAACAGGGCAAGTAGCGTGATCCTTTAAAACCTGACTGACAGGATAACGTAATACCAAAACTTCAGCTTCTAGAAAGCACGTGCATTTTTTGCGCTTACATCCCGGGCTATAAGCAACGATTTGGGCTAGTTAGTAGTAATATCAATTACCATTTCAATTCAATCACTCTTTAATAATCGATTTTTCCGAAACTTGTAAAATAGTAACATACCATCCATCCATCCATCAGCCAAAGGACGTCCACTGCTGGACATAGGCCTCCCCTATGGATCTCCAATAAGACCGGTTGGAAGCGGCTTGCATCCAGCGCGATCCTGCGGTCTTAATGAGGTTATCCGTCCACCTTGTAGGTGGACGTCCTACGCTGCGCTTGCCGGTACGTGGTCTCCACTCGAGAACTTTTCGACTACACCGGTCATCAGTCCACCGCGCTATGTGCCCTGCCCATTGCCATTTCAACCTGCTAATCCGTTGGGCTATGTCGGTAACTTTGGTTCTTCTACGGATCTCATCATTCCTGAATCAGGTAACATACCATTAATACAAAAAAAAATGAATTTGGCACATTGAGTAAAACCGTTTTCCGTAGTCAATTCAGAAATCTACCCATGATATACGAGGAATTTGTACGAAATAGTAGGTGAAGAGATATTATTTACGGCCTCTGTAAATCAGACCGGTTTAAATGTATAGCACTGTATCGCAGGATTTGTAGGACTCACTATTACTATATACGGAGGAAATCGCAGAGGATTTATGACTTTATATCTTTACAACCACTTACTTCTAGCTTCGAAGTCGGTTTGATTTTTCGATTTTACGAGCTACGGCGGCGTGATGCTGAATTTATGAGAATTGATTCAACAGTGAATTTGGTTGACTTTAATTTTAAAAAGTACGGACTAGTTTTCACCACAATAACAATATACAGAATAAGTCCTTAAAAGGATGCTAATTGATTATCAATCTCTATATGTGTGTGTATTAATCAATGAAGAGTTTATCTATCCATTTCCGAATTTAAATGTTTTGGTAATAGTCGCCGAACTAGGTCACCGCAACTTTCAAATATACCTATATTTATTTGCCTCTTTACAATCGGCTTAGTACCAACGACCGAACCTATTTCGACATAACCCTGTATTATTTGTATGCGAATCACTTCTGCATTCGATCTGTATTCGAATAAACATTCAGAGTCATCGATAGTCGTATATTTCACGTTTGATTCGATTATCTTTATTGTAAGCCAGCCGATAAATTTCTGGAGCATTCGATAGATTTCGTTTATATCTCAAAATGTTATGATCTTTTGTAAGCGGGTAAACAAGAAGCAGGGGGAAGAGCTTTGTAAGATGTCATCGATAAAATCATGGATAAATAAGTATCGGCTGTAAAGTCAGACGTCTTCGTAAAATGATCTCTGCCTAGACGATACCGCCATATTGAAGGATGAACTAACATGACGTTTGAAGAGTAGTTCAAATGTCGCTTAAGTCGTTGATCGAGCAAGTAGTTTCTTTGTTGATGCCCCCATTTTGCAAGACACTTTAACGTAAGATTCTCAACCTTAGGATATTTATTCGTCGTAGCGATTCCACTATATTACATCCGTGGCTAAAATAGATCAGTCTTCGGAAACAACTTGTTTTCAAACATTTATCTGAGAGCTTGGACATCGCAACGCGTAAACATCAGTTAGTTTTACTAAACTTAGTAACAAAGGTATAATAGGTAAACAAGAATATAAAATCACAGAAGACAGGTTTTTTTTGTTTTGATATGTTAAACTAGTAGTCCGCCCCGGACTTGGACCTTGCGCTATTCCTATTGTATATCATAAATACCTTCTGGCATTAAAAAAAAATTTAACAATATTTATATGAAATTTAGCGATTTATTTTAAACAAATGTTGAAAGACATAGATAACATTCAGTGAAATGTTTACAATAGTCATCCGCAATTCCCGCAGAAAGTGGCACCGTTTTGCCTCTTTTTACCACGGCCCTCGTATCTTCGCAACCACTGAACAGAAGATGCTCATATTCAAAGTTAAAAAATTTATAAATATAAACTACGTTCGTGCTAAATTTCATGAAGATCGGCTGAGCGGTACTTGAGTTATCGTCGAACAAATATACATACGAGTACAAACATACACCCAAGTGCCGGCTCGTCCCAGTAGACTCTGAGACCTCACTTACGCTCGGTCAAATATCATAGAACTCTCACTGTAATGAAGATAGATACCTCAGCATAGTAAATTGTCTGCCTACTATAATGTCTGTCATGACCGCATTGACTGCCTCGGTGGCTCAGTGGTTAGTGACCCTAACTTCTGGATCAAAGAGGCGTGGGTTCGATCCCCACCAGGGCAAATATTTGTGTGATGAACATAAGCGTTTGCTCTGTGTCTGGGTGTTATTTAGTTACTATCTATATAAGTATGTATTTAAAATAAGTATATGTAGTATGTCAGTCCCTGGCAGCCATATCACAAGCTTTGCTTAGTTTGGGGTCAGAGGTAAGTCGTGTGTAAGACGTCCCGAAATATTAAAAAAAGAAATTATTAAAAAAAAATAGAAACGTATCAGACAAAAAATAATCTTTGTGAAAATATAATTAGTAAAAAAACGTTTTTAAATTAAACGGTTTACTAAAAGCTAAAAAATAATAACTCAAAAATAAAATCCTTCGCCTGGAAGATTTCATTATGTAGGTACGTTGCACCCCACGATTTTATCTTTGAGTTATTATTTTCTAGCTTATAGTACCTACGAGTATTATTTTTTTTTTTTTTGGAAGTACTGAACAGTTGTTTTGGCGTATAAAGTTCCTATTATAGTACGCAATTGTGATAGGAAGTTGTTTATGGCTAATACTCATATTATGTAGCTTTTCTACTACAAATTTGTAGCCTCGCAGTAGAATCACAAAAGCGTGTGCGTAGAAAGTTTCCTCGCAACATATGTGGGTATAATACTGTCGCTTTGAGAAGAAAAAAAAATATACACGTCGACCTGAGTACATTCTCCGTATTTTCGTCGGTTAAAAATAATGTTTTTAGAAATAATTAATTGACCCAAAGGCTCCTAAACTAGTTGAAAATGCAAAGAAAGTTGCAATGCACATGCTACGTATTAATATAGTGATGATGATAATAAGTACATATACATAAATAATTTAAATATAGTTTAAACAAATAACAAAATTATTAACAAAAAATTGTTATTTTGTTTTGCCATATTTTTGAGCTATACTTTGTTTGTTTTTTTTTTATAAATGCATTGTCATCGGTCTTTGATAGGTGTGCAAAGTTTAAAGAAAATCTGATCGCTCAAAGTAGGTCAAAATCGAGCTCAAAGGGGTTGGTTACAAGCAAACAAGCAAGCAAACATACAGGTGGAACTAATAAAAGCGTGTTAAAATATGGATATCCATTGATACAAATGTTAATGTATTGTGCGAGCTATCTACATTCTACAATGTGTTATTACAAGCTTACAAGCGTAATAGGTACGGAAGACTTGAATGGCACCCAGAGAGTTGTAAACTACTCTGTATCTGACTATCTGTGTTAAGCCACATCCAACTTGTAAACTGAACGACGAACTAGATATCTACAATTAGACACATTGTTTGATATTGTGATGAAGTTCAGAGATATATAGGTATGAAGCGCAAATTTCAGTCAAAGTCACTTTATAAGATTTATTGAGTCTATTATTACGAAATGAAATAAACAATAAAGAGTTTGGTATCTAACCTTACTTGACTGCCTCGGTGGCTCGGTGGTTAGTGGCCCTAACTTCTGCATCAAAGAGGCGTTTGTTCGATTCCCACCAGGGCAAATATTTGGGTGATGAACGTAAGTGTTTGCTCTGTGTCTTGGTTTTATTTAGTTACTATCTATATAAGTATGTATTTAAAAATAAGTATATGAAGTATATCAGTCTCTGGCAGCCATATCACAAGCTTAGATTATTTACTTGTAAATAATCAAAGATCACAAGCTTTGCTTAGTTGGGGTCAGAGGCCGTGTGTAAGATGTCCCAAAATATTAATTTATTTATTTAACTGAAGTGTTTTTTTAAAACGCGGTTTTTTTTTCAAACTATAGCTATTTTTGGATACTTGAACCGATTTTATTTCAAAAGTAAAACATTGAATACTTCTGAAAATTATAATTCAACAAAAATAATCAAAAGTTAAACAATCGGACAGCGATTCGACACAATTTAACGAAAGAGAAATGAAATATCGGACGATATTTCCACGACGGTGGCTCGAGGCAAAGTGACGGCGCGGCGTTTGCGCACCGCCTTTTAAATCATTCGCCGGCTGGTTCTCGTCTACCTTCCAACACTATACTAATACAAGATATATCTGTAAATAATTCACAAACGGTAGAAAAAGAGGATTTGTTGAAAAAAAATAGTGAATTGGGCACCACCTCCATTTTTGCTGTTGAAAATAATAACATGACTATACAATAGATACTAAATACAGTGAAATAGTGAGATTGTACAGCCATTCCTGTAGCAATGATTTTTTTCAAATTCACCAATATCACCATTAGGAAATCTATTTGGTCCATAAAAGAAATTCGATAGCGTGCGATTCGCCCGACGGGCTGAACCGCTTGTGGGGCGAAACGCTGCAATACCCATCTCAAGCGACCTGCAATGGGTTAGAGGTGACGAGGTAGATATGGTCAAATCCTATGTTGGCCTATGTTCAACAGTGGAGTACCTATCTATAGATTTATTAAATTAATACATGATAGAAACAAACAAACAATAACAAACAACAACACTTTATTAGACAACCACATTACATAAAAACAGATTATAAGGACAAAACAAAACAATAGGTCTCTAATTGGCGGCCTTATCGCTTTAAGCGATTTCTTCCAGGAATTAATACATGATAGCTTTCTAGATATCATGTATTAATTTAGTAAATCTATACGTAGGTACTTCACTGTTGAACATAGGCCAACAAAGGATTTGACCATATCTACCTCGACACCTCTAAGGCTCTAACCCATTGGCAGGTCGCTGCATTGAGATGGGTATTGCGGTGTTTCGCCCCACAGCAGCATTAATACATAATACATAGGCCAACATAGGATTTGACCAAATCTACCTCGTCACCAAGTAATTACATTAGAGTGCTACTCTTAGCTCTACGGGTCCTGCCCCACTGGCGCGTCAACATGTCACTCAGCTGAATCCGTATCGCTTTTTTCATAATACCACCACTTTATCAAGCCAGATACGGCTTTCAGCGTTTCGGCGTACGATACGCCAGTTCGGCTGACAGGTGGAATTACTACAAATACACAAAATAGATGGGAAAATCAAGATAAGACCCGCTGATTAAACGCGCGAAATAAATCCAAAACCTCTGTAAATAGTGGGACTGCGCTGAATTCGTTTTGAGGCTTAGGATTCACCGAGGGCAGACATTTTTTGATTTTTTCTACTAGTACTAATAATAATAAATAAATAAATATTTGGGGACATCCTACTCACGGCCTCTGACCCCAAACTAAGCAAAGCTTGTGATATGGCTGCCAGAGACTGATATACTACATATACTCAGGCTCAATCACTTAACATTTTTAAATCTCTTGTTTTTAAGCATCTGTCTACTAGTTAATTTGGTACATATATGTATATATTTTATTATGGTATTATGTATGTATTTTATGTAGGTATATAATTATTTATTTATTTGTATGTAATAATTATAATTTGTTTTTGTATCTGTGTATTTGGTCTATGTAGTTTATGCTATTGAACAGCACCGACCGCAACATAATTATCCGAATATTTTTTCATTTAGGTTGCCTGGAAGAAATCGCTGCAGGCGATAAGGCCGCCCATTGCTATTGAACAGCACCGACCGCAACATAATTATCCGAATATTTTTTCATTTAGGTTGCCTGGAAGAAATCGCTGCAGGCGATAAGGCCGCCCATTTTTCTACCGGATTATTGTTTTATTTTTCTAGTTTAAGTTGTTTTGTAATGTATGGTGTGAAAATAAAGTAATTTTGTATTGTATTGTATACTTAATTTTAAATACATACTTATTTAGATAGTAACTAAATAACACCCAGACACAGAGCAAACACTTATGTTCATTACATAAATATTTGCCCTGGGTGGGGATCGAACCCACGCCTCTTTGATCCAGAAGTTAGGGTCACTAACCACTGAGCCACCAAGGCAGTACTAAAAATATATTATAATACTAGCGACATAGCTCAACGGATTGGCAAGTTGAAATGGTAATGGGCAGGGCACATAGCGCGGAGGACTCAAGACCGATGGGGTCGAAAAGTTCTCGAGACCACGTACCGGCAAGCGCAGCGTAGGACGTCCACCCACAAAGTGGACGGATGACCTCATTAAGTCCGCAGGATCGCGCTGGATGCAAGCCGCTTCCAACCGGTCTTATTGGAGATACATAGGGGAGGCCTATGTCCAGCAGTGGACTTTTTATGGCTGATGGATGGATTAATATTATAATTATATGACGCTGATCAGAATGGACTCGTAGGAATAAACCTTTGTTGAAAAAAACTAGACTAACGTTTACTTACCTACCTAGTTTTTCCGGTTCTGTAGTCAATCTCTTCTTATAAAAACATTTGTAGTGGTTATTTTAATATTTAGTTTGAGTTTGAAATGGAACTCTAATATTTCGGAAAAGAAAAACATATCAAGTACGAAGAACTTGAAAAAAAAAACTATATCATCCTTTTCTCTTATTTTATTTTGAAGGACTTTGCTGTTTTTGGACCCATAAAAATATCATAATGATGATTATATTCATCAAAGTGTAAACAATGGTTTGTTTCTTGTTTACGCCTCATGATTTCATACTCCAATTTTTATTGATAATAATAGTTGTTATTCAAAATTTATGTAAATTTAAATTTTTGCCATAATCTATTAATTTTCATATCATATCAATACTGTCGAAATTTGCTAAATCCAGTGAGCTTACATAACAGAGATTTATTGACTGACACTTTGAGAAATTGTCGTTACGGAAAATGTCTTGTTTTTTTATCGCGAATAAGTATTTGCTCCCGGTGAGCAACCACCTTTATGTAATTGGTAGGTATTTCATTTATGTCATTGGTAAAATGGCCGTGCTATTTTTCTTCGGCCACCGGACGTTTCATAAAGGGTGGGTATATTTCACCAGCTGGTTTGGTCCGGTTCAAACTTTGGTCGGCAAACGGACCGCGACGACGACGTCTAAAGAATTTATTGCACCTGTCAAGCAAATATGTAAAGATATTTGTGTCCATGTTTATGGAATTAATGATAACGTTCTGCTCTTTATGCAAATGTTATATTTATGTAATATTTATTTATTTTTAATTCAGTTTTACTATGGGCCTTATTAGTAGGCTCCAAGTACCCAACGAGCTATGGAGAGGAATATGCTCGGAGTCTCTCTGCGAGATCGAATCAGGAACGAGGAGATCCGTAGACGGACCAAAGTAACCGACATAGCCCAGCGGAATGGCAAGTTGAAATGGCAATGGGCAGGGTACATAGCACGGAGGACTGATGACCGATGAAGTGATGAATAAAGTTCTTGAGTGGAGGCTACGTACCGGCAAGCACAGCCTAGGACGTCCACCCACAAGGTGGACGGATGACCTGATCAAGAACGCAGGATCGCGCTGAATGCAAGCCGTTACCAACCAGTCTTATTGGAGATCGTTAGGGAAGGCCTATGTCCAGCTGTGGACGTCCTGTGGCTGAAAAGAAGAATTCAGTTTATTAACATATTCACGGGCTATGTGGTTCGTGCTCTTTATGAAATTTGGTTTAGTACTTATTTATTCAAATTAATTATTTATTACAGTAATTTAACAGTACTTTACGTGAATACCACAGGAAAAGCGTCGACCCGCTATAGTATATTTGATTAATGCTAACCTACAAATTACCAAAAACTAACAAAGTGCAACACGTACACTACAAAATTAATACAACTTGACAAAATACTTATTATATTGGTACTAGACATGCTTGGATGTCTTTACCTACTTACTCAATCGTACCACAGTTATTACACTTTAGCTAGTTGTAGTATTTTTTTAGGTACGAATTCATCCATCCATCCTTCACCTGCTGGACGTCCACTGCTCGACATAAGCCTCCCCATAGATTTCCAATAAGGCCGGTTGGAAGCAGCCTGCATCCAGCGCGTTCTTGCGATCTTTATTATATCGTCAGTCCACCTAGTCGGTGGACGTCCTACGGGGCCGTTCAAGTATTACGTAAGCACTATACGGGGGGTGGAGGGGTTGCTTAATTTTGATGACAATGGGGGTGGGGGGGTCTATATGGTGATTACGTCAGCAATAGTTGTTTATTTCCTGTTCATGAATCAATAAAAAAGCAAAATGCAAAGGTACCAATGATTACTTAAGAATGGGAGGGGGGGGGGGGGGGGGGGCTGGGTGAAAGCTTTGCTTACTTTTGCTGACAAGGGGAGAGGAGGGGTAAATAATTGTAATAAATCTGCTTACGTAATACTTGAACGGCCCCTACGCTACGCTTGCTGGTCCGTGACTTGTTTGTGGCTAATACTTACTTTAGTCGAAAACCAGTTACAAAAACGGACAGATAACTTAAACTGCGATATATAGCTAAACCGGATTTTTCTATCATCCAGTTAGTGAAGATCTGCACTAAGTGATGATTAATTTAATTTGTAAAATTAGATTCTCTTACTGAATTGGCGGTGTTTTATTAATTTGCCATGAGCGCGCATCGTGTGCTGATTTAGCAGTAGTAAAAACTAGCCATTTATTTCAAAGAATTTACGGAATTTTATAGAGTTTTAAACTGCTATTTTGAACCGGCTTTTGAATATTTCCCTTTTGTACCAGGTGAGCAGCTAGTGGAGACTTTAGGCACAAAAACTTGATCAGGCAGCGACTGAACACAGAAATCTTTGAGGCACAGTTTGGTAAACACAACGTAAGACGTCCACCCACGTTGGACAGATGACCTCATCTAGACCGCAGGATAGCGATGGATGCAAGCTTCTTCCAACCGGTCTTACTGGAGAGCCTTTAGGGAAACTTAAACCAGCACTGGACTTCGTAAAGATGATGAATGGATGGATAGATGGAAGAATACTCAGATGAAGATTAAATACCTAGTTGTTTTCACAACTACGATTTTTATTTACCTCTGTTTTATATCCGTTATCCGGTATCGGTTTCATTTATCGCCGGTCAAAGCTTATTTCTGCGGCGTTTTGTTTCGGCGACATGCTTCGGGTCGCGATAAGGGGGCCAGTTTCCTCCTACGTGACGTGGGAACGGGATCTTTTATACGTACCGATAAGATGCATGGCAATAAATGATGACGACAGCAGTCATATTGAAGACATTCATTTTGTGTCGTGTTGCGCGGACAGGTGCGCGATATATGTATAGCATACCTACGATATTTTATATAAAAATTGAAGACTGATAAATATTCAGCTCCTTTGGTGCGTGAAAGTGAGTTTTGACCGGACCGCGATAATCAGTCACTAACCTGGGAAAAAACCGGACAAGTGCGAGTCAGGCTCGCACATCGAGGGTTCGTACAAACACATTGTTAAAATAATTATAAACCTGTTTTAGCATGTGCTAATGAAGATCTTTTATATGACACCTTTCATGATACGATTTACTCACTTTTCATTTTGAGCCCATATTTTGTGAATTTTGAGGCCCTATTTTTTGTGATGTAAATAAAAACATACTGTTTTCAGATTTATTCTCATATGTGTACTCTGAGACATTGCATCTCGCCAATTTTCATAGTTCTATGTCAACGGGAAGTACCCTGAAGGTTATGATTTTTGTGAGTATTGAAATATGCGGTTTTTTACGACATAAACGACTTTAACTTTTTTAAATGACAACTGAGAAGTTTTTCTTTTACACGGCAGCAAGAGTTCATCGATATACGTATACAGTTTGAATTTTAACTCGACATCTTTACGCGTTCTCGAGATAAAGAGTCTTGATATACACACAGACGGACAACAAAGTGATCCTATAAGGGTTCCGTTTTTTCCTTTTGAGGTACGGAACCCTAAAAATGGGCTTATTACCTTAGATACCTATGTTAACTCAATAGCAACTGCCAATTTCTTAATTCCCATAAAATCTCTGTCGATATCGGAGAGTGTGAGAGCGGGCGCCCAAAGGCTCCCGTGTCAATTGTTATCAATGTTCCGTCCGCGGGCACAAGTAACTAATTGCATTGCGGTCTTTTGTCCCTTCCTGCTCATTACGGTGTTCGTTTGCTGGATGTTTCCTCACGTCTTCCTCTTCACTTTGTTCATCGACTGTCTGTCTATAGTTTATTTTTATTTTTATAGGCGGGACTGTGAGACAATATGTCTCCTCTAATGTTTAGAAACATTAAAAAGAATAGCCTTAAAGTTACGGGAATATTTTATTGACTTGTAACTCTCAGAACGCTAGAGAGAGAGAGAGAGAGAGAGAGAGAGAGAGAGAGAGAGAGAGAGAGAGAAATAACTCTCAGAGAAATTGTTTTTAGTAAAGGATATGGAAAAGATGCGGTTTTTGAAATCTTGCAGAAACAAAATATATACCAATAGAAAGCTTATATAATTATCTTTTCAAACACATATTTTTTAGAATTTTTTTCATCGCCATTTAATTTTCAAATGGGTTCTATAAACATTAGAAAAATGAACTATGTGCTACACCAAATAACTGCATTAAGCCTAAATTGAAAAAAAAACCTGACAGTGACATTATGAAACAGCAAAAGGAAATGACATTGTCAATATTGAACAACCAATAGAGGGCTGGTAGCCATGTTTTAAAAAATAAATAAATGTCAAACTCTAAAATACCAGCCCGCTATTGGTTGTTTGAAGATTCCTGTCTGATACGTAAACTACGTAGACCTCCTCTTAGTATTACCAGTTCAGTCTAAATATTTTCTACTTAGTGAAATAAAAAAGAGATATTATAATAAAACGGCGATACACAAAAATATGTTTTTGCGTGAAATAATATTCTTAAATATGGCACTAAACATTAATACAGCTCGCATCGCTGCCGGTTTTCAAGGACCGCCTCCCATATAAAAAGTTTACCAACTCCTTTGTGTTATGTTTTTGAAATAAAATACAAGGTTACTGGTAATCAATTAGCATCCTTTTAGGGGCTTAATCTGTACATCAAAACTAACAACTTTTGTTCTACGACTTTTATCAAATCTAAAAAAATATTTTGAAAATTAGAAAAATATCGTTCACCCTCGACAAAATGTATGGAATAACTGTTTTTAGGGTTCCGTATCTCAAAAGGAAAAAAAACGGAACCCTTATAGGATCACTTTCTTTGTTACGGACAGACCCGTATGTCAAGAGTCTTTATCTCGGGAACGCGTTATGATATCGAGTTGAAATTTAAACTGCATACGTATATTTATGGTCTCTTGCAGTTGTGTAAAAGAAAAACTTCTCAGTTATCGTATAAAAAGTTAGAGCTGTTTATGTCGTAAAAAACGCATATTTTGACACTCACAAAAATCAAAACCTACAGGGTACTTTCCGTTGACATAGAACTATGAAATTTAGCGAGAAGCAGTGTCGTAGCGTACATACATAGGAATAAATCTGAAAACTGTTAAATCACAAAAAAATAGAGCCTAAATTAAAAAAATATCAAAGTGAGTAAATCGTATCATTTGGGGTATCATATGAAAGAGCTTCATGAGCACATGCTAAAATTGAATCACAATGTGTAATTTTCGACGAATGACGAGAAAAGTAAAAAAAAACTTTTTTTTCGATGATTATTTATTTATCCTATAGAGATTCAACATTACAATTTTGTGAAATTTTCAAGATTTGTACGGAACCCTCAGTGTGCGAGCCTGGCTCGCACTTGCCTGGTTTTTTTAATTTTGACAAAAGTCGCAGAACAAAAGTTGGTTTTGATGTACTTACAGTAAGAATAAGCCCCTAAAAGGATGCTAGTTACAGTAACCCTGTATACAATTTGTACACCCGAAAATACCTTCAATTATTATACAAATATCTAGTTGCAATTATTATTTTAAGCAGAAAGTTTCGTGCAAAATTAGGTCGCGTGCGGTACGACATGTCTCATCTTGCGAGATCTATATTAAGTGCATCGCAATCAAAAGCATACGTAAACACATCAATATTAAATTTTCATTTAGCCAAATAGCTGGCGCTGAACATAACTCTCAGATATAATTGATTGTGGATTAGAAGCACATCTGTAGGCGAGTGGCTGCGAGTAATCCGCTGTCAAACAGTAATCGAGCATTAGGAACATTTACTAGGGTGAGTTAGCTGTGTTTGAACGGAATAGTAAAGCCCCGTTTTCACTATGGGAATATTTGTCCCGCGACTTTGGTCGCCCGACAGGATTTCTACGTGGCGGGCGAGTGCAACATCGCGGAGGAGATAGCCCGACATCATCGCAAGCGACATCTACGTGTCGAGGGATACGTCGCGTGTCAACTCTTACGTCAACCTTGCGCGACTTCGTGTCAATCGTGTCCCGCGACAGTCGTCCGATGGCATTTGAATAGTAAGGTCTAAAGGTAAGGCGGGTGAGTTAGCTGTTTTTGAACGGAATAGTAAAGCCCCGTTTTCACTAGGGGACATTTGTCCCGCTACTTTGTCGCCTGACAGGATTTCTACGTGTCGGGCGACGTCGCGGTGTACATAGCCCGACATCGCAAGCGACATCTATGTGTCGCGAGTTAGGTCGCGTGTCACCGCTCCGAGAGTCAATCGTGTCCCGCGACAGTCGCCCGACGACAATTTAAAAGTGACCTCAAGTGTCGCTCTCAGTTCCGTGACTATCTGCGACTATGGCAAGAACATTCCTTCCTTGGGCGGCATCTCGGTGTGTGGACGAGCGAAATGTTGATCTAAATTGTCGCTCGACAGTCTCACATAAATGTCCCGCGACTGATCGTGACTTTGTCCCATATTCAATACATGGCTTAATACTGGCATCACTCATTAAGGCGATGTATGTATATAAAATCAGAAAGAAACAGCAGCCTTTTCTACAACGAAAGAGTGTAAACGAGACAGATAATTTATAAAAATATTTTGTTTATATACAAATTATTTACAAAAAATACAATAAGTATGCGTATTGCACAATCAAAATCTTACGGACCAAAAACGCTGTATTTATAAATCTTAGTGGTTACTTGACTATACCTAAGTGTTTGATTAGTAATTTTTAGTTTAGTGGAGAAAACACGTATTTTACAGTTAAGACGCCTCCATACTTTTATTCCTTGATAGACACGACTATTCAAGGAATATTCTAGTAAGTCGTCACAGCGCCACCTCGCGGCGCAAGCGAGCAGCGTCGGGAGCACTTACAGTATTTCCCCCGACACCCGTGACGTCACTCGCCCTTGATTGACGCGGGACAAATCCTGCCGATAGAGTTTACGTTCCGTATACCAAGCGATTTGCATATTGAAAAGTTACATTTCGAATGGTAGGACAATAATGAACAACTGATAGGCGGTGATTCTCAAATGGAGACCACGTACGGAAAGCGCAGTATAGGTAGGTCGTCCACAAAGTAAACAAGGTGGACAGAATGAACAAGATATACTTGATTATGTACAAGACGTGGATGTACTGAACTAGCCCTTTTAATAGACTATAGCTGAATATATGCCTACCACAGAATAGGCCCTATTACACAGGGCAATGCCTACCCACGAAGAGTGATTGGGCCATTAAATTATTCACTACGTTTGTGATGGATTAACATATTATGATGTCATTGGATTTCTTTTACGGACGTATGCAGGTAACCTCACTATGTTTTCCTTCACCGAAAAGCCCGTGGTGTGAAATTTCGTACATAAATTCTAAAGAACTCATTGGTACGAGACTTGGATTTGATTCTACGACCTCACAATTGTAAGGCAGGTGTTACTACTGCTAGACCTGCAAGGCTTCCTATGTACTGGATGATGTGGATGGAATTCGCTTCCAATTTGCTTCATCGGAGATCTGATTTTTGAAGTAAAAACTTCTTTAGCGGCTGTTGTTGTTTTTAAACTTTCGCGATTTGAACACATAACCGAAACGTCGGGATGAGGAGGTATTTATTTATCTTGTAATTTTAGTGCGCGATTAGTCCCGTTCTTTAGCGGCGCTGTGAACTTTTTGGGATGAGTAAAAAATTTAATATTTTTCATCGATGGTGTATGGAGTTTTATGAGCGACTTCACACACGACTCAGTATTCTGTTTGGTATAAAATATCGTTCCGGTAAATAATGACGTTTCGTTTCGTCATTGAATAGTCATTAGTAGTCATCAATACGGATACTGAAAATATACGCAACCGTAAAACTTTACCTGATTCATACTGTGCGTGAGGCGGAGAACGAAAGAGTATCGGTGCTATACTGCGAATTTGCCGTGTGAACAACGCATCCGGTAAAGACGTATACCAGATACGTTAAACCAGTCCATACGGTGCCTATCTATCAAATAATAGTCTCGCAAACTTACTGTTAATTTATCTTCACTAACTTTTTATAATTTAAAGTTTTAAACTTATATAACAACTAGTATTTTGGGCGGTGCGCGGGCCGCAAGCGGCCCGCGATTTGTTTTTTTAACAGACAAGTAATAAAAAAACAATTTTTTTTCAATACAAAAAAAAATTGTTTAAATAATACCCTTGAATACCTCGAAAATGATACCCATGACTACTTTTTGAAAAAAAATGACATCCGCCATCTTGAATTTCAAAATGGATATCATTTTTGAAATCAACACCCCCAAAAACCTCGACAACGACACCCATGACGACTTTTTGCACATAAGTGACATCCGCCATCTTGAATTTCAAAATGGATGCCATTTTTGAAATCTACACCCCCGAAAACCTCGACAACGACACCCATGACGACTTTTTGCAAAACACTGACATCCGCCATCTTGAATTTCAAAATGGATGCCATTTTTGAAATCTACACCCCCGAAAACCTCGACGACGACACCCATAACGACTTTTTGCAAAAAAATGACTTTCGCACGCTTGAATTTCAAAATTGATGCCATTTTTGAAATCTACACCCCCGAATACCTCGAAAACGATACCCATGACGACTTTTTGAAAGAAAGTGACATCCGCCATCTTGAATTTCAAAATGGATGCCATTTTTGAAATCTACACCCCCAAAAACCTCGACGACGACACCCATGACGACTTTTTGCAAAAAAATGACTTCCGCCATCTTGAATTTCAAAATGGATGCCATTTTTGAAATCTACACCCCCGAAAACCTGTAAATCGATACCCATGACGACTTTTTGAAAAAAGTGACATCCGCCATCTTGTATTTCAAAATGGATGCCATTTTTGAAATCTACACCCCCGAAAACCTCGAAAACGATTACCATGACGACTTTTGCCAAAAAAGTGACATCCGCCATCTTTAATGTCAAAATGGATGTCATTTTTGAAATCTACACCCCCGAAAACCTCGAAAACGATACCCATGACGACTTTTTGCAATAAAATGACATCCGCCATCTTGAATTTCAAAATGGATGCCATTTTTGAAATCTACACCCCCTAAAACCTCGACAACGACACCCATGACGACTTTTTGCACATAAGTGACATCCGCCATCTTGAATTTCAAAATGGATGCCATTTTTGAAATTCACACCCCCGAAAACCTCGAAAACGATACCCATGACGAATTTTTGAAAAAAGTGACATCCGCCATCTTGTATTTCAAAATTGATGCCATTTTTGAAATCTACACCCCCGAATACCTCGACAACGACACCCATGACGACTTTTTGCAAAAAAATGATTTCCGCCATCTTGAATTTCAAAATGGATGCCATTTTTGAAATCTACACCCCCGAAAACCTCGAAAACGATACCCATGACGACTTTTTGAAAAAAGTGACATCCGCCATCTTGGATTTCAAAATAAATGCCATTATTGAAATCTACACCCCCGGATACCTCGACAACGACACCCATGATGACTTTTTGAAATTAAGTGACATCCGCCATCTTGAATTTCAAAATGGATGCCATTTTCCAAATCTACACCTCCGAAAACCTCGAAATCGATACCCATGACGACTTTTTAACAAAAGTGACATCCGCCATCTTTAATGTCAAAATGGGTTCAGTTTTTTGTCATTCCTAATAGTTTCCTTGAAACAACCATCTAGATGAGTGAAAAATGCAATGTATGGCGGCCATGCTTTTTTGTATGAGAGCCAAGTTTTTTTTAATTGTTCCAAAAAGTACCAAGATAGTACTCAATATTTCGTGAAAGAAGTACATCTCTAAACCTCACCGTTATTGAGATCCCTTAGGGGTCCAGGTTGAAGAATTGACCTTCCGAGATTTCATTTCTTCTCACGATCATATTCTCACCTCTATATTTCCCATCTCTGATAGTTTCCTTATAACAACTAAACAAAAAACAAAACAAAACCGAGTGAAAAATAAAATGTATGGCGGCCATTTATTTTGTATGGGAGCCATGTTTTTTTTAATTGTTCCAAAAAGTACCAAGGTAGTACTCAATATTTTGCGAAGAAAGTACATACCTAAACTCCACCGTTTTCGAGATCCCTTGGGGGTCCAATACCAGGAGTTGACCTTCGGAGGTTTTACCAATTTTTTCTAAAATCATTATTTCATCTTTATACGAATCTGCCATCAGTTTATTGTCATTGCAAATGGTTTCCTCAAAACAATTATCTAAAGATGAAAAAGAATCAATGTATGGCGGCCATATTAAAGTACAACAGTTTCCATCCTAAAAAAAACCGTATTATTGAGTATGTACTATTGAACACGGGCGTAGGGTGCGCGCGGGAGGCATGAGGTCGGCAGGCGGGTGTTCGGATTTTGCATAACTTCCCTAAGTATAGGCTGAATGATTAATTTTATCAATTTTATTTCTATGACTATAAGGTTCAAAATAGTGCTTCCGCTTTCTACTTCAAGGATATGGCAAGTCGTATACGAGCGGTGTAGGTATAGTTCAATCTCAAATATAGCTTTTACTGTAACTACGACAAAACTTGCTCTTATCACAATCTTAAATACCTTATCTATCTTAGATACCATGTACCTACGTTATAAATAGAAGTCATGGCACAGAATATGTACACAGTTACTACAGCGGCAATATTATTTTATTGCGTTGTAATTTTAATCTTACGATATCTTCGAAACTATCGGTTGAAATTACTTGATGTGAATGACAATTTTGATCTGTATGAAATGACCAAGCTAATGAAAGTGTTTATTTGGATAAGGATTGATACAGTATTTGTCAAAATTGTTTTGAAAAATACCTACTATTTCGCTCTCTAATTATAGTTATAAAAACTGTCATAGTTCAAAAACCTTAGGACATAGGCATATGCTGTCGCGGACTTTTATGTAGACCAGGTAAAGCCGGTTATTTTTGTAGTACATTATTTTTATGTATTATGCACTATGTAGTCAGCGCATGCGTCTCAAAGGTCGAAAATTTGCATTTTTTGCCGACTTTTTTTACAATTTTCAAAATATTAGGTTGAAATAGTACTATAACTGAGTATAAAACATAGCAATTATCATTAAATAGTAAATAACGATTCCAGTAATGAAAGAATTTTCGAAATCGGTTTAGCAGATTAGCTAATACCTACTTCCTCAAAACCGCAAGAACGCGCTGGATGCAAGTTTATATTAACCTATATGGGAAGCCTATGTCCAGCCGTGGACGTCTTATGGCTACTGGAAGGATGGATCTGATTGTATCAAAATTGCTCTTACCTCAAAATGTACCTAAAACTTTGTAGAAGTCGTGGCACAGATTATGTAACAGTATGTACCGCGGCAATATTTTTTTATTGCGTTGTAATTTTAAACCTACGATATCTTCGAAACTATCCGTTGAAATTATTTGGTGTGAACGACAATTTTGATCTGTATGAAATGACCAAGCTAACTAAAGTGTTTATTTGGATAAGGATTCATACAATTTTCGTCAAAATAGTTTTGAAAATTACCTACTATTTCGCTCTCGATTTATAGTTATAAAAACTGTCATAGTTCAATAACCTTAGGACATGGACATATGCTGTTGCGGACTTTTATGTAGACCAGGTAAAGCCGGTTATTTTTGTAGTACATCATTTTTATGTATTATGCACTATGTAGTCAGCGCATGCGTTTTAATGGTCGAAAAATTGCATTTTTTGCCGACTTTTTTTACAATTTTCAAAATATTAGGTTGAAATAGTACTATCACTGAGTATAATACATGACATTCATCATTAAGTATTAAATAACGATTCAAGTAATGAAAAAAAATTCGAAATCGGTTCAGTAAATTGGCTACAACTGCTGTTCAAAAATTTCATACCTAAGTACTTCGACTAATTTGTATGGCGACCATGTTTTTTTGTATGGGAGCTATGTTTTTTTTTACCGTTTTCAAAAAGTGCCAAGGTAGTACACAATATCTTGTAAACAAAGTATATCTCTAAACCCCACCGTTTTTGAGATCCTTTGGGGCTCCAATATGAGGAGTTGACCTTCCGAAGTTTCATCATTTATTCCTTAAAATACTTTTTCATTTATATACGAATCTGCAATAAGTTTTTCATTATTGCTAATAGTTTCTTCAAAACAACTCTCTAAAGATGAAAAAGATTCAATGTATGGCGTTATGTACACAGTTACTACCGCGGCAATATTTTTTATTGCGTTGTTATTTTAATCTTACGATATCTTCGAAACTATCGGTTGAAATTATTTGATGTGAATGACAATTTTGATCTGTATGAAATGACCAAGCTAACTAAAGTGTTTATTTGGATAAGGATTGATACACTATTTGTAAAAAAACAGTTGAAAAATACCTACTATTTCGCTCTCTAATTATAGTTATAAAAACTGTCATAGTTCAAAAACCTTAGGAGATAGACATATGCTGTCGCGGACTTTTATGTAGACCAAGTAAAGCCGGTTATTTTTGTAGTACATCATTTTTATGTATTATGCACTATGTAGTCAGCGCATGCGTCTCAAAGGTCGAAAATTTGCATTTTTTGCCGACTTTTTTTACAATTTTCGAAATATTCGGTTGAAATAGTACTATCACTGAGTATAATAAGTTATAATTATCATTAAGTATTAAATAACGATTCCAGTAATGAAAAAAAATTCGAAATCGGTTCAGTAAATTGGCTACAACTGCTGTTCAAAAATTTCATACCTAAGTACTTCGACTAATTTGTATGGCGACCATGTTTTTTTGTATGGGAGTCATGATTTTTTTTAACGTTTTCAAAAAGTGCCAAGGTAGTACTCAATATCTTGTGAAGAAAGCACATCTCTAAACCCCACCGTTTTTGAGATCTGTTGGGGGTCCAATATGAGGAGTTGACCTTCCGAAGTTTCATTATTTATTCCTTAAACCACTATTCTATTTATATACGAATCTGCACTTAGTTTTTCGTTATTGCTAATAGTTTCCTCAAAACAACTCTCTAAAGATGAAAAAGATTCAATGTATGGCGGCCATCTTTAAAAAAAAACTTTTTCAAAATTTTTTTTCGCCAATAAAATGAGGGACCCCAAAAACCCCCGGATGCAAAAAATCAGCCCCCTCGGACCATTTTGAAAAATGGCCGCCATCTTGAATCCGCCATCTTGGATTTTTGTCATCACCGGCAGTTGCCCCTATCGATTGGCTATAACATTTGTTCAAACAGTTCATACCTAAGTATAACCGTTTGGAAGTTATAAGCATGTCAAGTTTGTATGGCGGCCATGTTTTTTTGTATGGGAGCCATGTTTTTTTTGATTTTTTCAAAAAGTACCAAGGTAGTACTCTCTATTTAGTTTAAACAGTATACCCCTAAACCTCACCGTTTTTGAGATCCATTAGGGGTCCAGGTTGAGGAGTAGACTTTTCAAGATTTTGGGATTTTTCCTCCCGATAAATTTCTCATCTCTATACGAATCTGTAATTATTTTTTTCCCATCACTTCTCCTTCCCTCTAAACAACTATCTAAATGAGTCAGTCAGTCAGTGAATGGTAATTTAGCTGTATATAGTCTAAATAAAGAGTGTTACAACAAAATACTTTGACCGACGAACCCGGGGAGGTACTCGCATAACTTTTTTCATCGGGGTCTGATTTCAATAATCCTTTGTTATTGGAAACAGTGTACTTCGAAATTGGTTCCATTTAAATTTTATCGAAATCGACTGAGCCATTTTTGATAAATAAACAATAATGTGAACAATGCTACTTCGATCCGTTCGAAATATTCGCGAATTCTGTACACGGGTGAAGTCGATCATGCTATTTTATGCAAAAAATAATCTTGTATATGCTAAAACTACATACTAAGTACATACTACCTTATACTACTATTATTAAAGATAATAATAACCTTCTAAAGATAATCCAAATGCTCAAGCCCACTGCCAGTTGGCAGCGTGCCCAGCTGCCCAAAGCCCAATGCTGGCAGCATTGCCCCGCATGTTGGTCACGCGTCGCGTCCACCAGACGCTCAAAAAGTCTTTTGAGTCAAAGTTGTTAAGTTGTTGTAGTTCAAAGTTGTAAGTCACATAAATAATACAATATCCACTGTCCATATCGCATGTGCCGTGTGGTTCCATCAAAAATTTTAATTGATTACATCCAATATGTTAATGTGCCTTTCGCGGTTTGGCCACATTTATGTAAATAGTTTAAACTATTTTTAAACACAACCGCATAAGTTTCATTGATTCCAATTCGGATATGTTTTATTTTTATGCATTTTCATGAATCCCATCTGAATAAATTTGTTTTTACATAAAATGTTTTACAAATATTTTATGTTTTATGCAATCACTAATTCGACCATCAAGCAGAATACAATCCTTTTAAATTTTATCACTTGGAATACTTTTAAAATATCAGCTTACAAAATATTGCCAACTAGTTTTTACCCGCTGCTTCGCCCGCATACTCAATATATCATTATAATTTATAGCCCATGTGTTATTCTGATATATAAGCTATATTATTGTAAAGTTTCATCTCAATCTATTCAGTAGTTTTTGCGTGAAAGAGTAACAAACATCCATCCGTCCATCCATCCATCCTCACAAACTTTCGCGTTTATAATATTAACACTTTCACAGTCCCAGTACAAAGTTACGAACTGTATTCATACGTACACCTACAATCTTACTCTAGCTTGAAAAAACTGGCAACATTTTACGGAGACTCTTTTAAAATTTTTGGTAGCCTAATTACATAACCATACGTCCATGAGACTCTTTTTGTTCTTGTTCATACGTCCAGTCAAATCAAAATCATCGATTTTACTTATAAATTGTGACTCCAACTAGAGTCGTGGACGTGTGACATGTTATAGATGTGACTCCTTTTGGAGTCATTGGACAGTGAACGTGTTAAGTAGGTATGCTATTACGTCTGATTTTGAAACTAAGGGTCCTTATGGTTTCAATTGAAATAAATCCAAAAAAAAAACAGTTGTTTCATAATAAAATGTTTGTCTATACCGAATTACGACTTTGTATAGGACAGGCGATTTTGTTTCGTCATCTGAGTAGCAAGAAAAAGCTAAAAAATATACACGACCCTAGAATTAGCTTTACTGCCTGCAATTATTTCCTCTGACGCCCTCAAGTTTGGTCTTTTAGTAAGCGTTGCGTAGGTCTATGATGAGTACAACGATATCCAAGAATATGTACGAGTAAGTTATATAATAGCTTCTCGTTTTGGCTACGAATGAACTGCAGCTATAAACCTTCCGGGAGAAATATTCTTAAAGATAGTGAAAACCGCATTGCAATATGTCATGTAATTTAGAACTTCTAAGCGGTTACTTACCGGCAAGCGCAGCGTAGGACGCCCACCGACTAGGAGGACCGACGATATAATTAATTACAGTCTTAATTATATCGTCGGCCCTCCTGGTCGGTGGACATCCTACGCTGCGCTTGCACAGGCTTATTGAAAATCCATAGGGATGCCCATGTACAGCAGTGAACGTCTAACGGCTGGTAATGATGATGAATGACGAAGCCGATACGCAGACAGACACACGAAAAAGGTGAGTTTGCTTTACCTATAACATGTAGTGATAGCGATGCCTATCCTTCGTCTATAGTCTAGAGATACGTAGTCTAATAGCACCCCGCGTTTTGCGTCGTGGATCGAAACAAAAATCGAGTTACCAGAGAGCTTTGAAAATGTAAACGACTCTTTCCTTTTAGGTTTTCTGCCTGTAATTATTTCCTCCCACGACTCCCACGCCTCAGTTTCAAATTCAGCGGCTTGTCAAACTCGCGACAATGAAAACGCGAAGTAAGTTTTAATTTATCAATCAAACTTCGCGCTGCTGACACCTCCGTTCTTTTCAATAACCACAAATAAAGTTGCGACTTTTCACCTCGATCACGGTGCCCACGGCTAGGGTTGCCAACCTTTTCGTCTTTTTTTTTTAATGTGATGGGAAGAAAAGAGATTAACTTAACGATTAGTATTCAATGTAATTTCAGTGCTATATTAGGAATATAAGTATGATATCTTACGAAACCTCGTATATATAGGTATATACGAGAGTATCTTATACTTATTATCAAAATAACTTTAAAGCAATAAAAATGTAGATTGTACTCGTAATATTCCAGTAGTACAGTAGTAGATATACTCGTATGTGTATATTTTTTGCAGTAGTGATTTTTGCAGCATTATATAGGCTACCAACTTTTATTATTCTGTTAATTCTAGGAGATAATGAGTTTTGACTTATTTATGTAGGTATTTAATAAAAACAAAAATATACTACACACATTTTCATAAGCGTGCCACGCTTTAAGCTCCACCACTAAAAATTTCTAGCAAAATATACCTAACAGGTGGCCGAGCGTCTATTTAATAAAAGGAAGGACGATTACAATACAACTGCAATGTTTTATAACATATACAGGGTTATTTTTAATCAATTAGCATCCTTTTATGCTTTAAGGGACTTATTCTGTAAATCAAAACAACATTTTTTTACGATTTTTGTCAAAACTAAAAAAAAATCAGCTGTTCCATACATTTTGTTGCGGGTGAAAGATATTTTTCTGTGGAAGAAAGAATTTTTTTCAAGTTTTGAAAAGTCGCAGAACAAAAGTTGTTAGTTTTGATGAACAGAATAAGCCCCTAAAAGGATGCTAATTGATTATAAATAACTATAGGTAATTTTATAGCTTATGTAGGTATACTACGTTATTTATTTATAATTTATTATAATACGTAATGTGGTTGATAACCCTACAATAACGCAGTTCTCAAACCGACAAATTGTTGAAGAAATTAAATAGCTTCGAGAATCGAAGATTGGGATCATCCCGGCGCATCCCGGAAAGGATATCGCTGTTCCCGGATCCTTGGAAAACTTTTAATTTTATTGACGGTGAGATATCGCGTTATCTACGGCTGATGCGGGGTTTACCGATCCCAACACGGAATAACACAGAAGGAAAAGGACTAAGGAAGTATTATATTGAATATAAAAAGGTATTGCTTTGCAACGTAGAGAAATGTTCAGAGATAAACAACTTTCTACAACTAACTACAATACTAGTTATTTACTAAAATCAAAACCAATAATTCAAAAATCGCGAAAAAAAACTCGCGGCTGTTCCATTCAAATAGGTGCATAGTTTATTGCCTCACGATAAAACACACCAAACACCTGTTTTAAAAAAAATAAAAATTACAAATTAAATTTAAATTATTAATTTATTTTTACTTTAGTAAAATTTTGGTTGTTCATATAAATACCCGTAGGTACCGCAGACGACTGCGGCTACTTTTTATACTCTATAAAATTTAACTTGATCTCTGCGACAGTTACATATTCACATATTTAGAGTTGAGATAGTGGTGGAAAAAATCGATTTTCAAACAATGTTGTAATGAAATCGAATGAGTAGTTGAAGGTGAGAAATTGGATTTTATTTTCTTACTATTATTTAAGATCAAGTATGTACACATGTAAATAATGTTATGATATTAATTAAATACTCATAATAATGTAACGACATAGTATTTATCGACGTTTTTCACTATTATCGATGCTAATGTAACATATAATTGGGTTTAATTTAATTACACATGTAAAAAATGTTATGGTATTCAAATATACGATAAAATTTATGATAAATTAAGTTTTATTTAAAATATCGTCAGTATAAACTATTTAGATATTTTAATTAAAACTCTATCTAAAACTCTGTGGTCACGATTATTCGTCGCCTATCACTAATCGACATGCCCATAAAGTATGACATTGACAGGTACTGTCTGTACTATTAAGAAATTCAGGACTTCATAGGCGTGATTTTTCTGACAGCTGTCGCAGAGATCAAGTTAAATTTTATAGAGTATAGGTGATTTTAGACAGATGAGGTCCAAATGGTTACATCAAGATCCGTTGTTATTTGGTGATTAATCTACTGTAGGTGTCTAGGTTATCTTCAAGACTACTACATCGTCAAGAGACGAAAATTTGAATTCCTCTAAAAGAGCTACACTTTGCAAAGCTACATCCTATAAAATAATTTGCTTGGTTTCAATTAGCTTCTCTTTGATTTCGACTAACTTCAAAGAGTGAAGAGTGTTGTTTATCCTAATGTTGGGTACAACGCATCCCAGTCAACATGCAGCTAAATCAATGTAGCCAGTGTTTCAACTGTCTACAGTTTTTTCCATATCTTAGCAGTTTTCAGTTCAGGTCACAAAATAGAATAACTGTAGACTTTTTAAGTCCTAATTTACAGTTTTGCGGCCTCTTGAAAGTTTTTTACAGTCTATTCTACATTAAAAGTAAAGTCTCGAACTCACACATAACCACGATACAACATCGCAACGTGCTACGACGCAGTTCACGATGCGACGTTGTCAACGTTGAGTAAGCAACACCAAATCCCAACAATAAAGAAGAAACAACGAATAAAGAAGAAACAGATACGCAGAAGATACTGGATACATTCATTTTTTTTTTCAATTATGAATAAGTTATTTTATGTTATTTATTTATTTAGTTATTTTATAATACTACTTAATATACTGACTGACTGACGAAAATCTACCAAATTGGATAGATTTGGTAGGTTTTCGTCATTCATACTACTGGCACCGTGTTGTGTTTTCTTGTTTTTAATGTATGATGTAGGTACCTAATTGTAATGTAATTTAATTAATTAATGTGGATAAGTGTAAATTGATGATTTATTTATGTAAGCAATTTATTTTTTTTGTTAAGTGTTTACCATTGTGTAGATTTTTATTGACTTCTCAAAAGTGTGTCTCTGACACCCATTTGTTGAATAAATGAAATGAAATGAAATATGAAGAAATATAACGATGTGGTTCTCACGATGCGACGTCACATCGTGAAACGATGTCGCGACGTAGCACGATGCGAAGTCGTATCGTTTTCTGGTTTATTCTGTGTCTGGGAGTTTACCGGTAAGCTAGCCGATTTACGGATATCGGCGCCGGGAAATCGGCAGACTGATTGTTATGGGAAGTTGTGCGTTGACTTTTTAATTATTTTTACGCTTTCGAGGGTTGGAAATTTAATTATGTTGTGCGCAAAGTTTATCTGAAATTCTTTTTTAATTTTCCTCGTGCCAAATCCCTGACCTAAATAATAAGCTTTAGACAACACCTGCCGTGTTTGATAAATAGATACAAGTAAGTGTACAAAGCTACAGACATTGCAGTATGAGTTTTTTTGCGTTCGATAAAATTACTTATCGTAAAAAAACTACAATTTTGTATGGAAACGAAACTGTAAAAACGACGGAAACGTCGTTTTTTATCATCCCTTCTGTCAAATTAAAATATATTAAACCAACTTTTGTTTATATTATTATGTGTTATGATTTATACATATATCATGCTTAATAGTTTTTGACCGACGAAACGGAGGAGGTATTCAATTCGATTTCAATAATTTTTTTTTTTGGAAAGTAATTGGTCCCATTTTAATTTTAACGAAATCGGCTGAGCTGATTTTGATAAATTAATAATAATGTGAAAAATGCTACATCGATCCGTGCGAAATATTCGCGAATTGTATACACGGGTGAAGTCTTTTATGCTATTTTTTGCAAAAAATATCTTATTAGAAATCAATGTCTTATAAATAAGTACTGAAACTTGCAAACGTGCGAGTGAGACAGCTGTAGCCGGTTGATAAGTCGTTAGAGGTTGTGCGCAAATTACCAGTGACCCTGTATAAAACATACATGAATATGCTAAGGGTTGGTAAGTGACGAGATAAGGAAGTTGCTTGCCTCACTATCACACACTTTCCTCTTAGCATACTTTACACGACTCAGAATTTTGAACACCTGTGTGAACATCATAAATAGCCTCGGTGGCGGAGTTACCAGCAGGCTGAGTGTCATCAGGCGATTTCTTCACGTAGAGTGAGATTATTATCAAAATATTACCTATAGAATAATTACAAACTGTGTAATATGGTGAATTAAGACTACCGTTATTATCAATGCACTACACCTAACCTTTGTCTGTAAAAAAAAGCCGTGGTGGCCTAGAGGCAGTGACACCCGCCTTGCAATCGTGAGGTCGTGGTTTCAAATCTCGGTCCCGTACCAATGAGTTCTTTGGAATTTATGTACGGAATTTCACACCACTGGCTTTTCGATGAAGGAAAACATCGTGAGGCAACCTGCATACTTCCGTAGAAAAAATTCGATGGCGTATGCGAATCCACCAACCCGCACTGGGCCAGCGTGGTGGATATGGCCCAATCACCCTTCGTGGGTAGGCCTACGTCCTGCAGTGGACTATTAAAAGGCTGATACAGACAGACAGACACCTAACCTTTATAGGTTTTAAGAATCGTTTGTGTAGTTTTTTACAAGCTTTAACTTGCAATGTATGTATGTAAGTTCGGGTGGAATCTTGCAAGTTAAACTTGATCAACTTCCCGGTTTTCGATTAAGCTGAAATTTTGCACGCATATGTAAATTGCGTGACAATGCAATATTATGGTACCCTGGAGCTGATCTGATGAAGTCGGAAGGCGGCCATAGGAACTCCTGTACTAAAAAAGATAGACCCATCGTGTTTGGGCTCGTTTTACTTTTCTTGGCTGGCACCATGCTGCTATATGAAATCCGAGATCTCAAAAGCTGGTATTTAAAAAGTTAGATTTTTATAATAATTTATTTAGTTAGCTTTCCCTTCGTTTATAGCACCACATACGTTAAGCTGCACTGCTGTTACACTCAATAAAAACTCTTAGGTATCAGTTAGTTCAGGAATTATTTCGAAAATAACATCTAAAATAAACAAAAAAGTGTGTCCACTGCTAGACACTAGCTTCCCCACTAGATCTTCAATAGTTAGAAGCGGTTTGTATATAGCGTAATCCTAGACTCTTAACAATGTCATCTGCTTACCTCGTGGTCGTAGATCCTATACTGCACTTACTGGTACGTGGTCTCCACGCGGAAACTATTCAACCTCATTGGTCATCAGTACGTGCTATGTGCCCTGCCCACTCCTATTTCAACCTATATATCTATCCGATGGGCTATGTTGGTAACTTTGGCTCTCGTTTACATCTCTTAATTTCTGATAAATAAGTATTCAGTAGCCGTGGTGGCCTAGTGGTAATGAGACCCGCCTTGCAATCGTGAGGTCGTGGGTTCAAATCCCGGACCCGTACCAATGAATTCCTTGGAATTTATGTACGGAATTTTACACCACTGGCTTTTCGGTGAAGGAAAACATCGTGAGGCAACCTGCATACGTCCGTAGAAGATTTCTATGCGTATGTGAATCCACCAACCCGCACCGGGCCAGCGTGGTGGATATGGCCCAACCACCCTTCGTGGGTAGGCCTACGTCCTGCAATGGACTATTAAAAAGGCTGGTACAGTAAGTATTCAGTATAAAAAATCATACATATCGCTTCTATCAACGTATTACGTCGTCATTTCGCATTGCATGCATAATCATTCTGTCATTCCAATCGACCGATCACAGAGAATTCATTCAAAACATTATTGACCAAACTAAATTGGTCCGTCGGTACGTGGAAAATCACACTACCAATTCACTGTATTTAAATAACGTCCAGTGAAACCTGAACTGGGACAAACAAACAATCAGGTCGAAATAAAGAATCAGCAATCTGATAAATTGGCACGCATCGGACGGCGCACCGCGAGCCATTTGAATATTTCATAGGTGCAAAACGTTGTCCCGGGAACGCATAGCTCCGCCTAGTCCGGGTGAACGATGGTGGAAGACAGAAGATAAGCTTTTCTAATTCTATCTTCTAGGTATGCGTGATAGGTTCTAAGTATGCGGACACAAGTGGGTCGTTGCAGGACCAACCTAGCCAAGTGGCGATATTCTGACACAGCAGCAGTGCAGTGCGACTGCGGAGCGCCAGCGCGTACCATGCAGCACCTTCTTTCGTGCCCCCAAAGCCCAAATGTGAGCACTACGCAAGACCTTCACGAGGCCACCCCCCGAGGGAAGAACTTAGCCAAATACTAGGAAAAAATAATTTAAAAACTGAGGATCATCGACACGACGAAGAAGAAGGTATGCGTGATACTCCAGACTGCACACTTGCTTGACACTGAGCAGAAAGTGGTTAAACGCAAACCTAAATTAAATTTAAAAAATCTATCATGTATTAGCCTTATTGTATCAGCCGTAGAACGTCTACTGCTGGACATAAGCCTCACTTATAGTTTCCAATAAAGATGGAAGCGCTTTGCATCCAGCACGTTTCTGTTCTCTTAAACAGATCATCTGTTGACTTCAGATCATCATTATGAACAACTTTAACTATGGGATCAACCAGCACGCATCGGGCGACGCCACCGCTTGTCATTTGAATATTTCATAGATGCAAAACACTGTCCTGGGAACGCAAATCTCCATCTAGCCGGGGGGTGAACAATTGTGGAAGGCAGAGGATAAGCTTTTCTATTCTTAAAACGTCTTATCATATATTAATTTATGCTGTAAGAGGTCCATTGATGGACTCCCATATAGATTTATCTATCTATAACTATGGTCATAGTCATAGTTAGGCGAAAAATTTTAAAAAAACCAGGATGGCATTTTTGTTAATGAAATCAGAATCACGACTTTTTGGTCTCTATAGTGGTTACTCTATGGCTCTATGCGAATAACACAGGAATGTATGTCGACCTTTCATTAGAAAGAAAAGCTACTCAAAGCGCAAGTCAAGAAATATAAGTAAATTGGCACCACTCTTACTTAACATGAAGTGTTTGTTGGTTTGTTACTCTAAAGAGTTTGATAAAGAGCTTGGTTAAAACCAAGCAACGGATTGACGGATCGACTTGATTTTATTGCATCAAATTATTTTAAACATATTTGACACCTTTGACAAGAATTGGTACACCACAGCAAAAAATCGACAAAATTAGAAAGATTTGCGGGACAATGGTCGCAACAGAGCAATGGATTGATTTGAAATTAGGCACAAGTATAGTTCAAAGGTCAGAAAGTGACTTTTGTCCCGGAAAAATAAAAGGTAGTACAAAAGTCAAAATATGAAGCAGGCGAAATCGCTACTCTTTCGATGTATAAAATACTAACAATAGTATTTTATACATCGAAGAGTCATAAGCTATTTGTATCCTCGAAGCTGCGTCTATAAAGCCAGTTCGGAATATATCTCACATTGGCACAGTCCATCCCATAGCCTCGCAGTTTAACACACGCACGGTGGGCACAAAACACGCACGAGTCCGGCCGGCTCTTCACTCCGGACAGTCCGACATTCCGCACCCGTAAGCAATTATTCCCGGACTGCGCGCAATTGTCCTTCCGCAAACATTTAGCAATCTTTTGTGTCCACGCGAAATAATAGTTGCATAGCACTATGGCAAATATGCAGTAGAGGAAATTGTCGTCCTTGAAAACTTTTATTATCATATTAATGGTTCGAAACATCGTGGTGGAAGTATTAGTCAGCCAGTGCAAGAGAATGTAGACACTGGCTGTCTAGGGTATGCCGGACGTTTTAGCGATTTAGGTAGGTACTATCAAGCAACGACACTCGGGGAGGCTCCTTCCATGCACCCCATATGATACTAAACTGCCAGAAATGCAGTTTATTAAATAAATTGCTTTATGACTGTTGTGTGTAATTTTTATTTAGGTTCTTTATTATTCACAACATAACACAAGCTACTTCTACCTAAAAAAATATTTTTAGCTCTACATTCAGACTTAGAGGCACAATATCTCACATCGGCACAGTCTATTCCGCAGTTAACACATGCACCGCGGAATGCAAAAAACGCTCGAGTCCGGCCGGTTCTTCACTCCGGACAGTACGACATTCCGCACCCGTAAGCAATTTTTGTCACTGACTGCGCGCAATTGTTCTTCCGCAAACATTTATAGCAATCTTTTGTTTTCACGCGAAGTAATAGTTGCATAGCTCTATTATCGCAAATATACAGTAAGAGTAGGTATATTAGGCCCAATTTTTAAGGCGCCATCGTAAATTTAATCCTAACGTAAAATAGTGTTACCATAGCGCCTCTAAAATTAGGCCTATTGGAAAAATATAAAGTAGTCAGTGGGATTTCCTATGTGTGTCATGGAACAAATTAGGTACAATAACCTTATAAATCTAAAAGTGTGTTTGTCTGTTTGCTACTTTTTCACAAAGCAAAAGAACAATGGATTGACTTGAATTTGGGCATGGGTATATTTAGTTCAAAGGTCGGACATAGACTACTTTGTATCCCGGAATAATAAATGGTTCATAGGGTATACCATAAAAAACTGGACAAGTGCGAGTCAGGCTCGCACACCGAGGGTCCCGTACAAATCCAGAATATTTCACGAAATTGGGAAGTATGTTGTTTAAATCTCTATACCATAACCATCGACAAAAAAGTTTTTTTTTACGTTTCTCGTCATACATCGAAAATTACACATTGTTAAAATAATTAAAAACCTGTTTAAGCATGTGCTAATGAAGTTTTATTATAGGATACTTAATTACTTACCTTACATGATACGATTTACGCACTTTGAATTTTGAACCCATATTTTGTGAATTTTGAGGCCTTATTTTTTGTGATTTAAATAAAAATGTACAGTTTTCAAATTTATTCCTATATGTGTTCTCTGAGACAATGCGTCTCGCCAAATTTCATAGTTCTATGTCAACGGGAAGTACCTTGTAGGTTTTGATTTTTGTGAGTGTCGAAATATGCGTTTTTTTTACGACATAAACGGCTCTAGCTTTTTAAACGATAACTGAGAAGTTTTTCTTTTACACAACTGCAAGAGACTATAGATATACGTATACACTTTAAATTTCAACTCGATATCTTTACGCGTTCCCGAGATAAAGAGTCATGACATACGGTCAGACGGACAGACGGACAACAAAGTGATCCTATAAAGATTCAGTTTTTTTCCTTTTGAGGTAGGGAACCCTAAAAACAACAGGTTGCACTTCGGAAGTGCCGGCCGAAGTGTAAAATTGAACATTACGTCATCCGTCTTACGTATTTTCGATGTCGCGATCTGACGCGAGCTTAACATTTTTTATACATCCCAAAAAGTGCACAACGCTTCTATTGAAGTTATCTCTTCAAAAATCTTAATATACGCGGGTGGAGCCGCGGGAAAAAGCTATAGTATAAATCTGAAAGTGTGTTTATTGGTTAATTGATTTGTTTGTTAGGTACTACTCTTTCACGCAGCAACAGATTAATTGATATACCTATTTGGTTTTTGGCAAAGATATTTTATAGCTCAAAAGTTTGAGAGTATCATTTGCTTTTATGAAGGGAAAAAAATAATATATGTGCCGTGGGTAAAGCTAGTAGTAACTTTAATTTTCTTGACGAGTGAGTTTCTTGCTGTGTGAAAGAGCAGCAACCCAACAAACACACTTTACACGGATTTAATAATGTTAGTAAGAATGAGGATAGAGCTTGTGCAAAAAGAGAACCGTCGTAGGTGAGGTCGCTCGTGTGCCATTTTACTCATTGACCGACGAACCACCGGAGGAGGTATACAATTCGACGTGTATATATATTTTTTTTTATATATAACCGCGCATAAATTTTTTGTAGTAGTCCAATTTCAATAATTTTTTGGAAAGAGTATACTTCGAAATTGGTCCCATTTAAATTTTATCGAAATCGGCTGAGCCATTTTTGATAAATCAACATCATCATCATAATCATCATCAGCTTATTTCGGCCCACTGCAGGGCATAAGCCTCCTCCCCCTCACGCCAACTATCCCTGTCCTGTGCCAGTCTCATCCAGGTGTTGCCGCAAATCTTTTGGATGTCATCACGCCACCGTTGTAAGGGTCTACCGGGACTGCGCTTCCCGTCACGGGGCCACCATTCAGTCAGAGACCTGCTCCACAAGTCAACAATAATGTGCAAAATGCTACATCGATCCGTGCGAAATATTCGCGAATTCTGTACACGGGTGAAGTCGGTCATGCTAATTTTTGCAAAAAATAATCTTGTTTTGTAACGTTGACAACACTGTTCTGTCATTGCTAGTACAACTAAAAGTGTTTGACACTTGGTAGACACCAATTCGGTTTTCATCAGTACTCGCGTCTACCAAGTATAGTCGGTACCTTGGCTGCTGATTAAAATGTTATTGTTAGTTCACCGTAACGCCACGACGGTTCTCTTTTTGCACAAACTCTACAATACTAGAGGGTAAACAAATGTAGTAAATTATGCACCTAAATCCTTGTATACTGTACTGTATCAGCCTTTTTAATAGTCCACTGCAGGACGTAGGCCTACCCACGAAGGGTGTTGGGGCCATATCCACCACGCTGGCCCAGTGCGGGTTGGTAGATTCACATACGCCATCGAATTTCTTCTACTGACATATTCAGGTTGCCTCACGATGTTTTCCTTTACCGAAAAGCCAGCGGTGTTAAACCTATACTCTATAAAATTTAACTTGATCTCTGCGACAGTGACATTGACAAAGAAGATTGACATTTTTAGTGTTGAGATAGTGGTGGAAAATGTTGTAATGAAATCGAATGAGTAGTTGAAGGTTAGAAATTGGATTTTATTTACTTACTATTATTTAAGATCAAGTATGTACACATGTAAATAATGTTATGATATTAATTAAATACTCATAATAATGTAACGATAGTATTTATCGACGTTTTTCACTATTATCGATGCTAATGTAACATAATGGGTTGAATTTAATTACACATGCAAAAAATGTTATGATATTAAAATATATAATAAAATTAATGATAAATTAAGTTTTATTTAAAATATCCTTTGTTTAAACTATCGATATTTTATATAAAACTCTATCTAAAACTCTGTGGTCACGATCATTCGTCGCCCATTACTAATCGGCATGTCCATAAAGTTTGACATTGACAGGTACTGTCTGTACTATTAAGAAATTCAGGACTTCATAGGCATTATTTTTCTGACAGCTGTCGCAGAGATCAAGTTAAATTTTATAGAGTATAGATCCTTACTGCCAATAAAATTCATAAAACTACATATTGCGTTTTATATCGAGCTAGCGTCAGCGTTAATATTTTTTCACGCAACACTGGCGTTTTTATTGACAAAGGTAATGTTTATTCGGCCGCGTGTTGTGTTTAGTGTAACTTTCAGGTACAATGGTTTTGCTAATTGAGGCAACACTGTCTAAATTACTCTGTGAAACTGTTAAATTTAATATTTTGTTTCGCATAATGCCTACATATTATTTGAGTAGGTACTAGTGAAAACACTACGCTATATTATACCGGCAAACGAGTAAACGTGGGTTTTAGATGGAAGGAGGTCGATTTAATGTTTAATTTAGCATATAAACGTGTCATATATGATATGTACATGAGCATACCTTTGTTTATCTAGAATTTTAGACTAAAAAGACTTCCTAGGTTCAAATCTAGGACCTCAGTTTTTTCGAACATACTTCTATATTCAACCGGCAAATGAATATATTATGAGTAGTGAAATAATTATTCATGTTATTGTAGTGGTACACTCTACTTTTCATCACCGCTATGAGAAAACAAAAGGCGCCTCATATTTTACTATAATATTATTATTTAATAAAACGTAGAGTAACAACTAAATTGAAATTAAATGATATCTAATAATAAAACAAATGAAAACTTATATTTACATTCTTTTCATTCATTTTCTTGGCGCTGAACACTAACATTACAAATACTTCCAAATTCAAAAAGTGCACGGCAAAGATCATTCCGTCGCACTTATTTGTTCTAAATTCAAAAAGTGCGCGGCAAACATAATTCCGTCGCACTTATAAAGTTCCTTATAGAAAACACCTCCTTTGGGCGCACTTAAAGGCGAACCAAGTAGTCCTTTTCGAATAGATGTGATGAAAAATATATTTTTGTTTCAAACGACGTACTTTGAGTCCCTCGCTACGCTCAGGATTCTACTAAAGAATCCCTCACTTCACTCTGGATTCACAAAAGCGCCCTCGCCTTAAAAATATTATTTTACTCTCATATGATACAATCTCCTATTACTTTAAACAGTGGAAACTTTTTCGCAAATTAATTACTAAGTAAAAGTTTTTCATATCACGATGCGAGCAAAACAAAGTCCTCTTTGCTAACACTTGTAATATTAGCATTATTACAAATATTACAATGTTTCCCATAATTTTGCGACGATCAAACTTGTCCAATTCCGTGACGGCCCAACTCCGGCTCATTATAACTTCACCTGAACTTGGCTCCAGAACATTCTTAATTAATTCTTTGTGCAAATAATACGAACTTTTCGTAGATTTGTTGACACGAAACATTACTGGATAAATGGTGCGTGGATTACTATAGCGTAGAAATTACGGTTCCTTCACTTCTGGCGATCGGCAAAATACTATGAAACTCACGGAACAGCAGAAATTCCCTCTTCAGTGGGACGTCCTATGGCTGATCGATGGACAGATGGAATCAGTTCTTTCTCTCTTCTGCGGTGAAACTGTTTTCGTTTGACGTTTTTATTTGATTAACTCAGAGCAAATAAAAAATCAAGAGATAATGTTGTGAACAAACAAGTAAAGCCAACCAAAACTACGCCTCGCAGTGTACAGACAATTACACACACATACAACGTACAACGAAACTACGCCTTGGCTTGTCAGTCGAACTATGGCGGAGCAACACCGACGCACTCACACATGTATAGAAAACCCGCCTCACTTGACTGCTCAACAACGTTCTCTCTTGATCTTTTTATTTACTCTGTGTTGATTAAAAACAAAATATCTTGTACTCCTATAGAATACAAAGAGAAAATAACTAATTAATTTCTCTTTGTATTTGCTAAAAATGCTATATGAGGACACGCTGCCAATAAAAATAAAAGAAAGAAAATTATGATATTTTTATTCGTATCACCTTCTTGAGCCAGTTTTCAAAAATACACATAGTTATATTCTCCAACCACAAGAAGAAGGGCATGAAAGAAACAAAATAAGAAAAGTAAGTTGATATGGGACAAATCTAGCAGGCCAGCCCTGGTGTCAGATTCTTTAAGCCACCTGAAGGCCTCTGGCTTGCGTATCCGATCGTATTTTAACGTATGCTATTTAAACGCTACACGAAGAATGTGGAAGAGAGGACCGAAGAGACGACTCATTTGTTTTATTATGAAATTTTGCATTGCTCTGTGTTCATTTGGAAGATTTTTCGCTAAAAATGGAACCACCGCCTTCCATCGTGTACAAAAATCAAATAGTTCACCCGTATCGATGCGTCATCCATGTACATTATTGATGATACTTCAAAAACGGCTCAGCCTATTTCGATAACATTAAAATGGGACCACCTCGGGAGTATACCCTTTTGAAATAAAAAAAAATTAATCGGTGCACAATTGGCGAAAATATCGATGAACATACACAACAAAATATATACAGACAAACATCGTTCCTCCTCTTTTTTGGAAGTCGGTTAAAACAGAGGAGTAGAAGAGAGAAAATAGTCTTAAAATTAGACATTTTTCCTTCATCTAAGCTGTCGTACTTTTCTTTGTACACTGCGTTCAAGCTATAGAGTTTGGCACGCAACTCAAACACACAATCAGTCTAGTTAGTTGTTCTTCGAAGATGTTTGACCGCTGGTGGCATAGATGTTAAAATAAGGGCACTCTTGTTTGGTAGTTAGACCTAAATCAATTGTTAAACATTGGCCAACCGACTTTAGGTCCTAAAACTTTGTCCAGATTGTACCAGACATTATTACTAGTCTGGAATGTTCAAATACCAAGACCAAAGACCAAAATTTCAGATTTGATTGTTTAATCGCTTGGTCATATCAAAGGGCTTCAATAGTAATCCTAATATTAGGGGCCAAAGCCCTAATATTAGGATTACTATTGAAGCCCTTAGCCCCCCACTTAGTCTACACAAATAGTTGATTGAATCAGGCGTTACTTTGCGGAAATTAATCTTCAAATCTTTGTTTTGAATAAATATAGTGAAATAATAAATATTTATTCATAACAAAGATTTCGTCTACACAAACTTGATTTCTACTGCTTGAGCTTTAAAAACTATATTTAAAAAGGCTTGTCGCTATAGAGAGTAGATGCTTACTTTTAGACCCGTGTCATAAAATCTATGTTATTTAGCAACAGTTTACATTAATCTTAAAATTATATACCTATCTTAAAATCTAATAAATGTTAAAAAGTAGTTTGTGCATTTTCGGGAGTTTTCGGAGCTTTTTCAGACTAATGCAAGATTTGAAATAGTGACCGTACAGCTAGTAAAAAGATATTTAGATAGATCAAACATCTATCTATATATCTTTAATAGGAGATTCTGAGGTATTACAGTTAGAGTTCAATAAGATATAAGAGAAGAGAACAATAAGACAACGAACTAAACTATGTACCGGATGCAGTCTAGGCCTTATATTTTCACTAATAATCAGACAATATGCGTTTATAAACAGGCTATCCACCCACAAGGTGGACGGATGACCTCATCAAGACCGCAGGATCGCGCTGGATGCAAGCCGCTTGCAACCGGTCTTATTGGAGATCAATAGGGAAGGCTTTTGGCCAGCAGTGGACCTCCTATAGCTGATGAATGGATAGATTGAAACGAGCTATTTAGAAAATAAAAAGACTAAATTTAGATGCGGTTCCCAGTGAATTACTTGGACCCTGTAAATCGTATTATTGCTACAAAGGCTAGAACAATCCGTCAGTGGAGCCCCAATTCCCGCCGGTTCGTTAGCCGATCGCCTAAGTGATATGCAATCGGACACGCAGATCTCATCCCAATCCGAGTCAAGTCTGGCCAGGGGATGAATTGGCACATCTGTTCCGGACAGGGCCGGCTGACGTGTGGCGCGCAATGAATTATAGGGGGCGACGGATACTCGTTGATGCGTTTTGTGCCTTACCGTTGCCTGTAGTGTGGAAATGATAGCCAGATGGATTCGTAAGCTAGCATGGTGGCAATAGATAATACCTGTTGCATTGTAACTTGATATGAATGCTAGGAAGGAAAGACTGGGCGGGTGGTGAGATCGCTTAAATGATATGCAATTGGACAATCATCCCAATCCGAGTCAAGTCTGGCCAGGATATGAATTGGCACATCTGTTCGGGACAGGACCGGCCGACGTGTGGTGCGCAATGAATTATAGGGGGCAATGGATACTCGTTGATGCGTTTTATGCCTTGCCTGTAGTGTGGATATGATATACAAATGGAAGGTATATCGTAAACTAGGCTAGCACGGTGGCAATAGATAATGCATTGTACCTTGAAATGGATGTTAGGAAGGAAAGACCGGGCTGGTGGTGAGATTGCTTAAGCGAGATGCAATCGGACACGCAGATCTCATCCCAATCCGAGTCAAGTCTGGCCAGGGGATGAATTGGCACATCTGTTCCGGACAGGGCCGGCTGACGTGTGGCTCACAATGAGTTATAAGGGGCAATGGATATTCGTTGATGCGTTTTATCCGTTGCCTATAGTGTGGATATGATAGACAGATGTAAGATATATCGTTAGCTGGGCTAGCAAGGCGGCAATATATATCTAATGCCTGATGCATTGTACCTTGATATGGATGTTTGGAAGGAAAGGCCGGGTGGGCTGGGCATGCAGATTTCACCTCGATCTGAGTCCAGGGGATGAATTGGCAAATCAGTTACAGGGTCGGCTGACGTGGGGCTTGCGATATAAGGGGCAATGGATACTCGTTGATACATTCTGCGCGTTGTTTAGAGTGTGGATATGATAAATGTATACCAATCCAGACTCTCCACGAGGCTACACTAGAGAACGCGCGTACGAGAGTGAAGACGGTGAGCTCGTGTCACCTCGTTTTTCCTCGCCTCGCATCGCTATCGCTCCGCTTGGTGTAGATGGCTGGTGTGTGACCAGTCCTGCCGCCTCTGCTAGCCAAGACTAGTGCCGAGGGCTTCGGAACGAGTTGTCTGCAGGGGAGGCGACTCGCGAGAGTCTAGAGCGGGCATTATATTATTCATATTCATTTATTTAGTATTTTTTTTATTTTTTTTTATTTTATACTCTACAGACACCGGGGCCTATACCTTTTATTAACAATGATTCGACTTTTTCCTAAGAAGACAATATATTTTACTAAACTACGTTACGTATATGCACCGAGCAGTCCTGCCCCCGCAAGCAGCACCCGTTCACGAGTTGACGCACGTGCCAGCCGTCGTCCTTGTCGACCACATTTTTGGGAAGAGGGCTCGCCGCCACGCATCGCCGTCGCAAGAAGAGGCGCCTATGCTAGCCTGAGTGCTCCGGGCATACACGCAATCCTTATGCTAACTTAATCTACTATTAACTATCGTCATCAAAACGTGCAACTACCCAAGTTGTCTTTCCGCATCCTGGAACACCGTTCACCCATGTTATTTTTGGTACCATCCAGCTTTTCCATTGCTCGTTATCTAAAGAACTCGCTTCGATGGTTTCTGCCTTGGCAAGGATTTTTTCATCGAGCAATATCTTGGTATACTGGGTGGTGACTACAATAGGATCATCTGGTGGAGTCGCATATTTCCCCACCTGCTCCGATTCCCGTTCGTTTAGAGCCACAAAACCACTCGATGCGCTGTACGCCGCCATGTATTGACCATAGTCATGGTTCCCTTGATCACTTCGGATGTGTCGTTGTTGTATATGGCGGCTTTTGCTTCATCGAGTCTAACCTTTAGAATGCCCTCTATTTCCAGTCTGTAAGATTGCATTATTTTTTCGCAGACTTTGAGATTAACCTGTCTGGTCCCTCTCATGATGGCTAAAAATTCAATGAAGGCATTTCTGGCATGGTCTGATGGGTCCAAGGCCGGGATATAGGGAGGTGGATTGGCCTGACCCATATCAGCTTTCGTTCTTGAAATCTGATCTGATTTGGTATTTATTTCCGAGCTTGGTGTGGGTGATTTTGGAGTTATCTGGAACCAACCTTGTACTGCGGCGCTAAATGTCGAGACAAAAGCTGCCACGTGGTTTGAAACACGCTTTGGGCTTTCTGACTTATTACTTAGGTTGGCTGCGGCTCTCTCGTCTGCTACTCGCTGTTGTTCGCGTTCAGATCCGGTTAAGGTAGTCGACCTCGACATGAGATGCTCCCTGCCCTCAGACGCTGGCGAGCCGTTATTTATCGAAACTCTTAGATAGCCCAGGTCTTCGCTTCTGTCCTCGTAAACAATGACCTGATGGTATTGAGAAGCCCTTATGCAACCCAGTCTATCAGCGACTTCGCCCCTGTCAAGGTCGACCACCATCGCATCGATACTTATCACTCGAGAGGCGCACTCTGTAGTGTCCACTAGTCTATCGAGCAATGAACCGGCCCGGGCAAAAGATGATTCAGCCGCCCATTCAAGCAAAGCGATCGTCTTGCACTTCAATCGTACTAGTCGACATCGATGGCCAAGAACCTCCGTTACCGGGAGAGCATCGAACGTTTTTCGCTTCATGGTGACTTTGGCTGTACTCCCATTCAATAGACATGCCAGTCCAGGCCCTCTAGGATGCGACCCACGAGAACGATCTTATTTCTAGTACAATAGAAATATTCCGATACTTCTACCTCTTCTAACATGACAACACACTTATTTCGTCTATTTTTACTCTGTGGTGTAGAATCCTCGCGAATGGTTTATGTACTTGTGGCACTTTTGTCGCAAACTCTAACATGTGCACGCGAATTCAGCCGTATTTTGACATTTCACCGCGAATATCTTTTCGTCAAACTTTTTGAGGACGAAATACTACGAGATAGGTAAAAGAAACTAAAATAAACAACGAACTCTGCTGAATTGCGAAGGATTTGTCAAATAACGGGGAGTTATCAACATTAGAGATTGTTGTGGGGATAGATATTTTATTGTATCGATTTAGGGATGATTTATTTTAGGACGGGGCGGGCGCGGGACGGGCCGGACGGAGCCGTACGACGCACGTTCCATACATTTTGTGTAAAAGCTCGGACGGCCCCGTCCGGGCGTCGTACGGGCCACAACAAAAATGTATGGAACGTGCGCTATATGTGCGTCGTACGAACCCCGTCTGGACCATCGCCGGCCCGTCCCGCGCTCACCCCGTCCTAATATAAATCATCCCATAGCGAGGTAGTTTTTTGAAAACAGGCTCCGTGCTGAAACTCCTTGACGATTGCAATTTGGCGAGGTATCAGTTTAGATTGGAAATCGGGAAATTTTTTCTCCTGGATCGGGAACTAGGAAAATCGGTATTGGCAACGCTGTAAATATCAAACACAGAGCTAGTACAACATATCAAACTTACTTACTTACAGTGCACCCATCTATAATCTAAGAGTGCACCGAGCTCTTAGGTGATACTGTCACAGACTACTAAAGATACTATGGTGCGTTTACGCACTCCACATAAATTTTATTCTGGATAAAAATTATTCTGTGTGGCGTCCGTGAATGGAGTCTAGCTAGACCAATCATAGCCCTCAATTTGATTACAAACCAATCAACATTTATCAATCTCTGGAACCATCTGTCAAATTCGATTCGATGAATACTAGCTTACCAATCAGACAAGATACGAGTGACATTGACTTAACCAGTTTAATTTTTATCGTAGTCTGAAGTGCCTAAGCGCACCCCTAAGTATCAGACAGAAATCTTCGAACAGCCAATAGCAGGCTGGTATTTTAGAGATTGACATTTATTTATTTTTTAAAACATGGCTACTAAAATGGCGGCATTACTTTTTTGGCTTCATATTTATTAATTCTTGTACCTATGAATAATATTCAATCCTCCAAAAAGTTTATTTATTATTTTACTAATTTTAAAACCTACCTCTATAGGTAGGTTTTAAAAATGGTTATATATAGATGTATGAAGGTAAATCAATAAATAAAACTAAATACTGTGCTACTTCATGTTTATTTATCGTTCACATCAATTTCTTTGGACATTTTAGGTTAACTTTTGTAAAATAAGGTTTTTCAGTTTTGCACAGTTATTATTGACAGTAGACACACACTTGAGTCATATTTAACTATTTTGGAATACGTTGTATCCTAATTATGCTTCGCCTGCAGTTGTAGTACGATACAATATTTTACAGGATGCAAAAACACCAACCAACGCATAAAACACAATTAATTTGTGGTTTTGTAGCAGTTCATTTCAACGTCACGAAAAGCAAAACTTACGTTAAATATGCTTAAAGTTACCCGTTTCAGTCATAATATAAACTATGATGATAACTGATAATCGTAGAGGTACCTTTGTAATAATCACAGACAGAGGCAACTCTGTGATTTTAATGGTTTTCCTTCTTTGTTGTTATCTGTTGTCAAATTTCTATTGAAATTTAATGCTCTTCAATGAAAAATCTGACAAGAGTTTATATACCTTTTCAACTCACGTTATATTAAAATTAAATCTATGGATTTCTTTCATATTATTTTGATAGTCCACATTATCCCTTTGGAATCACTGTGTTTTGAATGAACTAAATCAGTGTTACTTCATTGCAAAATTAAATATCCAAATTATGTAATCACAGGGCGACACTAGTTTTTCGTGACCATAGATCACGATTCTATGACAAGAATTTACTTCACACGAATTGGTATTTCGAACGAAATAATTGCTTCGGGTCGCATGCTAAGCCCACAGGTGATAAACGGTTTCGTTTCTTATTTGGAACAAAGCAAAAACCTATACCGAGTTTTTCACTTGGGTTATCCATAAAGAAGGCCACGCCCCGGATTCGTAACCCTGGTGCTCCTTTTTCTGCATAAGCTAAAAAATTTTCTATAGCTATACATTTTGAAGACGTGTTTTGGTTAGAAGCGGGTGTTTCACGAGTGGTCACTTCAATAGATAGGAGTGGCGCATGCAGGTTGATGGCTGTGTTAGTAGGGATGGTGGCGCTTCTGTTTGTGGCCACATTTGTAACTGTATCACGGGTATGAAGGGTGGAATTTCTCCTTGCTGCAATTCGCATTGAGCTCTCTACGAAAGACAGAAAGTGAGGTCTGCTTTTTGGATCCGTGAGGATGTCGGGAAAATCCGTGCATGTTAGCTTTCTGTCTATGTGGGTCTCAAGATCTTGTCGAGCTGCAATATATCGCGGACAATCGAGGAGCACGTGCATTATTGTTTCATGGATGTTTGGATCACATTCGCATCCAGGGCTTTCCTTTAGTTTAAACCTGTGTAGGTACTCTGCTATGCCTCCGTGTCCTGTCAACGCTTGCACATGGAAGTGTGTCAATTTTGCACCTCTAATCACCCGATATGCTTTAGATATATCCGGAAAGAACAACTTTGTGACTGCTCCTGTGCTGGAGGTTTCATACCTGTCTTGCCATTTTCGGACGGATTTTATTTAGTATTTAGTAGTATATGTGTAACAAGTATACAAATAACGTATGTAGCTAAATTGGTATATAGCGTAGGCTGAGTCAGTAAAGTGAATAAAATATAGCCCAAACATTCGAGAGTATATGTTCATTAATCCTATGTTTTAGTAGACGACCTGCCTTGGTTGGCAGTTTATAGTATCTGTAGCGCCAGGAGACTTCGTGTACGATTCCTGGCCGAGTTATGGACTAAGATATCTGTTCTGGGTGTAAGTTGTCCTTGCTTTTATTTGTGTGTGTGTTTTTCCTGGCACTCCTGACGCTCAGACCAAATTAAAAAATCTAAAAAAATCAAGACAGAACGTCGTGAACAGACAAGTGAGGCCGGTTTTTATACATGTGGTAAGTGCGTCGGTGTTGCGCCGCCATAGATTGACTGACGATCCAAGGCGTAGTTTCCTTGTACGTGTATGTGTGTAATTGTATATGTACACGGCGAGGTGTAGTTTTGAAGGCATCACTTGTTTTGTTCACAGTATTTTGTCTGAGTCCTGACGCAAGAATTCCTATTTGGGACCATAATATGAGTCCCATTGTAGTGATGAATCAACTCAATTTAGACACCACAAGCTAGATTCTATAACATTTCTAGCCTTCAAGATATATGCCTAGTCTCCAAAATTTTTGGCAGAGATCGCTATTAGCGATAAGGCCGTCCGTTGCTACATTGTTTTTGTATCTTTGTTTATTGTAATTTTTTATTTCTTGATGTGCAATAATGCTATTTACCTACACAAATTCGGTACCATATTTAAGATATTATAAACATCATAGCTACGCATATATCTACGATTCACCCCCACACTCTCCCCCCACACACGCCTTAATCCAACACTCTTCAACCAATTTAGTTTCAATTTGAACCTCTCCCGCATGTCTGTACGTATTTGCATGTAGATTTATACACATTTTTTGTGACCCTTGTGGCTAGAGGCGTGCGGATTTCGGCCCGAAGCTGGCAATATTCCAGTTATTATAATTTTTGGATACAATACGTTGGTGTAATTTGGCGTGTGATGTTTTTATTGCCAGTTTATGTTACATACCTATAGCGTTGGTGGAGTTGAATTATATTGATCGTTAGCTTGATGTTTATCTTTTTAATGTATCTTACCTATATCTTTTCGACTTTTCTTTCATTGGTCAGTTGTTGGATGTAATTCATAATTCACTATTAACTTATTTATTTGCGTTGATGGGTTACAAAGGTGTTATACAATATAGAAGTTCGCCTTAAGCTACCTTTTGGCATGCAAAAACTTAATCTACTTACAAGATCACATACGTCCGGCTAAGTCCAAAATAAATCCATACAGTTCATCCATTATTCAGCAAGCACGTTATTTATCGAAATAAATCATAAAAACGACTTCGAAATAATTCTAATACTTTACAAATACAAAGTACTGTTTTCATTTGATTTGATAATGACAAAGTTGATTGTGTTAACATGTTTGGAAAAGGATTAGATAGGTACAAAGTATATACATATTATTTTGCCTGTAAGATTATTTCAACCCCATCTTAATATATATAAATCTCGTGTCACAATGTTTGTCCTCAATGGACTCCTAAACCACTTAACCGATTATAATAAAATTCGCACACCATGTGCAGTTCGATCCAACTTGAGAGATAGGATAGTTTAAATCTCAAATTATAGTCGCAATTTTAATTTATTTAGCCACAGCAACGCGTGGCCGGGCAGCTAGTTATTTATAAAACAGGAAATATTAGTTCCTGCTGCTGCTACCACGCAAAGAAAACCAAAAAATGACTGTTTGTATGGCAGCAGTAAGCAGAAGCTTTTAATTAATTATATTATTTAACCAATTCTCAACTTATAGCAGCTATTAATTAAATTATTGTAATTTTAAATAACATTCTGCATAAAATACCTACGACTTTTTAAAGGTCTAACGATACGTCGTTAATTGTAAGTAAGTGCTATTAGCAAAACCAGTCTAGCTGACTATGGGATAGTACTTAGTTACTTAGAATTAATGTGTAGTTGATTCCTTATTAAAAAGTACAATAGTTTTTTTGTCAGAAATATTAAATAATAGAATTTCAATGGTTGTGTCTATTTTAATATTTCCGCATTATTTTTAAATTCTGTATTGTTCTGCACTTTAACTATGGTATTTTTTCCTCAAATATCTATTATTTACTTTGATGAATACGTAGTTTAAAATTACATATCCGTCACGCTTTTTTACCATTTTTCTGATAAAAATCCCGTTGTTATAAAATATGATGGCACTAGAGCGTCATCATTTTGTGAATCAGTCATTTTCTCGGGGTGGCCCCATGACATGATGATGACAGCGCAACTACGGTAGAATGATGTAGTCATTAAATAGTCATCGTGTGATTTAAGGTCAATTTTTTAGCAGGGTCGGAAAAATATGAATGATGTTTCATTCGATTCGGAATAGCATGTAGAATTCTAGATGATTTAACAAAAATAATGCCACTTCTTCCAAATACTTCGCACACGGTTCATCTACACAAATCGTTCAGACTTCCGTTGCCAACCAGTTTAAAATCCAAATCGTGTTAAAACTCTCTGCAAATATACATAAATCGTTAAGACCTCCAAAGAGCTCTCTTTCTCAGCACTGCAAACGCAACTGGTTACGTTGGCATCAAAATAGGTTTTATTTAGGTTCCCTTTTTTGGACCTAAAACTATATATCCATCACGCTTTTTAACCATTTTCCTGATAAAAATCCCGTATAAAATATGACGAAGTAAGAACGTCGCGACGCGCGTCAACATTTTGTGGACCGGGATCTGATTTCCCCGGGGCGCCTGCGGCTTAGGTTTTAATGTTCATTCGCAAAATAAATAGCTTTTGTCTCATTTTTTAAATGAGAACTTCACTTAATTTCCGCTAAAATTAAGTGTGCCACCTACTTAACATCTCTTGACTTTTTGATAAGGTTTCTGAGAACTTTTTTTGAGATTTTAGTGAATGTCTTGATTCTTTTTTTCCTATAAAGCGATAATAATTAAATGTAATATTATAATATTACATATATTCCATGAAATTAACAATTCGAAAGTATATTATATTTTGAATGCTTAATTATTCGTGACAATTTAAAAAGCTTTTGCTAAAAAATCTAACAGTAGTTACAAGCACAGATAGGATATTTAGCAAGCTATTAGAACTAGAATAAATGATACAGAATAAATTTCATAATATTTCATGGAAATAAAATAACGTGATATCCTTAAAATTAAATATTTTTATGAAAATTCCTCAAGTATAGACTGCCTCGGTGGCTCAGTGGTTAGTGACACTGACTTCTGGATCAAAGAGGTGTGGGTTCGATCCCCACCAGGGCAAATATTTGTGTGATGAACATAAGTGTTTGGTCTGTGTCTGGGTGTTATTTAGTTACTATCTATATAAGTATGTATTTAAAAATAAGTATATGTAGTATATCAGTCTCTGGCGGCCATATCACAAGCTTTGCTTAGTTTGGGGTCAGAGGCCGTGTGTAAGATGTCCCAAATTATTTATTTTATTTTATTTATTGTACTTGTCTATGTATAGAATTAGAGATTCCTAGAGGCTCACAATAATAATTCATATTCACAATTCCGAGGTTGTTCCCCATATAAAAGTTGTTCATAATCATCTTCTCGAATAAAATGTCTAACAAGTGTTCTCGGTACCCAGTAAGCAGAAGACTATTCAAATCTTAAAGTCGGACCGTATTTGAGCGGCGATGCGCAACCTGTACAACGCGTCAAGATATTATTTTAGGCATTTTGTTTGGTGTATGGTCAATTTTGAAGGCACTATAGTAAATTTAATAGCAACTTAAGAAGTTATTCTCTCTTTCAAATGCATATAGCGAAAAACAAACAGGAACATTTCAAATGCTATTAAAATTAAGATGGCGCCTTTAAAATTGGGCCTAACGTCACATGACTAAAATGAAGTCATAAACGATTGCTATTACAATTGCCATTGCTTAGGCGGTAGGGAGCCTGGACGTCGTTTTATTTGAGAGTCAGTCAGTAGATGACTCTATATAAAACAATACTGTCGCTATGCTGTCGAATGTATGTTTTGGCGCGCAGCGCAGTTCATCACAGCGCTGCTCAAATGCGGTCCGACATTTAGCTTTGACTATTCAAGTTTTATTTAGAAGACAAGGTCCCGTCAGCCATTAGAACGGCTGTCGTCTGTGTTCTGTGACAAGATTCAACTTCAAAGCCCTTTGTTGCCCGCCTTTATTGTGCCTGCTCTATAAATTTAACCTGTATCTGTTCTCGGCGCTGATAAAGGGAAATTATTCGCCGCGACCATATTTGCCGAATATTCGCGGGAATGAACGAATATTGGATGTAGAGCGCTCTAATAAACTCCTGAGGGCGCTAGATAAAATTAAATTAAGACTCTAACTCAGCGTCGTAAACATTTCCGCCCTACACCTAAAAGGCCTATATCCTAAGTCTACATCCAACGCCTATATTTATGGGCTTATTTAGGTTATTGTTTTACAAGTCTAGGGACATTAAGATGTGTACACTGTATCTACTAAAAAAAATAGATGTTCTATACATTTTATCGAGAGCCAATGAACTTTTTGTATGGAACAACTTTTACTTTCCGCGATTTCATCATTGTCTAGTAAATATCTTGCAGTTGTGAAAAAATTTAACTTCTAAGTAATCTTAGAAAACAGATAGATCCGTTTTTGTCCTAAAAACCACATATCGAAATATGCGGTATACCCTATAGGTTTTGATTCCTTTGTGAGTGTTTCGACACATAGGAACTAGTACTAATCGATGACGCCCTAAAGTTACTAAGTAAACTTATTTCCGGTTTTTTTTCAATTTTCCAGGATTTGTACGGAGCCCTCGGTGAGCGCGTCTGATTCACAGTCACTTACGGATTTTTTTAATCAATCAAACTATAAATAAGCCGTGGTGGTCTAGTGGTAATGACACCCGCCTTACAATCGTGAGGTCATGGGTTCAAATACCGGTCCCGTACCAATCCTTGGAATTTATGTACGGAATTTCACACCACGGGCTTTTTGGCGAAGGAAAAATCGTGAGGCAACCTGCATACGTCCGTAGAAGAAATTCGATGGCGTATGTGCATCCACCAACCCACACTGGGCCAGCGTGGTGGATATGGCCCAATCACCTTTCGTGGGTAGGCCTACGTCCGGCAGTGCACTAATAAAAAGGCTGGTACAATACAGTACAAACTATAAATGACAAAGATAAATCTGGTCAAAGTTCGGGAGTGGAGGTTCGTGACTTCATTTCTCTGTCAAATCTTTCGTCAGTACTTTTGTAGTCTAGTCGGACGGGACAAATGAAAAAATGCGTGTCTAATATTTTTTCATAGTTTTTTTTATCATCAATCATAGTTATCTTTATTTAAATAAAAGTTCAGTTACAATTTTAATTAAATTAATCTGCAAACTGCATAAATTGTCTACTAACCTTGCGCGAGTCTAGTAGCACTTCTTTTGTGCAGCACACAGCTCTTACACGTTTCAATGAAAAACTTGAACAATTAACATTCCCAATTCAATTTTCTTTAACTGTAATCCCATTCCGGACAGCGAACCTCTCGAGAGCAGACTAGTGCATTATCTACAACCCGAGGACTGAAACCGACAGAATATATCGGTAGAACCGGTATAAAGCACACACCTTTGTAGAAAAGCAATTATTTGCGATAACTTTATTTTTAGATTAACATTATTGTGAAAAACATCAAAAACATAGTTTTACGAACAAACATTTCAGTATTTATATTTAATGTTAGTAGAATTAAAATGCTTATAAGAGAAAGAGCACTCGTTTTAATTTCCGCTTCGTTTTAATATACTTATGATGAAAGTTTTCATTATTATAACATATTTTGAGTGCATTTCAATCGGCATTACTAAATAGGATTTGTGATGGGTACCACTTTTTAATGATTTCATGATTCAATTTTTTTTTATTTGTTTTAGTTCCATTAAATTTTCATTTAGGTTTATTTCGGTTACTCAATCCTCGCATTTGCAAGAAGGAGCTAGGAACAATAGCATGCACTAGATTAGCGATACGTAGTGAAACTATACCAATTTATTTACATAGTGAACATGAACATACTAGTTTTCATTCTAGTTTCGGAGTTCTGGGTACAAGCTCGGTTGGATGGGTCACTTTGTGCGAGTGATCTCATGTTCCTGACATGCACTGTCATAATGTGTTACAGTTCAGCCATAACTTTAATCTAGAATAATTATTTTTTGCAAAAAATAGCATGACCGACTTCACTTGAGTACAGAATCATTACATAGTATAAAACAAAGTCGCTTTCCGCTGACTGTCCCCATGTATGCTTATACCTTCAAAACTACGCAACGGATTTTGATGCAGTTTGTTTTAATAGATAGAGTAATTCAAGAAAAATGTTTATGTGTATAATACACTTGTGCGAAGCCCGGGGAGCATCGCTAGAACGCAAATATTATGCACGGATCGATGTAATATTTTTCACATTATTGTTGATTTATCAAAAATGGTTCAGCCAATTTCGATAAAATTTAAATGGGACCAATTTCAAAGTATATTCTTTCCAATAAAAAAAGAACTATTGAAATCGGACTACTATGAAAAAAGTTATGCGTGATTAATCATTAAAAAAAATATACGCGTCGAATTGTATACCTCCTCCGGTGGTTCGTCGGTCAAAAAATTACCTAATGTAAACAAATTAATTGAATAAAACTGCTATAAAAATTACAAAATGACAGTAAATACGTAATTTTTTTTTTAAATGTTACGTATTTTTTAGTTTTATTTCGGTTATTAAGTCCTCGACACTGCAAGTAGGTGCTAGGAACAGTAGCCTGTACTGGACTAGCGATACGTTGTGAAAATACAGCTAGTTTCCGAGTTCTGGTACAAGAGGTCGAGTGGAGCTCGGTTGGATGGTTCACTTTGTGCTAGTGATCTCGTGTCCCTGACACGTGCTGTCCGTGTGCGGTACAGTTGTACTCCTGTCTTAAATTTGGCGCAGTATTCTGCAGAAATATTGCATTATTGTTACGTACAGGATAAAATGAAAATTCACCAACTTGGAAATTAATGAGCTTAGAATTTAAAGTTAATTTAATTTTTACTACTCAATTTTGTTTATTTTTATTTTATCTTACGTTCTTTTAATTTAATCTTAACGAAAACGAAGGAAATAGCATTACATAGCATGGTCAGTATATTTTATATTGGACGTTGCTTTGCAGTGCAGAGGCTATGCGAGGTTCACCTGTAAATTATACATATACAGGGTTATTTCTAATCAATTAGCATCATTCTAGGGGCTTATTCTATAATCTATAATAAAAGTTGTTAGTTTTGATGTACAGAATAAGACCCTAGAAGGATGCTAATTGATTAGAAATAGCCCTGTATAATTAATTAAAAGGGGACATCAACATTTTTTTCTACGGAATCAACCCCGCAAAATATCAGGAATATAAGCTGTTACACATCAAAACTTCATCGAGTCTTGGCAAAATGTATGGAACAGTTTATTTTTTAATTTAATTAACAATTTAGGGATTAGACTCATAGTAAAAAAGTATAACTATGAGCATCTGAAAGTCTCTATAGTTTGCAAAACTCAGAATAGGTTACTTTAGTCCTTATTCCAAGATGTAACCCATTGAAGAGGCACCTAAAAATTGTACTGAACAAAAATTTATTTATTGAAAAAAAAATTACGATTACAACTTCCTTTGTATTTTTTTTCTCTGTTTACAGCTATGATCCCTCTAGGGCATCGTACCTACTCTTCCGCTCCATAAAAAGCGCTTATTCTTTCGACTCGTCCAGCATCTAAATTAGCAATCGGTAGTAACATAAATTGATGTCCTCTTTTAATTACGAGGTGCTTCATTATTGTTATGTCCCTCCCGGGGGTTGTAAAGAAAGAATAGTCTTCCGTGAACGTTTCAACCGAGGTCCGTTTCATTAGTCGACTTTACGACAATAAGGCTTCTGCAAACGACATGCATGTGAACAGTGATTTTTACTGTAGATACGTTATACGCGCTGTAAATTTGCGGGGGAAAAGTGAGACAAATGCCGGAAGGTTACTCCTACGGCAATACGTCACCAGCGTTAAGAGCACAACTTACGTTTTATTTGGGGATAGAAAGCCATCTACTTGTTTTCGTCAAATCATTCATTTCATGACTAACTTTCCTTAATCGGTATATTAAGTTATCGTTAATCTAAAGTCAAAGTCAAATTTATTGCAACATAATTATATGAAAGGGGTTTGAACATTTTTGTATGGAAGCTGGCATATGCGCCCACCGCCATCATGTTTTTATTTTTATTAGTTTCCGCGCATAATGAAAGTAGTATATATAAGTAGGGGACACTTATACAAACAATAGACGTTCAATACTATGATACCCTAAAGCGTCACGTTTTCGAGATATATGAATGTAAAGATCGCAAAGTCCTCGTACAGCGATCTTTACATCCAAATATCTCGAGAACGTGACACTTTATAGGGTACCATAGTACGAAACATTTAAAGTGTGTATAAGTGTTTCCTTTTCTTATATACTACATAAATCCTGGGCGGAAACATAGAAAAAAAATCATAATGGCGGCGGGTGGATATGCCATAAATGTTCAAATCCCTTTACATCTAACCAGCTTTTCGTACCATTAACGTTTTAAAACTAACACTTTTTAACATTTTTTTTACCGAGTTTATTGTTTTTTTTTCTTTTTAATATATGATACGAGTACGTGAATCAAGTTTGGATTTTGTAATATTTGGATCTCAAAATAGACAATTATCTCAGTAAAATAAATTGCTAGTTTGTGAAAAAAAGAGAAACGTTATGATGAGGTCGCCCGTGTGCCATTTTACTAATTATGTTACGTTGACAACACCGCTCTATCATTGCTAGTACAACTAAAAGTGTATACTTAGTTAGCTAGTACAATTAAAAGAGTATACTTAGCAGACACCAATTCGGATTTCATCAGTACTTGCGTCTACCAAGTATAGTCGGTACCTAGGCTGCTGATTAAATCTTATTGTTAGTTTACCGAAACGCCACGACGGACGGTTCCCTTTTTTCACATACTCTAGTTTATCTAGTGTTAATTAATAACCAAGATATTCTAAATAGTCTACATAATCTACATGTCTTATTCGAAGAAACTATTTCACTTATTAAATTAAATTATTTTTTATTGAGACAAAAACGAGACTTCACACTTACATTTATCTCAAAAACTAATCAAATTATTATTAATAACACATTACCAATTAAAATAATAAAAATAAACAATCAAAATGCAATTAAAAGATTAGTCATCCAAATTACTGTTATGTCACAAAGAAATGTTACCATGTCAAAATTATTAGTCAATCATATAATATAAAATGTCATATAATATGTCAAAACATCAGTCATAAATCCCTACAATTTCCACAGTGCTCGTAGCGCTGTCACCGTGATCTAAGCCGTGATCCCATTGGTCTGTGAGGTTTTCACAGTATATCTTAGTAATAGATGTTATAGTTTTCCAATTGTCAAAAATAATGTCAAAATCGGTATTGGTGGCCAGGAGTGCATTGAGATGGTTGCGAGCGCGTATTAGCGGGGACATTGATCTATATAGGTGTAGTTCGACAATGTTCTACATGAAATAGATTCGGCAACCGGCCACGCCGGTTTACCGGGACCCTGGGCCCATCCGGAAATATAAATTATATCTTAATCATATGATTGAAACAGTTTCAGTACGATTGCCTGCATGGCTGACAAGTTATCTTTATAGACTAATCTAAAAATCCTTTAAAACAGTCTTTAACATGTCTAGGCATAGAACGTCATTGCATGTAGATAATAAAATTAACATAAAAGTCCCTCTCGTAGAAAACCGCACGTAGCTCCATTGTTTAGCCTATTTCAACTAAAAAGCCTCGGAAATAAGGCACGTTTCGCACGCGAAGGCTTCCTTTATGCAACGTATACTCCTATGGTGGTGCTTTTCTGTGCAAATATGAATAAAAATTTAGGATTAACAAGATTATTTTTTGCAAAAATTAGCATGACCGACTGCATCCGTGTATAGAACTCGCGAATACTCCGCACGGATCGATGTAACATTTTTCACATTATTGTTGATTTATTAAAAATGGCTCAGCCGATTTCGATAAAATTTAAATGGGACCAATTTCGAAGTATACTCTTTCCAATAAAAAAAATATTGAAATCGGACTACTACGAAAAAAGTTATGCATGGTTATACATAAAAAAATATATATACGCGTCGAATTGTAGACCTCCTCCGGTGGTTCGTCGGTTAAAAATAAAATGTTACTTGTATAAAAAAAATACATACATACAGATGAACATAGTAACCCCTCCTTTTTGGAAGTCGGTAAAAAGAAACTAAATTAGAAAACAATATTTAATTTATCTTATTTAGAAGCGCATTCTAAAAATGTGTTTTCAGTAAAATGTTAAAAATATTACCAACTAGCTTTTGCCCGCGGCTTCCCCCGCGTCATGTTTTATTTCTTGTGCTATCCTATAGGAACTTTTTATTTTTCCGGGATAAAAAGTAGCTTATGTCACTTTTCGACCTCTGTACTATATCCTTGCTGAAAATCAAGTCGATCAGTTGCTCTGTTGCTGCGTGAAAGGGTAATAAACTAACAAACACACTCTCGCAGATTGTTAATCTATGTTAATAAAAGACTTCCATCGTGTACAAAATTCGAATAGTTCGCTTGCATTGATGTATACAATTTTAACATTAGTGTTGATTTTTCAAAAACGGCTCAGCTTGTTAGGCTAAAATTAAAATGGGGCCACCTCGGAAGTTATACCCTTTTGAAACAAATAATATTTATTTGATTCGGTTGATAATTGTTGAAAATATCGATGAACATCTCTTCCTTTATGGAAGTTGGTTAAAAAAGAGTTAAAGATGCGATGAGATGACGTATGATAGAGTGAAGTGAAAGTGGAGTGAAAGAAAACGTGCTGTGCCGATCCCACCTAGTGAGATAGTAGAAAGAAGATGGTGATGACTCACTAATGTTCGAATCTGTAACAGCATTACACAAACAGATACCACTAGTGAGCGAGCACAGTTAAGGGATAGATGCTTCCAGCTATATCACTACGATTCCGCCACGAAACTGAATTTGCAATATTTCTGTACGCTGCCAAATTCGTGAATCGAATCAAAGTCGCAAGATTCCGCCCCTCGAGATCCGCGACTGTGTTTGCGAGACCGAGATTTATCTTTTCACAAGCAGAAATTGTGTTTGCTATTTTTATGGTGGATTTCTCTAAACTCCTCAGGAGAGACTCCGAGTTAGCGGGACCGCGGCGCCGGCGGAACCAAATATTGAATTTTATACAAAGTCGAGAACTTGTACAACTTCGACTGCATTCCACTTATGAAATTGCTTTTCATTTGAAGCAGTGCGGAGTACGCAACCTACTTTAAATCTAGACGCGCGGCAGCGCCACAGGCCAAGCAAAGATAAGTAACTTCGTATAATCTGGGTGGAGCATTTATCAATTTTTAAACCACTTAAGTAAGTTCGTATAGGCCGGGTGGCTAGCCCTGGTGTCAGAGTTTTTAAGCCGCCTCTGACATGGCTAAATGGTTAAAATAATCGGGACCTTCCATTTATCGTATCGTCCGACCCACAATAGCGTTCAGTTGTAAATGCCACCCGCGGTCCCCCATCCGAAGATTACTCGCTAACGAACACTTAATTAAGCTACGCTATGAACGCTACGCAACATGTTTAAATTGTTATGATCTAGGAGCTACGACAACATATTTTTTTGACCGACGAACCACCGGATGAGTTATACAATTCGACGCGTATATTTCAATATTTTTTTTAAGGAAATAGTATACTTTGAAATTGGTACCATTTAAATTTTATCGAAATCGGCTGAACCATTTTCGATAAATCAACAATAATGTGAAATATGCTACATCGATCCGTGCATAATATTTGCGTTCTAGCGATGCGATATTAAACATTTCTCTATAGCGATGTTAAACATTTCTCTTGAATTACTCTATCTATTAAAACAAACTGCATCAAAATCCGTTGCGCAGTTTTAAAGATATAAGGATACATGGGAACAGATAGCGGAAAGCGACTTTGTTTTATACGCGATATAATGATAATATAATGATTCTGTACACGGGTGAAGTCGGTCATGCTATATTTTGCAAAAAATAATTATTTATATTAGCTTACAGCTAAGTTATACAAGTACGAGTACGTTACAAGGCCTTTTTTAAATATCTGCCTACCACGTACATATTAAACTTTGATGATATTTTGATCATATAAAATTCAATTTATAATCGTTTTCGTCAAATAAATAAATTTTGAGTTTCGGCGTTCTAGTTAGAGCAGCTTTGTAATCAACACATGACTGCTAAGTTTATTTTTTAAATCACTACATATGCATTCTAAACCATTGAATGCGTTTCTTACAACTATAAGTATAACTACAATTATACAGGGTTACTTGTAATCAATTAGCATCCTTTTAGACGCTTATTATGACTTCCTCGGTGGCTCAGTGGTTAGTGAACCTTACTTCAGGGTCAAAGAGGCGTGGGTTCGATCCCCACCCAGGGCAAGCATTTTTGTGATGAACATAGGTGTTTGCTCTGTGTCTAGATGATATTCAGGTACTATCTATATAAGTATGTATTTAAAATATGTATATGTAGTATATCTCTGGCAGCCATATCACCAGCTTTGCTTAGTTTGGGGTCAGAGATTTCGTGTGTGAGATGTCCCCCAATATTTATATTTATTATGTACATTAAAACTAACAACTTTTGTTCAACGACTTCTATCAAATCTCAAAGAAAATGCTGTTCCATAGAAAAATATTGTTCATCGTTCGACCAAATGTTTAAAACAGCTGTTTTTAGGGTTCTGTACCTCAAACGGCAAAAACGGAACCCTTATAGGATCACTTTGTTGTCCGTCTGTGTGTATGTCAAGATATCGAGTTGAAATTTAAACTTCATACGTATATCTGTGATCTCTTACGTTGTGTAAAAGAAAAACTTCTCAGTTATCGTTTAAAAAAGTCAGAGCCGTTTATGTCGTAAAAAACCGCATATTTCACACTCACAAAAATCAAAACCTACAGGGTACTTCCCGTTGACATAGAACTATGAAATTTGGCGAGAAGCATTGTCTCAGAGTACACATATAGGAATAAATCTGAAAACTGTACATTTTTATTTAAATCACCAAAACTAGGGCCTCTAAATTCACAAAATATGGGTTCAAAATTCAAAGTGAGTAAATCGTATCATGTAAGGTATCATATAAAAGAACTTCGTGAGCACATGCTAAAACAGGTTTATAATTATTTTAATAACGTATTTGTACGGAACCCTCGATGTGCGAGCCTGACTCGCACTTGTTTGGGTTTTTTAGTTTGGCAAAAGTCGTAGAAGAAAAGTTGTTAGTTTTGGTGTACAGAATGGGCCCCTAAAAGAATGCTAATTGATTACCAATAACGCTGTAATGTTGCTAATCAGGTAATACACGATATAATTTGGTCGTACTTGGACTTGGCTCCAACCAAATCAGAAAATCTATGGCTTTTTAGCAACTTAAATCTCAATTCTCTGCTTGGCCTCAATTTTTCACATTAATGTTTCGTTGAAATTATATTCCACCCCGCGCTGTTAACATACATCCAACAAAAGTGTGGGTAGTTTGCGCGCGCAAAAACAATGGATTTGCATTACAAAGGCCCGCTCTGTGTGCATCCTAATGAACGGTAATTGTTTAAATCCACAAGAAAGAGGGGAGCGCGGAATACGCAACAACTTACAAACAGTTAATTATATTAAATACACACGTTCTTTTTGCGAGAGAAACGGGAGCATCAGTAGTTCCTGCGACCTAATTACACTGCTTTTATTGTATTATTCTTCGTAAGTAAGTAAAAAATAAGTTCGTATAGGCCGGGAAGTTAGATCTGGTGTTTAAGCTGCTTTATTAAGTTCATAAGGTGTCATCTGTCACTTTGACATCTGTCATTATTTAAACTAATTTAGTTAAAATATACTTTACAAATTCATTTTTCGTATTTTAAATTCAATAGTGCCTCTGCCATTACGAGTGTCAAGTTCACGAGGAATATTATTAGATTTTATAGACTTAATCAGCTGCATAAAAAAGAAATAAAATCCCTTAACACCACTGGTAGTGCCAAGCAGTAGTACCACGAGAGAACCACAATTTTGCCAATAGTTTAAATATGTAAAAAAATATTGGTTGCGTATACGGAAAATCTGCCATTAGTTATTATATTAGTTGCCAACATAGGGGAAAAACTCCTCTATAGCAACCAGTTGGGTACGCGGCCGCAAGCATTCTTTCATTGAAATAAAAATGTATAGATAAATATATAGACACTATTTATAAATAGGCCTATCTTACGTTTCTATTAAATTCACGATGGTGGCTCCAAAATTGGGCCTACTATTTATTTTGTCCTCGTGACAATTTATTTGCAAATGTGCTACGAACTGCGTAGCACACGTATACAACGCGTTGTTGCGTAGCAATATGCTACATTCTGGCATTGTAAAGTTAGCGAATAAGATTGTTAGATTCTAGTTTCTTATTAGATCTAAAGTCAAGTCCCAGTGCTTACACAATGAGTGCACAACTGAGTTCTCCTGAGCTCTACGAAATCAGTTGATTCAAATTCATGCGAATACGAAATAGAATATATTTATGTTAATAGCTCTTTTCAATTTTCTATTTGAATTTCCGCATTGCTACACAATTCGGCGGTAATGTAACGCGTCACGAATCCGTACCACCTGTATGATAATGCACTTTACAGTGAGACAGCGCTGCATTATGCATAGAGCTTATAACCCATTCATAGACAGCGCCCCGAAACGCGCCGTGGACGGACAAAAGCGAGTAATTTCTGCCATAGGAAGGGATTAGTCGTTATTACACCTGAATTTAACATCACAGGCGATGCGCCGACCTCTGTGCCTTCTGTCACTGGACAGAGCCATCGACATGATGCAAAGAGAAGATGGTGTAAGGAAACGTACAGCGTGTACAATTTTAACTCACAGCAGCAATCAGACTCATTAAATACATCAATTCAATAGATTGAAACTATCGATATAACTACGTACTTACATTAGATATATATCACTATTATCAATACATAGTATAAAACAATGTCGCTTCCCGCTGTCTGTCCCTATGTATGCTTATATCTTTAAAACTACGCAACGGATTTTGGTGCGGTTTTTTTAATAGGTTTATATGTATAATACACCTTTGCGAAGCCGGGGCTAGGCCGGGGCCGGGGGTCGCTAGTTAGAGATAATTTATAACTAAATAGTATTACAGCCACCATCGACATCATTTTTAGGGTTTTGTACACAAAGGGTAAAAACGGGACCCTATTACTAAGACTCCGCTGTCCGTCTCTCTCTGTGTTACCAGGCTGTATCTCACGAACCGGATTAGCTAGATTGATTAAATTTTCACTGATGACGCATTTCTGTTGCCGCTATAACAACAAATACTAAAAATAGAAAAAAAAAAACAAATATGTATTTCTCTCCCATACCTATAACCAACCTGGATTTTTCGACGTTTTTGGCTCAATAATAATAACGGTGACAGGTAGATGCTTTAAGTATTCACAGAATATTTAGTTAAACATGCAATTTAAAAATAATTGATTAAAATAAAATAAATATTTAAGTAACGGGATTTTTGCTCCATATTAATAACGACAACAGGAAGACGCATATATATATATATATATATATATATTATGATGCTATATTACTTTCTTATTTTAATTTACTAATTAATTATTTTTTAATTAATAAATTAAAATATTTTTTGAATTTATTAATTAATTATTTTTTTATTAATAAATTAAAATAAAATATACTAAGGGGGGCTTCCATACGGTGCGGAACCCTTCAAGTTTTAGTCAGTTTAAGTCCGACTCGCACTTGGCTAATTATTTTCATAACAGCTACTCCTCATATATAACATGTATAGTACTCCTTGAAAACCAGTAATGTAGGAGTATTAAAAAATCTTTTTAGTAAACCAGTTTCCTGAAAGTATAAAAAAAGAGATTTAGGAAACCAGTTTCCTAACCCCGGTTTCCTAAACGGCCGAAGCGGTATTGTCATCTCAATCTGATTTCGCACGAAATTCTCTCAAAATCACGACGGTCTATTGTGTTTGCAAGATGTAAATCTTATCTTCAATATGCTTTGCAACGATTCTTATAAAAAAGTAGGTTCGTGGTGGCTAGCCCTGGTGTAGTTCTTAAGCCGCCTGAAGGCCTCTGACAAGATTTAAATCAAAATTACAGAAAAAATTGCCCCCAAATTACCATTCTTCTTACAGTATTGCTTCGTTGTCGTATAAGCTAACAAAACACTTGACTCTGTTTAACTATGTTTAGAGGCGGCTAAAAAACTCTGGCCAATGAAATGATTTTTATCGTGCTTCACACACTAGGTGTATAGAAACTTTCTTTTTGTGATAAACATTTCAAAAATTGACGCGTTCGCAGGATTTGAACCTGCATCTCTCTGGGATTCCGGCCCAGATGCTTTGTCCAATTAAGCTAAAACGCTGTCTGCGAAAGCGTCGAATTAGTGAAAGTGTTTTATCATTTTTACCAACTACTAGCCACCCGGTCTATACGAACTTACTTATTTTATTATCATGTACTACGGAACTAATCGCGCACTAAAATTACGAGGTCACGGGTAGACTGCCCGACAGTGTCTACCCGTGACCACGATAGATGCAACTCGGACGATGAGGTATTTATTTATCTCGTAATTTTAGTGCGCGATCAGTCCAGTAGTATATAATAATAATGTGTTCAAATCGCGAAAGTTTAAAAACGAACTTATATACAGATAAATCTCATCGGTGCAGGTTAGTTTGAATAAGTTTATGTGTCGTGTAGTTGCCATAGCCCGTCCGGCGCGTGTGTAATTACGTTTCATTCGCTCTGATGATGCAGTTAGAATTAGCTTTGTGTCATTGGAGCGCTCACCGTCAGTTTGACGACCGCTAATTACCCGTGGCCATTGCGCAAATGTCCGTAAATTATAACGATCACTCATTTGTGTTCGGGCCCTAAAACTGATGTCAATGTAAGGAAAGTGTGGGAAAAAACACTGCGAAGCTGGATTGCATTTATTTAAATCCATCATTATATTTTAATACTAGCTGCCCGTCCCGGCTTTGCCCGGGTATGATTGGCTATACATATACTTACCACCTAATGTAGGTATGCACCACACACATGCTAGACATACCGGATGAACCATTATGATGAGTTAAAACCTACCCCAATCGCGAGAGTTTCCGTAGTCTTAAACGAACGAAGTTTATGAAAAAGAGATAGGTATTGGCAAATCTAAATAAAAGTGAGTTCGTATGTGTGGTATGTGGTATAGGGTGGCTGTACATAATATATAGCCCTGATTTCAGAAAATGACAATGATGAGAATGAAAGCGACGTTAAAATATTAGAGACACAGTCTATACATTCTACCCATGTAAGTTAGTTTCTTGATCTTGTCTTCACTCGAGAACTTTGAAAAACATTGGACATCAGTTCTACTTCTACGAATTGTGTGCCCTACCTAAGGCCTCTTCAACTCGTTAACCCAAAGAGCTGTGATGGAAGGAATTGAAGCGCTGGCATCCAACGTGTTCCGGACGTCACGACCAGATCTTAGATTCACGTGAAGACCTTCGCTACACTTGCCAATACATTGTCTATATTCGAGAACTTTATCTCTTTTTTTTCCAGGTTAAGCATTCTTCCAAAAGTTGTCCTAAGAGGCAGAAATTTTTATACTGAAATCGTCTTCAGCTAGACTTACTTAGCTGATATTATAAGTAATTATATTCAATCCATTATCAATTATCAATTTCCCAAAAATAAGGCAAGAAATTGTTGAATTGTTTGGCTAGCTCAATTTCTAGAAGGAAGTGACAGCTTATAAGTAACCGTCTTACCACAAAAGTTTTACGCAAGCTTTAGACAATGTTTAACAGTACAAATAGTACGGCTAAACAGTGTTTAAAGCGTGTTTAAATCTATTGCGGTGAGGCGGTATATATTTATTTCAATTTAATGCAAGCATTTTTGTTTCTTTTGTGAGAAATGAGTGATTTGGGCTCCCCAACTATGTTTGATTCAGGGCTCCTCAAGGCACGCTACGCCACTGCATACATATTTAGGTGAATATAGTTCAAAGATTGGCATATGTTATTTTTTATTCAGGAACAGTAACGGCCCAATGACATAGCAAAAAAATCAAAATATCACGTAGGCAAAAGCTAGTCTACATCTATATCTACACTATATATAATATATAATATTAATTAATATATAATAATAATAACCAAGTAGATTGCAAGTTACCACCCGCCTAAATATTTGAAATGAGGCATTATTTGGTGGGTGCCGTACCTCATTCCATAATCCAGTTTTGTATAACACCCAGAAGTTCACCACAATAACCCATTATTTTTTCAATTCATTACTCACAATAGGCTCCTTGTACCTTCACCCCTACAACATAGCTAAATGATGTTTAAAAAGTGCCTCTCAGTGTTGGCTTCGGCTCCACTGATGCCCATCAAATAACCGGGTTTGGCCCGAGAGATGTATATCAAATAAAATATAATAATAATACGCAGGGGCGGCTTTGTGGCGAGCCGTCGGTGAGTGGCGACACCGCGAACCCTAATTCCCTGGGGCTAAATGAGACCCCTGACTCCTCTCTTGCCTTAACCGGCCGGCTAGGAGTGGAAATCGCAAGAGCTAAGAACCTAAGCTCCAGGGTGGAAGTGTTAAAGGGCATAACGCCGCTAGTAGCTCTTAGTGAACGCGCAGCACACCTCTCGACACCCTAAGCCGTCCACACCAATGTTGCCCCTCCGGCGCCAATATACGGTAGCTATTATGGGGGGCCCATTTAGTGGATGGCAAGTCACCACCCGCCTGAATATTTGAAATGAGGCATTATTTGGCGGGTGCCGTACCTCATTCCATAGCCCGTATTAAGTCATCGAACAGCACATCACAAAAGCCCGATATAATGTAAGTCACATCTAGCAATAGTTATTTTTATTTTCATTCTACTTTATGTACACAACATTTTAGATTAATTTTATAAAAAAAAGATGTAAAAAGGCCTCTCAATATTGGCTTCGGCCCCATTGATGCCTACCAAAGGACCAAGCTTTGCTTGTGATTTTAAGTGAATAAAAGATAATAATAATATTATAAAGAGGAAAGATTTGTATTTTTGTATGTAACGAATAAACTCAAAAAGTACTTTGAGTTTATTCTCAAAAAGTTATTGGACTCAGTGGGGGGCGGCATTCTTGATCCGTGTTTTTCTTCTGAGAACTTCTTTCTTCAGATCATCGAGTGTTTTTGTGTATAATATGGGGGAGTTGGGTTCCCGTTTCGTGGGCCTATAAGTGGGATGGTGTGTGTACAGGCTGCGTGAATACATTCAGTGTAGCTCGTGATCATTGACTCCAGTTCATTTGGGTTTGTACATTCTCTAACTGACTTAGGTGATATTTTCCTATCCTCGAGTGAAGTTCTAAGGCATGACATGAAATCTGACTATTTTGCTTTTTTGATGTTTTACTTGCGTGTAGTGACTGGCTTTATATATTCAAGGGCCTTATCTAGCAGCAAGATAAACGTTATTGCATTGTGGTCTGACGTTGTGAGATTCCTGTCTACCTGCCAGCCCTCTATTTTCCCTAGAAGTGGCAAGCTGCACGTGGTAACATCTACTATACTTGTGCAGAGTTTGCCTCTTCTGATGACTTCGAAAGTTAAATACGCTCCAAAGTCCGACGGCCTGCGCCCCGATGCGTGCAGCTATCAACTGTATATTTCAATGTGTGACAGGCACTACACACACAAGTGCGTCTCCCGTGTAACGCTTGCCTTTGACTGGCAGCGTATGACAATACGACACTTAGAGCGTGTGCGCAGGAACACCTCCAACCGGTTACGTCGTAGCCAATAAAGCTGATGCGGTTAACGACCGGCGAATTAGCTGTTTGCTATTTGTCGGTAATATAATAAAAGAGCACTCACAGCGTCTTGGAGGTAGATTCTGAGTACCAGGCGCACAGAAGTTTCGTTGTAGATTATACTGTGGACACCTCTTGCGCGTTATGGGCTCCTATTTTTTGGTGGCGTATTTTATCACAGAATTTGTCAATTTGTTAAAATATTTTCAAAGTACACGGACATGTCTACACTGAATCAGATCCGGAGGGGGATTTGGTTTTAGGACAGGTACTTTTGCAGCGGTCTTGGCATAGGTAGGATTAGGCATTCTACCCTGTTCCGCCTGTAATATTTCTGCTCCAATGCTGAGGGCTGGTAGGGGTTAAGTCGTTTTTTCCTGCCGCATCGTGCGAAGTTCCGACGACACTGCTTCGAGACGCTCTGTTATGGCTAATATTTGTTCGAAAACGTGCCGGGCGGAGAGTTTCGATGTCGGCAAATTTACGCTGTGTCGTACGTGACTATCTTTCGATTGTCAACAATACGTCCGCCGTGATGTTGCTCTGGACTAACCTTTACTCCGGCTGTTTGTTAAATGTTTTCGACGATTTCCTCCAAAGTCCTGGGGTCCCGAGGGCTGCCAACAGTCCGGGCTCACTATACTGTCACCAATTCACTAACAACTGCGCCGCGCGTTGCTCCGAAAAATCCCGTGGTTTTGATTTTTTTCTTGCGGAGCAAATGTTAAGCGTGCACGTGCGTGATGTATGTATATAGAGTTTATAAACAATTGATGCTCAGTGAATACATGGCTTTAAGCTCCGTCAATTAACAGTTCTATGAGCCACGGCTGCTTTAAATTATCTTGACTTATTAGATTATTTCTTAGCTCTTAGTACCTACAGGAGTAATTTAATCTGCAACTTTTAGATAAGTCGAGACTTCTTGTGAACATAATAAGACCAATCAAGGTTAATAGAAGCCAGTTAACACGGAACAAAGAAACTCGATTGTAAATTCTGTGCGTCCAGCCAGTCTTGAGAAAACTCGGTAACTCGTCGAGATGAGTTGGACGTCGCGCGTGGTGTTGCGGCCTCACCGCACTGCACTAGGGCTGCACATTACTCAGAGATACTAGGTATATTATTGGGGATAAATAGAATATTTTATTTAAAAATGAACTGATGCCTAATCAATGATCATAAATAAACTAAATGTAAAGTCTCTGCGTCCAGCCAGTCATGAAAAAACTCGGTGACTCGTCGATTGGACGTCGCGCGTGATGTTTCGGCCGTCACCGCACTGCACTAGGGCTGCACGTTGTTCAAAGATACTACGTTATCGGGTATATAATTACGGAGTATTTCATTAAAAAAAAATATAAAGTTAGCTTACGTACTACTTTTTCGACATTGAGATGAGCTCATTTTTGAGGAATCTATCTCAGCGTCTGGTGGACGTGTCAATATGAAATGCCAAAATACTTTGGCCATGAACGTATGAAGCATTGCCACACGTTGCATGGCCAAGTTACTGCCAACATCCTGGACAAGCTGTCAATTACTGACAGTGGTCTTGAGCATTTGGAATATCTGTACGGCCTGTGGATGAGCCGCTAACCGCTTTTCTGTTGCAGTAGCTAAGTAAGTTGTTGTATTTTGTTTTAGTTATTTGAAGTAGGTATATTTATTCTCGATGGGCAAGTTTTGTAAATATTTAGTGTTATTAAGTGTTTAATTAATTAATTCACAAGTTTTATGAAGAACTTTGATCAAACAGTGCGCAGGTATGGCCATTGTTTAATCTGAATTACGATGCAAAAGGGAAAACCGAAAATAAGTGTAATCACACAAATAATTATTTTTTCACCCGTGTACAGAATCATTCAAATCCCGGTACCGTACCTATGAGTTCTTTGGGATTTATGTACGGAATTTCACACCACTGGCTTTTCGGTGAAGGAAAACATCGTGAGGCAACCTGCATATGTCCGTAGAAGAAATTCGATGGCGTATGTGAATCCACGGGGCCAGCGTGGTGAATATGGCTCAATCACCCTTCGTGGGTAGGCCTACGTCCTGTAGTGGACTATTAAAAAGGGCTGATACAGTATAGTACAGAATCATTACATAGTATAAAACAAAGTCGCTTTCCGCTGTCTGTCCCTATTCATGCTTATATCTTTAAAACTATGCAACGGATTTTGATGCAGTTTGTTTTAATAGATAGAGTAATTCAAGAAAAACGCATCGCTAGAACGCAAATATTATGCACGGATCGATGTAACATTTTTCACATTATTGTTGATGATAAATCAACATTTATCAAAAATGACTCAGCCAATTTCGATAAAATTTAATAGGAACCAATTTTGAAGTGTACTTACTCTTTCCATTAAAAAAAGAATGATTTAAATCGGACTACTATGAAAAAAGTTATGCGTGGTTTTACATAAAAAAATATATATACGCGTCGAATTGTATACCTCCTCCGGTGGTTCGTCGGTCAATTATTAAGAGAGACTTTCCTCTAACATTTCGAGGTATTAACCTCGAAATGTCAGAGGAAAAATGATTCAATATCAAATACAATAAAAAAGGACAAATAACGCAATAGATTGGTCGGATATTTTTTTGGGTATCCCCGGTGCATACATTGCTTGCATTGTGACGCCCCGGCTTCTTGGTAGCTCGCAGGTGTTAATAACTAATCGCACAATATATCATCTCTTAACAACTGAATCAAAATTATGCTGCAGTCATTATTTTAGTAGCTACCTAAGTAGATACCGATCTTATTTTATTTTATTCGCTACCTACACTTAATTTTCCTGTTTATCGTGGAATCGATTGGTTTTGGCTTTAGACTACATATTATGTATGTATAGTTTAGAACATAATAACTATGACAGATGGGGAATAGATGCGGAAAAGATGAATTTAGGTACTGCTTTGTGCTTTACATAGGTATGTGTGTTACTGAATGTAGACCCATCCACGAAAGCCAGATTGGCTTGTGTCCACTGCGCTGGCCTGTTGCTGGTTAATCCTATCCTACTAATATTTTAAACGTGAAAGTTTGTGAGGATGGATGGATGGATGGATGGATGGATGGATGGAAGGATGTTTGTTACTCTTTCACGCAAAAACTACTGAACGGATTGAGTTGAAACTTTGCAATAATATAGCTTATATATCAGAATAACACATAGGCTATAAATTATAATGATATATTGCGTATGCGGGCGAAGCCGCGGGTAAAATCTAGTATATTTATAAGTCATCGATTTAAAAGCCAGTGGCAGTGGACAGAACTCAATTGTAACGGACTAGGATCGGAACCCACTACCTCAGAGCATAACCTTCATAATGCGGACCGCTAGGGATTGGAATGTCCTGCCTCCGTCATTGTTTCCTGACAATTACAATTTGGAAATCTTCAAGTCGAGAGTGAATAGGTATCTTCTAGGTCTACATACTCCATCTTCGGCTACAACTTCGCTTTCCATCAGGCGGGTTGGTCGCCAAAAGTAGCCTTATTCTGCAAAAAAATAAAAATAAGGCGGGCGTTTTACAATAAGGCTATACTACTCGTATGATTTCTACTCACAAATGTAACAGTTTCACTCCAGTTAAATTTTTGTTTTACTTTTTATTGCGTCAGACACTATCAACCCTGGCACCGCGACAAGTGACGGTACAGCAGTATAGGTTAGAGTAAAACACACCTAAACTGAGCGCTAGATAAGTCTGCACACGAGTGGTGGCGCCACGTACGTTATTTTGAATTTCCTGTGAGCATTGAATTAGTTCCTGATTTTGGTCGTGCGTGTGCTCAACCCCAGACGCGCCACGTACACGCCGCCTGCCGGAAATTTGAGAAGGTTCAGCTTTAACCCGCACAAATTATGTTTGGTGACATTTGCTGTAACCATAGATTTACCACACCGAGATATGTAACGCTCGATATCAGTTGGCGATTTTCTCGTGCGACAGTTTACCATTGTTTTATAGACGCATAACATACGCACAGATAAGGTTTATCCACGAACTCTTACAATTTCTTGATTTCTTCAGCTGAGGCTCATCGAATGCTCAGAGACTTATTTTGAAGCTTCTATTAGTGAAAAGACATATCGTGAATGGTTTCAACATATAATAAATTAAATTCGTTATCCTGTCTGTCTGTCCCTATGTATGCTTATATCATTAAAACTACGCAACGGATTTTGATGCGGTTCTTTAAATAAATAGAGTAATCAAGAGAAAGGTTTGTAGGTATAATACACCTGTGTGAAGCCAGGGCGGGTCGCTAGTCAGTTATATTATCCTGTTTGCCGAAGTTTTTAATTTACAATCAAACAAGTATGCATTTACCTATAAGATTCCAGCGTTTTGTTATTTTATTTCACGATTGTAAATGTGAAGCTTTTATTGACAGATTTGTTAGGTATTTATATTTTATTTAGACATGTTACATGTATCAAGTGAAGTATATAAACTGCTGTTGCACTGGATGCAGTCACAGAATCATTGTGTAAGTTCATCATAGTTCTTGTGTCTGTCACTGCTCAGCAAAAATATGGCAATGGTAAGTAAAAAAAAATTAAATGGTCGTGATACCTTACATGATACGATTTACTCACTTTGAATTTCGAACCCATATTTTGTGAAATTTGAGGCCCTATTTTTGTGATTTAAATAAAAATGTACAGTTCCAGATTTATTCCTATATGTGTACTCTGAGACAATTATTGTCGCCAAATGTCATAGTTCTATGTCAACGGGAAGTACCCTGTAGATTTTGATTGTTGTAAGTGTAGAAATATACGTTTTTTTACGAGTAAAGTTAATCGATTTGAAGAGTCATTATTCGATCTCATACTGACATTATCCGACATTCCTAACTGACCATAGATAAATTTGCTCTGTTTAGTTTACATTATCAAATGATTTCGTTTTCATTATTTTGCTTGTAAATCACATAGAAAGATATTTATTACTTACCGATGGTATGTGACAGTGCCTTTCGTTATTTCTTTTGAAATTTCGGCAAGATAAAATGACGCAGCTCACCATATTTACCTCGTGGCTTTGAGACGCGACCGCTACGGCAGGATAATGAAGACTATTTATTGGGGTGGTGGATTTCTCTGTTATTGGTTGATATTGGTCAGTGACATTTCATTTTGTACGATTAGGTGTCTATCTTTAAGGTCGCTGGAATTAACCTACAGATAAGTTTACGAAAACTTAACAACAACATTTAGTGGCCATGCATGAGTAGGTAGGTGTTAACCATGCACGTATACCTAGAAACCATACGAAGTCGAATTGCACCTATACCTCCTCCGGTGGTTCGTCGGCCAAAAACAATAAGCTGATGTCTACCTCTAAATATTATCCGATCCGAGTGTTTTTTTTTTCAAGTAACTAGCATCTTAATGACTAGGTTTGTACGTCTTAGTTTTTTACAGTTTTTTAAATGACCTTTTACATATAATATACAGGGTTATTTCTAATCAATTAGCATCCTTTTAGGGGCTTATTCTGTACATCAAAACTAACAACTTTTGTTCTGCTACTTTTGTCAGAACTCGAAAAAAAATCACCTGTTCCATACATTTTCTCGCGGGTAAACGATATTTTTTCCAAGGAACTTCAACATTTTGCTGACATAATTGTTACAATTTAAGGGGTGATGTTATAATTTAAAAGGTGAAAAGCATTTTCTACCGGAACGTAAATATTATCAAAAATGTACTAAAACTCTCATGGTGTTCTACAGAAAACAGTGGTCACTTCACACTCCTCTTAATCTGGAAATGGAAAAAACACAGAAAAATAATAATTTCTCGCTGACCGAGAGCATCAGCCTTAATGCTAAGCAAATATTATATTTATTCGGTGGATTCAATTACTACGCTCTTTGATTTTGGAAACTCACACGGGCTACTATACTTACCTATCTATTTTTTTGTGTATAGAGCCAATCGTGGTGATGATTCTACACTAATAATATCTAAATTATGTATGCACAGGTGCTCCAGGAAGAATTAGACTTGGCGGAGAAGTGGGATTCAAGAACCATTTTAATGCTACTTTAGGCGGAGGAGGAGAGGCTAACATAGATGGTCTTTCTGTCAGTGGAGGTGCTGAAGGAATTGGTAGTGTGGACTGGAAACCTGAAATTATAGGGAAAGCATACGGCGGTTTCGATGACAACATCGCAACTGTTAACGGTTCCTTGAAAGGAGACATAGGTGGTACCTTGAGACCCGGATTCACTGGGGCTATAGGCCGAGACACCAATGGCACATTAAAAGCAAAGCTTGTTCCATATGTGTCTGCGGACAAAAAGTTCGTGATAAACCCTAAGTTAGACATTTTATACGGCGAAGAAGCCAAGGAAGAATTTGGATTGGATTCTGCCTCTGGAAAGGAAAAGAAAATTGTAGATAAGGAACAGAGTCAAGTGACCCAAGAGCAGTTAGTTCCAGAAAAGTTGCCAGAAGACGAATTAACCTCAGAGGAGTTGACCGAAGAAAAGTTGGAATTGGTCCAGCAGGAGCTGACCCGTCTACGATCCAGGCAGCTGCTGCGGGCCCAAAAGCAGCATAAGAGCAAATCACAAAAGACGGGAGTTGAAAGGCTACAAGAGCAAATTTCTCAACTGCAAGAATCACTAGCACAAATATCGAAGGGGCAATATTAGGTAGCCCTTCTCAAGACAAACCATTGACATAAACGCAACACAACGTACTTTTAGGAAAATCAGTTGTTTTATTTACTAAACATTCGCGAATACTTAAATTGTACAAACAATTAATAAAATGCAATTAAATGAGGATAAAATGTTTCTTTATTACGTACTAGCTGCCCGCCCCGGCTTTGCCCGGGTACGATTGGCTAAAAAAGACAGATTTTATAAGTATTGTGCCTATATACTTAACAGGTAATGTAGGTATACGTCACACACAAGCTAGACATAGGTACCGGATGAACCATTATGATGAGTTAAAACCTACCCAAATCGCGGGAGTTCCCATAGTCTTAAACTGTTAGACTATCTACGTAAAAGAAAGATAGTATTGGCCTATCCAAATAAAAGTGAGTTCGTATGTGTCGGGTTGGCTATACATAATATATATCCCTGATTTCAGAAAATGAGAATGAAAGAGACGGTTAAATATTAGAGACCCACAGTCCATCTATATCCACATACACTTCGGAGAGTGCGCCCAGGAGTTGCACAATCTGGTCCCCCCTGCCCCTTTCTTCTATCGTACGGCTAGACGGACGCGACCAAAGCGTCACCCTTTTATGGTGGACATTCCGCGCGTTAGAACCAAGCGTTTCGAATCCTCATTCCTCATACGAACAGCCGGAATGTGGAATACTTTGCCTGGGTCTGTCTTCCCGTTAAAGTACAACGTGAGTGTCTTCAAATCCCGAGTAAATAGGTATCTTCTAGGTAAGCGTGCTACATCCTAGACCGCACATCTGCTTAACATCAGGCAGTGTGTAGTCAAACGCAAACCTATTCGAAATAAAAAAAAAAAAAAAAAAAAAAAAAAAATTTTATTTATGTAAGATAGTTTCTTGTTCTAGTCTTCACTCGAGAACTTTGTAAAACTGATGTCTAATACATCAGTTCTACTTCTACGAATTGTGTGCCCTACCTAAAGCTCTTCGATTTGTTAGGTGATTGTCAGCGATCACCGAAATTAAGCAACGTTCCGCACGGTCAGTATTTGGATGGGTGACCGCGGGTGGCATTGTCCAACTGAGCGCTACCGTGGCTCGGATGACACGTTAAATTGTAGGTCCCGGTTGTTTTAACCGTTTAGCCATGTCAGAGGCCTTCAGGCGGCCTAAAAACTCTGACACCAGGGCTAGCCACCCGGCCTATAAGAAACTTACTTACTTTAAGGCTCTTCAACTTGCTAACCCAAAGAGCTGTGATGGAAGGGGTCGAAGCGCTGGTATCCAACGTGTTCCGGTGGTCTCGACCAGATCTTAGATTCACGTGAAGACCTTCGCTACACTTGCCAATACATTGTCTACATTCTAGAACTTTAGGGCCCCATCGACCATTTGTTTCACAAACTATGTGTCAGGACACATACCTATAGAAGCGCAGCTACCGCAGTATCAGCCGTATCAATGATAGAACTTACAGGAACGACTCACAATGGCGCATCTTTTTAATCGACTTCAAAAAAGGATGTTCTCAATACAACTGAGTGTAGGTATTATAGGTGCGTTGGAGATGTGCTCGATGGCATTCTTAGCATTTACAAAATTAGCGTTGATGTAAACCGTTCGGTATGGGAATTTCGCCCATTTCGCTAATAATGCTACTTTTGCTCATTTCCCAAAACGAACGCTAAAACGTCAAACTCCAACGATCACAAAGAACACACCTCCGCAGGTGGATCAAAAGTGGCAGTTCACGATGCCATTTTTAACTGTTTTTGAGCTATCCGATCGGTGAACGAAAACAGTTAAAAATTAAAAATCAAATATCCGACTGCGTAACAAGTGAACCGATCTACAAAACAACTGAAAAGAAAAAAACAAGCACTTGGACAATGGAACATAATGTACATAACAAATGAACAGACGGGATCTATTATTCGAAAGCCAATCTATCCTTACCTCAAAAGGAAAAAACGGAACCCTTATAGGGTCAATTTGTTGTCCGTCTGGCCATCGGTCCGTCTGTCCGTCGGTCCGTCGGTCCGTCTGTCCGTCTGTCCGTCGGTCCGTCGGTCCGTCTGTCCGTCTGTCCGTCTGTCCGTCTGTCCGTCTGTCCGTCTGTCCGTCTGTCCGTCTGTCCGTCTGTCCGTCTGTCCGTCTGTCCGTCTGTCCGTCTGTCCGTCTGTCCGTCTGTCCGTCTGTCCGTCTGTCCGTCTGTCCGTCTGTCCGTCTGTCCGTCTGTCCGTCTGTCCGTCTGTCCGTCTGTCCGTCTGTCCGTCTGTCCGTCTGTCCGTCTGTCCGTCTGTCCGTCTGTCCGTCTGTCCGTCTGTCCGTCTGTCCGTCTGTCCGTCTGTCCGTCTGTCCGTCTGTCCGTCTGTCCGTCTGTCCGTCTGTCCGTCTGTCCGTCTGTCCGTCTGTCCGTCTGTCCGTCTGTCCGTCTGTCCGTCTGTCCGTCTGTCCGTCTGTCCGTCTGTCCGTCTGTCCGTCTGTCCGTCTGTCCGTCTGTCCGTCTGTCCGTCTGTCCGTCTGTCCGTCTGTCCGTCTGTCCGTCTGTCCGTCTGTCCGTCTGTCCGTCTGTCCGTCTGTCCGTCTGTCCGTCTGTCCGTCTGTCCGTCTGTCCGTCTGTCCGTCTGTCCGTCTGTCCGTCTGTCCGTCTGTCCGTCTGTCCGTCTGTCCGTCTGTCCGTCTGTCCGTCTGTCCGTCTGTCCGTCTGTCCGTCTGTCCGTCTGTCCGTCTGTCCGTCTGTCCGTCTGTCCGTCTGTCCGTCTGTCCGTCTGTCCGTCTGTCCGTCTGTCCGTCTGTCCGTCTGTCCGTCTGTCCGTCTGTCCGTCTGTCCGTCTGTCCGTCTGTCCGTCTGTCCGTCTGTCCGTCTGTCCGTCTGTCCGTCTGTCCGTCTGTCCGTCTGTCCGTCTGTCCGTCTGTCCGTCTGTCCGTCTGTCCGTCTGTCCGTCTGTCCGTCTGTCCGTCTGTCCGTCTGTCCGTCTGTCCGTCTGTCCGTCTGTCCGTCTGTCCGTCTGTCCGTCTGTCCGTCTGTCCGTCTGTCCGTCTGTCCGTCTGTCCGTCTGTCCGTCTGTCCGTCTGTCCGTCTGTCCGTCTGTCCGTCTGTCCGTCTGTCCGTCTGTCCGTCTGTCCGTCTGTCCGTCTGTCCGTCTGTCCGTCTGTCCGTCTGTCCGTCTGTCCGTCTGTCCGTCTGTCCGTCTGTCCGTCTGTCCGTCTGTCCGTCTGTCCGTCTGTCCGTCTGTCCGTCTGTCCGTCTGTCCGTCTGTCCGTCTGTCCGTCTGTCCGTCTGTCCGTCTGTCCGTCTGTCCGTCTGTCCGTCTGTCCGTCTGTCCGTCTGTCCGTCTGTCCGTCTGTCCGTCTGTCCGTCTGTCCGTCTGTCCGTCTGTCCGTCTGTCCGTCTGTCCGTCTGTCCGTCTGTCCGTCTGTCCGTCTGTCCGTCTGTCCGTCTGTCCGTCTGTCCGTCTGTCCGTCTGTCCGTCTGTCCGTCTGTCCGTCTGTCCGTCTGTCCGTCTGTCCGTCTGTCCGTCTGTCCGTCTGTCCGTCTGTCCGTCTGTCCGTCTGTCCGTCTGTCCGTCTGTCCGTCTGTCCGTCTGTCCGTCTGTCCGTCTGTCCGTCTGTCCGTCTGTCCGTCTGTCCGTCTGTCCGTCTGTCCGTCTGTCCGTCTGTCCGTCTGTCCGTCTGTCCGTCTGTCCGTCTGTCCGTCTGTCAAGACTCTTTATCTCGGGAACGCGTAAAGATATCGAGTTGAATCGTCAAATATATAACAAAATTTTTAACTTGAGATTTTAAAGTTTCTTATGATACAATAGACATTTGTGTATTGATTTTTAGATATAAAACTATAATATGAAAATTCTACAAGTATTTTAGTGAAAAATGGGCAAAAAACACCGGTTGTGGCTACAGCCTATGAAACCGGTGCAACCAGTGGCGGATTTACAAGCAGGCTGAGTGAGTAAGCTATATTATAGCCTAGGGCGGCAGATTTTAGGGGGCGGCAATTTAAAATTATAATTAAAATACAAGATTGATTTGTGTACCTAAAAGTTATAAAGTCTACAGAGAAAAATCAACATATTATTATGTGATTAGTTTTACAGCTTAGTATCTAAGTCGGGGGGTAGCAAAATTTAACGGCTTTTTATCAAATTATCTCATACACGTCCTACACTAAAATACGGTCATTTTGAGGTTGATATACGACCACTCTAAAACTTACTTGGAATAACAGTGTACGCTGCTAGAGCCGCCAAGAAGTTTGATTCGGCCTATATTTCTACAAAATATTTTAAGTTATTAGAATAAGATATGAAGCTTATCAAGGTCACGCCAATGACCTGAAGATTAAACAAATATTATACGAGTAAATACCAAGAAATCAGCGTATTATTTTAGTTGGAACCTAAGTAACTAGGTATATACTTTGGTTCTTGATAATAACAGGAAAAAGTTAAATACACAGGGGTGCTTTTACGCACTCCAGATATGTTTTTGCTAAATAAAAATTATTCTAAGGCGTGTCCGGGAACGACGTCATAGCTCTCAAATCTATTATATACTAATCACATCTATCAAACACTGGAACTATCTGTCAAATTCGATTCGATGACAACTAGCTGTCCAATCAGAGGCAAGATAAATTTATCTACCTACCTAAAAATTTAGCTTAGTCAAGAGAAAAATTATACCGGAGGGAGTGAGTGAACGGGACAAATTAATTTTTAGCCTGATGGTTGCCTTAAACGGCAACATAGACTCAACGAGAATAAATTTTATTTTAGTCGGGGTTGCGTAAACGCACTCCACCTAAATAGTAAAGTGCCAACCCTGTACTCTAACTCTTCTCACAGCACACAATAATAATTTAACTTAATATTTAATAATTTGTACATCTGTAATTTTAAGTTAGTTTATTAATACGAGTATTTTTTGCTACTTTGTAAAATTATTGCATGAGGTGCTTCCTTAGAAAAATTACGCATTTAGTCTAAGCTAGTATATAAGTAACTAGCTGAACCTGCGGCTTCGCCTGCGTTGTCTAATAATTGCTAATAGCCAGCGGTTTGGTCCGCGATGTTTTAGTACTTGCTTAAAATGATAATAGCCCGAGGTTTGGCCCGCGTTAATCAATTACTTATGTACCTACTTAATATGATAATAACCCGCGATTTAGTCCGCAATGTTTTGCTACTTGCTAAAATGATAATAACTTGCCCTCGTTGATCTATTTCTTAGATACTTAATATGACAGTAGCCCGCGGCTTGGCCCGCGTTGTCCTAATATTTGCTTAAAATGACATATCTGGGGTTTGGCTTGCATTGTTTGAGTACTTTCTATTAATGACAATAGCCCACGGTTTAGCCCACGTTGACTTAGTACTCAGATATATAATGTGATTTTATTCCGCGGTTTGGTCCGTATTGTCTTTAATAGCCGGGAATACACATGTCAGTAGCTAGCATACTTTCATGCTAGATCCTTGTAAGTGCCAACCACTGGCATGTGTATAGTATACGTTATAGTACGCTCCGTAAATAGTAGCTGGCACGTACAAAAACCTAGCATGCAAGTGTGTCAGCTAGTGGATTGTGTATTTCCGGCTTAATATAACATATTGCTTAAAATAATAAAATCCTGCGTTTTGGCCTGAGTTGACTTAGTACGTACGTAGTATTATAAAAACCGGCGATTTGGCCGTGTTGTCTTAGTAGATAGGTACCTAATATGATTAGAGGCCGCAGTGTGTCCCGAGTTGACTTCGTACCTGGTTACTTTTAATACGTATGATAATAACCCGCAAAATGGCCCGCGCTCTGTAGTACATGAGAATAACTTGACAGCCAAGATTGAATATGAATGGTAGTAAACTACTAAGCTATTTCATGACAGATTGTATTTTTGTTAGTTTTTACGGATATTTATTATTGTTATTATATCCCGAGGGAACGGTATCTATATATTTTCCGGTATTACAACTTGGTTAAATAGTTAATAACACTTAACAATTTAACTATTACGAAGGCATATTTCTTCCATAAAAAATGACGCACTATTCCTGGGGTGTTAATAGCCTATTTTCTAATTCGTAATGTAGTTAATTATAAAAAAAAAATGTCAAGATATTATTGTAATGGTACCTACCTAAAGCTTTCGAAAAAATTTTTGGTTTAAGTACCTATAATCTTTAACTTTTTTATTTCTAGGTTTCCTGTGTGAATCGTTCATATTTCTATATTTATAAAAAGCTAATTCATGTAATTGCGTACTCCCCTATCAATTTTTAAACCAATTTAACGTCATGTCATGAACCCGTAACATAGTAATAAAATTATATCTTTTCTATATTTCCTGGACGTCTATATTCAATGAATTAGTGAATCTTGTAGGTTTACAAACAGAATAAGTCATCTCGTTCTGTTGAGTCTTATTTGCAAATTATTACATTGTCAATTCCCTAAGGAACCACTTACAGTTTTTGGGATAACAGTACCACAAGTGCAATATGTATTGTTGTCTACTCCTACACCAAATCGCATTAGAATCCGTCCATTTGTTTCGTAAAAAATAATAATTTGTTATTTATGAATATCCCGAAGGTATAGAACATTTTTTTTTCAGGATAACTATGACTCTAGTATTAGTACATATTATAAGCTTCTCCGAAACTAAATGTTATCCCTCTTCATTCAGCTAATTGAATGTAATTTATGTTTTGTTTTACAAACTTGGAAATTTTATCGGACCCCCCAGGATGAAAAAATCGCAGATGTTGAACAAAACGTATTTTTGAGCGAGCGTGAGGTCTGTGTCTACTGGGACGAGCCGGCACTCGGGTGTATGTTTGTATGTATATTTATTCGACGATAACTCAAGTACCGCTCAACTGATCTCCGTGAAATTTAGCACGAACGTAGTTTATATTTATAGAATTTTTATTTTAAGTCTGAATATGAGCATCTTCTGTTCAGTGGTTGCGAAGATACGAGGGCCGTGCGCAAAAAGAGGCAAAACGGCGCCACTTTCTGCGGGAGTTTCAAAATTAATCGCTAACTTTCGTACAAATATTGTTACCTTTTTTTCAAATCTACTGGGATTTGAAAAACAGGTAACAATATTTGTATTTATGATATAAAATAGGAATTTATATATAATTTACCCCTTTAGAAGTCGAATTTTCAAAAATTCTTCCTTAGTATGCCTACGTCATAAGAGGAATACATGTGCGAGTTTTTAAATTTCTAGCCCTAAGGGTTTGGCCTGTGCGTTGATACCTGAGTCAGTCATTTTTGGCTTTTATATACAGGGTTATTTCTAATCAATTAGCATCCTTTTAGGAACTTATTCTGTACATCAAAACTAACAATTTTTGTTCTTTAATATTAATTGTTGAGTTTTGACAAAAGTCGCAGACAAAAGTTGTTAGTTTTGATGTACAGAATAAGCCTAAGAGGATGCTAATTGATTAGAAATAACCCTGTGTATAGATTGATATTTGTTTTGATGCAGTTATCAATGTAAAGCCTAATAAATAAAATAAAAAAAAATAGTCACAGATTTTGTTTTCCTGTTAACTTGTTCTGAACTGATTTTGTTTTCCTGTTAACTTGTAAATATTAAAAAAACTTTTTGCAACATCATTTTATCGGGATTTATTTGCCTATAATACGTGTAGCTGATAAACGACTTTTGTATAAAAACGGATGAGATGATAACTCTCACAACCATTTCATAAAGTTGCGTGCTACAGAGATCCAGTGGTCGATATCCCGAGAAAATGAATATGGTAAGTTTTTTGTTCAGATTTCTATCACATTTTATTTTTAATTGGAAACATTATTTGGTTTGATTTTATTTTGGATGATTTCATCAAGATTGCAGGATCGCGCTGGATGCAAGCTGCTTCCAATCGTTCTTATTGGAAATCCTTAGGAGACGCCTAAACTGATGAATGTATGAATGGATTTAGGTGAAGAAAACGAACTTGGATAAGGTTGATTCAGAAAAAAAATCGTTCAAAACACTCTACACATATTATAAATTTTGAAAAACGTTACTCTGTAGCGAAATCTTAGTAATCCTTACTAATATTATAAATCCGAAAAGTTTGTTGGTTTGTTCCTCTTTCACGCAGCAACGGAGCAACGGATTGACTTGATTTTTGGCATGGACATAGTTTGAGAGACGAAAAGTAGACATAGGCTACGTTTTATCCCGGATATATAGGTTCCCTTAGGATAGCACAAAAATCTAAATATTACGCGGGCGAAGCTGCAAGTCGAAGCTAGTTTTTATTATAAAGCAGAAAGTATTTTTGTTGGTTTGTTACTTTTTCACCGACGAACCAACCGGAGGAGGTAAGTACTTATTTCGACGCGTATTTTTTTTTGTATAACTACGCATAACTTTTTTCATAGTCGTTCGATTTTAATAATTTTTTTTATTGGGAAGAGTATACTTTGAAATTGGTCCCATTTAAATTTTATTGAAATCAGCTGAGCCATTTTTGATAAATCAACAATAATGTGAAAAATGCTAAACTTCTTAGTTTTAAATTAAATTTTTATAATAAGTTCTGTAACAACAGATATTTATAATTTATATTATTAATAAAATATATTTTTTAATTCCCATGTAAAAGACAAAATACAGACTCATTCCGATTATCAATAAAGAGAAAACTACTTAATAAAATGTTTTAACAGTACAATACATAGTTTCAGATAAGTGCGTTTTTGTTGCCGTTGCTGATGTTGGTAGCACTGTCTGATGGTAAGTGAAACTATCACAATCAGTTATACCGACTTACTTACGAGTGACTTTACGTACGACATGCAAAAAATGTGCTAAAATGATACTGCGATACGAAGTATCCTATGGTGCCATTCGAATTAGAGGCCTTTTGGATCGACCTAAGGTTAGATTAGTACTTGCAAAGAATACAGCTGGTTGGTCCCAGGTGGTGGATGACGATGTGTACCAGACACATCGTCATTCTGGCGGGAGCCGAAGCTCCGTAGTGGGGCCCGAGTTGGTGGGACCAGCGCTGTCGGGTGCCGCGGAGGAGTGCGGAAGCGTGCCCGTAGCCCCGACACCAGGCGCAGCGGTGGAAGACCCAGGGGTTTTGGTGGGTATACCGTCCAGCAATGGGCGGGGACTCCCACATAACCACCCGCCTGCCCTCGAGGTGTGGTGGTATCTCTAAAAGATTTCCCCTAGGAAAAAAAAAAGTTATCACGTTAAAATAAACAAGTAGGTAATGGGTAGCTGCGTATTTATTGACCAAGACTTATGTTTAAGTAGGTAGGTAAGTAGTTATTTCATGAACTCTGTAAATAATACACTGGGGGAGCCCCAGTGTATTATTTTCATTCAGATATGACGAACGATAGAGATAATAATATAAGTGGGCTAATGGGCTACATGACTAAAAAATATAATTTATCTGTCAGATAGATTAATTATATGCTGACGTCACTTCTTCTATCAGTATGCCGAGTGATTTTTGTCGTAAACATGACGCGCTCTTCGGCGATCGCATAAGCATGTAATTTGTATGAACTTGCTCTCGCACAAAGTGTTTCAAAAACGCGCCGCTAGTGGCGCTGTACATTTTACATGCTTACTTTAAGGCGTGTAGAAGCTTGGCTCTACATGAGATGTGACAACTTTTTGAAAATGCAAACTGTGGTCTTGGCTACATTTCACATGAAAATGTTTTGTTGGGTAATCTAATAAATTACAAACTAAATATTACTATAATAATATTTTTTTCTAAGTCATCATGGCTAGTATAAGATGGTAATGTAGATCATTATAATTATATATTTGTATCGTATATTTACTAATGTTTTTACTTTTACAGGTGCTCCGAGCAAAATATCTTTTGGTGAAAAGGTAGAAATAATCAACAAATACAATTTTACGGCCGGTGGAAGAGGGCGGGATACTTTAAATGGAACGTCCGTCAAAGGCAATGGTGAGGCAATTCTTGGCGGCGAATGGCTACCTGAAGCGAAGGTACCAACATCCGGAGGCTTCGGCAACAAAACTATAGGCTTTAAGGGGTCAGCCGATGCAGATATTGGAGCCGTCATAGAACCTGATCTTGAACGCGAATTAAACGAATTACTTCTACTATCCGCACCCGAAGAGACTAAATTTCGTGGATTGGTCAGTGGTGACATTTTGACCGGAGAAAATGCCTGGGAGCTGATAGACGGACTACCAACAATTAGTCCTGTGCAAGAAGAATTTCAAAAGTTACTGTTACAAATGTCTGACCAATCGCTACCTGAAGCGAAGGTATCAACATCCGGAGGCTTCGGCAACAAAACTATAGGCTTTAAGGGGTCAGCCGATGCAGATATTGGAGCCGTCATAGAACCTGATCTTGAACGCGAATTAAACGAATTACTTCTACTATCCGCATCCGAAGAGACTAAATTTCGTGGATTGGTCAGTGGTGACATTTTGACCGGAGAAAATGCCTGAGAGCTGACAGACGGACTACCAACAATTAGTCCTGTGCAAGAAGAATTTCAAAAGTTTCTGTTACAAATGTCTGACCAATTGCATCCGGAAGATGCTTCATTGACTAGCCACTAGCTAGAGCTAGAGGTTCTGTGGAGAAATCCTAAAGCCGGAAGTATATTACAGCAACAACAACACTTTATTGAAACCAACATGTAGGAAAACATAACAGAAGAAACAAAGACAGAAAAGACACAAAAAGCGGTCTTATCTCTAAAAGCGATTTCTCCCTGCCAACCTTTGGATGACCTGTTTGGATGAGTCTGACAAATCCGAGTTATAGCAATGTAAACTCTTGTATTGCTTTATTTTGTGAAATCTTGAAACGTATGTACCTATTTGTGTTTAGATTTAAATTGTATTTCAAACATTGTTATTTGACGATTCCAAGTACAATTGTAATGTTTTCGGAATAAAGGAACTTTGACTTTAAGGTGTAAACGAAAAAAAAATAGAAAATAAATAATAGATACAGATAACCCTGTACACATCAAACCTTTTTCATTTTATTATAAAATATGCAACACAACAATACTGGACCGACTAATACAAAGGAATTCGTTGATTTTCCTATGTTTGAACCTGTGAACACACGAGTAATACTCATAATTTGTTTTGATTAAGTACTACAGCATTTTTCCTGTTTAGTTTTTGGTTACAGTTCTTGTTTTTTTTTTTATTTATTACACGGTAGCAACACGAGTATTTTTTTTTTGCTGTTCTAACAATTTTCAACCGTAGTAGTAAGAATAATTCGTTTACCGTTCTAACACTGGGAATAAACCGTTATTTCAAACCAATAAACAATAAAGATTAAATATTGGATTCAAAAGAACCCTTTTTTAATGGACTTTCAGAAGGACATAATTCTTAAGTATGTAAAAGTCCATACGAAAAGGTTTCTAAAACAAAAAAATCTTAAAATGTTTTATTGTGCGGCCAGCTTTTCAGCGACAATAACTTGACACAAAGTAATTACACGTGTGGTTAAGCCCAAAGACAGACGAGATATTACCTCCAAACCAACTGGGTGGTCTATGGGAAGACAGAAATTTAAAATTATCAAATGGTCCTTTGGATTAAAATGTTAAGAGCCACAGCCTCAAACTCGCGACTAAAACTTTGTTTATTTCACACACTGTTTCTCAAGTCACGCTACTTTTTCGGTTGAAGTTTTTTTAAATTTATGGAAAGATATATTTTTTTACAAATACCAGTGTCCAATTAAATACAGTTGAATTAAATGTATTTTCGTTACTAATCTAATTATTGTTCCTTGGTTCCTTTATAATTATAGGATTAGACAGAGCAGATAAGGTGAATGCCAAAAGAGCCTATCAAACCACAAACTATTGATTCAAACCATAATTACCTATAGGCAATATTGTTATAGGCCAACCCAGAATTTGGAAAAGTAACATCTGTCCCATGCAAAACTGACGGTTTTCTGTCAGTAGTACCATTGATGGTACTACTCACCTATGTACGAGTAGGCATACTTCGCTAGTACCATTATAGAACTAGCGACGTACAATTTATAAATCCTTTACGTCGCTAGTAACATTAATCAGTACCACTGACGACGGACCATAGCAGCTGACTGTACAATGTACATTATGATCCATCGAGCCGGATCATAATGTACAGTATGCTGCTATGGTCCGTCGTCAGTGCACAGGCTGCACAGAAGTCGTGGTGGTCTAGTGGTAATGACACCCGCCTTACAATGAGGTCATGATTCATGAGGTCATCTGTCCACCTCGTGAGTTGACGTCCTACGCTGCGTTATTTTATCGAGATTTTTTTGCGGTGTGTGAAATCCAGAATTCGTTGTCATTTCATACTTAACTATTTTCCTAACGTGACTGATTATCGTGACGTACATTTATAGGAATTTGCATGTCATGGCATAGCTACACACGATAGCCATAGAACGTAAATTTTTAAAAAGGTTTGTTATTTTATGTAATTTATAAAAAAAAAACTACTGCACTTATGGACTCAATTTGTCGAAGATGATTATTATACGGGATCGAGGAGCAAACTTAAGCAGTTGTCATATTTTTAAAACCTCGCATTTAAAAGTGAACTTTTGCGTAACATGACGCAGGACGTAGGCCTACTCACGAAGGGTGATTGGGCCATATCCAATACTAATCCATACGCTGAATGGCAATGCTTAGACGTTGAGCCAAATAAATTTAAATGTTACAATTTAAGCACCTAATATTACGTTTGTTAGAGGACACAATTTTATTTTTGAGACATGTGTGGGGGGTCAATAGATGCTTAACCCCAAGCTTGTGGGGTTGCCGCCCTTGTCCCCCGGTCGCCATCTTGGAAAAAGAGGTGCACTTTTGTTGGGATTCAAGTCGCCCAAGACGAAGACAGACTTGGTCCTAGTGGTGCGCACTCTAGTTTTTATACCTCCTGCTAGAACTCATGCACATATTGCACGGCAACAGGCATTGTAAGGAGATTTTATTCGATTTTAATGAATGAAATCTCTTTGGTGCCCGTATTAGTTCAATTTTATAGAATAGAACCCATTTGCAAAGGCCATGATAGGCCATGATAATCGAGCTGGCCATGGTCTTATGTTTTTCACGTAGTATTTACATTATCTGTTTTATTACGAATTTGTGTGCGATTCTATGAAAATTCGTAGGTACGTTCTAAATTGTTTTATAATATTGTGAATTGTGAACAATACCGAGTTGCCTAGTGAGTAACAACACTTAGTGAGCTTATGACGTAAGTATTACTCATATTCCTGGTGTTTTATTTTCTCGCAGGAGGTTTGAAAGTAGAGTACGCACCACTAGAACCAAGTCTGTCTTCGTCTTGGGCCACTTGAACCCCAAGAAAAGTTAATAAAATTGTAATGATTTTTTTTCACTTTTTTGCTTATAACTTCTTTAATTTTAAATTTAGGGCGAATAATAAATTAAAAACATATTGGTAGGCAAAGCAATTTGCTACAAATTATGTCTTGACAATTTTTTGTAAGACGCATAGTTTTCGTGATATCGCGATAAAAAGGTGTTTGCATCCCTTTTTCCAAGATGGCGGCCGGACGACAAGGGCGGCAACCCCACAAACTTGGGGTTAAGTTTCTATTGACCCCCCACACATGTTCCAAAAATAAAATTGCGTTCTCTAACAAATATAAAGCTCATGTAACACTTCAATGGACTATGACGCATTTATGGAAAAAAGTGTGTTACGATTTGATTTGGGGGTTTCTTTATTTTACCAAAAATCGTGCCCGGATGAACTAATTTTGATTGGGTGGTAATGTTTATTCATTCTCTCGAGTCAAAGCGCAGTTTTAAAGACACCGTAGTATTTCTTTTCGTATTTCAGAGTAAGCTCATTATAGACTACAAAGCATAGAGACAGATATAATAATACTATTCAAAGTAAGTTTATATATTACTTGGTGAGTTGCGTTACGTTGTAAATGTCGATAGGGAATTAGAGACCTGTCAGATTTAATACAACAATGGTAAGGAAGTAAGTTCGTATAGGCCGGGTGGCTAGCCCTGGTGTCAGAGTTTTTCTGAGCCACCTGAAGGCATGGCTAAACCGCTAAAACAACCGGGGCCTACAATTTGACGTGTCATCCAAACCACGGTAGTGCTCAGTTGTAATTGCCACCCGCGATCACCTATCCGAAGACTGACCATGCTACGCTATGACCGCTTTGGTCATAATTTAGCTTTCAACGAAAAATGGCACTGTACTGTACTGTATCAGCCTTTTTAATAGTCCACTGCAGGTCGTAGGCCTACCCACGAAGGGTGTTTGGGCCATATCCACCACGGTGGCCCAGTGTGGGTTGGTGGATCCACATACGCCATCGAGTTTCTTCTACTGACATATGCAGGTTGCCTCACGATGTTTTCCTTCACCGAAAAGCCAGCGGTGTTAAATTTCGTACATAAATTCCAAAGAACTCATTGGTACGGGACCGGGATTTGAACCCACGACCTCAAGATTGCAAGACGGGTGTTACTACCACTAAATCGCTACGGCTTCATAGCGGAAAAGTGCAATGACACGGGCATATTTATTTTAATGGTTACCAATAAACACACCTACGTAATACAATTAAATAGTATTACGTATCAACAGCCTTAATACAATAGTACTACGTAGGTATGTTTATTGGTAACTCTCGTATGGTCACTGGACAGGCCCTTGAGTACTTGTGCACGTGCACATTATGACATCCTAGTACCTCTACATCGCGGAATCTTGTTTTTACTTAGAGTCCGCTGGAGGGGTTTTTTTATATCTCCTCCACCCTGTTATATGTACTGTACTATACTGTACCAGTCTTTTTAGTAGTCCACTGCAGGACGTAGGCCTACCCACGAAGGGTGATTGGGCCATATACACCACGCGTGGGCCCAGTGCGGGTTGGTGGATTCACATACGCCATCGAATTTCTTCTTCGGACGTATGCAGGTTGCCTCACGATGTTTTCCTTCACCGAAAAGCCAGTGGTGTGAAATTCCGTACATAAATTCCAAAGAACTCATTGGTACGGGACCGGGGATTCGAACCCACGACCTCACGATTGTAAGGCGGGTGTCACTACCTCTTGACCACCACGGCTTATATACTCATAGATATTATATGTTATATACTGTTATATACTCGTAGATATTACTGGGTCTTTTTATAATTATTATTTAAATTGTTGCTACAAACATTATATCTCAATGTTACAAATGATTAAGTTACAATTTTTAGCCTGATGTTAATTTTATACATTTAGGTAGTTTTGCTATCTTAAATTGTGTGGCAGGGTGTAGTCAAACGCGAACCTTTTCGTAAAAAAAATGTTATTAAGCAAAATATGTCAGTAACTTCAAATATATTTTATAGTTATTTTTACATTTATACTTTAAGTATCAATCTTTGTCGTGAATCATAAATATATATATGTATATATATATTGCAAATATATTAAAATTAGCTATAGAGTGTGTCACCCATGAGAAATAATTATACGCGTGTATAATCGTCGTAATACGTTGCACTTTCGGATGTTTAAGTTTTCTTTTAACTATAATATTCCGTTCAGTTTTAACTTACGTATTGTATATAATATACTTTTACATTTACTTTCCAAAGTGCAGTTTTATTGATGTTACCTATATTGTCAAATATAAATATTCAATTATATTTATGTATCTATTTATTTCTTTGTATAACTTTTTAGCAATTTTAACACGATACTCTAAAAATTATGTTCTTATATTTTTATCTACCATTATTTTACTTAGATTTTCTTTGACTATATTTTCTCCGAAGTGTTGTTCTATCTCGAACCTTTCTCTAGAGAATAAAGGACACGCCGTTAATACATGGACAATGCTTTCGTTTTTATCCGGTTCGCAGGTACACGATGGATTATCCTTGCACTTGAAGCGATGCAAGTATTCGTAGAATCATCTGTGCCCCGTCATAACCTGCGTCAATACGCCCGTTGGTGCAACCCGCCTCACTAGTTTGTAGGCCGAAACAGCGTCCGGCAAAAACAGTTCGGTGACGCCACCAGTACTCTCTTCTGTATATCTCGGATTGAATTCGTCAAGCGTACCGATTCGGATTTGTCGCTTGACGAATGAAATCGGACACAAGTCGTAGTGCACTTTAAAGATGCGTCCTTGGCCCAGCGTGGGCTTTGATCCAATAGAGCTGAATCGTTTTGTTCCTTTTGCTGCACTCTATTAGACCCTCGCGGATTTTAGTCGCGAGGGGATGGAGAGAGCGGTTATTGACGATTGTTTCCAAAGACGATCTAGAGTCGCCATATAAACCAAAACTGTTCTCGGGTCTCTTCAGCACTTCACTGGTTGCCTTGCAAATAGCCAGCATTTCGGTCTGAAAGACGGTGCAGTAAAACGGCAGCGACATTTTGATTTCGGCGGCATCACTCCACAGAGACAGCGCCGTTCCAACTTTGCCTTCAATTTTACTACCGTCCGTGAACATCCTTACTGTTTGTGTGTTGTGCGCGTTCACTCCTTCTTCATCTTCCAGGCATTTGAAATTCAGGCGTATTTGAGTCGCCGGGTGTGGCGTGTCGCCGAACGATGTCGGCCGCTCGATCTCCCTATCCTCAAAAGCTGGCCGGGGTACCCCCCTCTTAGCCTCATACAGGGCAGCTGCCTCTTGTATCCTAAGATCGAGGGGGACCAACCCAGACAGTACCAGCGCCGAATTCAGGGAGACCGTGCGATAAGCTTTGCGCAATTTTTGTGCAAAGCCCCTTTGGACAGCGTCCAGCTGTTTTTGCACGCCAACTTTTTTAAACTAAAGCCTCAGAAAGATGTGACGGCTCCAAAGTATCGACGCAAGTCGCGTCCCATACAAGGGCCGTCCATACTTCCATAGGACCAGGGTCATACCGTCAGGCCTATTGCCACAACGCGCAAGCCTATTCGGTTCGAGTACTGCTGCGGCGGTCGTAAATACCCTATGATGGCGTATGACATCGTCCAGACTGGCGTGGCAACCGATTCGACCAGCTCTTCTTGAGTAAAATACCGTGGTGACCGAGCTGGGCAACTAGAGTACTTGAATAGGTGAGAGCGCTCAGATATGTGCGGCGCGGCAGCAAGGTGGGTCGATGATATCGTCAATACCGCCGGTCGAGCCTGGTCAGGACCGGCAAAGAGCCGAAGCACTGCAAAAGAGAGGCCTATACCCAACCCAGCAGTGGGACAAAGAAAGCTGCGGATAATAACGATCATGAAACAAATTAGTTGAGATTGAATGTTTTTTGGGTTTGAAATTATCATTTGCTACAATATTTGTGTAAGTATCGTTTCAATTGAATTGAGGCTAATATTTTTGGCGCGCTTATTTTTTTGTTACCATATTTTTTGACAACATAATTTACTAAAATTGGTAGGTAGGTATAAAACATAAGTGAAAATTAAAATTATAACGCGAGCGAAGCCGCGGTTAAGAGCTAGTAATAAAATACAATACTATTTTAATGATAATTTAGAAAACATAAGAATAAACCTTATAAGGCCATAATGTATTTATAACTATTTAGAATATGTTATTTAAGTTTATTTGTTTATTTACATGGTAATATTATAATTGTAATAATAAATGATTGATCAATGCGGAAAAGTTAGGCATTATACCTTTGGGGTTTTACCGTGTTCATCGTTTAGGTACCATATAGGTACAATGACCTACATGTTTCTTCACTATTGTAACTGATTTCTTTTTAGGGTTCCGTACCTCAAAAGGAAAAAAACGGAACCCTTACTTACAGCATCACTTTATTGTCCGTCTATCCGTATGTCGAGACTCTTTATCTCGGGAACGCGTACAGATATCGAGTTGAAATTATATACTTATATACGCATATCTACGGTCTCTTGCAGTTGTGTAAAAGAAAAACTTCTCCAGTTATCGTATAAAAAAGTTAGAGTCGTCTATGTTGTTTTTAAACTTTCGCGATTTGAACACATTATTATTTTATACTACGGGACTAATCGACCGAGTTGCATCGACCGTGGTCACGGGTAGACGGACAGTCTACCCGTGACTACGGTCGATGCAACTAATAATAAAGAGTCGTTTACGTCGAAAAAACCGCATATTTCGAGACTCACAAAAATCAAAACCTACAGGGTACTTCCCGTTGACATAGAACTATGAAATTTGGCGAGAAGCATTGACTCAGAATACACATATAGGAATAAATCTGAAAACTGTACATTTTTATTTATCACAAAAAATAGGGATTCACAAAATACGGGTTCAAAATTCAAAGATAAATCATGTAAGGTATCTTAAAAAAGAGGTTTATTAGCACATGCTCAAACAGGTTTTTAGTTATTTTAACAATGAGTAATTCTTGGTGAATGTGAAAGTGAAAAAAAAACACTTTTTTGTCGATGAATATAGTATAGAGATTTTAACAACTTACTTTCCAATTTTGTGTAATTTTCTGGATTTGTACGGAACTCTCGGTGTGCGAGCCTAACTTGCACTTGTAGTCTTTCATACATCATTAAACTGATCGAATTGTGAGGTTTCTCTTAGGTAGTTAAATAACCTATGCATCTACCTTTATTGACCGAAGCGAAGCGAACCTTCTATTCTATAAGTACGTTTATTTTGCTTTGGTCTGTCCGGGTGTTGATATTTGACTAAAGGTCGCATTTCTCAACGAAACTTGATACACAGGCTTTATACAGGGTTCTATCTATTAGCCGTAGAATGTCCACTGCTGGACATAGGACTCCCCCATGGATTTCCAATAAGGCCGGTTGGAAGCGGCCTGCATCCAGCGCGTTCCTGCGATTTTTATTATGTCGTCAGCCCACCTAGTCGGTGGACGTCCTACGCTGCGCTTGCTGGTCCGTGGTCTCCATTCGAGAACTTTCCGGCCCCATCGGTCATCAGTTCTTCGAACAATGTGTCCTGCCCATTGCCACTTTCATTTACTAATCCACTGGGCTATGTCGGTAACTTTGGTTCGTCTGCGGATCTCCTCATTTCTGATTCGATCCCGCAGAGAAACACAGAGCATAGCCCTCTCCATAGCACGTTGGGCTATCTTGAGCTTATTCATGAGGCGCACATTAAAAAACCACGTTTCAGCCATATGTCATCACTGGCAACACACAACTATCAAAAACTCTCGTCTTGAGGCACTGAGGAATATCGGATGAAAAGATGTCACGCAATTTTCCGAACGCTGCCTAGCCGAGTCGGATTCGGCGATCGACCTCTTTCTTAAAGTTGGACCTACCTAGCTGGACTACTTGTCCTAGGTAGACGTACGAGTAAACAACTTCAAGAACCGAGCTCTCAACAGATATTGGGGTGGGTACAACATGGCCATTACACATGACCTTCGTTTTATCCATGTTCATTTTAAGACCCACTTGTCGAGAAACTCGATTGAGGCCTTCGAGCATCGTGCTGAGTTCTTCCATCGACTTCGCCATGACCACAATATCGTCAGCAAACCAAAGGTGAGTGATGTATTCGCCATTGATACATTGATATACAGGGTTATTTCTAATCAATTAGCATCCTTTTAGGGACTTATTTTGTACATCAAAACTTACAAATTTTGGTCAGCGACTTTTGTCAAAACTCAAAAAAAACAGTTGTTCTATACATTTTGTCGCGGGTGAACGATATTTTTCTATGGAACAACAATTTTCTTTTTTTTACAAAGGTCGCAGAACAAAAGTTGTTAGTTTTGGTGTATAGAATAAGTCCCTAAAAGGATGCTAATTGATTAGGAATAACCCTGTATAGTTCCGCGTCGGCGATTTTCGATTCAGAAGTTATTTCCTCAAAAAGGGGGAAATTTGCTGTCGCGCTATTAATCGGCCGAATTCGATAATATTTGGGAAAATAAATAGGCTAGTATCTAAATCATAGCAAAATTTACGAGTATGAACATATCGGTCCAGAGCCAGTCGAGCTATTTTGTTTGGGGCGGTTTTTTCGGCGAGTGTGCGCTCGAACTCCACGACCTGATTCCTTAATATCCTTTTCACAACAGAACAAGCGGGAAGTCGCATAAATATACTATCCCTACATAGTCGACGTACCACCTGCTTGTACTAAGCGATTCGCTTCTTCCTTCATAAATCAACCTCGAGCTTCTTGCGAGCGACCTCGAAGAGTCAACACGTCCTGAAGATGCCTCGTTGAGAGACGAAACACGTGTCGAACAGTGTAGTGCAGTGAGAATAAGGGTGTTATTTATTAGTGAAGTGTTTTCAATTTTCTGTCATATAATTTTTTTTTTTAATTCCCCTTAATGTTATTTGCCTACAACAAGATAGCGGAAATACACTAAATATTTATTCAAAACAAAGATTTGAAGATGAATTTCCGCAAAGTAACGCCTAATTCAATCAACTACCTTCCTTCATTATGCGGACCGCCAGGTATTGGAATGCCCTGCCTCCGTCATTGTTTCCTGACAATAGGCCTAAAAAAATAGTCATTAGTCCGTCAGATATAACCTACCTATCAAAAGATTTTAGACCCGGATTTTGTCTTTGGTCAATTATACAAAAAATGATGAATATAATTATAGCCCATCAAAGTTCCGCGTGACCTCACAAGTGCCATACAAATGTATAGACTTCGGTAAGAGAAGTGATGTCCAAACTAACTCCCAAACTTTGACAACGTTTATGTTTGTCATTTGGTGTTTGATTGACAAAAGAAAAAATACGTGTGCAATATTTTTTGATAATCTAACTCACTGACTAATTATATTATTGATTTTCTTACCCAGACGTCATGCCTATTACAATTTAGATATCTTCAAGTCAATAGTGAATAGTCATCTTCCAGGTATACTCCATCTTCGGCTACAACTTCGCTTTCCATCAGGCGAGTTAGTGGCCAAATGTAGACCTATTCTACATAAAAGAGGGAATAAATTTGCTGTTTGTACAAAATAGGTTATCGCCGATATATGTAGGTATCGAAATCATGGCAGAATTTACGAGTATGAAGCAAATTGGTCAAATGGAGCTCGACTGGCTCTTGAGCCAGTCGAGCTCCATTTGACCAATTTCTGCCGCATATATAATGCATATTTTTGATAGGATACGCATCACAAAATAATTCTTTCGACGTGTCAGAACGAGAAAGAGTTATGGTGAAGTATAGAGGGTTATTCCTAATCAATTAGCACCCTTTTAGGGGCTTATTCTTTACATCAAAACTAACAACTTTTGTTCTGCGACTTCGATGTACGATATTTTTCTATGGAACAAGAACTTGAGATTTAATAAAAGTAGTTATTTTTGAAAAGTATGCTAATTGATTAGAAATAACCCTGTATATATCTGTCACTTTTCCACACGTCGAAAAATCACTTTTCATGGTCATACGACCACGAAAACTAGGAAAACTACGCTAGGCTAGATGGGCTTATAAAGATTCCGTTAAAGTGATGTGTGACGAGGTCTGCTGTTCGTATAACTACTACTTAATTTACCTATTTTAAATTGTATATAAATCAGAATCGAGGTTAATTGTGACATTGTATTGTTACCTTATTGAGTACCTCGCCACATTACAGCATTTACAGAGGATTATTGATGATAACTCAATAATAATAAATATATGTTCTGGATCTACAAGTACAAATTATACTTATCTTTGTGTGTATTCTAAGGCACCCTCGGTACTTGGAATCCTAGTGGAGGTCTATGAGTGTTGAGTGTAAAAGTGTTAAATAAGTGTTATTTATAAAACCAGCGTGATATCAATACCTCAGCGAAAATATGAAAATTGTAAGTTTTAAACATTTCATTTTTGTACTGTGTTATACTGGCCTTTGTTAATTATCTACTGTTGAACATAGGCCTTCTCACGAAAGGTGATTGGGCCTTATCTACAACGCTGAGTCACTTCGGGTCGGTGGATTTACGTGCGCCATCGAATTTTCCATACTGAGTAAGAGCCCATGACGGCCAGACCTTCGTTTTTTTATAAAAGCTGAAACTTTCTCTGTGTATGTCTCCAACACATTTAAAAATAACCCGCTACTAAAGAGTTTCGATTCTGGTTACTTGGGCAGGTAACAGGTAGTAAAGGTGTCTAAAACTCTAAAAGTACCTTAAATTCGGACGGACGTATGCAGGTTGCCTAATGACTAGCCGGAACAAATGGTCAGTGCACTTATCCCTACTGGTAGAACTAAATCTACAAAGGGGACACTTATATATATTATATACTGTTTCTCCTAGACTGTGCTTAATATCTCGAGCGAATTATTCGAATTTTGTACGCGTTGGAAGCGGTTTTGCCATTTTTTGCGAGAAATAATTATTACATAATCGATCAACTATGACTAAAATGATTCACAGAAGTTTTTAGAGATTTTTACAGATTTTAACACCACTTTTTTCTTAGTTTTAATGGTGAAGAAAAACATACAATTTCAACATTATGAACCATTTAAGTAGTTCAAGCTCCTATAAGTAGTTCATAATTATTTTGATAATTAATCTTTTCCCTTTGATAAATAATTTATTTTTCTTTTCAGATGGGTTCTTGCTTGTTGCCGCTGCTGACGTCAGTGGCGGTATCACATTGTAAGTCTTTATCACTCTAATATTCATCCATCCATCCTTCTAACCAAAAGTCAAAGTCAAGTCAAAAATGATGCCCTAGTGCCGTTTCCGTAGGGGCCAGAAATGGCCCCTATCTAAATGATGGCTACGACAAATTTGGATGGATATACCGCCATCTGACGGTTTCGTAGTACCTCAGTCGGCTCTTACGGCACCAGCCGGGCTAGGATGCGCACGAATTAATATTTCTTTCGGCGGATTTGAACGAGACAGAGTGATGGCGAAGTATATATCTACCACTTTTTCAACTTCGAAAACTCTTTTCGACATGTAAAAAAGTTTTCCTTTTCGTGGCTTTTCGTGGTCGCATGCTGGACAAGAGTGGCGTGCTATTTTAGTCTGTCGGCAACTCTAGTAGCATATTTTTATAAACGACGGATATATAATAATTATAATCAACTTATACCTAGATAGCAAAAATATTGTTACAAGACACTAATAAAATTACATTTACTTTACATAGTGAATCCTTACATTTTTACCAATATTAAATATTATTAGTATTAAATTCGAAAGTGTTTTTGTTGGTGTGTTAATCTTTCATTCCGCAATAGAGCCACGAATAGATTTGATTTTTGGTTTGAATATAAGTATGTAGCTCTAAAGTTGGCAAGTGCTGCAGGCTACTTTTTATCTCGGAAAAATAAAAGATTCCTATGGATAGCATTAAAAAAAAGTTATCTACCACATAAATAAAATTAGTTCACAATTTTACAAACGAAAACAGCACAAAAAAAATTAAAAAATCCAATTAACATTATCAAATTAAATGAATTAATATACCTATCACTGTACTCTGTACCTTAACCCGACTTCACTAAGAGGCGTAATTTTTATAATTTTTATTTAAATGACTCATTTTTTACACAGGTGCTCCGCTGATCCCGCTAAATCTAGACGGAAGATTGGCATTTGATCTCGCATCCCTGGCACATGGATCATTTCAAAATTCTGAACCGAAAAATGATACTCCAGACATCCCTGGACATATACATCCTAATGTTGATCATAATGAACCAAACTCGCAAGGCACAAATGACTGCGCATTGGATTCGGACATTTTATACTACAAGTCCACATCTACGATGTATGAGAATTGGTTCTTAGAGCCTGATGGCAGCCCTTTATTTTATAACACCTATGTTCAAAATTCACTTCAACATATATTAAACCAATCACAACTACTCCAGCCAAAATTAACTCATCGAATGTCGACTAAGTCACGAGCCAAATCGGATTTAATAAAATCTATGATAGGTTAGCAGAAAGGCGTTTGTTTAATAGGACCAATCATAGAAAAATAATTAGCTAAACCTATCACATAGTTAAAAGTTTTTGTACACAACTGATTTAACAATATATTATGTTTATGTTTAATCTTTTGAATGTACCTACAGAAGATAAAGACTGATATCTTTTAAAAAATCCTTGATTTTAGTCACTTCAAGTCCATTAGTAAGGCTCGGCGCAGACGGGCAACTGATCATAGCCACCAGTGGCTGGTGGCGGCCACTCGATACCGTGTCCACGAGTGCGCGATACATAGATGTAGTGATACTTATCGCGCGGCCCGCCCGCCCCACCACGACAAGACGACCGGATGGCCGCGTTGGAATGAGTGTGCTGAAAGACTTTTCCCTCAGTATTACCCCCTGTTCAGTGAACAGAGCGCCCAGCCCCGTAAAGAGGGTCACCTCAACTAGTACCTGAATCCTATCCTATTACTAGATCCACAATCGAAAAAATTTGGCCCGGCCACCACCGGTGGTTGTAGTCAGTGGCCCGTCTGCGCGAGCCATAAATCAGAGTCACGATCACGGATTGATCCCATTTTAAAAGTGTTCATAATGATGGTCTGTATCCTTTCGGCCTAGTACACCAGTTCTGAATAACCCTGTATAGGTATAATGTACATTTTACCAATTACTATGAAATCATTATGTTAATGTTTTATTTTAATGTGTTGAGTTTGAATAAGCTAATTTATTTATTTTTATACGTAAGCTGTTATGTTATTACATTTCTAATTTATTTAACCGCAGGCTGTTATGTTGTTACATATTTTTCGGTTGCCTGGAAGAAATCGCTGCAGGCGATAAGGCCGCCCATTATTCTACCGGATTGTTTATTATTTTCTAGTTTAAGCTTGTTTTTGTTATACTGGTCTGAAAATAAAGCTATTTTGTATTGTATTGTATTTTTGGACATAAATAAATGTACTTAATTCAATGAGTTTTGTTTGTCTCCAACTTATTTAAGTTCCGTTCAGAGTGATATTTTCCTCTGCTTTAACGAACCTTTGGTTTCGTACGTATTATTCATATAAAGGAATTACAAGGGATACATTGTAATTACAAAATATAATTACAATGTATCCCTTTAAACAAGTCGCTCATCACTCCATACAATCGTCAGTGGGTAATCACACCAGTGTTTGCTGTTAAATATCTATAATTATTTTTTGCAAAAAATAGCATGACCGACTTCATCCATGTACAGAATCATTACATAGTATAAAACAAAGTCACTTTCCGCTGTCTGTCCCCATGTATGCTTATATCTTTAAACTACGCAACGGATTTTGATGCAGTTTATTTTAATAGATAGAGAAATTCAAGAGAAATGTTAATTTGTATAATAGTATAATACACCTGTGCGAAGCCGGGGCGCATCGCTAGAACGCAAATATTATGCACGGATCGATGTAACATTTTTCACATTATTAGTAAATGAGACCAATTTCGAAGTATAAAAAAAGAATTATTGAAATCGGACTACTATGAAAACAGTTATACGTGGTTATACATAAAAAAATATATATACGCGTCGAATTGTATACCTCCTCCGGTGGTTCGTCGGTCAAAAACTAAACGCAGCCGTGTTTGGTAATAATTATAGGAAGGTATTTTAAAACAAACAAAAAGAAAAGTATATTGCAATGGGTGCACGCACTATATCTACTGTTTACCATCGAATTTATCTCTTCTTTAGAAAATACAGCTGAGATATGACTTATTTCAAGTCAAGGCATTTCAAGACGGGCACGACCTTCAGCAATGAAGAGGACGAATAAGAAGATGACTTATTTAAGCTACGCCAAATCCGAGTTCGTGCCGTCAACGTGGATTTCTCCCATTTTTGTGAAATACCCAATCAAAAATCGTCGAGGGTTAAAAAAGCCTAAAAACATATAAATAAAACCATTGTACTAAGTATCGACAGTATTCGTCGAAAAATGCGACCTAGCGCCAGAAACAATATCCAAACTGACATCCGAGACAATCGCTCACTTCGTTCACACGGCCAATTCGTCGTTTCAACCATAGGATGACCATTGCTGGACACTACTGGACAGAGGCCTCCTCCATCTCTAATAAGACCGGCTGGAAGCGGCCTGCTACCGTCAACGTTTGCTGCAACAGTCAATTATAATCACGAGCAATATCACATTCGAGGAGCTGGGTTCACCGCTACTATAATTATACTGTTTAATTGACGCAATGTAAGCCGTCCCGGTAAACGCAGAAAATACAAACTAAGTATTTTCTAAATGAAAAATGCAAACTACTTTCTAAATGCTGAATTTGATATTACGTTATCACGGTGGTGTACAACAATACCCCGGAGTCAGCTGCGTTCATTAGCGATTGGTGGAGATACCCGTTTCTTTTTGACCGACGAACCACCGGAGGAGGTTTACAATTCGACGCGTATAATTTTTTTATGTATAACCACGCATTAATTTTCGTAGTTGTCCGATTTCAATAATTCTTTTTTTATTGAAAAGAGTATACTTCGAAATTGGACCCATTTAAATTATATCGAAATCGGCTGAGCCATTTTTGATAAATCAACAATAATGTGAAAAATTTTACATCGATCCGTGCATAATATTTGCGTTCTAGCGATGCGCCCCGGCTTCGCACAGGTGTATTATACATATAAACATTTCTCTTGAATTACTCTATTACTATTACTCTATCTATTAAAATAAACTGCATCAAAATCCGTTGCGCATTTTTAAAGATATAAGCATACATGGGGACAGACAGCGGGAAGCGACTTTGTTTTATACTATGTAATAATGATTCTGTACACGGGTGAAGTCGGTCATGCTATTTTTTGCAAAAAATAATTATTTATTAAATAAATGAATATCTTGCAACTAAGTACTTCTAAAGGTGAAACTTGGTGTACAGGTAGGATAATTAAATTAATTATAATTAAAATAAACTTGACTATAGTCAATCACCTGAAACATGTAACAGGGCTTGTCAGTCAGGCTTCGCGCCACTTCACATACAATTTCAGAGGATTCTGAATCGACCATTGTTTTCGCGTTTTCTGTAGTAGATATAAGGTATACATCGAGAATATCGCATTTTATGAAAAATGTACGATCCGGGAGAAAACTCTTTTCAGTCCTTAAATTGTAACAAAATGTTATGTTTTCGGTGTCAATCGCTTGAGTAAGAAATATTGCTCGCTTGTACGTCTTATTTTATTCGGAAAAGTTTTTATTATATGTAAAAGAAAATCATTCAAATTGGATAATATTTAAAGGTTATTATGGACAATTTGGCGCCTCACATTTGTCTTACCTAATAGAAAACTAGATAAAGCTAAACTATTTCCCGCCACATATCAAAAGGGAAGTTCTTAATTGTATATTTATTAGACAAGAGTAATATCACAGATTTACGGCGGCGGCTCTCCAATAAATCATTTGAATAATTCGGCCATTACAAACGGCAGCCAGGTTGGACCATTACTCATTCTTGGATTAGTAATTAACAATAACAAATGATAGAGGTTGTCGTGATTGTGACCAACATTTTGAATGTCTGAGGTGCTACTATGAGTTTACATAGAAAACGAAAACTATGATCGTCATCGTGTCTCCATATATAGGTAATTTCGTTATTGGCCGTAAACTATTGTAGTTTACGTGTGGCTCCATACATTTTTGTACATTTAGCGCTCAAGCAGCGAAGGAGAACTATAGGTCGAAACAAACAGCTGTGATGTTAGCTAGCAAGCTGCGGAAAATCCAATCTTGCGCACTTGTTTAATGAGCTTCAAACTTCAATTAGGTTATCCGCACCATATAGTACGTGCCACCAAAGATGAAACTTGAGAAACCACTTTAGTTTTATACAAACGTTTATAAAACGTTTGATAGATATACAAATTCTGGATAGTTAGTTTGTACACGACTGTACCTACGCAAGATCCCCACCACAGACGCTCGTCAAGTCTCATCTTTGGTGGCACGCACTATACATAGATGTAGATATTAGACTAGATTTTTTCAAACCCCAGAAAGTATGAATATTCGTGTTAATTTGTATAATATGGTAACTGATAGAGCGGTCAACGGTTTTGTAATTAAGATAATGTGGTACGTGCGAGTAATGACGGCAAATACATTCATTAATCATTTGTATCGAACGCAACGCTGTGCTCGGCGGAACAATGGGAAGGGAACATTGAGCTAGGAAAAGCAAGGACGCATTCGATTTTGGGAACTAGTGCGGTTTAAGCACATTTTAATTTAGATATAACAGAGATTTATGACAGATAGCAAGTCTACTATAGTTTCGACTGCATTTAGCGATTTTTATCAAGATAGTGTACTAGCTCGCGGGCTCACACGAGACGCTATATTTAATGCTTTGCGTGTGATGCTATGTATGTACCACGTCACACGTTACGTTTGCCGCTGGATTGTCTGATGGTGAATCATTGAACATACATAACGCTTTACGAAGCCTAAATTAATTTCATTGTGACAAATTGTGTGTTTGTGAAAAACGTTATGTGTGACATTTGTCACACTTAATCATATGCTCTTCTAGCATAAACAAACACTCACACACACACAAACACACATGAGTATACTGTATACCCTGACTCTAAAGAGATCTTGTGTATTGCAGTCCAAGCTTGACTTCTGATGACTTCGAGTTAACTAATCAAATGTTGTAATTAGATTGCAATTGTTAAAGTCGGTTGTGCTATTTTCCGAAAAAAATAATAACTATAATTTAACACTTTAGAAGATTGCAAGGTTAGCGATTTAAAATCTAGCGCGTAGTTTTACCTCTTGCATAGCACGAGACGCTAAGTAAATATGCGATGCTAAGTTATGTTATGTGTATGTGACGTCACTCGTCTAACGTCACACGTGACGTTTGTTGCTGGATTGTCCAATGGTGATTCGTGGGACATATATAACGCTCTACGAAACCTTTATTAATGTGTCAGTTGTACGAATTGTGTGTTTGTAAAAACGTCATGTGTGACGTTTCTCACACGTGGAGTTAGTCACTCATGACGTTAGTAGTTAGAGCAAGGACTTTGTATACTATCTACTGTTATATACTGTTACTATATACTGTTTATATGATAAATCCATGAGTTAGAGTTAGTCAGATGCCGGATGTCAGATTGTTGGAGAGACAGAGACAATGCTCTACAAACCCGAGCATGCCGTAACCACTCGATTGTCTCGTTCTATTCCGGCCCATTATTTATTCGTCTTTACTGTATTAAAAGTAAGATCAAACCCATGTATATACCGAATCCATCTTCTTGGCAGCTGTGCTGTTTATAACTACAAACTGCGGATTATCCAATTATCGCGCAACTGCTTAGTGAGGTCCAGTCAGGATTGGGTTATACGCAGCTTGTAGCTAATATCACAGCTACCAAGAAGTTAGATTCGGCCTATATCAGAATTTTTAAGCCGTCTCACGGCTTCTGACTTGGCTAAACGGTTAAAACAACCGGGACGTACCATGTAACCTGTCATTCAAACCAAGTTAGAGCTCAGTAGGAGGTTAATTTGATTTTTTAAAGTTCTTTATTGATTAGAAAAATACCTAGTTACAAAGTACGTACAAAGTTACAAACTAGACACAGTCATAAAATTTTGTATGTAACAATATTATACAGTGACTTTATCAGGCTAACAGCGCCTCCGAAAGTCTTTCAAAAACATACTAAACAAATACATGTATATAGAAAACATAAACATAAATACATACAAATAATGAACCTTTTGCACCCGGCTCAAGTAGGAGGCTCAGTAGGAGATTGCCACCTGCGGTTACCCATCCAATGACTGACGATGCTGAACGTTGCTTAACTTTGAAGATTCAGAATAACAACAGTCGAACTACACTATGAACTCTACAAATTACCAACCGTCATACTACAAAAGTTCTACGCACGCTTTAGACATTGTTTAGCAGTACAAAATGCACGGTTAAACAGTATTTAAAGCGTGTTTAAATCTTTTGTGGCAAGACCATATTTTTTCCTATTTTTTAAATTTAATCTTGTCGTTCTGGCCACGTTTCCTTTTACAAAGGGGCTTTTAGATTAAGTTTTACACGTTATAAATTTAATTTTGTGTATATATTAGTTTAAGTGATTTTAGTATAAGTTTATCTTGTCGTGACAACAAAGAATCTATCTATACTCTTTAAAATTTAACTTGATCTCTGCGACAGTGACATTGACATTTTTAGAGTTGAGATAGTGGTGGAAAAAAAACGATTTTCAAACAAGGTTGTAATGAAATCGAATGAGTAGTTGAAGGTGAGAAGTTGGATTTTATTTACTTACTATTATTTAAGATCAAGTATGTACACATGTAAATAATGTTATGATATTCATTAAATACTCATAATAATGTAACGATAGTATTGACGTTTTTCACTATTATCGATGCTAATGTAACATATAATTGGGTTTAATTTAATTACACATGTAAAAAATGTGATAATATTAAATTATACAATAAAATTAATGATAAATTAAGTTTTATTTAAAATATCGTTAGTATAAATACTATCGATATTTTAAATCAAACTCTGTGGTCACGATCATTCGTCGCCCATCACTAATCGGCATGCCCATAAAGAAATGACATTGACAGGTACTGTCTGTACTATTAAGAAATTCAGGACTTCATAGGCGTGATTTTTCTGACAGCTGTCGCAGAGATTAAGTTAAATTTTATAGAGTATAGGTATCTATCTTTTTATAATATTTTTTCGTAAAAAATTACGCCACCGACTTCCACTGTTACAGAATTCGAATAGTTTGCACAAATCGGTGTGACACACATGTGCATTATTGTTGATTTATCAAAAACGGCTCAGCCGAATTCAATTAAATTTAAACGGGATTATTTCGGGAGTAAACTTTTTAAAAATTAAAAATATTTTCAAATCGGTTCACACTTGGCGAAAATATCAATTAAGATACACAAAAAAAACATGCAGACGAAAATACTATATTCTCCTTGATACTTGACATAAAGTCGGGAATGAAAACCGTGTGTCTCTTAAACTTGCACAATTTTGACATTTTTAAATATTTTATTTCAAATTATTCATTCATTTTTTTGTTGTATAACATTGTATTAGTTTTGACATTTTATTACATCTAAAATTATATTTTTTAATAACTTGTGTATAAATTCAACTCGATTGTATGGACTTGTCTAAAACAAACGATTATTTATTTATTTAAATATGTTCAAAGTCGGTATCCACTAGTTTCCTTGCATCCATGGACCCGGCATTTTAGACCGGCGCTATCTATAACGAATTTCTGTAATAACGTTTTGTTAGCGTTAAGTGCGTCGCATTGTGTTAGTTGATTAATATTTGGTCTGCTGTTAACTTTCAATAATTTATTGACTGAATCGAGCCTTGCATTACATGCAAAACTATTGTTGCACTGGTACGTAATGATACAAACGGTTGCTTAGCAAAGTACAGAGATTTACCCAGGTTTTATTATGCCTGAAATATGATATTTAATATTTTCAGACAATAAGTTCAAATATTGAATTTCTACAACCGTTTGTTTTCCGTAGTCTTGCACAACATATATTTACAGTGCGACACAAAAGAGATGAAATTAATAACTCGGGAACTAAATTATCACTTTTGCTGGAACCACAATCTGAGCTGTCAATCATTGTTAACTTCCTAGCATTTTTCTCGTTGTGGATTGTGAACAGGAAAACAGTATCATTAAGCCAAAAATAATGCAAAATATGCTAACAAAGCGATGGTGGCGACCTCATTTATTTTCAAGTCTTTTATGTCGCACTGTGACAGCTGTTTTTTGCATTTTCGGGGTGGTGCTCATAGTGAAAGTTGTTCTTAATAATGAGTATTAAATTACTCCTGTGCACGTAACTCGAAGAACGAATGGCCAATAGTAAATAAATACCTGTTTGTACAATAGTGATCAGTGAATTCTGCAATTAATTATGATTCGTAAACTGAAAAAAATACTAAAATTGGCTTAACCAGTTCAGAGATATAAGCTTGTAAAGATTTTGGTAGGGATTAAGAGGGGATGCTTTGTCCCTTTCCCACAAACCATAACGTAGTATGGCGAATGTATGACACACACGGGCCGTCATATTCTGCTATAGTGCGCTCTTTGTCTAGCAAGAAAATAAAATGCTTGTAACTTCTTTATTTCTATGTTGATTTTATTTTGGTTTTCGTTAATCAGCTCTGTTTATGGTTAGTCAACTAGCCTATTTACAGATTAACTTAACTTCAGGTTTACTATATTTTTTAAAAATATCACTAAACAATATTTTCATACCACCTGCTCGAAAATCACTCATTATATGTCGTACAACCTCAACGTAAAATATGTCATTATTATCCTAATATAATCTCGAGGGCTATGGCAGGTCAATAATGTTGTATGAAACTCCCTAGGGGTTAAAGTGATTCAAATTTGGAACGTCTAATTCGTATGAAGATTTCTTAACTTATATAATTTAAGGAAAAAATAATCGTAAAGAGGTTTTATTTTGTAAAATCGATTAAAGCCTCTTCACATTGCACGGCAACGGGCATCGTAAGGTTTTACTCTAATTTTATAGAATAAAATCTCTTTGGTGCCGTATCAGTTCGATTTTATTATAGAATAAAAACTCTTTGCAATGCCACGGGCATTAGGCTAGGTTAGGTTACCTAGTGAGCACATACACTTAGTGAGTTTATGACGTAAGTATTACTCTTTTTCCTGGGGTTTTATTTTCTCGCAGGAGGTATGAAAAGTAGAGTATGACCAAGTCTGTCTTCGTTTTGGGCGACTTGAACCCCTCGCTGCTCTGGGGAGTTAACTATAGAGTCCATAAGGTCCAATATGTCGCCCGTGACGTAAGATATGACTTGGTTCTCTTGGTACATAATCTACTATTCTGTTACATGTTATTTCTAATTTTATTTCAGGTTCATTATTTTTTCAAACATACCTAAGCCTAACCGGTATTTCTTTCTTTCTATTTCTTTCTAACCTAAGATTTTTTTTCTAACCTAACCTGACCATAGCCGAACCATGATATAGTTAAATGATTAATTACTAATTATGTTTGTGATTTCATTTGTTGAGTACCTTATGTGCCTACGACAGAGCGGAAACTACACTAAATATTTATTCAAAACAAGGATTTGAAGATGAACTTCTGCAAAGTAACGCCTGATTCAACTAGGTAAATAAGTAATTTAACAAAATATAAGTCTTATAGATCTCGTTTAAATAGACATTCTATTGCAGCACCAGTTCATCGGAGTTATAAACATTTTTTTTATTTCATCCTAAAACCTATTATATAGGTACCTATAACAAAATCCATCTACGACTGGATTATTTATCGTTCATCGCGAACTAATATTGAACGTAAATGTATCGCAAATCGATGAATCAAGTCATTCGTCAATTCGATAAAGGTGTTATTGTCTTTTCACAATGCTTAATGGCGTGCATGCATTTGATAGATGGGTCGCGCGCGTATTTTCTCTGCCTACCCACATATTAGAGCGTGTAGGGACGCACAACGCCGACATATTCATACTTCAGTAGAAAATGGTGATCCAGCTAAAGTCTGGAAGTTTCTCAGGTCAATGGGAGTAGGCAAAACTCCTCAAGATAGTATTTCTAATAACTTAAACATTGATTTGCTAAATCAACATTTTTCCTCGTCTTCAAATTTTGATGGACCAGCGAAAGCTGCCACCTTGAAACGTCTTTCATCCGTCAATCCTCCCGACCACGAAGCATTTACTTTCGACCAATTTTCCGCTTGTGACGTTAAGAAGAGTATCCAGTCCATTTCATCCAATGCTGTCGGTAGTGATAGTATAAGTCGCAAAATGATCATGCCAATACTTGATGAGATCACTCCTGTCATCCAATACCTCCTCAATTTCTCCATTTCTTCGGGTACCTTTCCATCAATGTGGAAAGAAGCTCAAATCACACCTCTTCCAAAAAAACCTAATCCTAATTCTTTTTCAGACTACCGCCCAATTTCTATCCTTCCTTTCTTGTCTAAAGTGTTGGAGCGGCTTGTTCACCAACAACTTTTATCCTTCTTAGTCAAAAACAATCTTCTCAACCCGTTTCAATCCGGATTCCGTCCTGGACACAGTACTGTGACAGCCCTAACTAAAATTACTGACGACATACGAGATGGCATTGGTCATTGTCAGCTAACGGTGCTATCACTACTTGATTTCAGCAACGCTTTTAATAATGTGGATTTTGATATTCTGTTGGAAATTCTACGCTCTCTTAACGTATCTCCAACGGCAATTGATTGGTTTCGTAGTTACCTGCTTGGACGCCGGCAGCGGGTTCGCATTGATGAGTCGTACTCATCCTGGTGTGATATCACTGCTGGTGTTCCCCAGGGCGGCGTTCTATCTCCATTTCTTTTTGCAATTTTTATAAATTCTATCTCTCAACATTTATCTTCTTCCTATCACCTCTATGCAGACGATTTGCAGATATATAACCAAGCTCCTATAGGGCAGTTGCATGAGGCCATTGAGACCACAAACGCTGATCTCAGACGTATAGGGGACTGGAGTAGATCATATGGCTTGACAATTAATCCAACCAAAACTCAGACAATAATTATCGGAAGCTCCCGTATGATCTCTAAAATTGATTGGTTTCGTCTCCCGCAGGTAGTTTTCGAGGGAATCCCAATACCATTTAGCGAAACTGTAAAAAACCTAGGAATCATCATGGACCGCCAGTTTTCTTGGAATCCCCAAATATCTGAAGTTAGCCGGAAAATTTTTGGTTCTGCAGCATCACTTAAACGGTTGCGTAACTTCCTTCCGATTGCTACCAAAACTGCGCTTGTAAAATCTCTCCTTTTCCCAATATTAGACTATGCTGACGCTTGCTATCTGGATTTAACCGAAGAGCAACTTGACAAGCTTGAACGTCTTCAAAATTTCTGCATTCGATTCATATTTGGCTTACGAAAATATGATCATATTTCTGAATTTCGACAAAAGCTCAAATGGTTACCCATTCGTCTTCGCCGTAATACCCACATTCTCTCCTTCCTTTATAAAATTCTTTTCAATCCTACCATTCCTCTATATCTTAAGGAACGATTCGAATTCATAATTGGTCATTCAATTGGTTATTTATAATCACTATCTATCTTTATGTTAATTATTTAGGTACTTATGTATTTGTGTATGTATATATTAAGTCTATGTATGTATTTAGTATATGTGTTATTATTACCATGTGTATATAAGTATTATGTTTTATAATATTTATTATTATTAATGCACCACCGACTATTCTGCCAATCCTTGTGGTTTTATTTTTTCTCTCCACGGGTTACCTGGAAGAAATCGCTATGAGCGATAAGGTCGCCCTTGTGCCCTGTAAATTTACTTAGTCCTAAGAATGTTTGTATTTGTTTTTGTTTGGTGTACAATAAAGTATATATTATTATACTTTTATTTGTTATTATTATTATTATATTACGCTTTGACGCCGTTTGTTTCGGGCTTTGATTATAGCCGGTTTAACAATTTTTTGCGAAAAATAATTAAATTATATTTTTTTAAATGGCAAAGCCAGCTTCCGTCGTGTACAAAATTCGAAAAGTTCGAATAAATTTATACAATTTTTACATTATTGTTGATTTTCCAAAAACGGCTCAGGCGATGTTAATAAAATTTAAATGGTCCCATTGGTAGTATAACTTTTTGATCTAAAAATGTTTTGTGTTGTGAACAAACGAGTGAGGCCGGCAAAACTGTGCTTCGCCGTGTACAGACACAACTCACACACATGAACACGTACAAAGAAACTATCCGTTGGCTCGTCAGTCAAACTATGGCGGCGCAACAGCGACGTACCTATAAAAAACCGGCCTCACTTGTCTGTTCACGACGTTCCGTCTTGATTTTTTATTTGGTCTGAAATCGGTTCACCATTGGCGATAAATCCATCAACATACACAAAAAAACATACGAACGATGAACATCGAACCTCCTCCTTTTTGGAAGTCGGTAAAAAGGTATTGTATTTGATTTATGGATTGCCAATGTAGTGTGAAAATAACGGTTTAATTTTAGGTACACAGTATAAAATGTTGACTTGCAAAAACACACTGTCGAGTTCTAATATTTATTTACTGGCGAAATGTAACTGATGGAGCTCTAGGCTACCATGCTATGCGGAAAATCTGATGCAGAATATTTCAAAAATACTAAACTATAATACAGAGTGCTAACTGCTTGCCAACATTGACGTTCAAAGTTTAACGTAGTTGGTTTAGGTTCAAAGATCTTTATTGTTATATCACAAGAAACATATCGTCTCACTTATGTGATACTCCAAAATACTACATTATAGTAACATGCACATATAGGTCAGTGGGCTATTTAACTTATGTGTGAACAATTAAGAATTTTAACGTAAATAAAGCAATAGTTTGCATTTTGCAAACACGTTGTCAATCCTATTTTTATCTACTAACTGAATGTAGTTGATACAGCTTTAAGTCTTTACTGTACTAAATAGGTAGAAAATCCATCACAAATCGCCTGTTTATTTTATTCTGTACAATTTCGTAAGTGGCTTAGTGGGAGAACGCTCGCTTTACAAACGTGAGGCGTGGGTTCAATCCCGTCCCGTACTTACCAATGAGTTCTTTGAAATTTATGTATGTATTCACATATGCCTGGCAACCCACACAGCATACTGAGTCTAACTACCTACACCATAATAAATAAATAAATATTTTCGGACATCTTACACACGGCCTCTGACCCCAAACTAAGCAAAGCTTGTGATATGGCTGCCAGAGACTGATATACTACATATACTTATTTTTAAATACATACTTATATAGATAGTAACTAAATAATACCGAGACACAGCGCAAACACTTATGTTCATCACATAAATATTTGCCCTGGGTGGGGATCGAACCTACGCCTCTTTGATCCAGAAGTTAGGGTGGGGTTAGTGGTTAGAACCACTGAGCCACCGAGGCAGTCAACTGGACTAGCGTGGTGTATATCTTACAATCACCATTCGTGGGTGGGCCTATGTTCAACAGTGGCCTATTAAACATCCAGGACAGTAAGTACGGTACGTAATTTACAGCGATTTTTTACATTATGCGGAAAATCGGTTATCCGTTGTGGCGGAAAATTGTATAGAATATTTTTGGCGTATTTTCCGCGACGAGTTTTCCGCTTAGTGACGCAAAAACTATGATATGATACATATATATTTTTGGAACATCTTTTGTGTTTCCAAACTAAATATTTACTCAATTTTAGTATTAGTAGAACCTAGGTCCACTGTCGGAACTATTATACAGGGCTATTTGCTTAACCTGTACTGAACTCAAAGGAGGTGATTCAGACCATCATTGCCAACAACTTTTACTATGGGGCCAAACCAAAACTCGAAAAAAAATTTGATGTTTCATACATACCTAATTGCAACTCGAAATCGACAAAATGTATGAAACAGCTCATTTTTTTCTCAAATTTGTTGTTGGCCCGAAAGTAAAAGTTGTTCGTAACGATGGCCTAAATCACCCCTTTTCGGCTTAGTACAAGGTAAGCAAATAACCCGGTATTTTATTTGTAAGAACATTGTACATAGCGTTGTAATAAACGTTTTCTGATTTCTAGCTCATAGCGTAGTTTGACTAGGTGTTTGTCAACGATAACCAAGTTAAGCTACGTTCGGCACGGTCAGTCTTCATATGAGTGACCGCGAGTGGCATTTTCAACCGAGCGTGACCGTGGCTCGGATAAGACGTAAAATTGTAGGCCCCAATTGTTAAAAGGTTAACCCTTTAAGCCACATCAAAGGCTTTCAGGTGGCTTAAAAACTCTGACACCAGGGCTAGCCACCCGACTTCTACGACCTTACTTATTAATTTTCTCCGTCAACATCGCAAATCGTCAAACACGAGAAGAAAATAGCATCCCTAAAACATTCAAAAGCACTTTGCAAGTAGACAGTCGCTAAAAACATTTAGAATGCAAACGCTTCTTATTTTCTTTCACCTATGAGCTAAAAATAGTTCCAACTCAAGAAACTTACGAAGTAAGAGTTAGGCATCAACTGGGCACGAGATGTACCGGACACGTGTGCCCCGTTGGAGAAATTCATTATGAACAGTCATTATTTCTGCGACCTTGGCCTAACTAACATGATTACAAAAATTGTCTTAAATAGAAGATACAATTTTTTTATAAGGGGGAAATATTCCAAAGATGTCCGACCGCTTTGGGGTGCAGTCAGTTATGTGGGATTGTACCCACTAAAACCTCCTCGTTGGTCAGCCTTTGTGCCTTCTTGGGAGCTCTGGGATCTCCAAAAGAAACGCACCGGAGCCAGGCTTGTACGGTCCTGTACGACAGCGTTGCCACAAACGCTGCCGTCCTCCTCGAGCCGGCTTGAGTGAATGGCCAGAGCCCCAACTCTGATCACCCACGAGCCCAGGGTTCCCCTTTTAGTAGGCTCTTACTACAGGCAGGGGATACCGATGCCATATTCTAATGCCCCGGCATCAGGGCAAATGTAGCAGGTACCTACTACGGTTTCAAACAAAAAACAAAAGTGAATCAGTTTTTATATGAAATCGTCTCGTATTCAATAAACAAGGCTGTTTTAACCTGTCTATACTTTTGATGCAATAAAAATTGGTTGTCTTTAGAGTTGGTTTACGGAAGATAATATAACGTGATAACGTAAAATACGTCACAAGACGAACGCATAAGCCCACTGCCGATCGTTGGTTGCTTCGGCTCCCTTGCACGCTCGGCTTAGGCGGAACGTGATAATGAGTCATGCCTTTTCATGCGTGCAGCGCGTTTATCGATATGTTACGAGATGGGTTCTTGGGTAATCAGTTAAAACGCCGATTATTCACTTTCCACTTTATTGCACAAAATCACAATACACACGACACAACTGTTCGCACAAACACTTCACACTGGCACTGATATTCACACAAACTAGTCACTTCACAATCACTGGTACCGCACTTGAATACGAGATGTTTTCGCTTCGACGGTAAACGAAAAACTGAGTCCCCAAGGGTCGGCCGGCGTATTTATATCCTTTATTACAATCTGGAATTCACTAGATAATTCGTGACATTACTAGATCTAATAAACGCTATTGTGTTGAAAAGTAAACAACTTAAAAGTTCGAGACTTCCCTATTGTTTCTCCAATACGAAAACACCAAAAAAACTAAACAACGACGGCAGACAAAGGCCGACCCCGCTCGAGTCATTAAAACCATAAAACCGAATACAAAAGGCACCAAAAAAAACGCAAAACAATAGAGCACCCCAGAAGCGTTATCACGTAAACATCGCAGATTACATCATAGTTACTGCATACCTACAACGCTGCCCCCGATAGGAAAAAAGACGCATCTAACATTTTTCCCAGATTTGAGTTATATACATTGCTGGAATCAGGAAAAAAAGGCGCATCTACCTGTATTTTTATTATTTTTTTAACTCCTTCCAGTGCGGTTTTACCACAACAAAATAGGGCGCTTCTGTTAATATTTTTACACCCATTTGAAGATGAAAAGACGAATTTATGTAAAACTTAATTAAAAAGTCGCACTTACGTAGATAATGTCCTTATACTTTATAGTTTTTTGTTTAGTTCAGTAAAATAAAAGGCGCATATTTGTCCCTTTTTCTAAAAGGAAGTTAAAAAGACGCAAATAAGGATTTGCGTCCAACGCGTTAGTAGAAAACTGCTTGCACATTAAGAAAAAAGACCACATCTGACCACTTGCGCCCTATTTACTTCGTAAAATTGTTATAAAATAGCCGCATTTGCCATATGCGTCTTAATAATTTACGTTAAATAAAAAAAATCAATATGATACTTAATAAAAAAAGCGGAAGTGTGCAAAAACGTCTTTTTTCCTAAAATTGTGAATCATGTGGGGATTGCACGGGGACCGGGCGGGGTATGGTTAGTACTCCGCCTGACCAGTTTCTGTGTCAGTTGCGCCCGAGAAGGTTGAAGGAGCACGATGTGTCGCGGTCGCGCAACTTTTCGCAGAGTAATTCGTCGTAACAAAGTAAGTATTTTTTATTTAATAGTTTAATTATTATGTGTGCTATTTCATTCATAAACCTTTTTATTAGGTACCTACATTACATCTTTTATTTTAATATGATTTATAATACATTAGTGATACTAACTGAAGTAAGCTTTAATTGATTAAATAATTGAGTTATTCTTGTGTGGTTTTTGTGATCATATTTAATTTTCGTTTATTATGAGTAAAATTTGATGTGCGTTATATAGTTTGCAAATACCGTGCTTTATAACGCTTTTAAGTGCATTTTACCTGTTGTTACAGATAAAACTAACATGAAAAAAGGACGATGTTTTGAGCTACTTACCAAAGCTTTAGCTTCTACAAGTACAGAAAGTACAACTACTACTTAACTGCAGTAGAAACTACAGAGCGAATTTCGCTCCACCCCTTAATTGACAACCATGGTGAAGAAATTAAACACGTTACTACAACTGATAGTGTTTTTCCGGACAACGCCTGCGATAATACCATCACTGCAGATACTGTTAGCAGCAATAGTTCTACAGTAAGTGATTTCGACTCTGATGATTCAGTTTTTGATAAAGAGTACATTCCACCACAAATTAAAAAAAAAGTAGTGTTATCGATTCTGATTCGGATATTGATTTAATAGAGAACTCACAACAAAACAACATTCGCGTATCAAAGTCATCTGAACGAGAAGATTTTGATCTCGAAAATCAGACTGACCAGGCCTCTGAAAATGTAATCCAACTTACCAAAAAAGGATGTGTACGTAAACGAAAACATTACGATACTTCATTGCAAGAGCGTACTAAAACTAAAAAAGAGTTAAAGACTGATACTAAGTATAGATTAAAACAAGGTTGTGGCAAAGAATGTTAAAAAAAGTATTCTTTAAATATATCTGAAAACCAGCGAAGTATTATAAATAAACAGTTTAGTAATTTCACGCGGAGAGAACAATACGTATACATTTATTAACAACACATCTCAAACTATACCGGCCAGGCGAACAAAAAAACCTAACTCAAAAGTAATTAACCGAGAAAAGACTATTACATATTTTATTTTGAATGAAAATAATGAGAAAGTAACGGTGTGCAAGATTTTTTTTAAAGTTAGATTTATAAGGGTTGATAGATGCAGTTAAGACAGGTTTTTTAAATTTTTTGGTAATGATTTTATAATGTTTTTCACATTGATATTTTAGTCACATAAATAAATAAAATAAATAATTAAATATTTTGGGACATCTTACACACGGCCTCTGACCCCAAACTAAGCAAAACTTGTAATATGGCTGCCAGAGACTGATATACTACATATACTTATTTTTAAATACATACTTATATAGATATAGTAACTAAATAACACCCAGACACAGAGCAAACACTTATGTTCATCACATAAATATTTACCCTGGGTGGGGATCGAACCCACGCCTCTTTGATCCAGAAGTTAGGGTTACTAACCACTGAGCCACCGAAGTAGTCATATCATGATATTGTTTGTAAACGACTCATAGTAATGGCATTATAATATTAGCCTAGGAATGTTATTTTATAAGACGTGTTTGTTACAATAAACATATATAAGTGATAATTATAAATAATAGATCTGTTTAAGACTGATTAAGCTAAACTTTGCCCAAGTTTAATCGATAATTCTGATTTTAATTATAAGTTACTGTGCCATGGATAGCATGTTTGTTTTTGTGGGTCAAAAGATTTTAAAATAAATACTGGACCATACCTATCAATTGTGTTTTATTTACAAATTATAAATTAGGCTGTGGCCTGGTTATTTACCACGGCTGGTTATTAACCACGAATCTATTTGTACTAGTTCAGATTTATAAATCCTTAGATAAATTGATTATTATTTAATTTTATAAGCATTTTATCTAAGCCACTGGTTATTGACATACTATATAATTCTTAAGAAAAAAGGCGGAAGTACTTATATGCGCCCATTTTTGTTAAAATTATATAGTAGGTAGATAAATCGAATACGTAAAAGAAAGGTACAGCCAAAAGCGTTTGAAATTTCAAAGACGCATCTAGCCATTTACGTCTATTCAATTATGTATGTAATATTTTTCTCAATTTTTTATACTAAGATGAAACTGTTTTTTTATTTTTTTTATGATAATAAATTAATAAATTTATATAATTCACTAAAACAAAGTTAAAGCCTAATAGTGTCCATTATTTTCAACTTTTAGTATGTAAATATTTTAATCTATTCGAAGACAGCAAACAATTTTCCGTTTAATTCATTAAAACATTTATTTCTACGTTTTTACTTTTCGTTAGATACGTCTTTTTAACTATCGGGGGCAGAACGGGCGTGCGCCTACTGCGTTACAGTTATATAAGACAACAAAATCTGTGCGTACCCAATCAAAGAAATAATAACTGATCATATGTTGTGTTTCTCCAACTGCAACACGTGCTCGGTATCTCTCGAGCCCAGTTGAAGCCCAACTCCCAAGAAACGCAATGTAAACGAAACTAAATGTCATTAACTCGAAGTAGTTTATAAAGTGTTATTGTTTAGTTGCTATGCAGTTCTAACATTGCCACATTGGCGTAACTACAGAAACGTTGCCTTTGTTGCCCCGAATTTCGGAACCAGTTTAGCCTGAGCTCCCTTCCTTCTGCCTAAATTCACTTCTACAAGGTTATCCAGAACTGGTACACTAAGCCGGAGGGAGGCGATTTAGACCATCATTATGAACCATTATTATCATGGGACCAATCGGGAATTCGAATAAAAAACAGCTGTCTCATACATTTGGTCGTTTACAAGTTGCAACTTGGTATGGAGCAGCTAATATTTTTTCTCGAATTCTGGGCTAGTCAAAACTAAAGCACACTTAACAGCTGCGCGAGGTTTTGGGTTATCCGCAAAATGGTGTAGCATACAGGTTGACTGGTAAACATTTAGCAACCTTTTAGGGGCTTATTATGTACATCAAAACTAACAACTTTTGTTCTGCGACTTTTGTTAAAACTCAAAAAAAAATGGTGTTCCGTAGAAAAATATCGTTCACCCGCGAAGTTTGATTCGGCCTGTAAAAATGTTCAATCTGATTGTCTTAATGACCTCCTTTCGGCTTAGTACAGTATAAGCAGATAACCCTTTATAAGGCAGCGGGGGAAGTCTCAGACTATTACAGCAGTTCTTAGCACAGTTTTCGCTGCATTTATAGACCAAACTTCATAGCCGGGCCGTAACCCGCGAATGAAAATTAAATTGACATTGGAGAAGCGTAGAGAATTCGTTAGTGAGTCAAAACCAGCTTCGTTTCTTTTTTTATTTAGTTTTTGATTCCAGCAGCGCGAGTACCGTTCTTGCACAATCGTTGGTTTGACATTTAAATCGCTAAAATTCGCTAAAAACCATAGAAAATACCGATTTCTAGCGAATTTTAGCGATTTAAATGTCAACAATCGTATAAGAACGGTACTTGCGGTGCAGATTCGGTAAATGGTGCATAGTAAATAAAATTAAAACTTAACAACTTATATTACAGGAATGTACAACCTAATCTATCCGTAGAAGTTGCCTCTTCGGCATAGGCCTCCCCTTAGTCCCCTCCACTCTTCTCCATCTCTTGCCTTTGTCATCCAGTCAGGTCCAGTTCTATCTGTGAAAACATCTATCCATCTTTTTATCTGTCTTCCTTGTTTTCTTTTGTCCATCTTGAGTTTTCTAGTCAACAGTCATATCTTTAGACTCATATATGGAGCGTAGTAAGCTATGTCTTACTATTACATAAGTACTTAAAGCTCAAATACTTGGGTATGCGGTTGTAAAATAAATAAAGAAAACTACACGCAAAAAAATTTACTCGAAACACTTCGCGACAATCAACTTCTCGAAAATATTCCTTAATTCCGTTATTGAGTGAAATAATTTTAAAAAGGTTGTAAATTGGCATTCATTTGTGTAATAAAATATTTCTGTTTATATATGTTTAAGATTTTTTCATACGAGGACTAGGTACTTCCCCTGGTCATATTTTTTCCTCTACTCCGTTTCTCTCCATCCTAAAGGTTGCCTGGAAGAAACAACTTTTGATAAGGTATGATAAGTAAACTATGTATATAGTTGTTTTATAATTTTTTAGACTTTTTGTATCTCTGTGTCAACTTTATCTCTGCAATTTACACGCATGAAAATCAGCAAAAAGTTAATCAATAATTAATTCATAGCTAAGTTATGTGACCAGGTTTTCGAATATATTTTTAGCACAAAGTACAAAATAAAAATAATATGGCAAGATTAGAGTAAACCAAATAACGCTATGAAACAGCTGCCAACACGTACAAGTACGTGTACCTAAGTACTGGTGGTTAAAAGCCATTACCTGCAGAAAATGTTGATCCTTTGACTTTGTAACTGTTGTTGTTATTATTTATGTTGTTTTATGTAAGTAGTATATTATAATTTATATTATGTATTAGTTTATTGTTTTATCATAGGTTTCTTTTACCATTATTCTTTTTTAAATTTATTTATTGTTTGTATTTTAAGTATTTATATCATTTTTAATTAGTATGTATGTTTATGATGTATAATCTAATATATATTTTATTTAATGCGCACCCCGTCCATTATTCATAGGCGTTCTGTCCTCTCCATCCTAAGGTTGCCTGGCAGAGATCGCTATCAGCGATAAGGCCGCCCATTGTTACACTGTTTATTTATTTGTTTCTTTTTTGTGTTTATTTCTTGGTGTGCAATAAAGAGTTTATCTATCTATCTACTCGAGACTTTGAGCAAATATCTACAGAGCCACAGTCCCTAAGTGAAAGCTGTAAAAAAATGTCCGAGCGCCGTCACAGATACCAACTTAAATATTTACATTAAATGATTCACAATTACCCGTCTCGTCGAATCTCGACGTTATTTCACCTAATTAGTGCGTGTAACCGAGCAATGCCCGACAAGGGCAACTAAGTCTTAAGAGCTTTAAATAATTATAAGACCTAATTGTAAAACACTTAGTAGCAAATAATATATATGAATGAATGAATGAATCGAGCGGCGTTGTAGTCGGCTTGCAATCCCCTTACGACTAACTAAAAATCCTGCCCACTACGTAGCTTGGGCAGGGTTTTGGCTCAGACACTTTTTTGCACGATTGTGACTCTTTAGATATTTACTCGAAGGCTCGAGGACATATTTTCACATACTTAGCATAGTCTATGCCGACACGAAACCGCTCTTCGCAATCCTAATCGCAAAATATTTACACAGATTAAATTTACAAATTGCCTTCCGCACAAATAAGACCGTAAACAAACACAAACCTTTCAATGAATACCAATTAACTTGTTACTGATATCAAACCGATTTTATTGAAAAAGTTGACGCGAGTTTGTGGAACACACCAAAGTTAATATTGCCTGTTATATCGAGTTAATATAGCGGTGTTCGTAACAACTTCCCCGTGAACGATGTGTACGATACATTATGATATCGCAAGTTGGTCCATTGACATGTATTTCTGGAGATATTTTCTTCTTCGTCATTTCAATGGGTTGTGACGGTTAGTCACTTTTTTTAGGGTTCCGTACCTCGAACGGAAAAAACGGAACCTTTATAGAATCACTTAGTTGTCCGTCTGTCCGTCTGTGTGTATGTCAAGACTCTTTATCTCGGTTTAAAAAAGTTAGAGCCGTTTATGTCGTAAAAAACCGCATATTTCGACACTCACAAAAACCAAAACCTACGGGGTACTTCCCGTTGACATAGAACTATAAAATTTGGCGAAAAGCATTGTCTTAGAGTACACATATAGGAATAAATCTGATAACTGTACATTTTTATTTAAATCACGAAAAAATAGGGCCTCAAAATTCACAAAATATGGGTTCAAAATTCAAAGTGAGTAGGTAAATCGTATCATGTCAGGTATCATATAAAAGAACTTCATTAGCACATGCTAAAACAGGTTTTTAATTATTTTAACAATGTGTAATTTCCGATGTATGACTAGAAAAGTGAAATATAAAAAAAAAACTTTTTTGTCGATTGTTATAGTATAGAGATTTAAACAACTTCCCAATTTTGTGAAATTTTATGGATTTGTACGGAACCCTCGATGTCCGAACCTGACTCGCACTTGTCCGGTTTTTTCAATAGTTGGCCACTGTATAATCATGCAGGGTGTGGAAGAGTGTGCAGAGTTATATGAGCAGATCTATGTTGATGCAATCCAGCTCTTCGACCAAACGGACACCGACCAACGTGAGAAGACTTAAGACCGTTCGAATTAGTTTAAAATTTAATTAAGTGCTAACTCGTAATCATAGTGCTATAGTGCTAGTGCCGCGTATAAAGAACACAATAACGTAGTGTCTTCGCCTTAATAGAGACAATAAGAAAAGTGTCGATGGACACATTCTTATACTCTATAAAATTTAACTTGATCTCTGCGACAGCTGTCAGAAAAATCACGCCTGTGATGTCCTGAATTTCTTGATAGTACAGACAGTACCTGTCAATGTCATACTTTATGGGCATGCCGATTAGTGATGGGCGACGAATGATCGTGACCACAGAGTTTTAGATAGAGTTTTAATTAAAATATCGATAGTTTATCCTGACGATATTTTAAATTAAACTTAATTTATCATTAATTTTAATGTATATTTTAATATCATAACATTTTTACATGTGTACATACTTGATCTTAAATAATAGCTAAATAAAATCCAATTTCTCACCTTCAACTACTCATTCGATTTCATTACAACATTGTTTGAAAATCGATTTTTTCCACTACCATCTCAACTCTAAAAATGTCAATCTTCTATGTCAATGTCACTGTCGCAGAGATCAAGTTAAATTTTATGGAGTATAGTTTATTATACCTAGCAATTTAAGTTAGATTTAAATTATTTATAAGCCCATAGCTAGATAGTAATTTTTTAAGAAAAGCTCGTCAGCGTTTCTTAAACAAAAAGAAAAAAAAAATTTGCAGATGAACAGTGTAGGAGGCAATGAAAGATATAAATACATAGAGACTGATTTACTACTTAAACATATTTTTAAATATTGTACATACTTATTTAGATATTACCTAAATAACACCCAGGTACAGGGTAAACACCCATGTTTATCACACAAAATGCTTGCCCTGAGCGGGAATCTAACCCACGCCTCATTGATCCAGGTGTCGGGGTCACTAACCAGTGATCCACCAAGGCAGTCAAAAAGTTCAATTACTATAGAAATTAAATAGACTCGGCGCGTCATAAACTTTTATCTGCCTACCAAAAAAGTCATACTTACACCATAAAACGTTTGTGTCCGAAAAATGTTGGAAAAATTGCATACCGCGGCATAGGCTACACTAAAAATGTCATAAAACCCCTGATCGACGTACAAAATAAAACCGGGATTTTAAAGTTGTGGTTATACAGTAATATCGTCACATTATAATCACAGAGAAAACTTTACAACCGCGGTTTTAAAGTCGAAGTCTTTTGTACGTCGATCAGTGGCTTTAGCCCGCTCTTCATAAAATTATTACAAGTCGATTGTCGGTCCTTACTCCTTACGTATATTATTTTCGATTAAAGGTAATAACGGTAAAGTTGTTTAAGAGGTGTACCTTAAATTCTATAAACTTTAGTATCGTATATAAAACGTATGAGCGTGTATACAGAGTCGTAAAAGAATGCTTATATCAACGTCATATAAAATATAATTATTCATGATCCTTAAATTTAGTAAATCTGATTATTAAATAAATCTCTGTTTTTATTTCCGAGTACCTAAGTAGTTAAGGGGGGAATGGGGGAGAACGGACTTAACATCTTTCCGGCCCCAACTGTCATCCTCACCTGCACGCGCAGATGTTGAATCTGCGGCTGTTGCCCTTGGGCGACCGCGGTCCCCCTGCTAGACAACTGACGAGGCACTGCCGACCGAGCAATGGCGGTATAACCATACGCCTGGCTAGGAAACTGGTCGGAAGAGGTTTCAGCAACCTTGAGGTGTAAATACCCTCAAAAAAGTCTGGTGCAGAAGGCAACGGGAAACCACTGCAACTAATCTCCCGAGAAAATCATCATGGCAGTACATACAAGTGGCTGTGGGAGGGCCGGTGCATGAGTGTACCAGATTAACATCAAATAGAGAGAGATGGCGAGACATCGTGAGGCGTATTACATCTGCCTCTACCACCACAAATACTACGTGATGACCACGACCGCTCTGTCAAGAGTGTAACAACTAAGAAGAAGAGAAGTAGTCTACGGAACCTCGGCACTAAATTCAAATTTGATCAACATTCGAACATAATATCGACATTAGTATGGTTGTACCCATCGTTTAATTACTAGATATAGGTAGGTACAGTAAGTAGATAGGTACCTAAATAAAGTTTCCAAATCCAATTAATACCTTTTAGGAATACCTAATTGGTTGAATCAGACGATAGGATAGAATATAGATTACGAAAGTTGTCTTGAATTTTGCTTTTTGAAGACTTATCATGACATGATCCAGTTTTGTCGTTTTACATAAATCATTAAGCTAATTTCAATTTTATTAACAAAATTATTATAATAGGATTGAGAACTAGGGTCTTGTATAATTCAAGACTCTACCCCTCGTTTAATTACTATATGTCTGGATACTGAATTAATAGACATATAGTAATTACGTCTAATAATCCAGTTAATCCAGCTGACTCATTTACAAATGTTGTTCTAACAATAATGTTGTTTCGCGAACATTCCCTATACACAAACATAATATACAATTTTCAATTAACAAACCGATTTCCTTACTCTGTTAATAAATAAAATTTCTTTCTTTCTTTATCTAGTTCATAAGTATTTGCTGCTCCAACTTACTTTATACTATTATTGCAAAAGTATTACATTGTTTTACAATTATAGTATCTACTTAGCTGTAACATATGGTTTAGTTTATGTAATAACATTTATTTAAGTTTTTAACCGACGAAACGGAGGAGTTACTCAATTCGACGTGTATATTTTTATGTATGATCACGCATAACTTTTTTCATAGTAGTCCGATTACAATAATTATTTTTTAATTGGAAAGAGTATACTTCGGAATTGGTCCTATTTAAATTTTATTGAAATCGGCTGAGCCATTTTTGATAAATCAACAATAATGTGAAAAATGCTACATCAATGGGAAAAAAATTCGCGAATTCTGTACACAGTTGAAGTCAGTCATGCTATTTTTTGCAAAAAATAATGATGTAAAAGACAAAACATTATTTGTTCCCCTTGGCTACTGGCTGGAAATGTATACTCTACATTTGCCACTGACGGCTGATATGATAACTAAGCGACAATTTAAAATCTCTCGTAGGTAAAAAAATATCGAATAGTAAAGCGAACCTACGAAATCACCGAGCAGAACCTTTCCATCTAGATTGTAGAAGATACATATGATCCCAAACACGGAAACTTGACGCAACTCCAACTTAGATTCAATTTCCAAACTTTAACTTGGAAATATCGCCAAGAAAATCCACTTACTTTTGGTACAATGTTAGGGGAGGAAATATGGATGTTTACCTATAGATCCAATTATATAATACAAATCGTTGTTTTATTGTAGACTACGGAAACGGACAAAGTTAACAAGTGGACGCTTTGTTTCTTTTTTTTGTTTTTTTTTAAGCATAAATTTTTATAGAGCGGTCCAATTTCAATAATTCTTTTTTGTTTGGTAGAACATACTTTACAGGTGGTCCCGTTTAATCTTATTGAAATCGGCTGAGCCATTTGTGATAAATCAACAACAATGTGAAAATTAAGAAATACATCGATCAGTGCGAACTATTCGAATTCTGACACGGTCGAAGTCGGTTATGACATGTTTTCGAAAAAAATTATACTTAACACTATTTCGGTAATTAAATTAGAATAACTTTGTTCAAAATGCAGACTATGCTGTATTTTATTTGAGCGTACCTATCTGAACATTGGACTCGTGATAAAAGAATCGGCTAAGCATAAAAGAGCAGCTAAAAGAGCTTTACGAGAGCACATTCTGAAAGAAAATTAGTGCATTAGCTTGGGTAACACTGAAATCCAAGACTAATCTAGAATAATTAAAACCTACTTGCGTTGATGAAAACCGAACACTATCTCGACCAAAAACAACAGACTTATCCAAAGCACTTCCAACAGAAAGGCCCTAATTACAGGGACTTAGTTTAGTTAGCAAGCTAAGCTCAGTTTAGCTCAAACTTTCCTTTTACCTTACCTGGTTTATGCAAACACTTTTTGAATCAGTCACCGTCCGTGCACTATATGAGCTATTTTAAACAGGAGAGGCGACCTTAGGGAAATCTCTGTCAGAAATTGTTTCGAAATGGCTCATTTTGAAGTTTGCTTCACCTGGGGGACAGGATTAGAGCGAGGATCATGTTACGACCGTGTATAGGGAACTCGCGATGCAGCCCACGTCCCAATGTGCAGGTTTCACCTTTGACATTTTGCAGTTTTTGGTTTGTAAAGAGTGTACCTAGTTTCTGGGAGTGATTTTCTCCGGCAGCTGCCGTGAGAACAACAGAAAAAATGCCTTGTCGATGCGTGAGAAGGTGAAGTAAGTTTTTGGGTATACGTATAGTTATTGTCTGTTTCTTACTATTAGTTATTTATTAGGGTTTTTATTTATTATGTTATTTAAGTTAACTTTAACCGACTTCAAGGCGATTCTCAACTCGACTGTTGAGTGTATGTTACGTGAGTGATTACTCCGTTTGATGTATTTTTTTTTGTTTAATAGTAGTATCAGAGGTGATTTCTGTTTTTGAAAATTCAATACTTATTAACTAAAAAATGATATATTATTGTAAAGCGATTGGAGCGAACTATTCGAATTGTGTACAGTTGAAGTCGTTTTTTTTTTGGTCAAAAAGTTATCGAGTGGAGACCACGTACCGGCAAGCGCAGCGTAGGACGTCCACCCACAAGGTGGACGGATGACCTCATTAAGACCGCAGGATCGCGCTGGATGCAAGCCGCGTCCAACCGGTCTTATTGGAGATCCATAGGGGAGGCATATGTCCAGCAGTGGACGTCCTTTGGCTGATGGATGGATGGATGGATGCAGTTGTTTACTATTTTTGACGAAAATTGATTATTTGTGGTGTCAATAGTATTGGTAACTGTTGCATGTACCTACTTATTTATTATCTTCAGAAGCCGTGGAGTGGCAGCATGTCGCCGCGCCGCAGCTCAGCCCCGACGGCCCCGCATCCGGCAGCTAACTAACTCTAAAGCTTAGCTAAAGCCGCTCCGTTCGCTGCGACCGCCCGATGCCTTCTGTCTTCACTAACTTTGTTTTCTCGCTGGATTATTCGACAATTTGATACTTAGAGGCCGCCTAGTAGCTACGTGGCTAAATAGGAAATGAGTAGTTTGTGGAATTTACAACCATATTTTATAAATTGTGCTAAAACTAAACTTAAATCTCTATATTTTTGAAGATCTAACGAGATTATTGATAAAAACTGCTATTAAAAATGCATCTATTTGTAATGTTCCCACTTAAGTTTAGACACAAACAAAATTTTCGTCGTTATGATTTTATTTTGAGTGCTTTCCACACTAGATTTTATCTCAAAGAGTTATCTTTGTGATAAGCATTTCAAAAATCTGAAGCGAACGCAGGATTTGAGCCTGCCCCTTCGGATCACTAGCCCGACGCTCTAACCAACTGAGCCAGCCCCAGAATCTTTAGAAGTTCTAAACAGATAACCTGTCTAATACGGGTATCACAGGTGGCGCCACCAACGCTATAAGTTGGTGTAATGTAAGCACTTCAAAAATTTGACGCTTGCGTAGGAGACGGGCTGGCTCAGTTGGTCAGAGCGTCGGGCTAGTGATCCGAAGGGGCAGGTTCAAATCCTGCGTGCGCTTCAGATTTTTGAAATGCTTATCACAAAAACTTTCGTCCTAGTTTTTCAGTTTGCAATTTGTAATTCATTGCGATTTGTTGCATTAGCCAGAATCATACAAATTAGTAACTGTGATGTTAGCTACAAGCTACGGACAACCCAATCATCGTGCAGCTGTTAAGTAAGCTTGTGTCAGGATTGGGCTATCCGAAGCTTGTTGCTAATACCACACCCGCCAAGTTGTAGCATTCGGCCTATACCTATCGTTCTTCGAGGTGCTATATTTCTCCTTCTTCTACAGAATCTTGATGTAAAACTGATTTCAGAAGCTATGGGGCAGCACGGCGCCGATGTCCCTGCATCCGGCAACTAAATCTAAAGCCGCTCCGTTCGCTGTGACCGCCCGATGCTTTCTGTCTTCCCTAACTTTGTTTCCTCGCTAAATTATTTGAAAATTTGGCTGGGGGTTATAGGCACTTAAAGGTCGGCAAGTAGGCAAGTGTCTAAATAGGAAATAAGTAGAGTTTGGTAAACTTGTGGAATCGACTGAGGTTGTAAAAGATCGTGCTGAAAAACTGAACACAGTTTCGGAAAGAACGTTAAGATATTACCTAGATCTATTTGTAAATTTGTAGGTAATTAAATAAGACTTCGTCGTAGAGTCTGTAGACATTCGTAGTCTATACCAATGTAGAGACTAGCGTAGCCGTAGCGCCTCTAGAGGTTCGTAGTCTGTATAAATTCTTAGAGCCTGTAGAAGGTCGTAGAGTCTATAGAAATTCGTAAAGCCTGTAGGGACTCTAGTCTGTAGATTTTCATAGTCTACAAATCTCTACATTTAAATATAACAAACAATATTATCCAAACAAGCGAGATTACATTTATTTAGTTATATTAAGTAATACAAAACAGGTCTTAGTTTTTATTACATTGCGTATTATGCTCCAGATACCATTTTGTATTGTTCTAAGTAGTCCTAACGAATCGTACTTTTCCTTTTTAACCGACTTCCAAAAAGGAGAAGGTTCTATGTTTGTCTGTATGTTAATTTTTGTGTATGTTTATCGATATTTTCACCAATTATGAACCGAATCAAAATTTTAAGTTGAAAAATCATCAATAATGTTAAAATTGTACACAATATAAATTCGAGCGAACTACCTATTCGAATTCTCTGTAAACGCTGGAAGTCGGTTTTGCTATTTTTTTGCGAAAAATAATAAAATTATATGTCAGTTATTTGGTATATGTCATTAACTACACTTTGGGTGTGCCACATTTTTGTTCCGATAAGTAAATCACTTCAATATATCCGTGGTTTCAATCTGTTCCCATGAAACCGTTACTCGAGATCTGCTAGTCCCTTAACCCTCGACCTAAGCCGACATAGCGGGGTTACGTGTATAATATTAGTGTAACAAATAGTAAGTTATGATTTTCCGTAACATAAAGCCAGTTATCGGAGTATTTCCGGCCGGGTTCCCGGCGACACAGGGCTGTGATTAAGTTGCATTATTGTGTCTTACCGCCATATTCCTACTTGGCGACGCGACTTGGCGACGCGCCAGCTCTGTCATGTATCTGACTGGGTGCTTCCGCTCGGGTGATCCTTATTCATTGATTACACAAATATACACAAATAACTAATATGCTTAGTTTATTTTAGGCATTCCGAATACCTTAGTGAGGCGGCGGATGCTGCTCAGCTCAGCTACCCTTCGGCCCAATTAGTGATCCTGGGGGATTTAAATGGCCACCACAAAGAGTGGCTTCACCCATACCTGGACACAAACCATGCTGGGCTTGAGACGCGCAAGCTTGCCTTGACACTTGATCTCACCCAGCTGGTTCAAGGCGCCACACGGGTACCTGATGTTGACTCGCACACGGCCTACAGCTGCTTGGAACTTCTACTGATTACCGATCCAGACCGTTATTCAGTGGCGATTTCCTTACCGTTAGGTACATCTGTCCGGTGCGTCAACACAAGTTCATTATAAACGTTACACCACCGCGAATCCGGTGAAAAAAACGGTCCGTTGTCCGGTGCATCAAATTCTCGTGAACAAGCGCTCTTAGGCTTTATGAACGTTCTATTATTCCAGTCCAGCGATCACAATGTAAACCGGCACTCCAGAGCATTCCAGTGCCGGTTTAACCTGGAAACGGTCGCAACTTAACAGTGTATATTCACGTCTTAAAACATCCGGCGCGCCAGATCGCTCTCGAGTGCTCTCGAGTCTCGGACGTCCGAACGTTCAAGGTCAGCCCAAAGTGACGTCCGCGACTGATGTCCGATAGTTAGCACGGCTCAGTGTAGATTCATTATCTAGATACCTATAATCGCGACTGTCAGTCGCGTCCGTCAGCCGCGTCCGATAGTATGTTTCCAGCTTTACAGTTGCAATCCAGCGCTGGATTCAATCACTGGACGACGATGATAATGATCATAAAATCCAATTTTTATGATGCCATATTTGATAACTAGAAAAATGTTATTAAGTAATGAAATTAGCGAAGAATTTTTCTAAGGTCAATGGCCCTTGAACTGTGTGCAAATATAAAAACAAATTTATATCTTCTATACTTAAGTGAAAAAGTTGTACTAATTCCACAGTGATCAAACAAAATACTTTTCAGAGATGTTAATGTTTGTTACTTGGAACAAATAGCATATTATATTTTATTAACATAGCCTATATAGGTAGGTACCTACCTACCTTCTTCTACACAATCAACCTTGATGATGATGATAATAAAGACCAACCTTCCTACAATAGGTACCTACAATTACGTATAAATACCTACAATATTACTGAACTTTTGTCGATACTTTTTACAGCAAATAGTTACAAATTGTCCGCCGATTCGAACATCCGGCAATTTGGCCAACAATTTCGATGTTTGTTGTCCTGATTCACAAAAAGCTTGACGTGACGTGATTCTCGATAAGACTTTTTATTGAATCGCTTTACGTTTTTTGGTTTCATTGTAATGTTCAATTCAATTTGAAATGGTGGTGAAATAAATGAATAAAATATACGCAAGTATTAATATGTTGGTAGTGAGCCATGGAGACTAATGGGAGGTACATGCTCAGTCTCTCTGTGTAATCGAATCAGAAATGAGGAGATAGATACCTACGTAGAAGCACCAAAATAACCGATAGAAATAGCTCAGTGGATTGGCAAAATCCGCTGGATTTGCATTGCATAGCATAGCACAGACCACAGAGCACGGAGGACCAATGGGGTGAAAAGTTCTTGAGTGGAGACCGAGAAATACATGGTCTCCACTCGTCCTAACATTCACCCACAAGGTGGACTAACGGCCTCATTAACGCAAGATCGTGTTGGGTGCAAGCCGCTTCCAACCGCTCTTATTGGAAATCCGTAGGGGAGGCATAATATAGGTATCCAGCAGTGGACGTGCGTCCTATGTCTGATTGGAATAGGACGTTCCTTTACAAAGTGCAAGGTCTTTCAGACAGAAATAGTAGTTACATATTTCTGTTTGCAAGTCTGTCTTGTCTTATGTATCAGTTTTTACTACAAAATCCACTCCGAAATTGTGGCAAGAACTGAAAATTACCTACAAAAAGTTTATTATCTGTAGACAAAATGAAGTATAAAAACCTTTAATGTTATTTATTTGACGAAGCTGCAGTAGCTAATTCATGTATCAATAGAGGGACAAGTCGTATTTTTACGATAGGGGAGGTCGTTTTTCATTTCGGTACATTTTGAGAAACCGATAGTGCAACGCCAAAAAAAGAAAAAACAAATATCACCATTGAACTAAGCCATTGAATAATGTCATTTGTCAGTCTGTCACTTTCAATTTGACAACCAAAATCGTAAACATAACCTCCAATTTTCATCGAACGAATCGAATAATTTTAAAACAAAAATTGAGATTTTCAACTTAAGTCTAAAAATGAGTATTGGTGAGATTTGTTAATTATCCTTTTACAATTAAACATAGAGTAATAAACATGTACATTGAGCCTCTTACAAAAATGGCGATAAACTTGAGACCCCAAAAAATATGTAGACCCATTGCTCTATTATCAAGAAGTTACTCTGATAAAATGGAGAAAACTATTTACCAGCGCGAAGAAGAAGGCCCAAAACCTCGGACAGTGTTTGGGCAGCCGTACCCTGAGTGGCGTAAACCTTGGATACAAAGGAAAGGAGAATGGAAGAGCAAATTCTCAGTGTTCATTGAGAAGAACCCCAACCCCGATATTCTGAATGCTATGTCGCAAATACCAGATTTAACTTTTGAGAAAGTCAAGGATTGGTGGAAATCTATGAAGGAAAAACAAGAAGTACACAATCAGCAATACATACCTAAAAGAGTTACTATGCTCGGTTCTAATTTAGCAGCTATGCACTTTTTCCTGTATCGACAAGCAGCTATTAGGTAACTATTCATAGTCTAGCCATATTACTTTACATTATTCTACTTTTTAGGGTTCTGTACCCAAAGGGTAAAAATGGGACCCTATTGCTAAGACTCTGTTATCTGTCTGTCTGTCACCAGACTGTATCTCATGAACCATAATAGCTAGTGAGTTGAAATTTTCACAGATGATGTATTTTTTTATTTCGATTGCCGCCATAACAACAAATACTAAAAACAGAATAATACTAATATTTAAAGGAGACTCCCATATAACGAAGGTGATTTTTTTTTCTGAAAACATCCCTCAAGGTGGACCGGTAGATAGATGACCTAATCAAAACTACAGGATCACACTGGATACCCACTTATACTAACCGGTCTTATTCAAAATCCATGAAAGAGGCTTTTGTCTATCGGACATCTTATAGCTCAAACAACAACTCCACCTTATTTTGTTAACTTTATTATATTATATTATTCTGTATTCCAGGCTCAAAGACTCGCGTCATTGGATAAAAGGCGATATCACACAACTAAATATTCCTGACACTTTTGTAGATGGATTTTATGTAGAAGCAATTGACTGCACTGACTTCCATCACAACGGAATTCGATATGAAGGCATTCAAAATTTATCTGGACTGAATTTCCTTAAATGGCTATGTCTTAAAGATAATAAGCATGTTGATGTCTGGTGCCTGGATAGATTAGCCGGCCAAAATGGTAATTCCTTGGAGTATCTTGATATCAGTGGCTGCAATTTATGTGTTGGAGGAGTCTTAGCCATAGCAAGAATGTCAGAACTCCGGTTTCTAGTTGTCACTGACCCTGGTGATGATATCAATGTCCAAACTGCTTTATCAATGCTAGAACAAGAGAGACCCAAGTTGCTTATAAAAGCTGTGTAGCGAATGACATAGTTGTAAAATTATTATTATGTAGTTGAATAAATTTGTTTTTTTAAGTACTTGTTTCTTTATATGCATATACAGCAAAGAGCTTATTACAGCTGTTGTCAGTTCAATTTATTTGGATAGTTAATTATTTTCTTCCTTAAGGTCTCTTCAGCAGGGAAATCATTCCGGAGTTATCTTCAAGTTACATGAAAAACCCTGTACCTACCTATTTACAAAAAACCAGACAAGTGCGAGTCGGGCTCGCACACCAAGGGTTCCGTACAAATCCAGAAAATTTCACCAAATTGGAAAGTAAGTTGTTAAAATCTCTATAACCATCAACAGTTTTTTTTTCTTCACTTTTTTCGCCATACATCGAACATTACACAACACAGGGTAGGAATGCCAACAAGTTAGATAAAGCCACTTCTAATCACTCTGTTTGGAGATCTTTTAGGTAGGTCCTATGACCATTAGTGGACAACCTATTGCTGAAAGAATGATAAGCTCTGGATAAAATCTCATTGTAGGTCGAATTAAACTTCTTGGCGCATGTGCAGTCAGCTACTAATTGCGCAGATCCCCTCTCCTCGCGGAGCTGACAACGAATTTGCTACTGCGCAATGATTCGCCTCATATTCACGGACGCCAAGAAGTTTTGATACTGTACTGTACCAGCCTTTTTAATAGTCCACTGCAGGACGTAGACCTACCCACGAAGGGTGATTGGGCCATATCCACCACGCTGGCCCAGTGCGGGTTGGTGGATTCACATACGCCATCGAATTTCTTCTACGGACGTATGCAGGTTTCCTCACGATGTTTTCCTTCACCAAAAAGCCAGTGGTGTGACATTCCGTACATAAATTCCAAAGAACTCATTGGTACGGGACCGGGGATTTGAACCCACGACCTCACGATTGTAAGGCGGGTGTCACTACCCCTTGACCACCACGGCTTGTTTTGATAACTCTTAGAGATTTTAGAAAGGGCACAGTTTTACGACCTTCAAATCCTCAGTCTTCTTACTCTTACTATCCTTATACATAATATGCGCGTAAAAAAGGAAAAGGTGACCATTAAAATAAAATACAAATATTGTTTTCGAGGTTTTAATGCTTTAACATAAGTTCGTACTAGGTATGATCCAATATGCTTGACCAAACTGCCCACAACGCTATGGTTTGATTTAACTGACTGCACACAAAAAAGTAAATATTGTTAACACCATCTAAGGTGCCACTTATTGGTCCATTACTGGTATTGATAATTTTAGAAAACTGTTACATTTACGTGGTTAAGATTTTAGATACTTTATCCTTACATTTTTGTCTAATTCAATCTAACATACATTAAATTGAACACTTAAATCTATATAAATCATCTAAACAAGTTATTTACATTTAAGACATTTGACTAAACAATTATAACTAATGCCTTATGTAGAAGAAATAAATAACGAATATGAAATGCTTCATTTAAAATGTTCTTTTGCAGTAATTGCTAATATTTCTTAAAATATAACATTTAACTTGTTATGTTATGCAACAAAGTTAATTCAGTCTAATAAAAACTGCTTATCATGTGTGTAGGTTTATTGACTGACAAAGCTTAAGCGGTCAGCAGTATGATTGCAGATGCTGTCAAAGTTCAATCGTTAATAATCGTGAGTTAATAAAGAACCGCTACCGAATAGCTAGACATTTTTTCTAGTGGGAGAGCTGCCTACTTTGGCCTGCCCCAGAAAAATAGAATATATAGAGTTCCAAGTTTTTTGTGGTGGCCAAAGAAGTTTCTAGGGCGACAACTACCCACCCGTGCCCTCCTAGCTACGCCAATGCTAGTATCCTATAAAATAGAGACTGACTTATAAAATTTGCTTGCACGATGAATCGTATCGTTCGAATCGATCTTGGCACACATAAAAATTGGCTCTGCTTTCTTTACTACTTTCACGCTTTACAAAAACATTACAAACAAATTTTACAAGTCAGTATCAACCCTCAAGGTTTGCAGAAAATGCTTGCAACACCTACTACCCTAAGCTTGAAACTGCGATGAGCATACGCCCGCGCATTTTCATACAAAAAGCGCCAGCGCGTGGACGAGTCGAATTACTTTGTATAGAAACGTCCAGGGTCCGCTTAATGCAGTATCAAGTCTAAAATTCTCTAAAACTCACTGGAAAATAAAAGAGCAAAAGTTTGCACGTGTCTTTTCATTAACTGGATAACAACGCGTGCGAGCTCTCAGTCTTTTATTTTTCAGCTCTCTATTCCATCCTAACAACAACATTATTTTTCGGACGATAGTTTAAATATTCGATATTTCACACAAATGTAATGCGATTGAAATTTGACAGCATAGGTACGTAATAAGTAAAACAATTTTCTGTGCCAGAAGACATAACTAAGTTTTGAAAGTCAATAAGGCACTCCTCATTCATAATGCAGAATATTTTTTATATTTTTTCATATTTGTTATTAAAACTAACATACCAACTCTCATCAAACTCAACACGTGAAACAAAAAAGGCAAACTTAAATGGACAGTAAATAGAACAAATTGAAACACTTAGTACAAACACTTCATTCATAAACCGTCAAACAAAACTGTATATTTGTATGATTAAAATACTGTTTTCATATGAAAATACATATTAACTAGCAAATAGTCCAAAAATGCGCTATCATGTTATAATAGTAGTAACTAGTTGAACACTTCACGTGATCTATGGGGTTGATGCCATAGTAAAAGTAATAAGTTAAAGTAAAATTAGTCCTAAAAGTGTTCAACCAATTAGTATGTATATTTTCATATGAAAAATATTATTCAAGCGTGCGTAAAATTTATGGATTAAAAACTTTAATGAATTCGTGCATAAAAGTAGAAGGCTCATGCAACCAAACATAAAAATACATAAAGTATTGTATAAAAACAATAGTTACACTCTCAAGGCAAGACGAATAAAATAAATATCGTACAAGAACGATATATTAGTTTTAATCAAAAAGATTTAAACAACTTTTATATTTTTTAAATTCAAGGGTTCTGACTCAGGAAACCGTATTCAGGGTTATCAAGATTGAGCAAAGTTTAATATTAGTCTAAGATCCCGCTATAAAACGACCTTCACTGAGATGCTTATTTAATGAGACGTATTTTTTATGTTATTAAATATGCCAATAAATATATCCTATATGGGTTGCCTAACAAATTTCAGTCCAGAGTATTTTTAATTAATAATTTAATTTTTTTTTTTTTTAAACATTGCACCGGTGTGATTATTAAATTAATTTGATACCAATCGAAAGTTTGAAGCCCATAGAATATGCAAACGTTAGGTTGCCTATTTTTCTCCGGTCACAACCACGGGTTGCCAGGTGTAAACAGGTAAATCTATACTAGCATTTTGCAACGGTCTGATTATTGAATCAAACTTAGATAAAATGAAAGATTATTTCGTAAGAAACACGGTGGTATAGGGTTGCCTGCGAAAAATCAGTCCCGAATTACGGTTGTCGAATTTTAAATAATAAAATATCGCTGCGAGTGAATGTGTGTGAGAGAGAGGTCCCAGACCAACCATCCCATGCGGTAGAAAAGGACGCAGCGTAGCAGCGTATTATATGATATATTATATATTATAATAGTAGAATAAGCCGTGGTGGTCAAGAGGTAGTGATACCCGCCTTACTTATCGTGAGGTCGTGGGTTCAAATCCCCGATCCCGTACCAATGAGTTCTTTGGAATTTATGTACGGAATTTCACACCACTGGCTTTATATCGTAATATTCTGATAGAATCCGTAATAGCGCTGCGGTAATCACATGTGCATATGTTAATATAGCGAGACAGTGAGGCGCACTCCACTTATTCTTGTCAATGCTAAAAGATGACCAAAACCACACTATCACGAGCATATCGTTAAAGAAGACATTACATACAATGGTTACAGTAGCCTATCAAAGTACTCTCAGAAGTGGGATTGAATCGGATGTTCATGTAACAATCAAACTTCGAGATATATTTTTCTAGAAAGAGATGGCTTCGCCTGGAGCTTGGAGTGCAAAAAGGGGAGAGTAAATTTCGCCCAGTTACTGGTTTTGACAATAATCATTCAGAGTGTATCTAATGTTTTTAATCTGTTATCAAATCGGACATCAACATGGAATTAATAATAATCTATTATAATTTAACTATCATCATAAAAGTGAATTATTTTCGATTGAAGTTTAAAAATCGTGCGTCTATTAAATAAATACGAATACGATACCAAAATTTATTAATTTTCTTAAAAGTTAGATTAAAACTGGGTGCGATTTTTAGACAAATTAAAACGGCATAATAAACTGATTACAAATAAAATGTAATTCTATCTCCTTATTTTGAATTAATTACTTTTGAATACAGAAGTTTCATTTAGGCCAATATGTAATAGGCACTGAACCAATATAAAGGCATAACATGGTAATACACGTTTCAGTGTATAATGTATATAGAACTTCACTCTGGCACAAATATGTATAAAAATATGCAATAATTAATTCAAATTACGGACGTATATGAATATATTGCTATGTTTGTATGTACGACTAACTGGTAACAACGGTACTATAATATTGTATGATAAATGTATATGTATACCGCATTTGTTCTGAGTCGACAAATATCGATCTGTTCTACCCACATAAGTATAGACCAGAGAAGCTATTCTGGTGCAATAGAGATTAACTTACACACGGTATCTTTCATTCAAAATAGCATGAGAGGGAAAGTGAGAGAGATCTCGATTACATCTGAATACATTTCCAGAATATGTCAACTCAGAACAATAATGCAACAACAAAGATCAATAGACCTACCACAATGATTTAAAGCATATTTGAATGTAACAACGCTCTCGTTCTCTCTACGATAGATAGAACGAGAGGAAAGTTCTGTTAAAGACTGAAATATGAAAACGATAAAACCTTGTGGTAATGGCCCAGAAATTGACTATGTAGAACGTTTCGTACCAAATCCCGCTTGATTACAAGTATTAAAAACTGCATTTAGCAACCATAGCTACAGAGTATATTTGACTATAAAACATTTGTGTGATCGGGTCTTGGTACACAGTATAAATACGGATCAGTAAGGACTTTGGTACAGGTTGCAGGATTCATAACGAGTCCACTAAATGTCACAAAGACACATTCTGTGTAGATTGTAAAAGTTTCAACCTCCATTTATTACATTACTGTTTGTACCTTTGACCTGTCTGTGTGAGTGCCCTTACTGCGTTATTTCGTAGTGCTAAATGTCCTAGATGCGACTATAATTTTTAACAGTGCGAAAATATTTCTTATACTTTATAATTTTAGTAAATTCTTCTCAGTTCCGGACTCCTAAAGCAATTACCTAAATACTATCAACGCCGAAGAGATCATTTAAAAATACAATTTTGATATACATAACATTTGTATTGGCCGAAAGTTGTATAAATTATAGAATCTTTTTTATCTATTCAATTATTTATCTAAATAAAAACCTTAATTACTTTGAGAGCCGGGAATACTTAGAGCTAGTTTAAAAATAAACTTAGTATTTACATTGAGATTATAAATGTATTGATTTATCTAGTGTCGTTAATGGTTTGAGCTATTTGTCTCAATCAGTTAAAATGTCAACTATCTAAAGAATATACAAACAGTTAGAAAACTACATAAGATTTAAATACGAATTTTACTCACTAAAATTAATGGGAGTTGAAAAAATCATGATTACACTCCTGCGTAGTTCTCGTACTGTTTATATTGCGCTACCGTTACGTTAATACGAAATATGAGTCGCTATTTATCTAAGGGATTATTATGTTATTTCAAAGTCATTCAAACATGGCATCCAATAAATCACTCGACAAGTGCGCAGATTGTCTGCGCATCATAAAAAATAAATAAGTAGATATATGATAAAACAGAAAAATCATTCATGGAAGACTAACATCACAACATAAATATAAAACGATACGAAATAGACATAATTTGTAATGATTTTGCACCAGTTTCATTGCCCCACTTACCTACAAGGCTAAGGATTGCTATACACGACTCCCGGCGAAAAACATAGCACATCGGTATTATCCACACTATTCAGTAAAATTGCTTTTGTAGACTATCTACTTTTCGACGTGGCATATACTTTGACGGATTCTGTGCCTTCTTCGCATTGCAACCGACTTGCGTTGCAAGCGGTACTTTATCGCATCCACAAATTGGCTAAACCATCGTTTACGTTCATTCTTCTAACGTATCGGTTCACGATTTAATCCCCCCTAAAGACTGAACCCATTCGATTGCAAACGAATGAACGAAACCGATTTCTACCAACAGCCAAAGATGTAGACGCGACACAAACGGGAATATAGCTGTATAATAAACAACGAACGACTTCGATATTCTTAAAATCAAAAACACAACCCTATTACTATAACCCTACGGTTTAATACGCATGATGACTAAAAAAATATAATTAGTCCGTCAGATAGACTATCAAAAAATATTAGACACGTATTTTTTCTTTGCTCAATTAAACAAAAATTGATAAAGATATAGCCTGTCTAAGTTCCGCGTGACGTCACAAGTGCCATGCAAATGTATAGACTTCTGTAAGAGACGTGACGTCACGACCCCCACTCCCAAACTTTGACAAGGTTCATCAATGTCATTTATTGTTTGATTGACATAAGAAATATACGTGTTCAAATTTTTTTATGTACTAAATCACGGACTAATCATATTATTGTTTTTTTAACCAGTTATCATGCCTATTCTGAATACTTGAATCACTTTACAACTATTTCGAAGTCCGCGTCAAAGAGTGGCATCATTTCGTAAATGCTCAAAAGGCTTTCGTTTTTAACTCGTGTCGAATAATTTTGCGCCAAATACCAAAAATATATATCTGAGTTCGTAAAAGCTACCATATTATACAATTTCTCATCGCTAATAAGCCGTAATATAAAGAATATAAATAACATCTAAGATTTATTTTTTATACATTAAGCAATTTTTATCTGAAGGCTTCGTTTATACCATCGTGCGTCACGGTATAATAAAGTTCGATATATATTGATAATACAGAACAATATTATGGTAGCAGTCGACAGTTTAAACTCCTCCCTACTAAAACCAGTGATATATGCACTACATGGAAGTTGACATGAAATTCGTTATCAAAAAGTTTAAAACAACCTATTAAACTAGTAGACATATTATTTTAAAGGCGCCATCGTAAATTTAAATAGCATCGTAAAATACAGTAAAAGCTCCTTATTCGCGCTTCCTTTATTCGCGTTTTCACTATTCGCGGATTATAAAAATGCGACCCAATTTCTATATTCGCGACTAAAAATTTTTTTATTCGCGGATCTAATAAGTAAATACATAATAATAAAATATTCCGATAGGTATCCAACCCAATATCCTTGTCAAATGGACTAATAAAAAAGTAAAATAGATCTTATTACAAGTTTGCCTAAAGTATGTTGTTAAATGATATCCGAGCCCTTTGACACACGCCGCCTTCGCCGCGATCGGTGTTCTTGAGAATGTAAACAAACAGAATGAAAGCAACCTTATAACTCAATAAATAAAGTATATTTTTAAATGTTGTTGTTCCGTTTATAGGAAACGCCGCTTGCGTGTTTTATTGTTTCGTCTTTCACATTCGTTACAAAAATTGTGATCGAGTAACACGTCAACTGCACTCTTCCTAGTTTATAATGTCAACTAAAAAAAATGAGAAACTAGTTTCGACACGAAAAAAATCTGTGTTACCGCTTAAAGTGAAAATAGAAATGCTTGATCGTTTATGCCTTGGAGAGTAATTTGCATCCATATCACGCTCATTCAATGTCAACAAATCAACTGTACGATCGATAAAAAAATCCGAAGATAAAATAAGGTCGTCTGTAGTTTCAACTTCACTGTCAATGAAAATTGTTCGTAATCCAGCAATAGAATAAATGGAAGTGGCGTTGTCATTATGGATCGAAGACCATAACCAAAAAAGGGTGCCCCTGAGTGGTCCAATGGTCCGGGAGAAGACAAAGCGTCTTTACTCATTTAAAAGAACCTTACAAAATTCTTCAAACCATTGCCTAAGCCTTAAGATTATTAGTTAAAATGTTCAAAAACTTCAATTCAATTAATTATTAATGTATTTGTTTCTTTTTATTTTGTCACCTAGGAACGTTTCCCCTATAATCCTATATAAATTACCATTCCGTATTCACTGTTTCTGTATTCGCGGCATATTTATGGAACATATACCCCGCGAATAAAGAGCTTTTACTGTAACGTAAAATTCTATCTATCAAATGCTTAGAGTGAAAAAGAAACAGAAATATTCTAAATTGCTATTAAAATTACGATGGCGCCTTTAAAATTGGGCCTATTGCATATCAAACCCGCGATTGTAATTTCAATCGGACTATCAGAGAAATTCTGATCAAATAAAAGTGAAATACTGTTTATAGAACAAGTGTCTCAAAAAACAGCTATTTGCTATTAGTGGAAGTAGATCCGAAGCATGACGTATTAGCAACTGCAATCTGAGTAAATTCCTATTCATTATAAGTTTAAAATCTGGGACTCTATATATATTTAAACATACATCCCGCTTGGTCGTAGCTTAAAATGTGGTCACAAGACCGAATAAGAGCAAGAAGGAGTATTGAGAATCTATGCGAACAGGATAGCATAGCAAACGATTCTAAGTGTAAATTAGCAGTAGTCTTACGAGCGTCTTTACAGTGTGAAGACGCTCGTTACATTTTGATTTTCGACAGCCGTGTGGGTTGAGTCCTTTCTGCTAAACTACGTCCAATTATAACTTTTCAAAAATTGGGCTCCTGAATTATTAAAAACCGCCAATAATACAGAGTTATCTGCTTACCCTGTACTAAGTCGAAAGGGGGTGAAAAAGACCATCATTACGAACAACTTTTACAATGGGATTAACTCAAAACACTGCTGTAAGCTGAGTGTGAGTTTTGTCGTAAACATGACGCGCTCTTCGGCGAGCGCGTAAGCATGTAATTTGTATGAAGAAATGTACAGCGCCACTAGCGGCGCGTTTTTGAAACACAACAAGTTCATACAAATTACATGCTTACGCGCTCGCCGAAGAGCGCGTCATGTTTACGACAAAACTCACACTCAGCTTACTGTTCCATACAAACTTTAAACTTAGAATCGACAAAATGTATGAAACAGCAGATTTATTATCTCGAATTTTGAATAGGCCCGATAGTAAAAGTTGTCCGTAATTATGGACTTAATCACCCCATTTCAGCATAGTACACCAGTTCTGGATAACCCTGTATAGTGTCCACAGGACAAGACAAAAATATCATGTCATCATTTCTTGTAGTGCATACAACACATATCAATCTCAACTAAGTACAATCTCGCTCCCAATATATACTTTTCGTAACAGGGTCGTTATCGTTCGTATACGCGACAAGAAAGAGTATCATGAAACAATTATTTCATTTCATAAGCTTATTTAACAATTAAAACATGACAAAGACTTAACATACACATTGAGATCGTGCCCGTAATGACGATGTGCTAATAAAACTGATGAAAGCTTTATCAATAAATTACAAACAACACAATTTGTCGTTAATGTAGAAGACGCTGGTTCCCGTAGTACAGCCCCTGGCTAGTTCGGGAATCGGAGGCTTCAATATTTTTCATGTACCTTATTTTATGTCAATAAAACTTTTTGATTGATTCATTGATTGAATGAATATCTCTAATCTGTATTAGAAATTGAATTACTATGCAGTGCGTACTAGAGGTGACGACACGATACATTAAGATGCTCCATTTAACTTTAATACATAAGAACGTCATCGGTTCATTAGAAGAAACAACATATTAGCAATAATTATATTTCCCAAAAAATGGCTAAACCACCTTAACCACCATCGTGTACAATATTCGAATATTTCGCTCGAATTGTTAACATTATATTTGATTTTTCAAAAACGGCTCAGCCGATTACTGTGAAATTTAAATGGGACTACGGGAGACCCTTTCGAACTAAAAAATATTTTTTCGATTCGGTGTTCACAATTGGCGAAATTATCGATGAACATGTACAAAAAAAATACATACAGACGAACATAGAACCTCCTCCTTTTTGGAAGTCGGTTAAAAAGCACGGCTAGTTTGGCATTTGGTGAAAACATTACCAACTTTGGCGAGTGAGTGATCGTATGATGTTTTGACGGACTTCCAAATAGAAGGAAGGACTAGTTCGTCTATATGTATTTTTTTCTTTGTATGTTCATCGATAATTTCGTCAATAGTGAACCGATTTAAAAAATATGTATTAGTTCGAAAGAGTATACTTCCGAGGTGAGGTCCGTCAAATTTTAATTTTATCGAAATCGTCTGAGCCCATTTTTGATAAATCAAATAAATGTACATGGATATCTCATCGATTCGTGCAAATTATTCGAGTTCTGTACACGGTGGAAGTCAGAGTTGCGATTTTTTGCGAATAATAAAATTATTATAAATGCAGATTATTCCAGAAGTATCGACTTCTGGAATAATTTATATTATATATTATCATTATGCTATCAACCCTGTAATCGCAAAAAAACATCTGTTGTATGGAACAGCCATTTTTTTCGCGATTTCAGGGTTGGTGTCATTATAAAAGTTCTTCATAATGAAGCAGTAGTAGCTTGACATAGATTTCGGGGAAACTAAATTAATAGCATTTGAATGGGAAAATTTAATTTAAAACGGCGTCACCTCTAGTCCGTAGCGTATAGTTCAATTATATCAAACTGTATATTTGATGAAGAAGAGTAACCTTACTTTATAAATTGATATTGAGTAATATTAAACGCGCTAGTTCCGAAATAAGATCATCGAGGCGATAGTGTTATTGAATCTCATTTAAAAAAACGAAGTCTAATTATAAAATAATTACTCTATATTATTGGCGAGTAACTTTTCTAAAACTTTAAAGAGAAAAACAAGTTGCTAATATTATAGACATTCAGTGCGTTAATGATTAAAATTAGAAGGAAATTCTTAGACACTTCTCATACACAAAGCTTGGATAAAATTGATAAAAAAAATCTCTATTGGCTGCTACAAAAGTCACAAGATAAAAAGGGATAACAAGCAACTAAAGAAACAATTTAAAATGACTGCAGAGGTAATAAAAACGACACTACCGCGACCGGTGTCGAATTTCGGAACTAACGAGCTTAACCTAGCACATACTATGGTACAAATTGAAGCTATTATATATGAATAATTATTTATTAAATGTAAAAACGCGGCCACCAACCGCGCGACATTTAGACGTGATAAAATATTACTCACTTCAACAATATATTCCCCAAAACGCACCCGTTCACATCGCCAATCAAGACTTACGCTACCAATTAGTTTTTATGATTTTTTTCTCTTTTTTTTCTTAAATTAATATTTTTTTTGGAGTAATAAAAATAATTTAATGTTTACACATTAATCTAATCACTGTAACTTATATAATGCCGAAGCATTGTTTATGTATTTTGTCGTCGACTTATACAATCATGCATTTTCAGGCCAACATCCTGCCCCATTTGTGTACAAAGGTTATACAGGGTTATCCAGAACTGGTGTAAAAAGCCGAAAGGAGGTGATGCAGACCATCATTATGTACAAGTTTTACTATGGGTCAGCTCGAAATTCGAGAAATAAATATCAGCTGTTTCATACATTTTGTCGATTTCGTGTTGTTGTTGGAACAGCAGATTTTTTTTTTCGAATTCCGGGTTGGTCCCATGGTAAAAGTTGTTTATAGTAATGGTCTTATTCACCCCCTTTTGGCCTAGTACAGGGTAAGCAGATAACCTTGTTTTGTCCTACATGAATGTCAAAAGAGTTGCATAAATAAAGTAAAAATGAAGGGTTGGCAGATAGTACCCCAGATAACACTAGCAATACTTGCATATTTTTGCTTTTCTGATAACCTAGCATTTAAACAATAAACATACAAGTTATACTAGAGTTATTTGTCAGTTGTTACTTTTCTGATCAACCCTACCCAGTTCAGACCGCCCCAAAAGCGCAAATGGCTATTTCCAAAGATAAAATCATTTATGTATTTATTTATGATACGTGCGTTATTTGATTGCAACATTTTTCTGCATTCCACGCAGGACTAACATCCTCCATCGGTTCAGATAAATAGGTTTTTGATATCGAACAGTTCAGAGCTAGCTTAGATTCAGATTTCGATCCAAACACGCGGAGACATTATTCAACCAAAACAGCAAAAACCTCACTGCTTATTAGCACCAGCCGGAAAGAGACTATGAAGCTATAAAGAGTACAATACTGAGAATAAATATTTTCTAATACATTACGATATTAAGCCGTAGCCGACTGCACGCTACAGACGCAAACTACAGTGTCGTACACAGATGTCGTAAGGTACGTTCGGCCTATTTATGGCAAAATTAACAGTTAAAAACGCCAATAACGATCACATTCAACGTACGAGAATGTGTGAGCAAAAGTGGCATTTTTAATTTTTTTTTATTCACCGTTCGGATAGCTCAAAAACAGCTAAAATGCCATCGTGAACTGCCACTTTTGACCCATATGTGGCGTAATCGTTTTCTGACACTTAGAGTTTGACGTTTAGCGTTCTGGGCAGTGAGCAAAAGTATCATTTCTGGCGACTAGTCTGCAGCTGTAGCGTACTTTCAGCCACGGAATTATATCTCTACCTCCGTTTTGGGTAGTAGCTAGTTCACAATAGCACGTGCAGTATTCTAGGTCTTATCATATAGATTTAAAGACGAAGTTCCAGAAAACATATTGCCAGATGCAAACGACTCTCTTTGCAATGACTGTGTTCTTCAGCTCAAGTAGGTACTCCACGTGTTACGTACTATGAGAGGATTAGTTCCGGCGGCCGCCAAGCTTGTGAGATGGATGTTCATCGCTGCACCACAATGGAGATGGTGTACCCGCAGCGCTAACTGGCCGTCGACGTGGGCTGCAGCGCCGCCGACACTACGGGCGAGTTCACGTCTGTAACACATTACACTTATGGACTTGGGTTTTAACATTGTTCATAAGAAACTGAGAAGTAATTGAACTCGGAACCAATACTTGGATCGAGGTTGGTTCCGAATTCTGCTTCTAAGGTAATTAAGCACCTTAGATTGAAGCTGAATTTAATTGAATGTAGAATAAGTGATATAATTGATCGAGCTTTAAGTTTGTTTAACTAAGATCGGCATGGAAATCTGAATCGGACCACAATACACATACATGAATAGATAGTTTATATTTATATACAGGGTTATTTCTAATCAATTAGCATCCTTTCAGGGGTTTATTCTGTACATCAAAACTAATAACTTTTGTTCTATGACTTTTGTCAAAACTAAAAAAAAATTGTTGTTTTTGTAGAAAAATATAGTTCACCCGCGACAAAATGTATGGAATAGCTGATTTTTTTTTTTGAGTTTTGACAAAAGTTGTTAGTTTTGATGTACAGAACAAGCCCCTAAAAGGAAGCTAATTGAGAATATTTTGTTTTTTATTCTTGTGGTGTACCTCCTTTTTTTTCATCCTACCCTCAAAACAGCACGAAGACTGGCCTGAACGGCGAAGTTATAAATAGACCCCGCGAGTGACGCGTGGGTCAGTAGCCGGTAGCCGGTAGCCAGTAATTGTCAATGCGACACACATATTAATTGTGATCTGTCCTCGCGAGTGCCGAATTGAGTGACGAAGGGGATCCCGAAGGATTTGACTGGATTAACACAAGTAAGTGTTCCTTTCTCTGTCCTGTCCCGACTCTTTTTCCCGTGCACCATTTTCTTTATCTTCAAAATACAGTCCACTCTTTAGGGGGCTCGATTAGCCCCGCCATAAAAATTATAATTTGGGCGAAACCATAGACGTTAAGTAATCTATCGTCTATTGAATAGACGTAAGAACGAACGTCAAAAGAAGGGCATTCACAATTCGCAGACGCATAGAAGTCTCTTACAGATTTATTGCTCGCTTCAACTAAGCACCTGCATAACGTGGTTTGCTCTTCCATCAGAGGCTTTATCAGCTAAGTTTCCACTTATGTTATTTCAGTAAAAACGTGAAAAAGCCTCATCCTAAAGAGTAGCCAACGTTCAGGGGCATTATTTTTCAAGTTGTACGCCTAGGAAAGTATACGGAACTTTGACAGATTGTATGAAAACACTCTATATTGTCTATGGAAGTTGCAAACGCTCCATACAAGTTCCGTATACGACCAAACTATGCAAAGTTGAAAAATGCGGCCCCAGTACCTTTACGCATCTGGTGTTGCATTCAGAAGGTCCATCAACATATTTGCCACTTTTTCATATAAAAATAAATAGTTATTATAATATAGATAACTTACTGGTAGGCGTGTTGAGTTCGGAGTGCGGCGTGAGGTTGGACTGCGCCATCAGCTTCTGGCGCACCTCGCGGATCTTCAGCTGCAGCGACATCTTCGTCGGGAATATGCTGTTGTGCGTCGCCTGCAAGTAACGGACAGATGAGAAGCCGGACAACATGATTGACTGCCTCGGTGGCTTAGTGGTTAGCTAACTTCTGGGTCAAAGAGGCGTGGGTCCCCTCCACTCTTTTCTATATCTTGCCTTTGTCATCCAGTCAGGTCCAGCTCTATCTGTAAAAACATATCTCCATCTTTTTCTCTGTCTTCCTTGTTTAAGAAGTTTTGACTGCCTCGATGGCTCAGCGGTTAGTGACCCTAACTTCTGGATCAAAGAGGCATGAGTTCGATCCCCACCCAGGGAAAATATTTATGTGATGAACATAACTGTTATTTAAACGTATGTATTTAGAAATAAATGTATGTAGTGTATCAGTCCTTGGCAGCCATATCACAAGCTTTGCTTAGTTTGGGGTCAGAGGCCGTGTGTAAAATGTCCCAAATTATTTATTTAATTATAGACCTATTTACTATTAAGCTGTGTGAGCGGCTGTCATCGCAACGACTAGGGTGTTGGAAAATGCTCGACATGAAAAAATGATTGTCTAGTCAACGCACCAAATTTCAAAAAATAATATGTAGTCCAATTCTGCGAAAAATCTGGTTCTACTTCAGCTCATATAGCCGTGGTGGTCGAGAGGTAATGACACCCGCCGTACAATCGTGAGGTCGTGGGTTCAAATCCCCGGTCCCGTATCAATGAGTTCTTTGGAATTTATGTACGGAATTTCACACCACTGGCTTTTCGGTGAAGGAAAACATCGTGAGGCAACCTGCATACTTCCGTAGAAGAAATTCGCACCAACCCGCACTGGGCCAGCGTGGTGGATATGGCTCAAACACCCTTCGAGGGTAGGCCTACGTCCTGCAGTGGACTATTAAAAAGGCTGGTACAGTACAGTACAGTACTTCAGCTCAATTTGGCATTGTTTGCCTCGGCAACACCAACTCAAGCTTATAACTACTCGGCTGCCAACCTACAGTCAAGCTCGCGGTCGACTGCGCTCGCGCGTCTGGCAGTAGGGTTGCCATCCGTCCGGCCTTCCCCGGATTTGTCCAAGTTTAAAGGGATATCGGATATCGTCCGTGGAGGGTCCGGGAGGGGTTTCTAGTCCGGGGTTTCACTTGTAATGGGGGTTCCGATTTGCAAAATTCACTGTACACTCCCCCCAAGTCGTAGTTTTTCCACAGATCAAAAATAAAAATCTATTAATCTGTAGACATGTCCGAGTTCTGGACTCTAAAATCCGGAGTTTTCACGCGACATGTCCTGGTTGCCGAATGATAGAGACGGCAACCCTACCTGGAAGTGCGTGGTGGCCTGCGTAGTGGGGAACATGCCGTGCTCCTGGAACAGCTTCAGCACGAGGTTGCGGCGCTGCTCCAGCACGCGCCGGTGCCCCGCCTCGCCCCTCGCACCCCCGGCCGACCCCGCCGACGCCGAGTGCGGGGTGTGGGGGGACATTACGTCTTCTATGCTCTCCGATGCTAGAACGAAGACGTTTATTATTAAAAAACTACAAGGCCACTAGCAGACGGAAAGGATGTTTAGTGATCGACATTAGTCACCCATATGAGATATTAAGCCCATAACAGTAATCCACACATACACATTCCACAATATGAATATTGTCAGTTCATTTGGCATTCTTGATTAATTTCAATTTTATATGTAAGCCAAGCTAGGCCACAAAATCCGTACACCAGCAGAGTGGGGATACTTGCTTCATTCACTGCCTCTGTTTCCAACGCCGGTGTAAGACGTCCCCAAATATTTAATTATCTATCCTCTGCACCTCAAGCATGACAAAGAGATTAAACCATTTTATTCATTTTTGATGTCATTTGTCAATGTCCATTCTTTGTTCCCTCTTCAAGGGAATGACTTGGCCTACCAAGTCGTGCAACAATTGCGATTTGTTTGTTTGCTGTAACGCTGTAAAACGATTATGAAACTTACCTCTAAACGTGTCTAGATTGAAATCGGGCCCGAAGAACGTGTTTCCGACGAGTTTGTTGGTAGTAGTGTGCGGGGTTCCGTACGACAGCGGAGTGGGGATGCCGGCGCCATTCACTGCTTCCGCTTCCATCGGAGTCACCACAGTTTCTTCTTCTGTGGAAAGAATTTGGTTGGTCAGGAAAAAATGTCGCAAGTTCGCGTCGTAAAGCAATGAAGTGAAAATATAGAAATAGAAAAAAAATATCGAACAAATTATTTGTAGACAAACAATAATTTTTAAATTATTGTTTGATAGATTTAACGGATTAAAGGCTTTCTTTACGCCATATACGAAAATTGCTGAACCAAATCGTGCGAAGTTAATCAGGCCCCTGATCTCTACAAGATGATCGTACGATATAGCCCGTATTACATTTTGCAGAGAGACTTGTAATTTGTTTTACAATATATGGTCTTCTAAACTACACAATGAATTGCAATAGGGATGTTTACTGGGTATGGAAATCATTATTATTATTAGTTCGTCAGTTAGATTATTGAAAAATATTGGCCACGTTTTTTTTTTTTTTTGTCAATCAAACAATTAGTGACTAAGATAAACCTTGTCAAAGTTTGAGAGTGGGGGCTCGTGACGGCACTAGCCGGTACATTTCATAGCGGTTAGTGACGTCACACGGAACTTTAACAGGCTATATCTTCATCAATTTGCGATAAATTGACAAAAGAAAAAATACGTGTCTAATATTTTTTGACAATCTATTTGACGGACTAATCATATTTTTTTACTAAACATCCCTTTTCTGATTTCATATTTTTTTTGCATATATTCTACCTAAAAATGTTTTTATCTAAAATTCATTCGTAACCGAGCGAACCCAGGACGAACAGCTAATCTTAATAAAATGATTTACCTTTGCCAATGTGTTTCTTCCTCATGTAGAGTTGCGGACTCCTGGGCACGACCATAGCGCTGGGGCTGCAAGCTTCCGGCTTGAACCGCGGCAGCGTGCTGAACTTCTGCTCGAAATTCACCTGCTCTAGCACCCTGCCGAACACAGATCATTTGAAGGATGTGTCCGCTAAAACAAGATCTAGAGCCATGAGATCACTCTGGATGCAATCTCGCAACTCTTTTTTTAATGGCTTTTAAGAGTCTTCGATTGCCCCAATTCAATTCAATCCAATACCGATCACTAAGCGTGCCTGGTAAATGTATTACTTACTTGTCCCGTCCATCCTCGTTGCCCTTCTTGAAGAGGCTCTTCTTATGTCCAGGGCTGGGTAAGTCGGCGTGTTTGGGTGACGAGGGAGGCTCCTCGCCAGAGCTAGTGTTGCCCGGGCCCGCGGCCGCCGGCGGCCCGCTCTCTGACCGAGGTACGTTCACTTCGGACCCGTTCGAGCCGGTTGATGTGCCTGGTAAATAGGAAGTTGAATATGAGATGGACCCAAGAACAATTCTTTCATTTTTATGCAAGACAAGATTATTTTTTGCAAAAATTAGCATGGACGACTTCGCCCGTGTACAGAATTCGCGAATATTTCGCACGGATCGATGTAACATTTTTCAGCTTATTGTTGATTTATCGAAAATGGCTCAGCCGATTTCGATAAAATTTAAATGGGACCAACTTCGAAGTATACTCTTTTGAAGAATTATTGAAATCGGAATAATAGGAAAAAAGTTATGCGTGGTTATACGTAAAAAAAATATATACGCGTCGAATTGAACACCTCCTGCGGTGGTTCGTCGGTTAAAAAACGGTAGAAAATAGATAAAAGTTGATTATTTTCCTTATTTAACTGAAAGGTAATATTAGCAAGTATCTAATTAGCTCATTAGTTTATAGTTGAATACCTTGAAAAAACAGAAATTACTTTTTTCGCAAACAGCGCTACATCACTGTGATACCGGGAATCTCAATAAGATATAGCAACAAAAGGCATATAATAGCAACTCCATAGAGGTTTTTTAAGCCACGGACACGAAATACTCGAATACGAAGTATCTTGAGTATCTTACTCATAATTATGACTCACGTTTTCTATGAGACTAACATTGAAATCACAAAAAAGGCATATTATTAAGGCTATAGTCATTTAAATTCCTATTACCTTCTTCATACAAAGAACTTATAGATGGTGTAGAACAGCTGATTTTTAGTAATTTCAAAGTTGATCCCACAGTAAAAGCTGGTCAGAATGATAAATACAATGATATTCTTGGAACACATCTTCCTTTTGAAAAAAGATCCCATACAGTGGTGATATAATTATGGAGAGTTACCTCGGCTCAGCCGTTTCTGCAGCGGAGCGCGGCCCAGTTGCGCAGGAGTTGGAGCCAGAGGGAAGGGTCGGGGTTCTTCCATCGGCGCCTCCCATTGCCTAACAACGTCACACATATTTAGCGAGCCATTTCATATCTATGGACCTTATTCATAAGCTCCAAGTAGCCCAACGAGCTATGGAGAGGGCTATGCTCGCAGTATCTTTGCGAGATCGGATCAGAAATGAGGAGAACCGTAGAAGAACCAAAGTTACCGACAGCTCAACGGATTGGCAAGTTGAAATGACAGTGGGTAGGGTATTTTTCGACTAGTGTTAAATTTTTCAATATATTTTCAACTGGTCCAGGCTCAGCGGTTATGGAACAGACTATAGTATATATATAATATAGTATAGTAACAAATTAATGTCAATTTTTATTTAAGTTCTCTAAGTATATATATTTTCTACTTTGCTATGAATACTGAAGTATAGAGTATAATGATCAAATCTGAGACATTTTGTCTAATCCTAGTAAAAATAATACTCACGAGGCAGGCTTAGGCACGGCATGGTTGTTGCTTTGCGAAACTATCACAGATTGGCCGCTCTGTACACTCTGGCAGGGCGTTTTTGTCGTCTCTAATTCTGCAACAATTAATTCACATTCAATACGCTTTCTATGATTAGGTTTTTATAATGCAAATAAAAACGAATATAACAAAACATTGAGTAAAGAAACAGAGAAGACTTAGAAGAAATTATATGAAAACTGAATATTGCATAAAGAGACAAAGCTTACTAAACATTAACTCAAATAAGACAATTTTTTAACTCTATAGAAATTAAGTAAGCATTGATCATGCAAGCGATCCAAAACATGTAATAATAGCACAGATATATATAGCTTATCACACAATCAAAGAAAAAAATACAATCCAATAGGGAACTTTTCCCTATTATGTTTTAGAATTTCGTCTACATAAGAAAAAGTGTAACCGCCACCGAAGTTTTAAATGCATACGGAACCCAGTGTAATAATACTCCACATGATCCCACTAATCAAAAGTTGGAGTTAATCGATTCAACATGTGAAAGTGTATATAGTGTGATGCGAGTGTGTTTTAGTGAAAGTGTGAGTGTACTTAATCTATATGTATAGTGGGTGTAGGGTGGAGACTTGCTATCGGGCTTTTTGAGGCAAGCTGTCAACTAACAAATCCATTACTGTGGTGTTATTTAAAAATGGAACGATTTTTAGTCCATTGGATTATTGTTGATCTATCAAAAAAGGCTTAGCGAGAAGTTAATTTCTTTTTTTAATTGAAAAAAATACTATAGAAGCCTTGGTCACAACTAGACATTGATGTAACTCACGCACGTCTATCAATGCTTCTGTTGCTGACCGCTGTAGTAATGTACTAACTATGGAAAGTGTGAGTGTAGAGTGAGTGTGATGAGTGTATAGTAGACTTGCCTGCAGGCTGCGTGTAGGGCACATATACGACCTAGAAGGTACTTTATGGAAAGTCTGAGTGTACAGTGAGTGTGATGAGTGTATAGTCGATTTGCCTGCGGGCTGCGTGTAGGACACATAAACGACCTAGAAGGTATTTTATGGAAGGTGTGAGTGTAGAGTGAGTGTGATGAGCGTATAGTCGACTTGCCTGCGGGCTGCGTGTAAGGCACATAGTCGATCGAGAAGGTATCGTAGGATATTTTACGGTATGTTGAGTGTACAGTGAGTGTGGGTCGGAGACTTGCCTGCGGGCTGCGTGTAGGGCACGTAGAGGCGCTGCAGCTGCACGTAGTGGAGCGGCTGCGGCGCGTCGCTGGACTTGAGCAGGAAGTTGCCCGCCGCGTCCAGCGACAGCGTCAGCGGGCCCGACATACCTGCCGCGCATATGCCGTGAGCCACGGGACAGCTCGTCCACTAATCACGTTAACCCCTCTCACTCCTGCCAGCCTAGTATACGCACTACGACAACAGTAAGCTCCTATGGCATAGCACAAAATGCTGGTTGTGGTAGTTCGCATATTGATCCCGGTCTGCTATTTGGAGTATTTTACAAAGCCGCTGACAGCCGCTCATCCTGCGCACGATCGCAAATTGATAAGTAGCTCTAAACAACCCCTTATTACCCCCTTATTTCTAACCTAAGATGCCAACACCATTCTTTTAATCGAAAACTTCTATCTGTAGCTACCAGCTAGTCGTAAAGAATCAGAAAGCGATGCGGTAGACGTGGCGTCAAAACATTTCATGGCGGGCAAAACATTGGCTGGCGGAACGATGCCTCGCAAACGAAAGTCACATTCGTTTTTCGGTTTAAAAACAGCACGAATCTCCTTCTACCCCCTCTCCCTTTTGAGTATCACGTGATTAATGGGCGATCCCTTACACACACAAAGCGATCCATGCTTACTTTCCACTATATCAAGATAGCTATTTTATTTTTCCATATTACTAACTTATCATTTTCTTGGTAAAGCACAGTACCGCTTTCCCCATACAAATAGCAAGACATTCGCAATGCGGCACACAATTAACAATTTTATACATACAGATATAGCATAAATACATAATCCAATGTGCGAGTATCAAAATCTTTTTAAAGTGAATCTAACAATTTTTACTCTTTTATCAAGCTGTACTTGCAATAGTAGTATTTGCAATGCCCGACAAGGGCAACTAAGTCGTAAGAGCTTTAAAATAATTATAAGACCTAATTGTAAAACACTTAGTAGCAAATAAAGTATATGAATATATGAACACTTTTTTGATTAATATTTCTGATTGTATTCAAGTAAGAAGACAGTGGCTATCCGTACAGAATATGTACACTTCTCATTGATCAACAATGAGATAAGCTTATTGTTTACAGTACGGGCGGCGCTAGTATGTAGAATATTTCAGCCATAGGTCTTCCAGTTCATTAATGGGTATAGACATAGGCCTCCCTTTATATCTCAAATAAGCAGCTTGCAACCAACGCGATCCTGAAGTCCTAAGCAGTCGGGTTCTCTCTCTTATCTTAAACGGGTAGTTAACGAAATTTTGCTGTTCATCGAGCAAAAACCGTTGCTAAATACAGTAATCACACGTTAACTTAAACAAACGTTAATGAAGTCGGGTCTAAGAGTAGTGACTTCAGACTTCACGTTTTATCTGCAATACAGATCACCTTGTAGATGGATGATCAAGAAGTTTTCAATACCTTTAGTCATTAGAATAATAAGTACTATTAGTTACCTGCAGCATTATCCGTCCTCTTGACGAAGGTCACGCTCTTGACGAGGCCGGAGGAGGCGGAGGTCGGGGTCACGGTCACGCCGGCTTGGGTCATCGACATCGGCTGGGACACGCCGCCCGACATCGATACCTGACGACAAATACGATTAAACGTCAGTGTTGCCATTGACAGATTGTATCGAAAATCTCTAGATTGTCTATGGAAGTTGCGTATTCGACCATGCCTTAAGAAGTTCAAAAATAGAGCCCCTGAGCCGCAAACAGCTACTCGGGGGTTTACAGATATCTGTGCTCGGGGGCCTTATTTTCAATTTCGAACGCCTGGGAACGTATAACTTTGACAGATTGTTTGAAAACACTCTATATTGTCTACGGAAGTTGCGAATGCTCCGTACGAGTTCCGTATACGACCAAACCGCGAAGTTGAAAAATCAGGCCCCAGCTCGCGCAAGCTCGCAAGCGATCTGTGTCTAAATGTCTTTTACGGGTAATGCTGGAAGAAGAAATAAACTTAAGTTTACCCGGGTTCACCCAATACTACCCAAACTTTTTGGGTAAAGTCCGAACATTTAATGAAATATAGTTTGTATTTGACGTTTACCCACGAACGCTTAGGTTCACCCAACACTGGCTGGGTATTGTTGTTTTTAAACTATCGCGATTTGAACACATCATTTGAGTCTACCCGTGACCACGGTCGATGCAACTCGGCCGAAACGTCGGGATGATCAGGTATTTATTTATCTCGTAATTTTAGCGCGCGATTAGTCCCGTAGTATATAATAATACTGTTTGGGTATTAAGTGTTACATTAATTTTATGACCGCGTGTCACAGCGGGGGTATTGCGGCGCGGGAGAATGTTCTGGAAAGTAGTGTTGCATATCGATAGTTGACATAATATCATTAATGATATCGATAATATTACATCATAAAACATAATTGAAAACATAACATTTGACGAAGCCCCTATACAGCGAATTTTCACATTGATTATTAACTAATTTTAATTTATTGATTTAATTTAAAATTGTAAGCCTCTATACAGCCTCCAATTTATATTTGTAATTATTTTTAGGTAGGTTTTACATATTAGCAATATGTATATTTTTGTCAATGAATTTAATATTATTTTGTGATATTTTTAGATGACACTGCATTTCTGTATCTAATATTAAGAAAAATGTGAAAAAATGTTTAACTGGACGAGCATGTTAATGAATCTATATTTTGCAATATTTTTTTTTGTAATAGGTATATAATATATTAATACTATGGCGTTATCCAAGATGGCCTGAGTGGAGAGCCTCGATGCACTCAGCGATATGCCCTGAACGCTACTAGTAATGACCTTGGTACTGGACAATACTTTAATCACAGATATTAACTTACCGGCTGAGGCATAGAGATGCCACTAGATATGAGCTGCACGTTGCTAGTAGGCGAGTTCATAATGGAAGCTATGGCGTTATCCAAGGCGGCCTGGGTGGAGAGACTGGGCGCGCTCAGCGAGATGCCCTGAACGCTGCTGGTGATGCTCTGGGTGCTGGAGGCGAGGGACGCGGGGTGCGGGGAGCTGCTCGCTTGGCTCATGCTCTTGTTTAGAGACGAGAACGCGGTCCATTGTCTGTGGTTATCGCCTGAGGGAAAATATATAAATGTTTATTTGACCATTTAGATAGACCAGTTTTGATAATGCGTCCTAGTTTTAAAAGTAAGAATCAACACAATAAAAATAAGAATATGTTACTCATTATAGATCATTTAAAGATATGACCTTACCAATCCTGGTTTGGATCTGACGTTCCAATCCTACTATTGATATTGCAGTACAAGTGTTGCCTGACAGTTACGACTCAGTTACACGTTTTTGAGTCAAATTGGGTCACGTTTCAGTGTTAGTCGTCCTCATATAAGCTTCTATGGTTGTTAGGGGACACTCAGTCATGATCGTAGACCTCCTATGGATTTCCATTATAACTAGAAGGAAGCGGTGTAAAACGCTTACAAAGACTGATCTGATTAAGTGGTTAAGAAATCAGATCGGTCTTTGTTTGTCCGCTGTGCGCTTACCGGTGTGTGATGTTTATTAAGTGCTTGTGAGCGTGTTTAATTGAATTAACAAAAAACGAGTTGCACTCCAGGAGTGCCGGCAGAAGTGTAAACTTGCTCCCTCCGTCTTGCGAATTTGCGATCAGGTCACGTCGTGTCCTAACGCGAGTTTAACATTTTTACCCGTTCCAAAAAAGTGCACGAGGCTAAAAAAGTTTTCACTTTAAAAAAATTTATAAGCCACTGTAAAAGTAAAAAACCGGACAAGTGCGAGTCAGGCTCGCACATCGAGGGTTCCGTACAAATCCAGAAAATTTCACAAAATTGGGAAGTAGGTTGTTAAAATCTCTATATTATAACCATCGACAAATAAGATTTTTTTTTCAGTTTTCTCGTCATACATCGAAAATTACACATTGTTAAAATAATTAAAAACCTGTTTTGGCATGTGCTAATGAAGTTCTTTTATGATACCTTACATGATACGATTTACTCACTTTGAATTTTGAACCCATATTTTGTGAATTTTGAGGTCCTATTTTTTGTGATTTCTATAAAAATGTACAGTTTTCAGATTTGTTCCTATATGTGTACTCTGAGACAATGCTTCTCGCCAAATTTCATAGTTCTATGTCAACGGGAAGTACCCCGTAGGTTTTGATTTTTGTGATTCTCGAAATATGCGGTTTTTTACGATATAAACGGCTCTAACTGTTTTATACGATAACTGAGAAGTTTTTCTTTTACACAACTGCAAGAGATCATAGATTAACAGTTTAAATTTCAACTTGATATCTTTACGCGTTCCCTAGATAAAGGGTCTTGACATACACTTAGACGGACAACAAAGTGATCCTATAAGGGTTCCGTTTTTTCCGTTTGAGGTACGGAACCCTAAAAACGTAATGGTATAGGTCGAATCATACAAGTTGGCAGATGTGAAGTTCCAATTAACGCGCAGCTTTATGTGAGCTTCAGTCAGGGTTGGATATTACGCAGCTTGTAGCTAACTTCACATCCGCCGACTTCTATGATTCGGCCTGTAGAGCTAATGCTTACCTGTGTCGGCGTGCGTAGACTTGAAAGCGCCGCCCGTGGGCTGGAACACTTTAGACCCGCCCGGGCTCGACGCCGTGATACCGAGGAGATTGTCGGATGACCCAGCCCTACGAGAAAAAACCATTATATATTTCATACTAGCTGACCCGGTGATCTTCATCTCACCATCTGTCCACTGTCAATGACAACTTTTACATGCAGGAACATTTTGTATGGGAAAATTAAATTCATGATTTTATTATTTTACTTGCTATTTTTTTTTATTTTATCACCGTTTAAATCTTCCCTTAACTTCCACGTATATTTCAAAACCAAAATTAGCCCAATCCAAAGCCAAAAGGGATTAAAAAGGGGATATTTGGCGTAAGGGGGGGGAGACTTATGCCCTGCAGTGGGCCGAAATAAGCTGATGATGATGAAAACAAAACAACGGGTTGCACATTCGGAGGTGCCGTTAGAAGTGATAAGTTGCTCCCTCCGTCTTACGAATTTTCGATCAGGTCACGTGTCTTGATAAAACGCTAGTTTAACATTTTTACCCATCCCAAAAAGTGCACAAGGCCGCTTAAGAAGTTTTCATTTTAAAAATTGTGTAATCGAAAGTAAAAGACAACCCGGTATATTTATTTAGTATCTACTTATTTATGGGGTCATACCTTGCTTTGATCGGCTTGGGGCGTCGTGTGTGGTCGTGGTGCGTCAAATAGTCCCGCGCTTCGATCCCTTCCGAGTCCGAATCCGTGACCTTTTCTCCGCATTTGAGGTCTATCTCTGAATTCAGAGGCGGCGGCGGGGGCTCCTCGCACATCGTCTGTGATATCTGTCAATACACAGGGCATACTCGTATTATGCAGGGTAAGTAAATTCGTATAGACCGGGTGGCTAGCCCTGGTGTCAAGAGTTTTTAAGCCTCCGACCTCTGACAGGGTTGTTATACAGGGTTATCCAGAACTGGTGTAGTAAGCTGAAAGGAGGTGATTCAGATCAACATTACGAACAACTTTTACTATCAAACCAAATCAGATTTCAAAAGAAAATAACCGGACAAGTGCGGCTTGCACACCGAGGGGTACAAATCCAGAAAATTTCACAAATTTGGGAAGTGAGTTGTTAAAATCTCTATATCATCGACAAATAAGTTTTTTTTCACTTTTCTCGTCATAGGTACATCGAAAATTGTTAAAATAATTAATAACCTGTTTTAGCATGTGCTAATGAAGCTCTTTTATATGATACCTTACATGATACGATTTACTCACTTTGAATTTTAAACCTATATTTAGTGAATTTTGAGGTCCTATTTTTTGTGATTTTAATAAAAATGTACAGTTTTCAGATTTATTCCTATATGTGTACTCTGAGACAATGCGTCTCGCCAAATTTCATAGTTCTATGTCAACGGGAAGTACCTACCCTGTAGGTTTTGATTTTTGTGAGTGTCGAAATATGCGGTTTTTTACGACATAAACAGCTCTAACTTTTTTAAACGATAACTGAGAAGTTTTTATTTTACACAACTGCAAGAGACCGTAGATATACGTATACAGTTTAAATTTCAACTCGATATCTTTACGCGTTCCCGAGATAAAGAGTCTTGACATACACACAGACGGGCAGACGAACAGACGGACAAACGGACAACAAAGTGATCCTATAAGGGTTCCGTTTTTTCCGTTTGAGGTACGGAACCCTAAAAAACAGCTTTTTGATACATTTCGCCGATTCAGAGTCACAAGTTTGTATAGAAGAGCTGATATTTAGACGTTTTTTTAAATGTAATTAACACAATGACTATTTATTTTTTCATAACCAAATAGTTTTGGTATTACTAATTTAATGAATAATTAACAATGTACATTTTGAAATTTTGCATACCATACTGGTAAAACATGACGATCTTTGTATTTATTGACTACAACACATGAAAATTGCAACACCCGTGTTTTGCGAAATAAATGAATTGAATCGACAAGGACAAAACATTATTTTATTATGTTTATACCATTTATCATGAGTGACATTTTTGTAACAGTAGGTTCATTTGCTTTTATTGTCACATTGTTATTTATCTGTATAGTTTTTCGAGTTAAAAAGTTATTGGAACGTTATTACCCAAATGCCATGGATATTGTTTTAGGGTAGGGTAGAAACTATTGTTATAAAACAATTTATAACAATAGTTTCTATAATACTCCACTTCGTGATCATTCTGCGTCCTTATACTCACCATTTGATCATCGTCGCTGAGCTGTGGCGAGCCGAGATGGTTGTAGGCCACGCTCGCCGGCAGGTCGCTTGATTTCAGCGCGCTGTTCACCACGTCAGACGGAGTACGAGGACTCTGTGGGTTGCATTTGGCGTATTAGTAGACACAAAACATAAGCTTAGTTTTCAATTAACTTCAAAATAGTACCCCTTGACTCTACATGGCATTAGATTTCTATTTGACGTTTTTAAAGGTTGGTGAAAAATGTAATGGAAAACAATACGGAAAAGAGGGGATAGATACATGTCAAAGATATTAAATATTGACTTTATAAAACTTTACAGCCAGGATGTAAAAATCTAGTCATTTCATAGACTTCATCATTAGAACACGCGAATGTTTCTTTATAATAAATATTTAATGCGAAATATGTTTATTTTAGAAAAGACTCATTTTGTCACAAGATTATTTTGAAATTAAAATATTTTCTCTACAAACCTGTGGTATGGATCCGGTCGGGTCCCGACTACTGGAGGATTTCCTGCGGTCTTTGTTACACCATTTCCATTCGGGATGCGCTTTGAAGTGAGCTTCTTTGACCTGAAACAAATAAATTAACAAGTAAGTAAAGAAAGTATTACCGTTTTTAGGGTTCCGTACCTAAAGGGTAAAAACGGGACCCTATTACTAAGAGTCCACTGTCCGTCCGTCTGTCTGTCTGTCACCAGGCTATATCTCATGAACCGTGATAGCTAGAATTCTAAGGCTAGAACGTTGAAATTTTGACAGATGACGTATTTCTGTTGCCGCTATAACAACAAATACTGAAAATGGAATAAAATAAAGATTTAAGGGGGTTCCCATAAAACAAACCTAATTTTTTTACAGGTTTTTTTGCTTGAAATAATCACAGACAGATTTAGTTAAATATTCACTTTAAATGCAAATAATTAAATAAAAACAAAATAAATATTTGAGGGGGGCTCCCATACAAGAAACGTGATTTTTTCGCTCGATATTAATAACGGCATCAGAGAGATGCTTGAAATATTCACAAATTATTTAGTTACATATTCCCTTCAAAAATAAGTACTTAAATAAAATATATAAAGGGAGGTTTCCATACGGTACGGAACCCTTCGTGCGCAAGTCCGACTCGCACTTGCCCGATTATTTATAATATCTATCATTATAGACGAACGAATGTTTCCGAAACGGTCTGCAATTTAGCAAGTAGCAGTGAGCAATATTCCCAGAACATAACTTCGTAGACGTCGCGAAACAGCATACTGTATAATGATTGGTTAATTCGAAAATCAAACTGATAAATATTCAATTTTGGAATAGTTACGCAACGCGTCTTATGAACTGAAGTTTGTAGGATCGTCAAGAAAGCTATGAACAAATACTGACCTCACTAGCCAGTTCGTTGTATTTCTGTTTCTCCTCAGGTTTGAGCGAGTACCACCACTCGCCAAGTTTTGCTGACGGTACGGTTGTCTTTTTTTTTTTAATTTGAAGTACGTAAACAGCCTTATGCCTAAATCTTACACAGGTGAAGTAACACATTATTTCCTTATTTACCAGCATAATGCCTTAAAAACGAACCTAACTTACACAGTGAAACTAATAAATAAATATTAACCTACTTTTACAAAACATAGAATTCAATCCAATACAAGAAAGAGAATAAATCCATTAAAACAAAACGAATTAATAATAAATAAAAACATTAATGAATATCAATCTGTCTCAGTAAACGTTTTAAATTAAATTTGAATGAGGCTAGCGAACCAGACCTGAATATATCAATACTTTTGGGTATGATTTCGTTATCGTAGGAAGAACACATACGTACTAAGGGAGAATGCAATAATATATTTGTACGACACCTTGGTAATTTAAAAGTATTTTTCCAAGGCACTCTTCTAGGAGGCTTTGGTATTTTAAAAGTTATTTTTTCCAATAGGTCTGGACAATCAACAAGACCATTTAGTAACTTATAAATCATTACTATGTCAGTCATCTGGCGACGCTTTTGAAGAGACATGACTTTATAGTGCTTCAGTCTGGACTTGTAGTAATGAAGCGATTTAAGTCTTGGTTGGAATGCATCTGATGCACGCATGCATATTTCCCTTAGCCTTTGAGAATAATACCTATTAATAAGCCTGCTCAATCGACGAGAAAGCTATGTTTACTAACCTCACTGGCCAATTCGTTGTATTTCTGCTTCTCCTCAGGTTTGAGCGAGTACCACCACTCGCCGAGTATTTTGCTGACGGTACGGTTGTCTTGGTTGGGATGCATCTGATGTACAGTTTGTCTGTGTCGTTTGGAGAATATCATGAAAGCGTTCATTGGACGACGGATGCGACGCTCCTTCTGAAATCAAATGACACATATTAATTACAGTACTCTCTCGCTAATCCGCCACCATAAAATCCTAACCATCGGCGGATTACTGAAAACGGCGGATTACAATGCACAGGAACAACAAATTTAAAAACAATGTATTATTTATTTTTATATTGTATTTAAGAAATCAACAAACATTAATATTTTATTAAAATAATTACTCATAATTAGGTATTTCGAAAATAAATGTGTCTAATTTTGCTTGTTTTTTACCAAAATATATCTTCTATGATATATTCTATATGAAACTGATTTGCAATGTGTGTAAAAAGAACACCATTACCCAATTTTTTTCAAAATTGCTATCTTTTACACTAAAGTTAGAGTTTAATGCTTTCGTTACTTAGTTTGGATAACGACGCTATTTTGGACGCTTTACTTCACGAAACGCAGCGTGGAATGCGCGCGCTATCTTTGACCCTAGAAGTCGTGGACGGACTAAAGAGTGGTTGCGTAGCACCGTGCCGCGGAGTATAGAACTCTGTTTGTTTGTTACGCACGAAAGAGAGGTAAGACGGCGGATTAGAGAGACGAAGACTTTCAGTGTCGGCGGATTACAGATTTTAATCAAGATCAATCTCCAGCGCAAAAAACGGCGGATTATAATACTTGTCGGAAAATCGAGCGGCGGATTAGCGAGAGAGTACTGTATTATACAAAATTAATTTAAAAGCCTGTTCAAATGGGGCGATTTACGCGCGATTGAAATATGGTTTACAATTGCGCGATTGGCGCATATACAAGCTCCAATATTCCATTGATTTCTGACATAACAATTTAACGTATTCTAAGCCATTGTATTTCAAACTGAGGGGCGCATATATAAATATTTCAATATTTACCCCAAATAGCAGAAAATACATTGAACATGTTTTTAGCCTTTTGTAGTACTTATTAAGATTAAAAGGATATTAGAAAAGGCTAAAAACGGGCAAAATTGTTGAGCAGAGTGGACATTGCCGGTGATTTAAGTTGCGCACTATCTACTGTACAACCTAGGATCGGGAATCTTGTCAAAAATATCCAAGCTTATCCTTCTCACTGATTTGATTGATTATGACTTGTTTGTATATATTTTCCTCTTTTTTTATTTATAGTCTTCGCTTTATTTATTTTATAAATATATGACGAATCCACTGGTTTCCTCTGGCTGGGGGGCGTGGGCGGTTTCATGGTAGATCACTGGAGGGCGTGACAGAAAAATCTTTGGGAACCTATGATCTAAGGCTTGGATCATAGGTTCCCAAAGATTTTATTCTAAGCCATTATAGCGTTCAATATAAAAACCACCCGTGATCACTTAACCTAAAACTAATCGTACACTGAGCGCCACACAAATCGGCAGATGAGATGTTAGCCGCAGATGACACTTCGCCGTGATTGGCTAATTATTGCGCATGTGTGCACCATTCCGACGATGCGTGTCGTAGTGCGCAGGGAGCGCGCGGGAGGCATGAGGTTGGCGGGCGGGTGTGCCCCGGCGTCTCGTCTCTCTGGCTCCCGCGAACGCCTATATTTCGGCTTTTGCGCATAACTTCCCATCCGTCGATTTGTGTGGCGCTCAGTATACTGACGTTGCTTTACTTTTTGTTCTGAACGCTTTAGAGGTATTCAAGTTTGAACAGTATCCCTACAGTTTCAAGGTACCTTTTCGTTAGTAGTAGCGGGCGAGTTGAGCGCGTTGTTATTTTGAGAGTGGCGCTTCGAGTCGTCGGCTCCCGGGTCTTCCTCGAACACTTCGTCATCTTCGTCGGTGCACATTGACGTCACTGCTGACCAAACGGAATTGATAACAATCAAACAAATGATTTGATCGATGTTTCTGATTCGCCAGGGAATGGAACAAACTACCGGCTTTCCTGTTTCCTAAAAAATATTATACATGTCTTGAAGCTTTACAAAGTGCTGGGATAAGTCTGCGTGAGTCATTTTCGACCACAAGATTGCTTGCCATCAGGCGACTTGGAGGTCAAGCGCGGACTTTTTCGCGTTAAAAAAATGTTTAAAATGTAAATAAAAAGGTAAATAAGCAACTAATTTGCTATAACATGTACTTACACAATATAAAATTGATCAATCAATAGGGAGTTAAAATATAAAAAAATCAATATTCTCGCTTTGAGTGTCGAACTCTTCTGATAACTACAGTAATGCAATACAACTCTGAAAAATGATACTTTGGCGTCTGAATATACTTCCAACCAGTCCAGTTCCAATAGCTACCAGTCAACTTGAACTCTGAACAGTAACTGGTTAACAGTTATACAAGACAGGCCCTCAAAAGTAGCCAACATCCACTCACCATTGTTCTCAGTCTTGATCTGATCCTCAGTCTTGATATGCACGGGCGTGTGGGGCGTGTGTGGGGTGTGAGGGGTGTGAGGCGTGTGGGGGGTGCGCGGCGTGCGCGGGGAGGGGGAGGCGGGGGGCACGGCCGGAGGGGGCGACGTGGCCGCCAGCAGGGGCACCAGCGACTGCCACGGAAACGCGCCCGATGACACGTTGCCGGATACTGGCGGGAAAAAAAAGTTGGTCAACAATATTTCAACAAAAACACGGAGTTATCCAGAACTGCCCCCCTACCGCCTAAAGCAATAGCAATCGTAATAGCAATCGTTTATGACTTCATTTGTTGTTCATTCAACGATTGCTTTCGCAATCCGCGCAAAGCAATTGATGGCTAACGTCGCATAGGCGGTGCCAAATGACTAAAATGAAGTCATAAACGATTGCTATTACGATTGCTATTGCTTAGGCGGTAGGGGGGATGGTGTACTAAGCTGAAGCGCGATGTTTCAGACCATCCTTATGAACAACTTCTGCTATGGGAACAATCCAGAATCCGAAAAAAAATTATTGTCTGTAAAGTAATTTTACATGATAACGTCATAAGAAAACATTGTTGAAACAAGCTAAATCATGCCTGCTCTATCGCTTGTTCCGCACTTTCACTTGCACGCTTAGCTCAGGCGAAACGTGACAGTTTATCTTGCGTGCAGCTGGCGTTCATCGATCTGCAGGTCGTTATCACGTCAAAACCAGACGATAAACTAGACGATAGACATATTCTAGGACAGCATAGTTTCATGGTAGATACATAAAATAATCTATGATCTTAGACAAAATAGGGTTATCCAGAACTGGTGTACTAAGCCGAAAGGTGTTTCAGAGCATGCCGATTAACTTTTGCTACAGGGCTAACTCGGAAATGGAGAAAAAATATTAGCTGCTCCATACAAAATTGCAACTCTAAAGCGACAAAATATACAAAAAGCTTTCTCGAATTTCGTGTTAGCCCCATAGTAAAAGTTGATCATAGTGATGTCTCGAATCACCTCTTCAATCACCTTTTAGCCAAGTACACCAGTTCTGAACAACCCTGTGATGTAGAAGGGTATTAATTAATTTGTTTTTCTTAATTAATTAGTTTATTATTACTACAATAAGATACAAAACTACTTTATATGCTAAAACTACTTACACTACTACTACACAGAAAGCAATTGGATTATCCACAGACCCTTGAAGAAACTTTCTTTTTATGATAAACATTTCAAAAATTGACTCGTTCGCAGGATTTGAACCTGCATCTCTCTGGGATTCCGGCTCAGATGCTTTGTCCAATTAAGCTAGAAACGCAGTCTGCGACAGCGCCGAATCAGTGAAAGTGTTTATCATTTTTTACCAACTACTACATTGTTGAAAACAACAAAAAAAGTTTCCTAGTGTGTGAAGCACGATAAAAATCATTTCTTAGACCCTTGAAGGTCTAAAGATAGTCCAATTTAATTATTTAAATTTTGGTCCGTGGGGTCCATCCCTAAAAAAATATTTAAGACAATTTCGCCAAAGCTTGTTGACGCTGCTGGTGACAAGAGCTGGCTCATTCCTCGCACAGAGAATCTCTTTAGCCATTCAGCGTGGGAATGCAGCCAGCGTTCTTGGCACCCTACCACACGGACACAGTATTTCTTTCGATTTTTAGCCTTTTTTTTTATTACATAGGTAGGATGTATTTACATAGATATAAGGTAGTTAAGAATTAAATATCAATGTTTTTTAAGTTTTAACACAAAATAAAAATGTATTGGATTATTTAAAAGTAGTTAAAATAATCTCACCTATGATAGCCGTGTGTGAAGTGGGCGGTGGCAGAACTGGTAGAAGCTGGTTGGGGTGCACTATTACTGCACTACTATTATTCATATTCACATTATTATTTACCTGTAATAAATTAAAACATATTACATTAGAAAATTATAGTCAGTGAGGGGAAACAATAGGCCCAATTGAACGGTCGACATCGTAAATTAAATAGCAACGTAATAGTAGATTGTGTCATATGGGAGCAAAATAATATTTTTACAGCGAGGGCGCTTTTTTGAATCCAGAGCAAAGTGAGGGATTCTAGAGTAGAAACCTGAACGCAGCGAGGGATTCAAAGTACGTCGCCCGAGACAAAAATATATTTTGCGCCCGAGTGGTACACTCTACTTTTTATCACCTCCATGAGAAAATAAAAGGCGCCTCATATTTTATTGTAATGTTATTATTTAATAAAACGTAGAGAAACAACTAAATTGAAATTAAATGGTATCTAATAATAAAACAAATAAAAACTTATATTTACATTCTTTTCATTCATTTTCTTGGCGCTGAACACTAACATTACAAATATTTCTAAATTCAAAAAGTGCGCGGCAAAGATCATTCCGGCGCACTTATATGTTCCAAATTCAAAAAGTGCGCGGCAAATATAATTCCGGCGCACTTATAGTTTCTTATAGAAAACACCACTTTTGGCCGCACTTGGCGAACCAAGTAGTCCTTTTCGAATAAATGTGATGAAAAATATTGTTCTCTCTATCAAATGCATATAGTGAAAACGAAACGGGAGTATTGTAAATTGCTATTAAAATTACGATGGTTCCTTTAAAAATTGTCAGATGACAAATATCCAGTGTTGAATATAAAACGCGCAGCTTGTAGCTAACTTCACATCGGCCGACTTGATGATTCGGCCTATTCGCCGAATGAACGGGATATAAAATGGTCATTTTATTACTATATACTACGGGACTAATCGCGCACTAAAATTACGAGATAAATAAATACCTCCTCATCCCGACGTTTCGGCCGAGTTGCATCGACCGTGGTCACGGGTAGACTGGCACCCAGTTGCTTGCCACTCAACTCGGCCGAAACGTCGGGGTGAGGAGGTATTTATTTATCTCGTAATTTTAGTGCGCGATTAGTCCCGTAGTATATAATAATAATGTGTTCAAATCGCGAAAGTTTAAAAACAACAAATGATCATTTGGTAATTTGTTCATTCAATCAAGACATCAAACAGGGAGCTAATTAATTTGAAATTCTCACATTAACATGGTCGCCGTTGTCGATGGTCCGGTGTTCGATTTCGGGCTCCATGTTGTTCAGCTGTTGACTGATGTGATTCAGCTTCTGTTCTATCTGAAATATCGTATTGTTAGGCGAAACACGTATCAACGCTGCAATCGTGATTTTATCAAATTAAACTAAAATTCATAATTACATTTAAATTTTTTTAAAAAGTCAATTTTGAGGCCGCCTGTAGGCCTCTGACATGGCTAAACGGTTAAAACAACCGGGGCCTACACTTTAACGAGCCACGGCAGCGCTCAGTTGGAAAATGCCACCCGCGGTCACCCATCCAAATGCTGACCGTGCGGAACGTTGCTTAATTTCGGTGATCGGTGACAAACACCTAGTCAAACTACACTACGAGCGATACATTATGTAAAATAAAACTCCCGAATTTTTGGATCCGCTACTGAAGCAAACCAACAATATCTATGGTTACATGAACCAACAAAACCCAAAAGAACGGGCTGAATTCAAGCAACTATACTCTATAAAATTAAACTTGATCTCTGGGACAGTGTCATTGACATAGAAGATTGACATTTTTAGAGTTGAGATAGTGGTGGAAAAAATCGATTTTCAAACAATGTTGTAATGAAATCGAATGAGTAGTTGAAGGTGAGAAATTGGATTTTATTAATTACTATTATTTAAGATCAAGTATGTACACATGTAAATAATATTATGATATAAATTAAATACTCATAATATTGTAACAATAGTATTTATCGAGGTTTTTCACTATTATCGATGCTAATGTAACATATAATTGGGTTTTATTTAATTACACATGTAAAAAATGTTATGATATTAAAATATACGATAAAATTAATGATAAATTAAGTTTTCTTTAAAATATCGTTAGTATAAACTATCGATATTTTAAATAAAACTTTATCTAAAATCGGTATGCCTATAAAGTATGACATTGACAGGTTTTCAAATTCTGGACTTCATAGGCGTGATTTTTCTGACAGCTGTCGCAGAGATCAAGTTAAATTTTATAGAGTATAGTCATTTTCGAAGTTTAACATCATAAACCTTCAAATCAAAATCATAGCATTTTATAATAGACCGAAATGTCTTGGCGGTTACGACGTTATCTACAAGCTGCCGATACCCGATCCAGACTGAAGCTCACTAAACAGCTGTGCGAGGATTGGGTTATCCCCACCTTGTAGCTAACGTCACAACCGCCAAGTTGTCTGATTCGGCCTGTACTAAGAAAACAACGGGTTGCACTCCGGGAGTGCAGAGAAGTGAAAATTTGAACATTAACATTGTGCATTTTTTAAATATTTTCGCATTTAGGGAATAATTTCGCGCGAATTGGTTATTTATCAGTATAAAAGTACTATCATTTATGTGGTAAAATCACACACGCACACTCGCGCAAGCAAGTATTCACTTCACCGTCTTACGAATTGTCGATCAGCTTACGCATTGCCTTTAACATTTTTACCCATCCCAAAAAGTGCATAACGCCGCTAAACAAGTTTTCACTTAGTTTATTGAATCAGGCGTTACTTTGCGGAAGTTCATCTTCAAATTCTTTTTTGAATAAATATTTAGTGTATTTCCGCTCTGTGACATATAAGTTAAAGGTATGCTAAGCGCCACACAAATCGGCGAATAGGAAGTTATGCGCAGAACGCTGCGCAAAAGCCGAAATATAGGTATGCACGGGAGCCAGAGAGACGAGACGCCCCGGGGCACACCCGCCCGCTAACCTCGTGCCTCCCGCGCGCTCCCTTCGCCCGTGCTCAACACTACGCCACGCGGCGTTGGCATTAAGCACACATGCGCAATAATTTGCGAATCACAGCGAAGTGTCATCTGCAGCTAATTTCAACGCCGACTTGTGTGGCGCTTAGTACACCATTCAACAATCCAAAAAAAAAAACACAAGCAAAACGGCAGAGCGGAAATATACACTAAATAAATATTCAAAACAAGGATTTGAAGTTTTTACTTCCAAAATATGATATGTATTACGTGACATAAGACTAGATTCACACTTACTTGCAAAGTCTCTGTGGGCTCGTTCTTGATGACCACAAACTTCTTCTCATTGGGTATGACATAGAATCTCTTTATAGAGTCCTTAGTCCCGGGTTCTACGACCGATAACAGCCGCGCTTGTAACGGCGCCGGCTTCAAAATCCTGTTATCTTCTATCCTCGTCTCCGTCAACTCAGGAGGCCTATCCATCACATTCCTCAGAACATTATTCTGAGGCAAATTCTGAGACAAATCTTCGTCATACTCCAACCGTCTGCTAAACTTCTCCACGTGATTGTTTAAAGGCGGAGACATGTCACGATGCGTCATCTCGCGATACTCGTGTATGCCGTTTCGTAAGTGTAAGGGAGAGCGGTATATTTCGTCGATGCCGTTGCTTACGGGAATGTTGCGAACCATTAAGTTGTGGGCGAACTCGTTTGTGTTCCTTATATTGTTTGAAATGCTTGTCTGAATGTTTTGGTTGAGGTTTAATGATATAGAAGGGAGGTTGAGGTTTGAGATTGAAGTTGTTGGGGCGTTGTTTGGTTGGATGTTGTTTTGTAGGGAGAGTCCGGGGGCTTGGATGTTGATTATGTTGGGTTGGGAAACGTTGGTTTGCAGTATTGCGGGCCCGTTGCGATTCTCTACCTGCGTGCGAAAAACGACTTTGTAATAGGCTGGATAAGTTCCTGAATAGAATAACGAAGGTAGGGTTGACAGAACTGTTACGAAACACCGCTTTTGGGTTTAACAATCAAATAAGTACTATTTACACGTCAAGTTAATTTATCAATTGACTCTAAATAAATTCAATAATTTAGCAACAATGTCAAAAGGTAACAAAAATAAAACAAATTATACGACCAACAATATGTTAAGCTCTGATTTTATTCAGTGCTATTTCAATAAGCTTTCTAACGATAATCGTATTATTCGGGTTGGATATCATAGCCCCTTTTCAAGAAACCGTGTTCACCATAGCAGTTCTGTCTAACCCTGTGAGGTGATTGGAACAGTTCTGATTTACCTGGTAGTGGTAGTTGTTGGGCGATACTCGAATGACGCTGGTGGCGACACTGTTCACCGGTGACGTCACTCGACTCGGCCGAACCAACTCTGGCCTGTGGAAGAAGCAAAATATTTTAAGTACATAATACAAGGCTCCACTAAGTCTGAGCGGAGCAGCTGCACCCCTATCATAGCAAATAGACAAATCGTCTTTCTACCAATTTATCCCCTCGAAAAAGATATTAAGTATTTACTGACATTGATGACTGATATTGAAATCTGTTTTTTTTTATTAGATTACCTATATTGTGATTTTTATTTAATTATTATTATACTGAGCGCCACACAAATCGACGAATGGGAAGTAATGCGCAAAAGCTCGCGCAAAAGCCGAAATAAAGGCATTCGCGGGAGCAAGAGAGACGAGACGCCGGGGCACAACCGCCCGCCATCCTCATGCCTCCCGCGCGCTCCCTACGCACTACGACAGTCAGCGTCGGAATTGTGCATACATTTGCTATAATTAGCCAATCACGGCGAAGTGTCATCTGCGGCTAACATCTCATCTGCCGATTTGTGTGGCGCTCAGTATACCATGTAACAAATATTGGAGACCACAAAACAATGAATTATTATATGTATATTTGCTCAAAGATTACAATGTACAGACCGTTTCACTCACGAAGTCGCGCCCCTCCACAGTAAATTATTGGTTTGCATTTATACGCGTAGACCTCGTTTGTACACAACGCCTTAGTGTGCGTGTAGAGGCTAATAGTACAGACAGTAAAAAAAATATAAAATATGATCAATACAATTTAATCGTCGGATACGTTTACAACTACATTCAATAAATATGGAGGGGCGCGCCTTCGTGAGTGAACAGATCTATAACAAAAATTGGAAGCGACCCTTAGAGCGCTTTCACATACAGGCGTTTTTGTCGCGCGACTGTAGCGCTTCTAAGTTCTAAGCGCGACTTGTTTCCATACATATTTGTGTAGCGCAGCTGCAGCGCGACAGCCGCGCAACGGTCGCACGAATGAAGCGCGACTGCAACGCTCCGTGCTAGCGGTGGCACAGATACCGCGTAGTCACATGCGTTCAAGCTTACATTATCCGTACGAATTTACTGTCTGGATAAAACGAATTGCAACATTTCGATTAATCCCGATATCCGAATTTCTCGGATAGCGCGACTGTGCATTGCTACAGTCGCGCGGAAATAACGTCTGTACTGTACTGTACTGTATCAGCCTTTTAATAGTCCACTGCAGGAAGTAGGCCTACCCACGAAGAGTGATTGGGCCATATCCACCACGCTGGCCCAGTGCGGGTTGGTGGATTCGCATACGCCATCGAATTTCTTCTACGGAAGTATGTAGGTTGCCTCACGATGTTTCCTTCACCGAAAAGCCAGTGGTGTGAAATTCCGTACATAAATTCCAAAGAACTCATTGGTACGGGACCGGGATTTGAACCCACGACCTCACGATTGCAAGGCGGGTGTCACTACCTCTAGGCCATCGCGGCCACGGCACCACGGCAAAAACTTCGACAAAATTATATGTATATGAAAGCGTTGTTATTCACTAATGGGTACAAAACATTGTTTACAACCTATTATTATCAGACATAACGAATATACATGAAAATTTTCATAAAAATCAATCAAGTCGAATTTTGTGCATTAGAAATATTATTTTTTCTTACCGTATGAGGTGATGATGGTGCGGCGGCGCAGAATGTGGCGGCTGCGGCGAGGATATCGGCACGAACACGTTGCTTCGGAGACCCGATTGTGGCGACGCTCCGCCCACCGGCGAAGCGCCTGGACTACCGGACCGGGAACTGCCTAGAGACACTGCAACGAAAACAGTAGGAAATAAATTATTGGTCACTTCTCATTGTAAACCGGAATCACTCGTAAACTGAGACCAAAAAAACCGGGCAAGTGCGACGCTGGCGAGTCAGGCTCGCACACCGAGGGTTCCGTACAAACCCTGGAAATTTCACAAAATATAGGGTAAATAAATTTTATAAATCATCGAAACAAGTTTTTTTTACTTTTCTCGTCATTCATCGAAAATTACACATTGTAAACCTGTTGTAGCATGTGCTAATGAAGCTCTTTCATACGATACCCCACATAATACGATTTAGGTACTTTGAATTTCGGACCTATATTTTTATATTTAGGCGCTATTTTTACGTGTTTAAATTAAAAATGTGCAGTTTTCAGATTAATTCCTATATGTGTAATCTAAGACAATGCTTCTTGCCAAATTCCATAATTTTAGGTCAACGGGAAGTACCCTGTACGTTTTGATTTCCTCGAGTGTCAAAATATGCGTTTTTTACGACATAACCAGCTCTAACTTTTTTCAATGGTAACTGAGAAGTTTGACGTTTTCACAACTGAAAGATACCATAGATATGTATATGGTTTAAATTTCAACTCGTTAACTTTACGCGTTCTTGAGATAAAAGGTCAGACAGACAACAAAGTGATCCTATAAGGGTTCCGTTTTTTCCTTTTGAGGTACGGAACCCTAAAAATTAGTAGAAGTCTAGCGCCTGTAACTGGTTGAGGGTTCTTCTATCCATATAGGCCGAATTATACAACTTGGCGGTTGTGATGTTAGCTACAAGCTGCAGATAGCTCAATCCTCTGACTGATGCGCGAGGACGGCTCGCTACCCATTCACCCACTGGCTCTCCCACTAGTGGGTGTACGGGTAATTTCTGTTTACCCGTGTACCCACTGCGTCAAGGTTGGAATTAGTTATAAAAATATCGATTCATTTTGTCAATAATATTAAAATTATTGACAAAATGAATCGATATTTGATGTTTTTAATGTTAAAAAAAAATATCAATTCATTAATCGATATTTTTATAATTATTTATTCCAACCTTGACGCAGTGGGTACACGGGTAAACAGAAATTACCCCTACACCCACCAGTGGGTGAGCGAGTAGCGAGCCCGAGGATTGAGTTATCCAGTTTGTAGCTAACTCACAGTCCCCCAATTTGTATGATTTAGCCTATATTATTAGTAGATGGGTCATAAATATTTTATAGTTTTATCCCGCTCGGCCGCGTTAAGCTTACGAAATGCTTACAACGTTAGCGCTATAGTAATATCACATTTTGGCTTTTATGACCCAGGTCAGTTATATTAAAGGAACGTATACCAGAGTTGTTTGGCATTTTAAGATGAGGCATCGAGCCGAGAAACACGAAAACGAGTACTTTTGAATGCGCGACGTGATAGGATGAATTATATTGATTCAAATTTTAAAAAATATTATAGATAAGGGAAAATCTTGAAAAATTTTATGAAACAGACAAAATTTTGAAAATTTTTAATAAAAAAAAACTTACAAATTTCTCACCATAAAAAAGTTTAATAATTCGAATGATCAGAATTATCAGCGACAACACCCCATTATTTTTTACGAGTAAAATAGTCTGATCACTTTTCTATTTTACAGACCGAGAAGTTAATTTTAATATGCTTTTATTAGTTTCACCTGTATGTTTGTAACTAACCCCTTTTAGCTCGATATTGACCTACTTTGAGCGAAAAAAACAAAAAGAAAAAAGCTCCTACACGTGTCTTTTTCGTTTTTTCTTTTAAACTATTATTATATTATTTTTAATGTGTACATTTTGAGTAATTAACTAAAATCTCACTGCCGCCCGCCGCTCTGGCGCGATCCTGTCGAGCGCGACCGCGTAAAATTTATCCGTGTGAAAGGGAAGCGGTACTTGATTTTTGAAACAACAGTTTATCAAAAATAGTAATCACCATAAAAGTTTATTTACCATTTTATTATTTTCAAATTAAAAAAAAAAATTACCCAGCATATTGGCCGCCTCGGTCTCGTCGGGGTCGAATCTCCCCGTGACGCGGTAGTGTGGCGGCGTGGTGTCAGATTCCCGCGAAGTTTCGTCGCCTTCTACGCCGGTGCCGCTTGAAGACAGCGATTTACTGCTACTCCTGCAAAAGAGAGTTTTGATGGGTGCTTAGAAGAAGTCCCACTGAACGAAGATGTATACCACCTACTGGTAGAATGTATACGTATTCAAAATGAGAGGCGGGCACTTGAGGTGACTTATCACTTCAACAGGCTCGACGTTGGACTGTATAATAGACTACTTGCTGAAGCTAGCTCTGACGCAGCCGGAGCGCTATTCGATTTGGTGAGTCGTCTCAAGTAATCCGAAATACGTAGCTAGTGGTATTAAGTAGTTAGTAAGCTAGAATAAGTTAGAATATATAATGAGACTGCCATGTATTTTATATAAAAGTCCCAAAAAATAAATTGGAATAAAAAAAAGTCCCACTGAACAATCCATAGTTTGTATTCCTGCTGTTTTATCACGCACAAGTCGCTTGACCAGTGGTTTCTTGTCTTGTCTGATAGTAAGCAACGTAATGGTCGATTAGGAAGCATAGACATAAAACATACATATTAGCTTAGCTCTTAAGTCCTCTGGCTTTCAAAAGCTTCAGATTTATTATTACAGATATTATTATGATTGATTTAGATTTATCTCAGAAACCGGAGTTTGACCACATACTGCTTAATTTTAAGCCGATTCAGTCTAGATTCTAGAATATAGCACACATACCTGAATTTACCGGTTTGCTCTAGATTTCAAGACACTTACGCTGAACTTTTCATATATTATACATCTCTGCCGATTTGTAACCGAACGTTATTAATAAAATGATAATAATAGATCCAACGTTTATTATTATTTATTATTTTATGTTTATTTTCTTTTATTTTCTTTTTGACAGCACCAATAGAACGTAACTGCGTCATGTTACGCAAAAGTTCACTTTTAAATGCGAGGTTTTAAAAATATGACAACTACCACAGTTTGCTCCTTGGTCCCGTATAATAATCATGTTTGACAAATTGAGTGCATAAGTGCAGTAGTTTTTTTATAAATTACATAATATAACAAACGTTTTTAAAAAATTACGTTCTATGGCTATCAACATAGTGATGTTATGATTGAGATATCGATATTGTTTATTAACTAATATAAACCCCGCTCTAATATTTAGGAAGATTATTATTATGTGTCAATGTAACAAAAGTGATAATAGAATGACGTTCTTCTACTTACTAGCGCCATACCTACGACTGTTCTCTTTCAGCACAGACTCGATAGAAAAATGAATCGATATCATGTCCACTATAATTACTTGGTCACAACACTATAACTGTCAAATTAGATTACGCCACTACTTTCCATTGAACTTTTTAAGTAAAGATCGCGTTTGACCACATCCTGCCTAATGTGTAGATACGATCTAGAGTGTAGCACACTTACCTAGAAGTTACCTGTTTACCTACTCTTAGATTTCAAGATGCTGTTAGTTACGCTCTTACGCTTGAAGTTGTAAACTTTTCATATTCACGTATCACCGATTTGTAGCTCAATGTTATCCTACTAATATTATAAACGCGAAAGTTTGTGAGGATGGATGGATGGATGGATGGATGTATGGATGTTTGTTACTCTTTCACGCAAAATCTACTGAACGGATTGAGATGAAACTTTGCAATAATATAGCTTATATATCAGAATAACACATAGGCTATAAATTATAATGATATATTGCGTATGCGGGCGAAGCCGCGGGTAAAACTAGTTATTAATAAAATGATAATGATTACCTTTGTTGCGGCGTATGCGCCGAGCCTTGCGCCAGGGGCGTATTGGAGGACCTCGTAACGCCCCGGAGCGACAGGTGCCGCGAGCAGTACCCCCGCCGCTGGCTCTCCTTAGCACAGCCCTCCTTGGAGCAGAGCCGTCGCCACTGCTTCCCATTTAACATTTTAAGTAAAGATCGCGTTTGACCACATCTTGCCTAATGTGTAGATACGGTCTAGAGTGTAGTACACTTACCTAGAAGTTAGTTTACCTACTTTTAGATTTGAAGACGCTGTTAGTTACGCTCTTACGCTCGAAGTTGTAAACTTTTCATATTCACGTATCTGCCGATATGTAACTCAATGTTATTATTAATAAAATGATTACCTCTGTTGCGGCGTATGCGCCGAGCCTTGCGCCAGGGGCGTATTGGAGGACCTCGTAACGCCCCGGAGCGACAGGTGCCGCGAGCAGTACCCCCGCCGCTGGCTCTCCTTAGTGCAGCCCTCTTTCGAGCAGAGCCGTCGCCACTGCTTCCCATTAAACTTCTTACGGATGCCCGTCGGAGTTGAAACCACGTCACCCTTCTTGTATTTGTGCGGGGTTGCCGCTTGAGATCTGGAAATTTGAAAACGGTTTTGTAAATAATTTGACCGACGTTTGATTTAGTTGTTTAAGTTTGTTATTGTTGTTTATCAATGTTTGGTTGTTTTAATCTTATTCTGCTTTAATACTGTGCTAAGGTTACCCCTTGTATTTTATTTTTGTTTGTCGAATTTGTGCTGTATTGAAGTAATAAATATTAGAGGACAACTTACACTTACATCTCATCTCGTTTTCAAAAGTCTTTCTGAGCGTCTGGTGGACGCGACGCGTGACCAAAATGCTGGTGTTTATTTGGCTCAACGTATAAGCATTGCCATTCAGCGTGGCAATGCTGCCAGCATGCTGGGCACGCTGCCAACTGGCAGTGAGCTTGAGCACTTGGATTATCTTTAGACCTTGAAGGTCTAAAGATGTCCAATTGCTTTCTATGTAGTAGTAGTGTAGTATTGTCATTATTTAAAATTATAAAAAAACTTACACATAAATGTCCATATTTTGACTCGCTTTTAGTTGATTTGGTTCGTGCGTACTTTCAAATTTGGTTAAGATTTAGATACTACACAAGATTATTTTTTGCAAAAATTAGCATGACCGACTTCACCCGTGTACAGAATTCGCAAATATTTAGCACGAATCGAAGTAACATTTTTCACATTATTGTTGATTTATCAAAAATGGCTCAGCCGATTTCAATAAAATTTAAATGGGACCAATTTCGAAGTATACTCTTTCCAATAAAAAAGAACTATTGAAATCGGACTGCTATGAAAAAAGTTATGCGTGGTTATACATAAAAAAATAAACGCCTCGAATTGTATACCTCCTCCGGTGGTTCGTCGGTCAAAAAATAAATTCATAATTTCTATACACTGACAAATTCTGCCGACTTACCTACTGAGTCAACAGTACAGTCTAAAGATACGGTAATAGTCTAATCAAATCAAGTTAACAACTCAAGTGATTTCCAAACAATAGATCTCGCGGACACAACTCTCATAATTATGCCTATATCTCGACTCACTTTTGAACGAAATGGTTCAAATCAAACTCCCAAATCTCGATAGGATTTAAAAAAAAATATATTTTTTTTTTTTCAAAAATCGTGGACAACAAAAATCCATTAGGTATTAACATTATGGAATCTGTGTTTCGTTGAGATTCGTTGAAAAATGCGACGTGTAGTGAAAAATCATCATCCAAACAGACGAAAGCAAAATCGTCGCGTTAAAGCGAAGATCTCTTTCACTTAGTTCACTCGGTCAATCAATTTTCAGCACAACAGATATTTAGAAAATTTTAGTATAATAATAAAATAGAAACGCTTTATAGTTTACACAATGAACAATGTAACCAAAAAAACCGGACAAGTGCGAGTCAGGCTCGCACATCAAGGGATCCGTACAAACACATTGTTAAAATAATTAAAAACCTGTTTTAGCATGTGCTAATGAAGTTCTTTTATATGACACCTTTCATGATACGATTTACTCACTTTGAATTTTGAGCCCATATTTTGTGAATTTTGAGGCCCTATTTTTTTGTGATGTAAATAAAAATGTACAGTTTTCAGATTAATTCCTATATGTGTACTCTGAGACAATGCTTCTTGTCAATTTTCATAGTTCTATGTCAACGGAAAGTACCCTGTAGGTTTTGATTTTTGTGAGTGTCGAAATATATTGTTTTTTACGACATAAACGACTAACTTTTTTAAACGACAACTGAGAAGTTTTTCTTTTACACAACTGCAAGAGTTCATCGATATACGTATACTGTTTAAATTTTAACTCGATATCTTTACGCGTTCTCGAGATAAAGAGTCTTGACATACACACAGACGGACAGACGGACAACAAAGTGATCCTATAAGGGTTCCGTTTTTTCCTTTTGAGGTACGGAACCCTAAAAAAGAGAACAATATATTAAAATAGTGCGACAACGCCGACAACCGCTTAGAGCAATTTCTTCTAGTAGGAGTAGAACAAGCAGATTTTGTTTGAACAATTTTACCTAGGAGTGGGGGGTTGAGATCTGGGAGTGAGACTGCGCTCGAGCAGGCTTGAGGTGCTGCCGCGACTCTGCAGGCTGCTGCGCTTGCTGTTACTGCAGTCTGGAATCATAACATACACTCTTTAGCACAACAGCTAACAATCGGCCAAGTGCGAGTCTAAAGTACGTTTAAAGGACATGTCCACAAAATGTATGGAGGCTGGTGTAATAATAATCAAAAATTCTAACCACAACACTCGTTACATTTCGAGAAAGTATATATTTTTCTGAGTCTATTACATCAGTTAAAACCAAAAAAGAGCTCTCCGATTTTTTTATAAAATTAACTTTGAATTTATTAGGATAAATAAATATATTTGGCTCAATGGGTAGTTTATCTCTAGCAACCCTGATTAAGTAACCTCCATATTGTTAAATAAAAGCATTTTTACCAATTAGACACAGTTTTTAAGTGTTTTTTGTAACATTGTACCAGTGTGACCAGTTAGTAATAACTGGTCACACTGGTCGGTTATAATTTTTAATTTTAGCTAATTAAGAGATGAGTGTGAAAGAATCAGCTACGAATGCAAGTAAAATAACGATAGAAGCATTTTACTATTTCCAAACTAAAAAAATACAAAGCTGTATTATTATTTTTCAAACAATTTATTTTTCACATTTAAAAAAAATGGAGGGTTAAAAATCTAAATTAAATATTATTGAGAAGACCATAAATGAAGCTTTCAAATGATTTATATATCATCTTGGTTCGATTTTTCTCCGAATAATATACCACTTGTGGACGTCACCTTTATGAATCCTTCGCATAGTAATAGACTGCTTCTACAGATCATTAGATACTCACCAACATGAGACACATCATTAGGGAACATGATGTCCTCTCTTCGCAAGTCGTCGTCGCTCTCTCCATAGTCCTCGAAGCCTCTCTTCCTGAGGTCGTCGATGGACGTGTTGGATAGAGCGCCGACTGTGACCACGCTGGCGCCCAGCCCGGGGTTGGGAGACGACGTGTAGAAGTTGTCACTGCCCATCTATAAACAAACGAAGGTCATTAACATAGCTGTAGGACATTATCTGACGGCATTACTACTGGTAGTAGGACTAGTATAAATACCGGTAACGATATACAGGCTGATTGGTAAACAATTAGCATCTTTTTAGGGGCTTATTCTGTACATCAAAACCAACAACTTTTGTTCTGCGACTTTTGTCGAAACTCAAAAAAAAATTGTTGTTCCATAGAAAAATGTCGTTCTCCCGCGACAAAATGTATGGAACAGCTGATTTTTTTTCGAGATATCACAAAAGTCGCATTACAAAAGTTGTTAGTTTTGATGTACAGAATAAGGCCCTAAAAGGATACTAATTGTTTACCAATCACCCTGTATAGACCTCGTCCATCAGTTTTTTTAATTGTAAAATAACTATTAACTAGTAGTTCACCGAACTGTAGACTTCCCAGCACATTCCTCGAACTGAATCTTCATAAGACTGTATCTGGAGTCCGCTTGATCTATTTGGTTTAATCGCGAAGCCACTTCAACTTGCTAAATATTATCGAAATTGGCTAAAAATAACCCCACCCCTATAGTCAAAAATCTCAGACGACAAAAACAATCCCTTAGAACAGAACCTCTGTATACTAAGCGCCACACAAATCGGGGGATGAGAAGTTAGCCGCAGATGACACATCGCCGTGATTGGCTAATTATTACGCATGTGTGCACAATTCCGACGCCGCGTGTCGTAGTGCGTAGGGAGCGCGCGGAAGGTATGAGGTTGACGGGCGGATGTGCCCTGGCGTCTCATCTCTCTGGCTCTCGCGTATACCTATATTTCAACTTTTGCGCTGCGTTCTGTGCATAACTTTCCATCCGCCGATTTGTACGGCGCTTAGAATACCAATTTTCGTCGAGATTTGTTGAAAAATGCCTGTAGAAAAATCAACATCCGGACAGACTAAAGAAAAATCGTCGAGTTAAAACGAAGATCACTCTCACTTCGTTCACTTCAGTAAATTAAATATTTTTTTTTACAAACAAGCGGCAGTGCACATAAATTCTAGCCTTTTCCAGCACGTAGGCTTATTCGAAACTTATTCCCGGAACATTAATTTTATATGGTGCGGAAGTTAAGTTCAATAACCGTTTTATAATTTTACACATGGACTTTAGTTGCGCATACATAGATAGTACTTAAAATACCTCGCGATCAATACGCTAGATTAGATTTAAACTGATTGTTTACGATTGATGTCATTGATGACGCCAATTATTGCGCTATTGAGTATTGTTATCATTTATCGGATATTTTATTGCCAATAACGGATATAAAAATGCAATTAGAAATACCAACTTATTCAATCATATTTTTTAGGAGCTGTCTTATATAATGACCCACATCGACTAGAGACAAAGTCGCGCCGCGCTACACTGGCATCATAGAATCTGGTCGAAACAAGCATAAAAACATGGCCGTAAGCATACTTTTCCCGAAGCCATTCAGGCTATTTTAAACCCCCTGTAATTTCTGGATAGGGCTAGATCTAGATTATTCTAGAAATTGATACAGTTTATTTAGATATTGATGCTGTAAGGGGTCGTTTTGACCCCATCACTATTAACCATGGTGTGTTATTACGGTTAAAATAATAATGCTCAGACCTCGCATTTGTTTAACTCAATGAAACTGAAGTCGGATGTCGGACCGATCGATGCACTCTTAGCGTATCCTTGCCGGAACGAAACTCGCTGTCCATCACCTCTACTGTTCAAAGTCAAAACCTAGCAAGTGTATTTTCATATATATATAGTCCATTCCTATTAAAACAGCGTTTACGCACAATAACGCGTATATGTCACACACACGCTGTTCATCATAGCAATACACTTGCTAGGTTTTGATTATGGGCATCCGACCTGTGCAACTTTGTGTGGCTTTGGGCGGGATGTGCGGGATTCTCATCTGATGCACTTGAGACACGGTCTGAGCGTGAGAGTCGACGTTTTCAAGCTCGTCCGCCCTCGGCGGCTGTAGGAGCCGGATTTCGGACCGACATACTTCTAGCTTGTCCTTGTCCAGTCACAACCTGTGTGTGCATGTCTGTGTGTTACCTGTGTGGGCATGTGTGGGATTCGCATCTGGTGCACGTGGAGCGCAGCCTGCGCGTGCGAGTCAGCGTCTTCGAGCTCGTCAGCCCACGGCGGCTGCAGGAGTCGGATGTCGGACCGACGCACTTCTAGCGTGTCCTTGCCGGAACAAAACTCGCCGTCTCCCACCTGTGTGAAAAAACGCAGACGTGCTATTTTAACTATACAACTCCAATAGTGAGGAACTTGAGTTAGTTGTTTGTCTGGCCCTAACAAGAGAAACATTTATGCTCAACAGTGCGCAAGGTGGAAGGCACAGTTAGCAACTCTATTGGAATTTCACCTTTACGCCACCGATGATGTTGCAATTATTATTGTCCATAAGCGGTGATGATCTCTTACCATCAAGTGACCAATGAGCTTATTTGCTACTTTACCATATGAAAAAATATAGGTTCTCAACGTGGGCTATAACGTCCTGTTATAATCTGAAAACGACTCTCAGGTTTCAGGGTGGCGTGGAAATTATAAGGCTTCGAGATGGCACAGGAAGATTAAAAGTCAAGTATAATAAAAACAGCTAAAAATAGCTGTAGATTGGCGACAGACGGTAAACAAAAAATACGCCATCAATATGAAAATGCCAAGCCGATGTACTCCGCTTAACAATATTCAAAGTGGTCTTTGATCAAAATCAGGTTGAAAACCTGATTTTTTAACTGATATGTGACTGCAATCTATGTAAATACTTGTTTTTCTAAAGTAACAAGTTGAGAAGTATGAGTATGTGAAAATATGGACTTGTTTGTATATAGAACATGTTTTGCTTAAGAGACATGCTATTTAAAACAGAGCATAATAATGACAATGGAAAAACGCAAAACATTAAGGAACTAAGCCAGCTGAGAGGAAAATGCACAGAACACCCCATGCGGGAGACCAGTGCAGAACCTATCACATCGAATGATAAAAAGACAGCAACGACATGAAATTAGAAAAGAAACTGCAAAAGAATTAAAGCAAGAGTAGCTAATTTACATACCCTGACTCGAATCCTGATCGGCGAGTTGAGCACCTGCAGTACGAACGCTTTTACGAAGACATTCTGCACATTCTCGCGACTCGAGTCCGTCGTTCGGACCACACACGCCGACCCGATCGGCAGGTGGCTCATCTGCGGGCTCGCGTCGCTGATCACGTCAAATTTGTGCATCCCGAACACGTCACAATACTCTAACGGCTCATTTTCGTACCCATCCAGCTCTACGATCACTTTACAGCCTTCCGCCTGACGTATCACCCCCGGCACGTAATAACCACGTTGCTTGGCCAGCACTCTATGGTCCCGCCATTCCGACAAGTCAATATTCGGATAGATGGAGAAAGGCTGCCGGTCTGTGGGAGGGGACGGATGTCTGGTTACGATCGGCGAAGGTTGCAGCACGGTGCGCTGGTAGGTCTGGCTCTGAGGCTGGTAGTCGACGACATGCGGCGCCGGGACTGTGTTGTTATTCGCGCAGTTCTGCTCTTCGTGCGATGATGGATCGTATTTTCTTTTCTTAGGCAAGTTGCGCACGGGGGCCTGAGTGGGGGTCTGCTGGGAACTCGGCTGCGGAGCGTTCCCGCTGCTCGCGTTCCCCGGATTGGTCGGATTGGCCATGAATATGTTTGAAGTTGGATTCGACGAAGATTGAGACAGGCTCACTGTGCCGACACTGCTGATCACAGACGCGGGGATCTGAAAGAAAACAGGACTAATGTCAGTACAATGTAATTGATTACTATTTCGACCTTGCTGTTGTTTTCCTACCCGCGTATTTCATTGAGGAAAACGTTCTAGTACCAGATTTGCATATTTATAGCCGTCAATTAAGGTGTCAGTCAGGGTACAGAATACTATTACTTTGTAGGTACCTATCACCAAGATTATAGAAAATAGTTTGTTATTATCCAATAGGTACTCGTATTGTAGCTCAGTAGTTTCCACGCACGAAGCGCAGTGAGAAGAACTAGAGCTACAAATACCAGAAAACGTAAAAAGGGTCAGTTACGGTCTCGTAACTATTAGGTTTTCATTTTCATCACCATCACACTTATACCAAGAGAATTTGGTCTTTTTCACGCCCCTCGTAAGGTCTGCTAGCAACAGGCCAAGCCCAAATTACGAAACCGATCAGATGTAACTTGCGGCGTTCAAATAACTCAATAACTAACTCTGAGGCATAAATAAGGGTGAGCCGATCTATGAGTCGCCTGGGTCGGTTCCGCAAACCGGCTCAAGTATGTGAACTACGGCTGAGTCACGCTTACGACTCACACGTATTATTATGTAGACTTGTAGAGTTAGACATAACTGGCTGCAATGTGATTAAACATCTTGCCTGAAGATGTGTAAACTACATCAATGAAATGCGTTTTTTATTGCAGAGGCATGTGTTTATAGGAAACGTCTTCACTAGACTATATTACCGGTTTATAATGTCCCATGCATTTTTGCTAGTTCTTTAAACCAGGAGCTCTTTTCAATAACATATGGAAGCCATACAAAGACTACTGTAGTTCTGGTTTACGAATAATCTAAGGCCTCAGAGGAGAAACTCATATTAAGGATAGAGTTTTTATTATAAATAAATATTAGGGGACTTCTTACACACGGTCTCTGACCCCAAAATAAGCAAAGCTTCTGATATGGCTGCCAGAGACTGATATACTACATATACATATTTATAAATACATATACTTATATAGATACTACCTAAATAACACCCAGAAACAGAGCAAACACCTATGTTCATCACATAAACGCTTGCCTTAGTTGGGGATCGAACACACGCCTCATTGATCCAGAAGTCAGGTTCACTAACCACTGAGTCACCAAGGCAGTCTCAAATAATTATCATTTTCGTGTAGCTCTACATAATTTTGTTAGTTTTGTCTCGTCTCCTTTTCTTCTCAAGATTGTATGAACTATGAAGCGACACTAAAACTATTGTAGTTTTTGTTTTCGAATGATATACATATATATCACACCTCAAATCAAATATCAACATAGTACCTAACTGGCCAGACTAGCCTTTTAAAGCTCATTGTGAGGAAGGTACAAAGGACAAAGCGCATCATGTTAGCATAATACGAGTATGTTTGTTACTAAGCGGAACGGTGTTGAGGAAGGAAGTTCCAATAATGAATTCCACATTTATATCTTTCAGAGATAACGCAGTGCAGTGGGTCGCGTGGATCACGGTCACGGTTTAACATATAAATGTACAAAATTATTGCACAAATATTAAACATTGCATAAATTCGTTATTTTTTCAGCCGTAGGATATCGACTGTTAGACATAGGCCTCCTCTATAAATCACCAATAAGACCGATTAGAAACGGCTTGCATCTTGTGCAATCTATATTTTGTTCGCCCATTTTAGGCAGGCTAAAGCCTTTAAGGCCATACCACCTTGTCTTAAGTTTAATTAACAAAAGTGCACACAGAAATTAAAAATAAATCATTCTTTGTAACATTACAATAATTTCATACTTTAAGTTAAATTTCATACACAGTACTAATTAAAAATTTGTACAAATGGTTCTTAACAGCTCTTTAATGCAGCGCGGGACTAACTCAATGTTATCATAAAGTTCAAGAAGCCCATCCATTAGCACAAGGCGTTGAATGCCAAATGATGGGCACTCAAAGTAGACATGGAGTAAAGATTAAATTTCCTGCGATAGGCAATAATTACCATAAGCAGAGTCGGTCATTCTTAGGCGATACAGGTGATAATTTAATCGGAAATGGGCGAAACGCATGCGACAAATTCTGGAGTAATACTTTCTATTACGGAAACCACTTAGGCAAAACCATGGCGTAGAATCAACTTGGACATCCAAAGCTGCATACCAAGATCCTTTACTTCTATATCCTTTATACACCTTGTGCTTGACACTACGTGGTCTCCACTCGAGAAATGTTCGACCTCGTCCTCCATACTTTGTGCCCTGCCTACGCCCATTTGAACTTGGTGATCCGCTGAACTATGTCGGTAGCTTTAGTTCCTCCTTGGATCTCCTCATTTCTGGTTTAACATTGGGACGAAACTCAGAGCATCTCCCCTCACCCCTCTCCACGGGGGTATTTTGGGGGTTTTTACAAATTATCTACAGGGCTAAGTATCCAGAACTTGTATACTAAGCTGAAGAAATTATTCAGGCAATCACTATGAACAACGTCTACTATGGAGAAAACCCGGAGTTCGAGAAAAAAACTGCCGTTTCATGCATTTTGTCTATTCCGAGTTGCAAATTTGTATGGAACAGCTGATTTCTAATTCTTGAATTTCTAGTTGGGTCCCATAGTAAAAGTTGTTTTTATGATCTAAATCACCCCCTTTCTGCTTAGTACAGGCAACCCTATAAATTGAATTTCATATGCCTAACTTTTAAGTTTCGAATTTATCTATCAAACGTTTGCTTTTTACACAGGAAAATGTGCGTACTTTCCGGCAGCTTGCGCTCGGTTCGCCGACGTATAGCCCCCTATAACATTTTAAACCGCAAAATATCCTACATAATATTTACGAGTAATAATCCTAATGGGAATGCCATTTACAAGGTTATTGCCATTCTACTTTGCAAATTGTAGAGATTTACAGAGGTATAGAGGTAGTCAAGAAAAACTTAGATAAATATGAAATATTAACGAGCAAACGGCACAAAGATAAACTATGTGAACCGTACCGTAGGACAGCCCTTTATAATAACAGTACGTCCATGATGCGATTGACCATATACAATAAATTGGCGAAAATTGTAAAAGACTCAAATAATATTGACATTTTAAAATGTAGACTTAAGAAATTATTAATAGACAAGACATATTATTCCATAGAATAAGAGTTTTTAAATGATAAATCTTTGTGCAACTATAATGTATAATATAAACTCACAATTATTCATACCTATAAAATTAATGTTAATAATTTTGCATGCCCTGATGCTAGAGCATGGTGCACATAATAATGTATCTAATTTATCACCTACATGATACCCGTGTCTCCGCAAAATAAATATTTTGACTTTGACTATACTGTATACGTAATTACGTACGTACTCATAACTCATGCGTGATACTCTTCATTATGTACAACTTTTACTACTACACTGAAATTGTGAAAAAAACAGCTTGAACAAAAAGTTCATTGACATTGACACCGAGTTGCATCGATTGTGGTCACGGGTAAACGTAGTCAATCTACCCGTGACCATGATCTATGCAACTCGGTCAAAACGTTTGATTGGTGTAGTATTAATTTATCTCTTATCTTATATCTCGTAATTTAAGTGCGCGATTAGTCCCGTAGTATATAATAATATACACATATAATGTGTTCAAATCACGAAAGTTTAAAAATCGCTCTCGAAAAAATGTATCGAACAGCAATTTTTTTCGCGATTTCATGGTCGATCCCATAAAAAAAAGCTGTTCCAAATTATGTTAATTCCATACCTCAAAAAGTTTGCGCACTTTGCACAGCAACACCTTTTACAGGGTATTTTTGGAGAGGATAGACTTACCTATTCATACTCATATTTAAGACCAGATTTTACTATAGGAGCAGCACAGAAATAATAATGACAACAGGTCACGTACCGGCAAAGGCAGCGTAGGACATCCAGTCACAAGATTGACCGACGACCTTATTAAGACCGCAGGATCGCTTCCAACCGATCTTAATGGAGGTCTATAGGGTTGGCCCTATGTCCTGCAGTGGACGCCCTATGGCTGATAAGTGGATGGAATAATGACAACACACCGCACCTTTACATCTTGAAAACCCTACACTTTGCAAAGCAAATATGTATGCCTCAAAGTTTGTGCAGTTTGCATATTAACACCTTGTATAACACCTATCATCTGGTCGAATGCCGATGAGCAAGGAGCGAGATAAGCTGGTCTAGTAATAGTACAAGTCGCACTAACGACATTTTTAATGGCTTTTAGCACTCTGCAGTATACTTACTGGTAGAGCGAGTTCGGGCAGTCATTAGACATTGTAGAATATATCTCTTTAATTAATAGCGTCTTTAATTTACACGTTTTATACGGTAGCTCTGCGTTTTTGGAGCAAAATAATCTATTAAATAAATCACTCCCATCAGTAATAGAACACGTTGCTTCTTTATGAAAATGAACCATTCCTTGGATTCTACTATATCGCGACGCGGTGTCAGCTTAAGTATTTATACTTTTTTTTTTTATTACTAGCGACACGCCCGCTTCGCATATATACATATAAACCTTTCTCTCGAATCATTCTATTTATTTAAAATAAAATGCATCAAAATCAGTTGAGTAGTTTTAAAGTTATAAGCATACATGGGGACAGACAGCGGGAAGCGACTTTGTTTTATACTATGTAGTGATAAACATGCGAAGGGCTACTACAGTAGTCATGTCACAAAAAGAACTCTTAACATGATGGTAAGTGGCAAAAGCCGGAGGGGAAGACCAAGAAAAGTGTGGATGAATTGTGTGAAAAATGACATGCAAGAGAAAGAAATTGATGATGAGATGACGAATGATAGAGTGAAGTGGCGAAAGGAAACGTGATGTGCCGACCCTACCTAGTAGATAGGCAAATAAGAAATAAGGCATACCTAAGGGCAAGATGATGATGAAATTTGACTTGAATACTATAGAAGATATGGCTATACGAAAGTTCATGTAGTCGTCTGTTACATTGCAGCGTTTAAATCGCATGCAGCGATTCTTCAGTCACCTCGAAATGGACAGCTTTATAAAGGTGAAACGCGCTGTAGTAATCAAGCTTTATATTGAGTTGTATACAAAATTGCGCACTTATCAAAGCCCTTAGTCCAGATTTCGCGTAGATTACTTAAACTTTCACGTTCGCGTGTGGCTCCATACATTTTGGTTAGTTCTTCCTTCCTCGTTTCCGCCAGGGGCGCTGTGCAAAAATATATGGAGTTATATGGAAACAGCTGTAGTTTAAATTTACGTGCAAGCTTGGACTAACCCCTCAGTACGCACGACCAGCATTTCTGTCAAAAACTATCGGCGATTTCGGCAAGTGCGGTTGCGGACGTGTGCTCGCTCACCCCTAGAGTCCTAAAAATACTGTAAAGGCGGTTATGGAAGCCCGTGACTGCAAAGGACCGAGTACATGTACAGTTGTATACACACTGCATTACGACTCTCCGGATGTGACAGTCATCATCATCACCTAATAACCCACAGCCAATAGGCATGATAACTGGGTAAAAATCATTATTATAATTAGTCCGTGAGTTAGATTGTCAAAAAATGTTGGACACGTATTTTTTCTTTTGTTAATCAAACAACAAATGACAAAGATAAACCTTGTCAAAGTTTGAGAGTGGGGGTCGTGACGTCACTTCTCTTACAGAAGTCTATACATTTGTATGGTACTTGTCACGTCAAAAATACGTATCTAATATTTTTTTGATAGTCTATCTGATATTCCTTGGAATTTACGTACGGAATTTCACACCACGGGCTTTTCGGTGAAGGAAAACATCGTGAGGTAACCTGCATGCGTCCGTAAAAGAAATTCGGCGTATGTGAATCCACCAACCCGCACTGGACAAAGTGGTGGATATGGCCAAATCACCCTTCGTGGGTAGGCCTATGTCCTGCATTGGACTATTAAAAAGGATGGTACAGTACAATCTATCTGACGGACTAATTATATTTTTTAGTCATCATGCCTATTGCATTCATTTACAGCCTTCTGCCCGCTCCATGTCACCGATCCATCGCAATCTCGGTCAGCCTGGGTTTGATAGTACTATAGAATAAATCATAGTAAAGTAACAGTACGTACCTGGGTAGAGCCTGCGGCTGCTGTGAGCCGCCCGCGTGCGCTCGCTGCATCACCGCCCCTCGCCGGGTTTGATAGTAGGTACGTACCTGGACGTCAATGTCAGGGTCCGGGTAGAGCGAGTGCGCGCGGTAGAGGGGCGCTCGGGCGGCGACGGAGGCCTGCGGCTGCTGTGAGCCGCCCGCGTGCGCTAGCTGCATCACCGCCCCTCGCCGGGTTTGATAGTAGGTACGTACCTGGACGTCAATGTCAGGGTCCGGGTAGAGCGAGTGCGCGCGGTAGAGGGGCGCTCGGGCGGCGACGGAGGCCTGCGGCTGCTGTGAGCCGCCCGCGTGCGCTAGCTGCATCACCGCCCCTCGCCGGGTTTGATAGTAGGTACGTACCTGGACGTCAATGTCAGGGTCCGGGTAGAGCGAGTGCGCGCAGTAGAGAGGCGCTCGGGCGGCGACGCAGGCCTGCGGCTGCTGTGAGCCGCCCGCGTGCGCTAGCTGCATCACCGCCCCTCGCCGGGTTTGATAGTAGGTACGTACCTGGACGTCAATGTCAGGGTCCGGGTAGAGCGAGTGCGCGCAGTAGAGAGGCGCTCGGGCGGCGACGCAGGCCTGCGGCTGCTGTGAGCCGCCCGCGTGCGCTAGCTGCATCACCGCCCCTCGCCGGGTTTGATAGTAGGTACGTACCTGGTCGTCAATGTCAGGGTAGAGCGAGTGCGCGCGGTAGAGGGGCGCTCGGGCGGCGACGGAGGCCTGCGGCTGCTGTGAGCCGCCCGCGTGCGCTCGCTGCATCACCGCCCCTCGCCGGGTTTGATAGTAGGTACGTACCTGGACGTCAATGTCAGGGTCCGGGTAGAGCGAGTGCGCGCAGTAGAGAGGCGCTCGGGCGGCGACGCAGGCCTGCGGCTGCTGTGAGCCGCCCGCGTGCGCTAGCTGCATCACCGCCCCTCGCCGGGTTTGATAGTAGGTACGTACCTGGACGTCAATGTCAGGGTCCGGGTAGAGCGAGTGCGCGCAGTAGAGAGGCGCTCGGGCGGCGACGGAGGCCTGCGGCTGCTGTGAGCCGCCCGCGTGCGCTCGCTGCATCACCGCCCCTCGCCGGGTTTGATAGTAGGTACGTACCTGGACGTCAATGTCAGGGTCCGGGTAGAGCGAGTGCGCGCAGTAGAGAGGCGCTCGGGCGGCGACGCAGGCCTGCGGCTGCTGTGAGCCGCCCGCGTGCGCTAGCTGCATCACCGCCCCTCGCCGGGTTTGATAGTAGGTACGTACCTGGACGTCAATGTCAGGGTCCGGGTAGAGCGAGTGCGCGCAGTAGAGAGGCGCTCGGGCGGCGACGCAGGCCTGCGGCTGCTGTGAGCCGCCCGCGTGCGCTAGCTGCATCACCGCCCCTCGCCGGGTTTGATAGTAGGTACGTACCTGGTCGTCAATGTCAGGGTAGAGCGAGTGCGCGCGGTAGAGGGGCGCTCGGGCGGCGACGGAGGCCTGCGGCTGCTGTGAGCCGCCCGCGTGCGCTCGCTGCATCACCGCCCCTCGCCGGGTTTGATAGTAGGTACGTACCTGGTCGTCAATGTCAGGGTAGAGCGAGTGCGCGCGGTAGAGGGGCGCTCGGGCGGCGACGGAGGCCTGCGGCTGCTGTGAGCCGCCCGCGTGCGCTCGCTGCATCACCGCCCCTCACCGGGTTTGATAGTAGGTACGTACCTGGTCGTCAATGTCAGGGTAGAGCGAGTGCGCGCGGTAGAGGGGCGCTCGGGCGGCGACGGAGGCCTGCGGCTGCTGTGAGCCGCCCGCGTGCGCTCGCTGCATCACCGCCCCTCGCCGGGTTTGATAGTAGGTACGTACCTGGTCGTCAATGTCAGGGTAGAGCGAGTGCGCGCGGTAGAGGGGCGCTCGGGCGGCGACGGAGGCCTGCGGCTGCTGTGAGCCGCCCGCGTGCGCTCGCTGCATCACCGCCCCTCGCCGGGTTTGATAGTAGGTACGTACCTGGTCGTCAATGTCAGGGTAGAGCGAGTGCGCGCGGTAGAGGGGCGCTCGGGCGGCGACGGAGGCCTGCGGCTGCTGTGAGCCGCCCGCGTGCGCTCGCTGCATCACCGCCCCTCGCCGGGTTTGATAGTAGGTACGTACCTGGTCGTCAATGTCAGGGTAGAGCGAGTGCGCGCGGTAGAGGGGCGCTCGGGCGGCGACGGAGGCCTGCGGCTGCTGTGAGCCGCCCGCGTGCGCTCGCTGCATCACCGCCCCTCACCGGGTTTCACTCATTGTGACCGCGCATTATCTGAAAATAAACAAACACAGTTTTACCTTCGAGCAAATATCTATGGTCACAATCGTGCAAAAAATGTGTCCGAGACAAAACCCTGCCCAAGCTACGTCGTGGGCAGGCTTTTTAGTTAGTCGTAAGGCGATTGCAAGCCGACTAAAATGCCGCGCTATGCTAAAAAGCTCGGATACAAGCCCTAATTAGGTGACATAACGTCGAGATTCGAGAACACGGGTCATTGTGAATTATTTAGTGTAAATATCTAAATCGATATGTATGACGGCACTCGGTCATTTTTTACTACTTTCACTTAGGGACTGTGGCTCTGTAGATATTTGCTCGAAGGGTTTTACACACTATTGTGCTTTTAGGAGTAAGCCAAAACCGAAATTTCCCACTAATCTAAATTTTCTTTCTTTCTTTCGAATCAAGGCTTCCAGTCAGGGCAAACCTAATTTTAGTAAGAACTATATTCAATGCTAATGATAAACTAACATCGCAACAACTGTTGTTGTTATGACCATATGGATAGACAGGATCTGTAGCAGGGCCCTGATTCGATATCGACATAACGTAACTTACTCGTAACGCACTAATTTATTTTTCAATTAGTCTTTTTCGTCATTATGGTTCTGAAAGTGTGAGTGCTAAGTACAAAGTTTCGCCCGTAATTCGCAACTGCCACCCCAGAGGGAGAGGCTTCCATGAGATCACTAAGTGTGCAGGTGCTTGGACATTCGGGGCAGGACAGAAAGTGATTCCTTGTCCGTACCGCTCCACAATCACACCTCACAAAGTCACTTATGGGTCCAGAAATTACGACTTCCACGTTAGCCACGCTAAATCCCTACCTGTTTTTCGTTTCCGCGTAATTAATAATTATTCATTAATCGTAATTCCTCCGCTGGCTCTAAGGTTTGGGGTGGAGGACAACATAATTATTAGTTATAAGTAAAAATAAAACAAACTGGTTTATGAGTTAGTACAGTAAGTAAGTAAGTTCGAATAGGCCGGGTGGCTAGTCCTGGTGTCAGAGTTTTTAGGCCGCCTGAAGGCCTCTGACATGGCTAAACGGTTAAAACAACCGGGACCTACAATTTAACGTGTCATCCGAGCCACGGTAGCGCTCAGTTGGAAAATGCCACCCGCGGTCACCCATCCAATTACTGACCGTGCGGAACGTTGCTTAATTTCGGTGATCGCTGACAAACACCTAGTCAAACTACGCTACGAGCGCTACAGTTAGTACAGTAAACGGAAGCTACGATTCGTGGCTCCATACATTTTAGTCAATTTTTTTAGAGCGCTCGTTTACGCCAGGCGTAAACGAGCGCTCTAAAAAAAAATGGAGCCACTCAAACACTACTCTCGTTTACGAATAACTTCATACGAAGTTCTCTGTTCAGTCAACGTATTTTATCTTTCTGTGATCGTATGACGACGAAGATCATACTGAATGAAGAAAGCTATACAATTAGATACAACAAATTATGCGTGCGGCAACGACTTCGTTTCCTTTTGTGGCAGAACAATGATTGGCGGCGCTTCAAAACCTGGGAAGTCCCTAGAGTCTATTGAACAGGACGGAAGATAAAATATTGAATCCCATGACATATAAACGGAAATATCTATTACTTGTAGGTACATCCGATACATAATCACAAGCAGTTAGTATAAGCAGACCAGTAGACCTCGCGACACATCTATTTCACTGAATCTTCATAAGTCTATATCTCGACTCACTCTTGGTCAATTTGGATCAAACTCACAAATCTTATTAGAATTTAGATACTAAACAATATTGCCAATTTTATCGAAATCGGGTGATAAATAGCGCGACAGCAAATCGCGAAAATACCCCTCCTATCAAAAATCGCCGACAACAAAAATATTGTCTGTGTCCCAAGTTTCGTTAAAAAATGCGATCTGTAGACGAAAACCAACACATGGACAGGCGAAAGCAAAATCGCCGAGTTAAAACGGAGATCTTCGCTTTTGCTGGAATGAAAGCTCCCGTATCATGGAACTTAGTCTAAAAATAATGTGAGACAAAGCTCCATGGATACGGGATAATAATACTAAAAAGTTTGTTTATTTATCAACGATGTAGGACTTGTACCTATACCAAAGATTATTAAAAAATTTAATAATCTTTGCCTATACTAAACAATGTCATTGATGAAAATGCTTAAATTGAGTACATTTTCTGTTTACACTAATTACAATGCATATACTTATTTACATTTACTACTATGCTCCATACCAATTAGCAAAATGCTTAGCACATGTGTGTAACTAGATATCATACTTTCACGCTACTTTATTAGTGCTATGCTCATTTGTACTTCAAAATTACACAAAACAAATGAGAACAAAAAGTTTACTCTCGTTTCATTTACAAAAGCCTATAAAACTGTTCGTAAGATTTATCTAATTATTAGTTAATTTAATTAAAATTCTGTCGCAATGATGATGCTTTAGATCAGCGGTCGGCAACGCGCGGCCCGCGGGCCGCATGCGGACCGCGGACGTCCTACTTGCGGCCCGTGGATGTTTTGTAAATAAGTTATAATTAATAATTATTATTATCAAAATAAACGCATTAAGTAAGCGCGCTTTTTAAATACGCTCTAATAATGCTAAGCAGTTCATTACAATTTTTGGTAGCACCAATTTATGCGAGCAAACTTTTTCAATTGTTAATTATAGAAAAAATTAATATGCTTCTCGTCTCACAGATGAACATTTGAGAGTCATTCTACGAATCGCGACTACAAATATGACAGCTAACATACAAGAAATAGCCTCTCAAATGCAACCTCAGATATCACACTAAAATTTGTGTAAAATCAGTTTTCTATTTAGGTACCTAGTTTGTAGTTTTAATTTCTTTCTATTTCACTTATTTTTCTAGCTATAAAGCCCAAACATATAATTTTATTTAAAATAATCGTAATCGTATATCATTTTAATTCAGACAATAATTATCCATACTTCATAAAAAATTAAATACAATTGTGTCATTAAATACAAAAATAACAACAATAATGATTACATGTGCAAATTAAATTCCGTATTTTTTAACAATTTTTAATAGCATTTTTATTTTTCCTATGGAATATGACAAATTATGCGTAGGTATATGGGGGTTATAGGGCTAATATCATGACTGCGGCCCGCCTTTAGTTTATTTTGCCACCTTGTGGCCCTTGCCTGCCAAAAGGTTGCCGACCGCTGCTTTAGATAACCATTAATAAACATGGACACTTTTGGAAAAACCTTTCATTAATTGTTTTTCATACCTTTAGACTTTGGAGTTTAACATTGAATGAGTAAAGTAGATAGATAATGTTGAAAAACGTGCCCATTGTTAGAATTCGTCAAAAATTGTTTAGATCATCATGATTATAATTTAAAGCATTTTTACCAAACTAAATTGGTGGAAAACGTTTCTTAACATAATGCAATCTCAGTAACTCTACGTAGTATTTATCACGTAATCCAGGTTTTAGCTCAATGGATTAAATATTTTACTTTGGTCAGTGTTTTTTTTTTTTAATTTTACAATTTCATTAATAACTTGAATCTTGATCACGTGTTCCTTTCAATTAAAATTGAAACGTGTGGTCAGACCGATAACACAAATGGCAGTAAACTGGTCGAAACTAACGACATTCACATCGATGCAATACTGGTTTTCTAGTGTTGTAAACTGGGGGGTTGAACAGAATCACTAGCTGCGCCACAGAATAATAAGCTGCGCTAAGGATCTTAGAATTTTATAAGGATACCAATGAGCTAGCATGTATAATTATTTTTCGCAAAAAATGGCATGACCGACTTCAACCGTGTACAGAATTCGCGAATATTACGCACGGATCGATGTAGCATTTTTTACATTATTGTTGATTTATCAAAAATGGCTCAGCCGATTTCAATAAAATTTAAATGGGACCAATTTCAAAGTATACTCGTTCCGATAAAAAATAATTATTTAAATCGGCTTACTATGTAAACAGTTATTCGTGGTTACACATAAAAAAAAGAAATCGTCGGTCAATAAGTCGCGAAGTGATCGATATTCTTGGGGAAAATAGCTTTGTCAAATAGAGAATTGTGACGATAAACAAACTCTAAAGCTTCTCTCGTTTATCTGTCTATGACGTCCGAACTGGCTGGTAAGATACCACGACGCTTACAAATATTATTTTCCATTGGAGCAGATTTTGCTACACTCCGTCCCATAACTGCTGAGAACTAGGGTCGCGACGACTTTTGACGAGTACAACTAATAGGTTTGCTTTAAAATATCGCTCTATTCTGGTAGTTTTTAAAAGATAATAAATGCGTGCTGAAAATAGATAATAATTATATATTATTTTGGTGGACGTTCACCCACAAGGTGGACGGATGACCTTATCAGGACCGCAGGATCGCGCTGGGTGCAAGCCGCTACCAACCGCTAGCGCTAGCGCAGGAATAAAAGAGATAAACTGCACTCATATGCATTTTGCTCTAAACTAAATTATCGATGCCATCATGATGCCATTTAACATACTACACCAAACGTTGAAAAGTATGGACGTCTGGATTCGGTATGTATTTTGCTCTAGTATTTTAGAGCAAAATGTATTTTGATTCAGACACTCTCTGAATAGGTATACAGTTTGCTCTTCAACTAAAAAGGCAAACTGCGATCGAACTCAGAGCAACCCCGGTATGGGTCAGTATACAGTTTGGCAATAAGCCACCGGGCTAGTATGTGCGCCAGGAATTATTTCTTTCGTAGTGTCAGAACGAGACAGCGTTATGGCAAAGTATATATCTGTCACTTTTTCACATGTAGAAATGAGTTCTTCTCGTGGCTTTTCGTGGTCGCATGCTTGACTAGCTGGGCTGACTCGGGCGGACATAATATGAGCTAGCGGACACGAACAAAGAAGTATTCGGGTGGGTTAGTGCCCACCTTAGAAGAATTAAAAGCCAATACTTTATATATATTTTTCTGGAGTGGGTAAAAGCCCCCTTCCTAAAAGACATTTTTAGTTACGCCAAAGTGTGGACGCAGCCAAAAAGAAACACGCCGTCGTGTCTTTTGGCACGTCGGACGTGAGACGGAGTGCGAGACGTCAGGACTCATTGTCCCATATCAAATCAAAAGTGTGACCGCAAAAAGTACTATTGTATCGCAAAAGACGAGTCAATCCAATCGGTCAAGTTATATACAACTAAGTCTAGAACGGTGGAAAAAAGTTGTCTTAGGTATACAAGCATAAATTTTATAAAATGCACTGTAAGTACCTCTTTCCATTCGCCATTTTTAAACTCTACACTCGTGTCCTCTTATTGTCCATATTTTACCACCCTATTTTCTTTGTCTTACCCCTCTCGTTGTAAAAGGTTTGAGTTTTGTTTTTTATGGTTGAGTCGGTCGCTTGGCGTCGGTCGTCGACTTCCTTGGTAAAGTTCACGTCTTGGCAATTATTTTACAAGAATTTCAGGAATGCAATCTTTGATAAGAACTGTACCAGCCTTTTTAATAGTCCACTGCAGGACTTAAGCCTACCCACGAGGAGTGATTGGGCTATATTCACCACGCTGGCCCAGTGCGTGTTGGTGAATTCACATACGCCATCGAATTTCTTCTTCGGATGTTGTTTTTAAACTTTCGCGATTTGAACACATTATTATTTTATACTACGGGACTAATCGCGCACTAAAATTACGAAATAAATAAATACCTCCTCATCCCGACGTTTCGGCCGAGTTGCATCGACCGTTGTCACGGGTAGACTCAGTCTACCCGAGATAAATAATATAAAATTATTATAAATACCGTATTATAAAATAATAATTTCTTCTTCGGACATATGCAGGTTGCCTCACGATGTCTTCCTTCACTGAAAAACCAGTGGTGTGAAATTCCGTACATAAATTCCAAAGTACTTTGACTTTGTAAGGCGGGTGTCACTACCTCTAGACTACCGCGGCTTCTTTGCCATCTTTGAAAAGTGATTTCAGTTATTTAGGACAAATATGTCTTATTCTATTGCAACGATTGAAATGTTTGTCCGAAAGGAACACACACAGGTATACAATACATATCTACTACAGATACTACATGTAGGTTTTAGTGGATTTTTTACTGATTAATTTAATTTTAAGTACAACAAAACACACACATTATGAGGTATCTACTTAAAACAATTTTTTTTAAAGATTGGATTATCCACAGACAGATGTGCGTTTCGACTTTTAGAGATAAATTTGGAATTCACGTACTTTCCCTGCTAAATATTACAGATAGTTTCGGTACATATGTTTACAATACAACTGATTCCTAAATATTTAGTAAGTCACAGTATGCCTATGGTATCTTTATACTACGAAAGTGTTATCAACTGGATCAACTCAACTTACTTCATATGTAATCAAGAAATCAAAATTGTAATTTTGAAGCTGTTCGATGTAAATCTTTTATTATCTGCATTTTAGCATATTCTTTATTGAACTAAAGAGGCCAGTGACCTCCGAAACAGTGAAAACTAGTTCGGAGCCAAGGGGATCACATACAAGAAACATTTATTCATAGTAGTCTAGCTATATGCGACAAAAATTTTACCGACAGACATTTTTATTTTTTATGCTCAAAATCGTAGTATTTAATACTTTATTTTCCGCAAGAATGTACAGATAAATTTATACAATTGGTTATTAAGTACAACGTGGATGTCTTCAAATCGCGGGTAAATAGATATCTTCTAGGTAAGCGTGCTACACCCTAGACCGCACATCTCTGCCCCCGATAGTTAAAAAGGCGCATCTAACATCTCCCACTGAAATCAAGACGATTATACTAGCAGATATATATTTTATCTTATATGAAAAAGAACAAGATTTAAACAAATAATAAATGTATAATATATTATACATCGCGAGACTCGAAAAAAAAGCCCGTCTGCCAGTATATGCATCTTAATCTCGAAATAAGAGATGTCAAATGCGCCCTTTTAACTATCGGGGGCAGATCTGCTTAACATCAGGCAGTGTGTACTCAACGCGAACCTATTAGAAAAAAAAATTGGAGGACCTTTTTGGCTTAGCATGAATCTTGAGTTCAATTGTTGATTTGACAAAGGATAGAGCTTGTTACACGCATTTACAAGAAAATTGTAAAACTAGATGAAGCGATCTAAGAAATAAAATGTTCTAATGGTTTGTTCACTATATTAGAGATCTATCGCCTTACCACAAAGAAGACTTAAACACACCTTAAACACTGATTAGCCCTGCAATTTGTACTGTTAAACATTGTGTAGAGCGTGCGTAAAACTTTTGTGGTAAGACGGTTAGATTTTAAATACTCGGTTCGAGAAACATTGCAGAAATAATCATCCACCGTAGCGCGCGTTAAACGAGCAATTAATTTGTATATTTATTTGTTTGAATAAAAGTCTCGGAAAAGGCTTTAAAGATCCCTTCTCGCGAGTTCTAAGGTTTCTATAGTTCAATGTTAACTACCACTGCCACAATACAGGGTGACTAGTAATCAATTAGCATCCTTTTGTGGGCTTATTATGTATGTACATCAAAACTAACAACATTTGTTAAACGACTTTTATAAAACTCAAAAAAAGCTGTTTCATAAAAAAATATCGTTCACCCCCGACAAAATGTATGGAACAGTAGATTTTTTGTAGTTTTGACAAAAGTAGCAGTACAAAGTACTTAGTTTTGATCTTGGTTTTGATGTACAGAATAAACCCCTAAAAGGATGCTAATTTATTACCTTAATAACCCTGTTTAAAGTTAATTTTATTTTTTTATGTAAAAAATGGCATAACAGACTTCAACCGTAGACAGAATTTAAATAGTTCGCACGGATCGATGTAGTAATTTTCACAGTATTGTTGATTTATCAAAATAGATTCAGCCGATTTCTATAAAATTTAAACGGGACTACCTTTAAAGTATGATCTACCAAACATGAAAAGAATGTTCGAAATCGGACTACTCTGTAAAAAAAATAAGCGCGTCGAACTGAGAACCAACAAAAACAAGGAGGAGGTCCTCCGTGTTTTTGTTGGTTAAAAATAATTGAGTTTAGCAGAGATTTACGTATTACACTATTCCTGGTGTCCAAAACGTAGTAGGTCCACAACACTGGCCAGTTAATAAATTCAAAGAGAAAAGTCAGCAATCCGAAACGATCAGATGGATGATAACGGCTAGTGACATCACTGCTACCGGCTGATGTCACATAACTGTACGGGGTGTCACTATTATGTTACACACAGAGCTAATACTTGAGGCAATTCTCAACCACAATAAAATATAAACAAAGTTTAAAAAAAAAACTAAAAATCACGTTTTTTTTTACAAATGCTTTGATAGATATTTGTTAGGTGTGCTAAGTTTGAAGAAAATCTGATTGCTCAAAGTAGGTCAAAATCGAGCTCAAAGGGGTTGGTTACAAGCAAACATACAAGCAAGCAAACAGGTGAAACTAATTAAAGCGTGTTAAAAATGTATGGAATATCTAGCCCAGAGTTGTCAAAACTGTCAAAAATAGATTGGAATTTGACACTATCGGGGAAAAGTCACGGCAACAGCCACTGAATCGAGATATCTTTCATATCTTTCTAACTCATGCCATGTTAAATCAATGCATCTCCTTCAGATTTTCTCGGTCGACCACAATACCCCTCTGGTTGTAATAGCTCTGTGATGTTACAAGGCCCACAAATAACCGAGAAATCGGGTAACATCGGAACAATAATTATTTTTCGCAAATAATAGCACAACCGATTTTAATCGTGTACAAAATTCGAATAGTTCGCTCGAATCGATGTACTTATACAATTTTTACATGTTGTTGATTTTCCAAAAACGGTTCAGCCGATTTCGATAAAATTTGTATGGTAGATAGATAATCACCTCGGGAGTATACTCCTTCGAACTAAAAAATATTGTTTTGATTCGGTTCACGATTGGTGAAAAACATACAAAAAAACTCATACAGATGAATATAGAACCTTTGGAAGTTGGTAATAAATACAGACTAATTGAAAATGTCTTCCTTTGTTTGAAGTAGGTTAGTAAGTGTTCGTAATTAATTAATAATTAATTTTTCAAAGTTTCTAATAGTGTTGTTATTCATACAAGCTACTGTTTGTTCTGTTTAAGACTCTAAGTCGTAAGTTCTTGAATGAAGAGTACGGACAGAGAAACGTAGCATAGGAATCCGTATTCACACCATACGAACTAATATGCAACTCGGATACAATGAGTTTCAAGCTTCGAGCAAACATCAATTTATATATTTGCTCGAAGGTTTCAAGTCATCTTTTTGAAATTTGCATATTGGAGAGGCCTATTTCCAACAGTAGATGCATTCTACTTAAGATAGTGACGAAAGCGCAAACATCCTTTTTTCACATATCAAGCAAAATCCAATTAGCCTAATATTTGATCACCCCATACAAGACACCTAATATTGTATGCTGAAGGCGTAGTCAATCACAGATTGTAAATCTGTAACGAGACATGATAGCACCTTTTTAGGGTTCCGTACCCAAAGGGTAAAAAAGGGATCCTTATTACTAAGACTCCGCTGCCCGCTCGGCCGTCCGTCGGTCTGTTACCAGGCGGTAGCTCATGAACCGAGATAGCTACGAGTAAGCTGTTATAACAAGAAATACTAATTTACTCTTTGGGTACGGAACCCATAAAATTATTATTTATGGGAGGGCTACCATACAACATACGTGATTATTCGACGCTTGACAATACGGTACGGAACCCTTCGTGCACGAGTCCGACTCATACTTGGCCTATTTTTTAATATTGAGATCATGTTTCTAAGGCGATAAATGATTCGGGGAAATCCTTGAATCCAACGACGCGAGATCCAGATAGCAACCAAACTAACACGAAACGAACTTATGATTCAAGTTGAGAATCTAGGTACAAGCTACACAAAAAAAGTGTGTGAATGATAGGCCACAAAAAACACTGACGCTACTTAATTCTGACGCATGTCGTTTGGATGTGAAGATTCTACTAACCACAAAGTAGTAGCAAGCAGTAAGATGTTGATATTGTAGATGCTTTTAATGTACTCGATTCAATGATCATCATCATCATTATCCTGCTCTTACCCCACTTAGTGGGATCGGCACAGCACGTTTCCTTTCGTCACTTCACTCTATCATACGTCATCTCATCATCAACTCCTTGCTCTCGCATACAACTGCCGGGTGCTGCAATAGGGATGTTTACTGGAAAGACATTATTATAATTTGTACGTCAGTTAGATTATTGAAAAATATTGGACACGTATTTTTTATTTTGTCAATCAAACAATTAGTGAAAAAGATAATCCTTGTCAAAGTTCGAGAGAGGGGGCTCGTGACGTCACTAGCCGGTACATTTACACGCAGAACTTTAACGGGCTATATCTTCATCAGTTTTGGTTAAATTGACATAAAAAAAAATACGTGTCTAATATTTTTTGACAACCTATTTGACGGACTAATTATATTTTTACAATGAAGTATTTTTATAGTAAACAAGCCTATTGCGCGTCGCCTCGGAGGTACGCCCTATAGTCCTATCGCCATTATTATTATCCCTTTAAGGTGACGCATTGATAAACTATAGTTTCAAAATCGAGTACCGCGCCCCTTCACTCGGACAAAATTTTACGCGGTCTCACTTGACAGGATCACGCCAGAGCGGCGGGCGGCAACGCTGGGCTAGCGTACGTGGCGCTGCTAACGGCGCGGCGGCGGCACGCGTCAACTCAATTTGCCTAGAGCATAGATAATCATGGAGTCGCCTTGTCCTTAATCAACAATTTAAAAAAAAGGCAAAAATTATTTTGATCTTTTTAATGTTTTTTTTTTTCATACAATACAGGGTTATTTCAACTGCTGTTTTTAAACTTTCGCGATTTGAACACATTATTATTATATACTACGGGACTTATCGCGCTCTGAAATTACGAGATAAATAAATAACTCATCATCCCGACGTTTCGTCCGAGTTGCATCAACCGTGGTCAAGGGTAGACACTCCGTAGAATAGTGAGTCTACCCGTGACCCGCAACAAAATGTATGGAACAGCTTTTTTTTTTTAATTTTGAGAAATGTTGCAGAACAAAAGTTGTTAGTTTTGAGAAATGTTGCAGAACAAAAGTTGTTAGTTTTGATGTACATATACAGAATAAACCTCTAAAAGGATGCTAATTGATTAGAAATAACCCTGTATACAAATTAATGTTGATTATGTACAGGTATCATAATCGACAGAAAATTTTTGACACTGTTAAGCCTGGGTATGGCCGAGCATTTATTATTTTGGCATAGGTGCTACTGTCGCCATCAGCAATAAGTCGCGCGTATATTATACCGTGCATTTCAATGGATTGTTTAAACCCCTCAGTTATTATTTGGGATTCCATAGCAGTAGAAGCCCCTTCAAAGTTTTTATAACAGACATGTTCTTTGGGACTTTCTTTTTTGTTTTGAGCTCGGGCACAAATACAACAATACTTATTTTTGACACACATGTACAAAACTTGGCCAAAACGTCTGCCAATTATGGCTGCAGCACCCGATAATGCAGCATAGTTTGTTCTGTATGAGCGTTTGCTCCAACACCCATCTACAATGACATCAATCATGGGAATGCCATCTTTTGTAACCCTGCCTTCAATAACAGCTGCTTCTTTCTCTTTTTCTCCGGCTATTTTCATTTCCTCCCAGGCAGTTTCTTCCCAATCGTCACAAACATCGTCCTGCATTTTATTGTAAGTGTGTTCAGACATAATGGGTAATCCTACTGCTGCGGAAAACTGCTTCAGTTGCGCGTGACCACAACCTGCTGCCATTATTCCTGCAACAACATCTTTGTTTACATCAGCCAAAGATGATTTTATTTTGTTTTTATAATTACACATAGAGCAGACAAATGTAAATTCCGATTGTAATCCAATTCGATGTTCAGAAACTAATTTCATTGAGGCTAATCCGCAGTCAAACAGAGATTCATGTTGAGAGAGTTGTATTAGTTGTGATGTAAAATGATTAACATCTATTACTCGATGCCCCAAGTCGGGTATTTCTGTATGAATCTGAAATTTAAGCACATATTTTAGTATTTATTTAGTTTGAATTTCTTATTATGTAAACATGCCTTAGCTATAACAAAATCCTTACTGTAGTTTCAGAGGTACTTTCGAATATGTATGGAATATCTTCATTTTCAGGGTTTTGTTCATTTAACTGAAACAAAATTACACAAGTTCAACTTGCAGACGAAGTAAAAAACGACATTTTCAAAATATAACCAAATCGACAACATCCTCTTTTTTGAAGTCGGTAAAAAGACAAGACAATAATCGCGATAGTTTAAAAAGGTACTTAAGTTTACCGTTTCCACCGAATCCTCTGATGTGGGCAACACATTTTGTAACTCTTCATTTTCAGGATTTGGTTCTTTTAACTGAAATTAAATTACTTACATTACTATTAAAGGAATTAGACATGTACAAAATGGAGTACAGTGGCGGAGGTATAGGTACTAACTACTCACTAAATACCTGGAAAATCTTTGTGATAAAGCAGGGAGAATAATTTTAATTTCGTTTATTTAAAAGAAGAAAAAATAATAACCCTATCGACAACTTCCTCTTTTTTGAAGTCGGTAAAAGACAATACTATAACCGTGATAATTTAAAAAAAGTGTTTAAATTTACCGTTTCCTCTGAATCCCCAGATGTCGGCAACACGTTGTGTAACTCTGCGTATGTTGGTGATATTTCTGGGTGGCTACAAAATAAAATGATGTAATTATATAATTATTAAAAAGTTAAAGCTAACACAATTATTTAGGTGATAGAACATCACCTAATAAATATCATTATTTTAGATAGGTTTCTAAAATATCAAGAGACGACTCCATAGCTTTTTGTTCTGATATTTGTTTCCTACAGTATGGTTAGTTTGTACAGACAAATCTTAGTAGGTACACACTTGAAAATAAAGAATAGACGGAGTATTATTACTAGATACTTTAAATTGATTGCTGACATGATAGATAGGTACTTGGCATGGACTCACTCTCTATCTACTGGCCCTGTTGAGGATGTGGATTGACAATCGTCAGGTTGCAGTTTCCGTTTTTTTGACCTAAAAAAATTGTAAATATAGGTAAATGCAGAAAAATTGAAGTACCTAGGTAGTAAGAATGTGATAATCCATAATCTGTAGACGAATGTGTATTTGCCAAATATAGACTTTATTATTAGGGCATTAGAGTGCAACTATTTATTGCAAGTTTATTATATATGTAATTCGACTTACCCAAACATTCCGTCATTTTTTTTAGGTTTTCTTTTTCGTTTTTGTAAAAACAATTCTTTCCGCTTATTTTTCCTCCCCATTTTCTATGCACACTTGTTCACTACTATTTACACACTACCAAATAAAAATAGGTACTAAGTACCTAACTTACTACCTACTATAATAATGTTCTAAAGCTACAATATAATATAGTACACTAAAGTCTAACTTATAATTTTGAAAATAATTCTGAAGTAAATTACTCGGTTGTCGTCGCACAGAGTACCTAGAAGACAATAACCAAAAACAAACAGCACGCATCTCGCGCCGTCCGTACTTTGCGGCGTTGCCAGCCCGACGCTGAGCGAATCATGCGCTCGTCGGAGTCGCAACGTCGCACCGGTACGGCGGCGGCGGCCCAGATAGTGCCGGATCAAATATTCTGAGCAAACACTGTAGAGTAAAAGCTAAACTAGAGTAGGCGCGAAGAGATTTGATTGAGTTTTTAATTAATTACTCATAATATACAATTTAAAAAAAAAAAATTCTCGGTTTATAATAAAGAAAAGGGATCTGGCTATTTTATTCGTAAAAAATAATGGGGTGTTGTCGCTGATAATTCTGAGCATTCGAATTACTAAAATTTTTTTGGTGAGCAATTTGTTTTATTTTTTTTTTAATAAAGCCGGTTACTTTTCAAAATTTTGTCCGGTTCATTCAATTTATTAAGATTTTCCCTTATCTATGACATTTTTTAAATTTGAATCGATATCATTCATCCTCTCACATCGCGCATTCAAAAGTACTCGTTTTTGCCGTTTTCGTGTTTCTCGGCCCGGTGCCTCGTCTTAATTCATGGTGCTGTATTGGTTTTGGCTAAAATTTTTATGACCGGCCGGCTACTTGACGTTACAATGATATCCTGGGTATTGCGGCGTTTCGCCCCGCAAGCGGTTCGGCCCGCGGGGCGAATCGCCCAAAAGTATTTTTGCGTCATTTTGTACCTACATCATGGAAGTTAAGCAACGTTCAGCACGGTCAGGCTTCGGATGGGTGACCGCGCGTAGCATTTACAACTAAGCGCTACCGTGGCTCGGATGATACGTTTAATTGTAGGCCCCGGTTGTTTTAATCGTTTAGCCATGTCCGAGGCCTTAAGCGGGCCTAGGATGCGCACGAAGTAATATTTCTTTCGACGTGCCAGAACGAGACTGCGTTAAGGCAAAGTATAAATATCTGTCACCTTTTCACGCGTCGAAAAGAGTTCTTTTCGTCGTCGCAAGCTGGACTAGCTGGTGGCTTTGAAACTCTGACCCTAGGGCTAGCCACCCGGCCTATACGAACTTACTTTTATCTAGTACATCAAGATGGGCGATGTCGGTTTTATCTTATTAGTGAGCGTATGCGGATTACACACTCTCGCCAAAACACTTCAAGCTCGCCTAATCCTACCAATTTACAAAGACTGGCGCCAACGTGCATTATGACTCGCGTCTTCATAAACTGTCTGGTTTAAACGATCTCGAAGTTTTGGCGAAAGTGTACAAGCGACATCCAAGTTAAAATAGTCTAGAGCTATGAAGAGGGGGAGAAATCTGTAGACAAGCCAAATTACCAACGATTAAAAGGGACAAGGATGGAACAACTATTAGCACGCAGTAAAGGAAAGTGATAGCAAGCTTAGCTCAGAACGTTGATGATATAGTAAGAAATAATAATAGAGGCCGTACGTACTCCTGAAAAAACAGACCATCTGGAATAAGTAGAGACTTATGTCCAGCAAAAATTAAGTTCATATAAGCCATATATATAAGTTCATATATATTCTGCAAGTCAGAGCCACGGTAGCGCTCAGTTTTAAATGCCAACCGCGGCCACCCATCCGAAGACTAACCGTGCTGAACGTTGCTTCACTTTGGTAATCGCTGACAAACACCTAGTCAAACTACGCCATGAGCGCTACCGTCACCCTTACCACCTTGTCTCTAGCGGAGAACATCATACGAATAAAAAGGTATTAAGCCATGCATTCCCGGAGCAACATTGTTTCGGTTACACAGTTTCTGAAACATCAGGACGCCGCCGCCGACGCGCGACGGGGAGCACCGAAATATGCCGATAAACACGTAGATAGTGTTTACAGAAACAAAATAACTGTCTCAGAAACATTATTTTTTGTTTCAGAAACACGTAGATTTTGTTTCTGATACAGTGTTAATAAATAATTGTTGCTCAGTGAATACCTACATGGCTTTAATGATAAGGGTGAGTAAAAGAAGAGACGGCTTTTCAACTGATCGCTTAATTCCAACGCACGCAATTTTCGTAAATAATTTTATAGACGTACTTCTGAATTCCCCTTTATTTGTGTACAAGTTCAATTCTCAAACTTGGAAAACGTATGTATTGAAACAGAACATAACACCATTGAAACAGGAACCAGGTCAAACTGAAAGAACGTGACTGCTACATTTCTACATAATTATTCCTTTCTATACATATATTTCTGAGACATATAACATTAAAATATCGTCTAAAGCTGACGTACTAATTAATTAATACAATACGAAAGTGCTTCTCAAAAATGCCATGAGAACTGGCAGGCAATTAAAAAGATCTCGCCTCGTATCCTAGAGTAGTGTAATTATTTGTAAAACTTGTTAAATAACAATCTGACTGCCAGATTCAGACCAAATTAGGTATACTATGTTACTAGTTTAGTTTATGATGGGTAGCAAAATAGCAGACGAAACTTGTTTCGACAATTAGGTGCAAATGTAGACATATCTAACATAAAATAAAATAAATGGATAGCCAAATGGAGCGTGCGAAATAACTGAATACAACATTCGTTTTGTACCAAAAAGTTCAAAAGCGGATGGCGTCAAGAATTAAAAATAAACTCTGAAAATAGCTACTTCCAGAAATTTAGTTATTGGTATCGACGCAAACTAGCAGATTATATTAAAACTAGCTGCGCCCCGCGCCGTTACCCGCATTAGCCCGAGTAAAAAGTAGCCTATGTATTAATCCAAGGACTAAGCTACCTCCAAATCAAATTTTGTCTAAATCGGTTTAGCTGTTTGTTCGTGAAAGAGTAACAAACATCCAACATACTGACAAACTTTTGCGTTCATAATATAAGTAGGATTATGGTGGTAGAATAGAAGACAGTGCATAAAGCACGCATAACTGGAGGACGGAGAGGGCGTAACCACCAGGAAGAATAATATGCACTGGTGGACGTAAGCAGCTTCTAAGTTTTACTCGATTTAGTTTTATTTTAACTTTAGTCGTTCTAGACCACTAAGTGGCCTAAATCAGACCTACCAAGGTACATGGCCAAACCACATATTCTGTTAACATTATGACAATGCGAGTCTTGTCTTGACAACATTTTACATGACAGCGTTTTTGCTGAAACTTTTTTAGTGTCCACTGTCCAATAGTGGACGTCCTACACTACTAACTTAGCTTGGTGCTACGACAGGAACGTAAAACCAATAAAAAAATTACGCGTAATCCTTATAAAAACTCTCGATTTTGGAAGTATGTAAATATTTATGTATGTACAAGTACGGAATATCATTTAGTTAGTCAATGATCAAATCTTATTTTATTTTTTCTTTAAAGTGTTTATGTGCAACATACATCATATGCGCTAATAGAATGAATTTAAATTGATAAAGTCCAATTCAATTAAGTAACTTTCTGAATTGATAATTTCTATAGAAAAATCTAATTCGTATGCATTCACATTCAAAGTTAATCTATTTCAAGTTAATCTAAAATAGATTTAGTCCGGATCAATAACCCGTGCTAGTTCTGTCTTTTATTTATTTTTTGCGGCGCCTGAATAAAAAGTTTGAGACTGAAATGAATAATTCAGATTCCTATTCAGGTTTTAACCTTTCACCTTTGATGGTTTAGATAGAGATGTGGTACGCAAGATAAAATGTGTTTTTTAACTTAGCTACGATTTTACTGACGAGAAATAGGTACTGTATCATCGTCATATGCATAGTATATATGTACTCGTACGTAGTGATAGTGAAAGCTAAGTGATAGCGCACGAAAATCGACCTATCCGCTCTAACCAACCGATTAGTATACTCAGAGATATTCAGGAAAAGAATTTATCTCCTAAAAGAAATCCGGACAAGTGCGAGTCAGGCTCGCACATCGAGGGTTCCGTACAAATCCAGACAATTTAACAAAATTGGGAAGTAAGTTGTTAAAATCTCTATAAAAAAGTTTTTTTTTTCACTTTTCTTGTCATACATAGAAAATTACACATTTTTTAAATAATTAAAAGCCTGTTTTAGCATGTGCTAAAGTTTAAGCTCTTTTATTTGATACCTTACATGATAAAAATCGTATCAATGCACTTTGAATTTTCAACCCATTTGTGAATCTAGGCCCTATTTCTTTGTGATTTAAATAAAAATGTACAGTTTTCGGATTTATTCCTATATGTGTACTCTCAGACAATGCTTCTCGCAAAATTTCAGAGTTCTGTGTCAACGGGAAGTACCTTGTAGGTTTTGATTTTTGTGTGTCGAAATATACGGTTTTTTACGACATAATCGGCTCTAACTTTTTTATACGATAACTGAGAAGTTTTTCTTAATTTTACAAAACTGCAAGAGACCATAGATATACGTACGAGTATAGTTTAAATTTCAACGCAATATATTTACGCGTTTCCGCGATAAAGAGTCTTGACTAGGGCTTGCATTATCCGTTAAAATTCACTATCCGGATAACATGGAGACAAAATTCAAATTATCCGGTCATTACGGATATTTCGGATAATTCCTTATTTTTTACAAAATATTACATGCAAATTCCAAAAACAAGATAAAACGTCATAGTTATAGCCGTGCTGTGTACGACTTCAAATTTACAACATAATCATACTTTTAGTAAAGTAAAAATACTAAAAATCAAACAATATTAACCAAAAATGCCTAGTCATATGAAGTTTACCAGATTTGCAACTATTATTATTATTGAACGATCGCTCATTCAATACCATTTATTTTATAGATTTTGTGAATTTTATTACGCACCGACCTCTTTACACCTAGATGATGAAGTGGAGACTATATATGAGGACGTAAGTCAGGCCTTACACACGTCTAAAACCTACTTTACTGTTGTTATAACCCTTTATCGCGAAAGCGATGACCAGCTGAGTGGGGCAAATTAGATATAGGCAATGCAATGGAACTCCAGGGGAAATAGGCTGGCTGACTGTCTGGAGAGACAGGAAAATCTTCATGATAGATCTTCTTCCTGAAGCCGCCTCACAGGAAGTAGATAAGCTCTGATGGTTCCACGAGAAATTAAATAGACTTCATTATGATGTCTGAGAAATGGATATTCAATGATGTCTCCGTGATCCACAGGGTGAAACAGGTTGTGATTACAGAATCGTAAGAGGCACTTTGGATATTAACGTTAATCTCTAAAGGTCACGTTTGATGAATTCAACGCTCCGACCTACTCGTGCCTATATTCATAACTCTGAGGACTTTCAGTTCGAGCTATCAAATCGGTTTGCTTACCTGAAGAACTGCGTCGGTGGACAAAATCAACAACGGGCTTGTAGAAACTGTCCAAACGGTAGATGCTAAGTTTATTAGACCTCCCGTTTAAATAGACCTCAAATAATCCGATTACACTTTAAATCTCATGGACAAACGACGCTAGCTATAACTGCAGTCTTCCGATAATGCAGAGTCACATAAGCGGCTCAATATACAAATTACGAAATCCAAAATCCTTTCGGTGCGATATTTGTCTCTTTAATTTGCATCATTCAACCCTGTGTAACACGTCAGATGAATGAAAACTTTGTAGAATTGGATAAATGTTATGTTTAAACGTAAATAAGCTAGATTTACCTAATAAATTATCAAAATTTGTAAATATCCGAAATATCCAAAAAATGCGGATAGTTGATTAGGAAATTATCCGGATAGGAAATTTGGCAGATATCCTCACATTTCGGATATCCGGATTGCAAGCTTTAGTCTTGACATACTGACAGACGGACAGACGGACGACAAATTGATCCTATAAGGGTTCCGTTTTTTTCCTTTTGAGATACGGAACCCTAAAAACAAAGTACATAGCACATTTTTCGGTAGTAGAATATGCAGCTGTAAACTTTGTCTCTTTTATGAAAGTCTAAAGAAAAAAATGCTTTACCTACAGCTTCGGAAAAAGCCTGACAGAGGTAGTTACCTACCTGTACGGAAAGGTGCCTATGGGCAAGCTATGGGGTAAAATAAAAGATCGCTCATGTTTGAAAATATGCGCAAATCCCAGTCACTTTTATAAAACGATTTTACTATACCCTAAAATTCCGTACCTAAAAGTAAAAAACGGAACCCTTATAGGATCACTTTGTTGTCCGTCTGTCCGTCTGTATGTATGTCAAGACTATTTATCTCAAAAACGCGTAAAGATATCGAGTTGAAATTTAAACCGTATCTATGGTCTCTTGCAGTTGTGTAAAAGAAAAACTTTTCAGTTATCGTTTAAAGAAGTTAGAGCCGTTTATGTCGTAAATAACCGCATATTTCGACACTCACGAAAATCAAAACCTACAGGGTACTTCCCGTTGACATAGAACTAAGAAATTTGGCGAGAAGCATTGTTACAGAGTATTTAAATCACAAAAAATAGGGCCTCAAAATTCACAAAATATGGGTTCAAAATTCAAAGTGAGTAAATCGTATCATGTAAGGCATTAATAAAAGAACTTCATTAGCACATCCTAAAACAGGTTTTTAATTATTTTAACAATGTGTAATTTTCGAAGTATGACGAGAAAAGAGAAAAAAAAATTTTTTTTGTCGATGGTACAGAGATTTTAACAACTTACTTCCCAATTTTGTGAAATTTTCTGGATTTGTACGGAACCCTCGGTATGCGAGCCTGACTCGCACTCGTCCGGTTTTTTTATAAGCTACCTATCACAGCATGAAACTCGATAAACGGATATCTAGGTAAGCCATATCCTTCTTTACAATCAAAGCTTCTCACAGTAGATGTAAAACGAGAATTCCACCGGCATTAGAGGAAAGTATGTATCGATCGGATAGAGCTTTTCGAATAAAGATTTGATTATAAAGTACATTATTTAGAGTTTATTTGTATAGGAACGCAACCGCGTTCTGCTAGCTAAGCATATACCCCGAAAAGAGTTCTGTCGATGTGTGAAAATGTGACAGATATATATATGTATACTTCATAACTCTGTCTCGTTCAAACACGACGATAGAATCATTTCGTGGTCCGTATGCTGGCCCGGCTGAATACATACTGTAGATATATCTACAAACAATGACAAAAATGAAAAATAACTAATACATATCTATTGTAAAGTATTAATATATATATCAAAAACTATTCAAGCTATTATTATTAATTGGATAAAATAAAAACTTTTAATATTATAACTGTACTGGTTATAAGTTGATAAGCACTAAGTTAGATATGTATATGTAAATAGCTATATCTTTAGGGTCATTTCCTTCAAATTGTACTGAAAATAAAAAAAATGATAAAGAATTTTAAGGTGTAAATTACACCTTTATTGTAAAAATCGATCTGTTACATTTTTACCATTTTAGTAAAAAGTAACTCCTTTCCACTAACATTGTTTCAGAGAACCCCATACTTCAATGTATGATTTTTAATAATAATATCTAGGTCCCTAATTGTTTCAAAATAAGATTAAATAAATAAAAAAAAGAAAAAGAAGTGTTATGCCATCATAGGCCATAGTCATTGGGCAAATGCAAGCATACATAAATACATAGGTAATAATAAACATTAGCAAGGAACTCTCAGACTACAGGTTCCTTTACTGTATTTATCTTGATCCATTAGAAGTTATAGGTAATACTCCAAGGAAAATATATACAATACAACTTACACTAAAGACATTTTTTTTTCAAAATATCTCAACATTACGACACATTTAATCAATTGTCACAGGCTTTATCTGCAACTTTTACAGTCCAATTAAAATGTATATGTCCACTGACTGACAAATCTCAGCCACAGGGTATGTTACCCCATACAACTACAATTTACACTAAAGACATTTTTTCAAACTCAACATTGCGACACATTTAGTCAATAACTTATCACATAGGTTTTATCTGCTTTACAGTCCAATTAAAATGTATAACCACTGACTGACTAACCTCAGCAAGGAGGTATGTTACATCTATTCTAGATATTGAACATGTTCAGACTTGTATGGCAGACGGAGGTCCGTCTTTGTTCGATGGGCTCTAATTCTCACTCCCTCCATTTATTGTTTTATACGGAATGAGTGAGATAAGAGATCTATATTATACTAGGTATAGTTATGTCTTGAGTTAGGGCTGTCTGAAAAAATAATAACTATGTTATGGTACCTAATTTTTTTTTCATAGGGCAAGTTAAATTAGATTGCTGTTAGGTAAGGAGAGAGAAATAGGGCTGTCACTTAATAGTATTATTTTCAATACTTCTATGATAAATTAGATATTTGCTCGAAGACTACCCATTTAATATTTTGAGTAAGTTTTAACTTTGTTCTAGATGGAGTATAAGTAGGTAATGAATATCTTACAGATATCTATGTAGGTCAAGTACAAAATACCTACCTATACAATTTAAAAAATACTTAGATGCGTACATATATACTTATAAATACTTATAGGTAACCTAGACATCTAATTTTAATTCTAGGTGGGGGTTCTGCAAGATGCATAGTTGTGCCAATGAGTGATTGATCAAAAAATATACTATAATGTGACATGGTTGCAAAAACCAACTTTAATAAAAGAGGTTCAGCTGTATGTTTTTTATTGCTCCACCAATTATGAACCTATTTTGCTGATTCTTTTTTGTATGGTAGATCATACTCACCTACTTCAAAGGTTTAAATTGTAAACCCATTTAAATTTTATCAAAATTAGCAAAGCCATTTTTGAAATATCCACAATAATGTTAAAATTACTACATAACATAGAACACATAGGTGTTACCTACATGGTTCGCACAAACTATTCGAAGAAGTTGGTTATGCCAATTTGGGGAAAAAGACTAAATAAACAAAGTTATTAATTCATTACTTTACACACTAGAACTAGTGGTCATAACATACCTACTAAAATATATTTTATATTAGAAATCAATATCTCTGCCTACTGCAGTATCAATAGAGTGACACCCTTTGTTTACTTACAACGTATGACTCATGTTCAATCGGTGTGAAATGAAGTTTGTGAGGAAAAGAACAGGTTTGGTTTCCTTTGGGGACCCACTTGCAAGCTGTTACACTGTGACACACATTGCTGATTGTTTTAATGAAATAATTTTAGCTTTAGTGTTAATTATTACTATGGTCAGATGGAAAATGATCCTTTTCGTTAATCTAAGAATTTATGAATGACATAATTGATGTAATAGCAAAATATTTTTCTTTAAAGTAACTAACTAGCTGCCCTTGTGTCTTCGCCCAGCTATAAATTTATTGAAGCTATAAAACTTTCGGGAGAAAGATTCTAAAACACATTGAAAACCACATTGCAATTCATTGCTTAATTTTAAAGATTAACAATATGTAGTGATAAAATTTTTACTGAATGTTTTTTTCCCTGGAAGTTTCATAAATTATTTTGGAGTACTGTGTCACTAAGAGAGAATGTATGTAGTATTGGACATTATGGCCACAATGGACTTCATTATAATATCTCACTAGAGATGTTCTACGAAAATAATAAGAAACAAATTCACTAAAAAAAAAGTTGTATCGGCAACAAATATTTTTATGTTTAATTTAATTTTACAACTAAAATACCAATGCAAACACATATGTAAAAATAAAATTATGGTTTCGTTAACAGCAATTAAAATACCTATCTGTCAGATATTTAGAATCTAATATCAGTTATCATAATAAAGATTTATTATATCGAAGTCTATAATTTCATAATAATTGGCAGATCTCCTAGAATTCAGATAGATAAACTATTTATTGTATTGATAGGAAATGTAGATTAAGAATTGATGAGGACTTAAGATAGGCATTTAATTGGAGTACATGGAATGAAAAACAGTCTAAAAAGCCAGCCACAAGGCTATAGAAATATTCTGGCTGCTAGTTTACTACTATTTGTCAATTTTGGGATCAAAGGGACATGTACATATTTTTATTGAAACACTTAGTGGCCTATAGACTGTGAATTGCATTTTCGTTAAGTAAACTAAACTGAATTGAACCTAGCTATACAGACTCTGGTAGAAACGTTGGTATTTTTATTTATGTATTGGTATTTTTGAAAATTATACTTATAGGACTAGGCCTAGGGGGTACTCGGTTTCTTGAAACAGTGGACATAGTTTCATTATAAGTTACGCTAATGTATAGTAGATACCTACCATGCAGATGTACAGATACAGGCTCTGTACAGGTTGAGTACTGAGACAGGTGTGGTAAACAGGTATTTTTACACCAGGCAAGTCTAAGGTATTATTGCAGCTTCAATGATTTCATTGACAGCTAATGCCTACTATGTAACATTGGATAGTATAATGCTCAATCAAATTTTAAACAACACATTCATTTGACAGATTAATTCCATTATATTGTTATTGCGTCAGCTCTTATAAGTACAAAAGAATGAATGCCCTAAATATAAGTCAAAACATTAAAAAAGATTAAGGAACTGTACAAGCCCTGCAATATGTCTGAACAGTGAACTATGTGCAACACAATCAGCACAGCGATTACAAACACTGATAAAATTAATCAGCGTACTAAAATTACCACACACATATCATAGATTCATACCTAGCATGAACTAGACACAATAATACATCTCTATTTACAAGATATAAGTACCTATGTATATGCAGCTGTGCTTGCTATAGGTATTAACTCACCTGCTGTTGGTATGTAATATGAACCATCTTGAACTAATGGCAATGGAAAGTATACTGAGCAGTAGGTAGGCATAGAGGCAGAGCAAATAGTTTATAATCTTCTAGTAGCAGTGGGCTGTACAGCAGTAGCTTGTATGTAATCAGCTGATAACAGGACATGCAAACGCGGCTATGCACGTACTACCATTGCCGCTGGCCAACCAGCGGCGCATGCTTACAAACTGAACTGAAATCAATTAACTGCTGAGAGTGTAGTGTAACCGCGATGATACGTGCCTCCAGCACGGCTGCGCGATGCACAAAATCGAATACCATTACTTATTCACTGTTGCATGTTTATTGTCATGTGCGGAGCGGCCTACATGCGCAGACTGCACAGCACACCTACTACATCTAACCATACCGTCAGCTCGGGCGGTATAACACTCACCGTGGCTTTCCATTGTCCCGAACTTGACGCACTGTGTAAACAACTAAACCACATAATAAAACAAAATGGAAGTCTGCCTCGCCCGCGCGAGATGAGAAATTTTTATGAGCGAACCATGAACGCCTCGAGTTGTAAAACGTCGTTACACTATCGTAGTATTTTAGCAGCCCCCCTCCAATTTGTTAACACCATCACCAAATTAGATGGCACACGATCACTAAACTACAATAATTAATGTTCACCACACGGAAATACCACAATAAGAGTTAAATAAATGACAATCGACACTAAAATTAATGTTCACTTGAAAATAATAATCATTGAAGCGTTTGACATCCCGACACAACACCCACATCAAAAAATTCTACATAGCGACTGGGCCAGGCCAGCTTTCAATAATTTCCACTCGAACATATCCCTGTTTCGCTCTTTCACCATTCATTTAATTATTTCTCAATACGTGGGAATGAGATGGCACTACGTAAATATTTCCTATGTATGAATAGAATCGAGTTGTGAAGTACCTATCCCTACCCCAGCGATGATCGTGCCCGAGTTGAATGGACCCGAGAAGCGCTCAACCATTGGATCGATGCAGGTCACGTGACACAAATATGTAGCAATCAGAAAGAGCGCCAATATTTAAATCTAGCTTTGACAATTTTTCGACACTGATTTTAAAGATTATAACCGAACGGTCTGACGACCGGATATTAATTGTATATATTACTGAGTAATCACTAGTTACCTTCTACATCTTTTATTATATATCTTCTCTTCTGTATCTGTTTTATTGATCAACAGCAGTCTTAAAAAGACTGAAAAATAAAAAGAAGACTTGTAAAGTCTTGGGGGAATAGATTTTTATACACGTAGTATTGTATATTACACATCCCTCTTGCTCATGAATTACCACAATAATAGGGCACAGCCGATAGCTCGGTAGGGATAAGAGTACCAGCCGAAAATAGGGGCATACCTATAGTAATATTACTAAATATGAACACTAGTTTGTGCTGTACTGCTTACAGAAGTTCTTATTTGATATTTTATATAATAGATCTTAATAATCTTATTCTTTGCAATCTCTTATTGTTTGCAAGTTTAGTCCCATGTTATTGTTATGTGACAGCTGGAATTTTGATCCCTAGTCACCCCATCTGTATTAGCTTGAGGAGGCTAGTCTGTATATGGTATGAGGTATATTTTATACCTCGTTAATTTAACAATAGATCTATACTTTCTTTTAAAAGGGGTAACGTAACATCGGTGTATAAGCCGAATCAAACTGTATGACGTCTGTGATGCTCCGCAAATCCCCACTCCTTACGCTGGTACATGAATAATTTGCTACTGCGCAATGACTCGCCTCCTGCAGACTTCACTAAGTTTTTGCATCCTATCTATACCTACCTACCAATATTTTATCAAGAAACAACTATAGCGTTATTGTTGTGAATACAATGAATGTGATGGGAATGAAATACAACTTGAGATTTTTTGGTTTATCTAGGTAATTTCTGCTGCAGCTGCTTACTTTTACCCACCCCAGAAAAATAAAAACGTATTGACTTATAAAGTTATCTTGGGTGGCCAAGGCCCAAGGTCCTAGCTACGCTCATGCCTACATAACTAAAGAAGATATGAATATAACTACTGGAACAGGAGTTGAAATTAATCCATATAATAGTTAATATATTAGTCAATATTTCCTCCCAGTATATCTCCATGGACTAGAATCCACCAAGTAAAACCAAAATAATACTCATGTATTATTTTGGTAATGCAGGTGGGTGATTCTGTATGAAAACAAACGTGTAACGCGCTCTAACGTACTCTTTGTTTTTAAGAAATTCGTATAAAAAATATTTATTTTTCAAATATCATAACTTAAACTCAGTTTATTATTCATTTTAATGTAATTTTGCAATAATGAAACATTTCTCCAAACGAAATTCACAGATATAAAAAAAATACTTACCGCGTTACGTTACGTTTGGTCGATAGAGAATCAGGCCCCAGATCATGTGAATATTATTTTGGTAATGCAAATCATGCATTATTTTGATAATGCAGATTTGGGGAGAATGGTGAATGATCCAGTTCTATTACCTGATATATACCTATATTTTAGTGGGGGGATATTGAGACCAATAATTTTTAATGGCGCAATGATCACCAATGGTGACTATTGGTATGTAAAATAACACTGTCCTAACATGCCCAGTCCGTAATACCCATTAGGATGTAAACATTGACATAAAAACAATTATATCATTCCAAATTTTCTGCAAATTAATTTTCATGTCCACTGTGAAAAACTCCCAATTTCACTTTATTTATCTAGAAATATTTTATTCATAATACCTATATTTTGGCACAACTTCCACAGAACTTTTCCCTAACTACAAGGTAGGAGTAACATTAAATAACACCATTAGTTTTTAGTATATTTTATTGTGTACGAAAATATATATCCTACTTAAATTAAGTAATGACTATAAAACAAGTCTGTCACTACAAGAATATAAGATGTTACTACATATTCATTATTTAAGTGTTTACTAAAACTATTATGCGCTGCTAACTATGCCAAAATAAATTATTTTGAACATTGCAATAAATCAAGAATTTCTCTCTATGATAGCTTAAAATAGGTGAGTATAAAGTCTTACAATTCATAATACTATAGTTAGGTTTGGAATAAAATTACAATTACTATGGTGTGTTAAATTTTAATCTGCAGTACAAGCTTGTTTAAGCTTAATTATAAATAGAAGAGATTGATATTAGATGCCGAGGCCGAATACAGAGACAATACAATACATGGTTTTATTTTCCCAGCGAACTGTGCAGGAACCATCCGTATTATTGTCCCAGAAACAAGAAGATGCCGTGTGCAGTCCAGCTCCATTCTTTTGCATTATCGTGCATGTCACTGGAACAGCCAGACGATAATAATTAACATATTTTATAAGCTTTGGTGAACATCTTGGCCAGTATGGTTTTAACTAAACATACCTATGTATTTGTAGGGCTTTTGTAACTTGGTCAGCTGACCCAAACAAGATTCCACGACAGCGGAGGTCCATTGGTTTACTTTGTTATGTTGATAGGCGGTACCACCGATTGAGTTTTCTATTGCTTCCTTGATAATTTTGCTCACATCGTCCACAATGAATTGATTCTGAAACACGTCACGGTCCGGTTAAAAATGTTAATCAATACCCCTATTTTAATGTATATTATCAGTCCTAGTACACTTACTTCTTCGGCCAAATCGTTGCATTCTTTCACCTCCATAATTTATTTTCTAAATCTTTCCAGAATGACTCAAAATTCGTAATTATTTGGGCAAAAAAACAACAATTTTTAGTTTGACGCTAAACGAAACGAGAAGCAGTTTTTTTGACGTTTGTTTTTTTTTAGTTTGTTGTCTATGCCAAATGATAGATGTCTATGGTAGCAAGCAAGCAATTACTAGTGTTGTCTCTGAAATAAGTGCAAAAATCGACTAAAAACCTAAAACCGGAAGTAGGTACATGAAATTTTAAATATTTGATCATTGCAACATTGCAACTTTTTTGACAACTTGACAAGATAAATGTCAAATCATTTTTTATTATCCTTTTGCTAGTTGAACATGGGTATTTCAATTCCCATGTTAAATAATTAAATAATGGCTTCATCAGTTCAAAATAGCAGGGTATCATCTCCTGGTTATTGTGCACCCTGCCGAGCGTGCAACATGTGGTGTTGGCGAGCTTTCAAGTGGTTACCAGTGCTATTGATAGTGTGTATCGTTGCATGGAGCTATTTCGCATACGCGATTCAGTTGTGTATTTGTTAGTATAATTTGAATAACAACACAGTAATATATCAGTGAAAATAACGCGTAACTTTAACCTGAGTGTTTCTTTACAGTCACTATCGAGAATACCGCGCAACAATGTATTTACCTGGTAGTTTATCATATTCTACTCATCATGTTTGCTTGGTCTTATTGGCGAACGATTTTCGCAACCATCGAATCTATACCGGAGAAGGTAAGATATTTATTGATTTCATGACTCCCACACCTTTTTATACCTACTACAAAATGGTATACATATGAAAACACAAGTTATTTGAAAACAAGGTGCAAATGACCAACAGATTTTTCTTCTACCCTGATTTGTGCATATGTTGCTATATTTCAATATGCATCATTAATCCAAACACGGTGTAACAATTTTTTTTGGTTTGCCCTACTATTTATTAGTTTTGCCCTACATCTAAATATAAAATATGCAAACCCATAGACTAGCTCAGTCTCTATGGGGTGAAAGTAGGTCATAACAAAGGCAGTACATCATTGTTTACCATACAAGACAAGAGTGGGGGTCAAATTATTAATAGAATTATAGGATGCTGATATTTATAAATGGAAAGTGAGAGTATAACTTAGGCAGGCAAATGATAGAATGTAATTATAGTAAAAAGTGTACACATCTTTTTAAAGTTGTTAAATATTACTCCACCAATATGGTTTGCATACAGTTCTAAAGTAAATAGAATAAAAGTTTATCTTATTCAAATCAATAAAAAATCTCAATAGAGTTTAAATAATCTAATTTACTATTAATATGGTGTAAAGTGTAGTAGATAACTTGAGCAATAGTAGAAAAATTAAATTCTGTTTCTGTTAATTTCAATTTTGTCTATTATGGTAGTTAAAGTAGTTATAGTATAAAAACATCTTAAAATTATAAAATATGTAAACAGAATTCAATTTACCAATAATCATCCAATGAAATTGTCCAATCGTGAGTCTAACGCTCTGATATCAACTATATCTAAGTGTGTCAAAGTTTGGGTTGTGTGGGGTTATCAGACGACAGGTCCATAGACATTTGTGATTGACCACACACAGGCACTATCCTTTTAATTAAAATTATTGGCAGCTACAAGCTGTGGATAACCCAATCCTTCAGTCAGGATCACTCACGCTCACTTAGCAGCTGCACAAGAATCAGTTTTCATACAGCTTGTAGCTGATTCCACAGCCTCCAAGAAGTTTGAATGGAAATGATGACCAATATCTGAGATAACTGTGTTTTTTATAGGATAGATGATTCTCATTCTCATTTGAAGTAGGGGCGATAAGTCCTGCACTGACGTCCCGCATGGGGTGTTTTGTGCATTGCCCCCTCCAGCATCTACCCGAGCCAGCCCAGCTCCTTAAAGTAACGGAGCGTGGCTCTGGGCCGCTGGCATAACTAGGATAGATGATATTTTATTTATTCTGAACAACAAACAACATCTTTCACATGAAAAATTGTACATCCCGGTCGTTTTAACCGTTAAGCCATGCGGGGCAGGCAGGGGCCTAAAAACTGACACCAGGGCGAGGCTAGGCCGGGTGCCTATAGGAACTTACTTACATGACAAAAATAAACAAAATTCTAATTACATTATGTTTTGACATAATGAAACTTATCTAATTTACGTTTCCCTCATAAAAAAACAACAAAAAGTTCAAGTAAATGTGCAACAGTTAATCAATCAATCAGTGACCATGTAATCACTGAACACTTTCAATTATTAGAGTACCTAATTAGGGTGTCCTTGAATGATACAAATCTGACTAATTTAGTGCTAAGTGGCTGCCATCCAAAAAGATGCTTGAGATTACATTGAAAATGTCAGTTGACAGGTCATATTATACAATACAGTGGCCATAACCTGATTTATAATCATTAATTACTTTTTTGTACTATGTGTTACCTAACTAAACCTTAACCATGCAAAAGTGACTTCTATTCTCTCCTCATTATACAAAAATGTTGATAATGTTAAATCTTTTCATGTTGGTTAGTGAATAGGTTGACAATAGATACTGTTATCACTCAATTAGCACTAATTAGTAGTAAACTAGTGTACTAATAGCACCGCTACTTACTCAATGAGGTGTTAAATATGACTCATCGCCGGGTAAACCACCGACTGTTATTCATACTTACATTTTCCTCTTAACTGATATTAATATTCTGACGTAATATAATTGTTGTAGCCTAAGGTTGCTTTTGGTCTGCATGCAAAATTTAATTTTGTTTTATTTTTCTTCCTATTAAATAAACAACTTTACAAAAACTCATATGCTGTACTGTACCAGCCTTTTTTTTAATAGTCCACTGCAGGACGTAGGCCTACCCACAAAGGGTGATTGGGCCATTTCCACCATGCTGGCCCAGTGGGGGTTGGTGGATAGTGTGATGTAAATGAAAACTAATGTAGCAGCCAAGAATAGTAAATAGGGTTAATGAGGTGCGTTTAACAGCAAAATAGTGATCAGTCTCTGTACGAAAGTGCATCAACTGATTTTCATCATAGTTTTTAGTAAGCATTCATATCCATACACATACTAATGGCAAAAACCCAAAAAGTTCACTCTCCAAAAGTATCAGCCTTAAAGCCGTGGCGCTTTTAGTGGGAGAACTCTTCTGCCCTTCTTAACTGAACCTTCAACTAGTATGAACTTTATGACTGGAGTCAGAACGTAGTGTAGTAAGTAGTTTCAGATCACATCGCAACACACATAATTGTGCTGTTTATCATCAGAATATCAGACTTGTGAAGTGAAGGTTCAATCCCAGTCCTGTATCAGTATGTTTTATGGTATTTATGGATGGGTATACACACCACTCACTGGCTCTTAACTGAAGGAAAAAAATTTGAAATGCATATCCAAATAAGAAATTCAATGAAGTTTGTGAATCACCAACCCATACTAGGTTAGCATGGTCGATATGGCCGAATTGCCCGTCGTGGGCAGGCCTATATTCAGCAGTGGACTATTAAAAGGCTCATACAGTACAGTATAATTTATTTTTTCACATATTTTGGTTACATTACTTTAAAAAGAAAAAAAAATCAAAATAGAAGTTTGAGAAGGCAGGTAGGTTAGGCCGAATCATACATGTCGGCGGATGTGAAGTTAGCCACAAGCTGCGCAATATCCAATCCTGACTGAAGCTCACATAAAACTGTGTGTTGATTGGGTTTTGCCCAGCTTGTAGCTAACTTCACATCGGCCGACTTGTATGATATGGCCTATACCCACCGACCTATCTTATAACAGTATTAACATGTTTGTTAAAGAGAGTTTTGTTTGATCCTGTAATGTTTAGTATTAATTTAGTTAAATTAAGCACATATTCTGACATAATAAAAACTTATTTGCTGGTCATTTAACTATGTATTCATTAAGCTAAAATAATCTTTTGTTTATCACTAGAACAGGCACTGTACTGTATCAGCCTTAAAGTAGTCCACTGCAGGACGTAGGCCTACCCACAGTGATTGGGCCATATCCACCATGCTGGCCCAGTGCGGATTGATGGATTCACATACGCCATTGAAGCTCTTCTCCAGACATATGGTACATAAGGTTGCCTCACGATGTTTTCCTTCACCGAAAAGCCAGTGGTATGAAATTCCGTACTTAAATCCCAAAGAACTCATTGGTACGGGACCGGGATTTGAACCCACGACCTCACGATTGTAAGGCGGGTGTCATTACCTCTAGACCACCACGGCTGGCCGGCACTGACCTTTATATATTTAAAGCAAAAAACTATGTTATTAAAGGAAAAACGTCTGATCACCACATTATAAATAAAATGTATGTGTTATTTTTACATTTTAATGCAATTTTCCTCTTATTTTCAGTATAAATTGCCCCAGGCTGAACTAGAGAAATTATTGAGTGCCGAGACAGAAGATACCCAGCGATCAATTTTGGAGAATTTTGCCAAAGACCTGCCTATAGTCACTAGGTAAACCTTTTAAAATTTTTATTAGGGAACACCATATAGGCTGAATGAAACTTCTTGCTGGCTAGGGCTGTGAACGAGGCGAGTGATAGCGCAATAGCTAAGTTATGTCAGCAGCACGAGAAGCGGGATGTGCACAGCTTATAAATAAATAAATATTTTGGGACATCTTACACACGGCCTCTGACCCCAAACTAAGCAAAGCTTGTGATATGGCTGCCAGAGACTGATATACTACATATACTTATTTTTAAATACATACTTATATAGATAGTAACTAAATAACACCCAGACACAGAGCAAACACTTATGTTCATCACACAAATATTTGCCCTGGTGGGGATCGAACCCACGCCTCTTTGATCCAGAAGTTAGGGTCACTAACCACTGAGCCACCGAGGCGGTCAAGTATTATAACGGTCAAGTATTAAAGCTTTACTAAGCGCCACACAAATCGGCGGATGGGAAGTTATGCCCAGCGTTCTGCGCAAAAGCCGAAGTATAGGCATTCGTGGGAGCCAGAGAAACGAGACGCCGCTCCGGGGCACACCCGCCCGCTAACCTCATGCCTCCCGCGCGCTCCCTACTTCGCTATTTGTATAGGCATTGTGCACACATGCGTAATTAACGAATCACGGCGAAGTCATCTGCGGCTAACTTCTCATCCGCCGATTTGTGTGGCGTTAAGTATAACAGGCTCTGAGTTTCTCACTTTACAATAATGTATAAGAAGTTTGATTCGACCCATAACCCGGTCAGAATATCTGTGCACCTCGCTGGAATGCGGCGCCTCTCCCGCTTCCCCTGTGACCTCTCCGCGCACTCCCCGGTGCGACAGTATGGTTAGCATCTTCGTTGCCGATACACGTCCCGATAATTTTTATATTTTCGCTTTGTTGTAGTTTTGTTATTACAGTTATTTTTGTTACATGATGTCACGAGGTCAGGTGCACAGATATTGTGACCGGGTTGTATAATTATGTGACCCATTTCTTTAAATTCTTGATCCGCTTCCACTTCTATATGTCTACTCGTGGTATGAAAGAAAGCGCAAAAAGTCGCCGAGCGTGGTATTTTTGACCGACAAAACGGAGGAGGTACTCTATTCTACGCGTATATACGCGTTTTTTAATTCATGTTAATTTATTGATTCAAAATTGCATACGTCAAAAAAGAAAAGAATTACAGCAGATAGTGATAATCATATAAGTTACACTTATTAAATCATAAGTATAAAGTTACACTTGTTAAATTATGTATAATAGCCACGCATAAGTTTTTTAATAGTGGTCCGATTTCGATAATTCTTTTTTATTGGGAAGAGTATACTTCGAAATTGGCCCCATTCAAACTTTATCGAAATCGGCTAAGTCGTTTTTGATAAATCTTACTAATATTATAAACGCGAAAGTTAGTGAGGATGGATGTATGGATGTTTGTTACTCTTTCACGCAAAAACTACTGAACGTATTGAGATGAAACTTTGCAGTAATATAGCATATATATCAGAATAACACATGGGCTATAAATTATAATGATATATTACGTACGCGGGCGAAGCCGCGAGTAAAAACTAGTCAACAATAATGTGAAAAAGGCTACATCGATCCGTGCGAAATATTCGCGAATTCTGTACACGGTTGAAGTCAGTCATGCCATTTTTTGCAAAAAAAAATTATGACTAGTGATATTGTCTCAAATTATTTTCTACTATTGTTGACTTACTCGTACATTGGTGTACATTGTGATGGGCATAGTAGAGCATATCATGTTGTTTTCCGTGCCTTATACGGTCCTAGCATGGTTATGTTATAGTGGCAAGATACTTTAACAATTTATTTTAATAATAAATATTATCTCAATTCTAGACTCAGAATCATAATCAGACGGTTCAGCGCACGATTTTTCTCGATGGAAAGCAAAAAAGAAATTTTAGAAGCCTTTGCGGGCACCATACCTGTGTTAACGAGGTTGGACTATAATTTATTTTAGCAAGAATTGAGACAATATTTTCACTATAGTATTCATAGTTCATGTCTAGATAAAATAACTTAAATTTGTAAAATTAGTAAACTTCAATAGTTAGAATAGTTATTTCATAGTTGGTATTCGTATAACAGGCCATAAGGGACTACTTATTACTTTCAATAAGTGTAGCCTTTTATTTTCTGTATTTTGATATTATTTCTGTACTTCGACATAAACAATAGTTTTAGAATTGGAGTCGTACGAATTGTACAGGTTATTATGCCTGTATTATATGGTATTTTTTATTACATTCATTACAAACAATTTGTAAATTTTATTGCCAAATTAACACTAAAATTTGTTCTCGACTGAGACATCTCTCTCTAACTCATTTTATGAACTGTGCTGTGATCTTTACTTTAAAAGATCGGTTTAGTTCGAATATAACATACTCGTAATTAGCTAGATACTAAGTCTGTGGTTGAAAGATAAGGAGATAGAATTACTCGTACTGGCCCAGTTTATACTAGCCTTGTTACAATATAATTGACTAGTTTTTACCCGCGGCTTCGCCCGCAAGAAATATTGATTTTTGACGCAATATCATTATAATTTATAGCCTATGTGTTATTCTGATATATAAGCTATATTATTGCAAAGTTTCATCTCAATCCTTTCAGTAGTTTTTGCGTGAAAGAGTAACAAACTTCCATCCATCCATCCATCCTCACAAACTTTAACGTTAAAAGTAAGTAAGTTCGTATAGGCCGGGTGGCTAGCCCTGGTGTCAGAGTTTTTAGGCCGCCTGAAGGCCTCTGACATGGCTAAACGGTTAAAACAACCGGGACCTACAATTTAACGTGTCATCCGAGCCACGGTAGCGCTCAGTTGGGAAATGCCACCCGCGGTCACCCATCCAAATACTGACCGTGCGGAACGTTGCTTAATTTCGGTGATCGCTGACAAACACCTAGTCAAACTACGCTACGAGCGCTACTTTAACGTTTATTAGGATAAAGTGAACGAACTGAGAGAGAGTCTCAGTTTTGACTCGTCAATTTCGCTTTCGTCTTTCCGGATGTTGATTCTCCTTACAGCGCTATTTATTACCCATTCTCCATAATATTTGGCAAGATTGTTTACTTGTTTAGTATCTAAATTCCAACAAGATTCGCTAATATGAACGAAATGGGTCAAGAGCGAGTCGAGGTATAGACTTATGAAGATTCAGTTAAACAGATGCGAGGTCTACTGTTAGTTTATGTTTACTACTACTACTACTACTATTACTACTAGTTTATGAAGCGAAAGTTATTTTCCCACTGTCTGTTTTGTGACCGACTAAGCACCGGAAGAGGTATACAATTCGACGCGTATATCCTACTTCCTACTAATATTATAAATGCGAAAGTTTGTGAGGATGGATGGATGGATGGATGGATGTATGGATGTTTGTTACTCTTTCACGCAAAAACTACTGAACGGATTGAGATGAAACTTTGCAATAATATAGCTTATATATCAGAATTACACATAAGCTATAAATTATAATGATATATTGCGTATGCGGGCGAAGCCGCGGGTAAAAACTAGTATATATATATATTTTTATGTATAACCATGTATAACTTTTTTCATAGTAGTCCGATTTCAATAATTATTTTTTTATTGGAAAGAGTATACTTCGAAATTGGTCCCATTTAAATTTTATCGAAATCGGCTGAGCCATTTTTGATAAATCAACAATAATGTGAAAAATGCTACATTGATCCATACGAAATATTCTGTACACGAGTGAAGTCGGTCATCCTAATTTTTGCAAAAAAAAGTTGAAAAAAAGTTACAAATCTTGTTGAAGAGAAAACTTCTGTAGTGGCGTTGTGCATTTTTGGATGGGTAAAAAATGTTCAACTCGCGTCAGGACACGTGACCTGTCGGAAATTCGTAAGACGGCGCAGGGCGCTTGCGCGAGTGTGGGTGTGTGATATTGTTGTTCAAGTTTTCACTTCTGCCAGCATACCCGGAGTGCAACCCGTCGTTTTTTTACGTTATGTTACGTTTTTTTTACTCATCTGATGACGAGACTATTGTATCAGGCAAAGGGACGCGGTCCTCAAGTCATAGCAAGGAATTTTCCAAGTTAAGCGAAGATAACCTTAGGATTTCATTGCATTCAACAAATATCGGACAGCTGCAGCGGACGTTATTGAATGTTTTTACAATTCAAAAAGGGGAGCGGATAAAATAACCATATATCGATATGCTAAAATATGTCTAGTAGGTAGGTATACGAGACGTTATAACACTAACCTAGAGATCAAATGAAAAATAGACACGCGTCAAAAAATGCTTACTTAAATATAACTAATAGGTATAAATCTTCATCGTAATCGAGACCGTATTGAGTGTCAAGTGGGAGATTTGCAAATCAAATCGAATTACTTTTACGTCGCGTTGACCGAGCGCGCCGTGCACACACGCGAGCACATTCACACACACGCTTGAATTAGCCAATCACAGACGTTGCCGCGCTCGTGTTCGATCGGTTTGGCGCTAGTTACATTACCGTAAAAGCGTAAAAAATACTCACACTTAGCTATTCAGTTTTCTGTACGTGACACAAGATGGCACTGTGCCATTTCCATAGAAATCACATCAAACGTTAACGCGATCGAGCTCGAGCAAAAATCTCGCACTTAGCCCTCGGAGAGCCGAGAAATCGAATCAGGAATGAAGAGATTCGTAGAACCAAAGCTACCGACATAGCTCAGCGGATTGGCAAGTTAAAATGGCGCGGAAGACTGATGACCTATGGGGTCGAAAAATTCTAGAGTGGAGACCACGTATCGGCAAGCACAGCTTAGGAAGTCCACCCAAAAAGACCGCAGGATCACGCTGGATGCAAGCCGCTACCAACCGGTCTTATTGGAGATCCATAGGGAAGGCCTATGTCCAGCAGTGGACGTCTTATGGCTGATGGATAGATGGAAACATTTAAGTCAAAAATGTAAATTTCAGGACAATGTCAGGGTCCGTCCGTTATTGCAACCGGTGCGTGGTGGTGAAGCCGGACCGCGCGCACCACTGCTCCATCTGCTCGCGCTGCGTGATGAAGATGGACCACCACTGCCCGTGGGTCAACAACTGCGTGTGCTTCCACAACTACAAGTTCTTCATGCTGTTTCTGGGGTACGCGCTGCTCTACTGCGTCTTCGTGATGTCCACTACGCTGCCGTACTTCATCAGGTTTTGGAAGGTATGTTTATTTTCAGCAGCGTTGCCAACTTAAAAGATTTCCCGTCATATCTAGCGGATTTGGGTACGTCGTGAAGGAGAAGAAATTTTTTCTAACGCCTGACGGGATAATTAACGGAAATAAAAACTACCTATCTGCCTTACCACAAAAGATTTAAACACTGTTTTATCGTGCAATTTGTACTGATAAACGTTGTCTAAAGCGTGCGTAAAACTTATGTGGTGCATGTTTTCATCCAAAAATATCAATTGCATTATTCAAATGGAAATGGTAATTATAGTTGATATTAAAAAAGCGCGGCAAATTTAGGTAGCATAAGACGATATGCCAAGGTAATATTTTTTTTAAATTTACCGCAATTTTTGAAATTTGACGGATTTTTGACGGAAATAAACAACTAACGGGGCGGATTTCAAAAAATCTTGTTGGCAACACTGATTTTCAGGTGTGCCTCGTGGACCAACTGCGTTCTCATAGAGTTTGTGCAAAAAGTGAACCGTCGTGGTTTTACGGTGAACTAACAATCGGCAGCCAAAATACCGACTACTTGGTACACGCAAGTCTACTGATGAAAACCGAATTGGTGTATCAAACACTTTTAGTTGTACTGGCAATGACAGATCAGTGTTGTCAACGTAACAAAATTAGTAAAATGTCACACGGGCGACCTCACCTACGACGCTTCTCTTTTTGCACAAACTCTATCTAATTGTGCTATCCAAAATACGTGTTCCTAATGGCACAACTATGCACAGCTGCTCGTATTCCTTGTGACACAACTACAGTAAAATTGTTTGCGATTTTAAAAATCTTTTCAGGTTTCCGCCCCTTAAAGGGTAACATAACTCATATTGGACCATTTTACTTTACTGTCGTAATATCGCGAATCTAACTTCTCAGCGGCTGTGTGTTAGCAACAAGCTCCGCAAAACTCAATCCTGACCGAAGCTCACAGTTGTATAATGACAACAGTTCTTGTAGTGGTGCCAAAAATGTTACTAGAAAAATATCGATATCGATATGTTTGACGTGGTTCTGCTTTTAATAAAATATTGTATCGCAATAACTCATCTTTTTAACTATTGACACAATGAATGGAATGGAAACCACACAATCGTATCGTTTCAACAAAGAGCGGCTTTAGAAAATATTATTTCTGTGTTCTTTGCCACTTACAGGTTGGCCGACGTAAATAAGTATTGTTTATGTACCTAAAACAATAAACTTTGATGGTATAAAAGACAAAATGTTCTATTTTTTAAAATACGATACCGGATCGATCCAAAATATCGTATCGAAACAAGCGAATCGATACACTGTGATGCGATCCATTGCAATCCAAAGTATCGATACAAACTCCTGAATCGAGCATCCCTAGTCGGTAGTCAACTAAAGCGCCTTTCGATGGTGAGCGAGGCCGCCCCGCGCACTTTCTCCACTGGTTAATATGCTCCTTGGCCGCGTCACACAAGTTGTCGGAAATGAAGTTATCTACAAGCTGCACAATATCCAATCAACGCGCGACTTTGTGTGAGCTTCAGTCAGGATTGGATATTGCGCAGCTTGTAGCTAATTTCATTTCCGCCAACTTGTGTGACGCAGCCTATAGCTAATTTAAGATACGCCAAAGTTTCATTTAAAAAAAACCGCCTATACATAATATAAAGCTTTTTTTGACCGACGAACCACCGCAGGAGGTGTACAATTCGACGCGTATAATGTATATATTTTTTATGTATAACCATGTATAACTTTTTTCATAATAGTCCGATTTAAATAATTATTTTTTATTGGAAAGAGTATACTTCGAAATTGGTCCCATTTAAATTTTATGGAATTTGGCTGAGCCTTTTCGATAAATCAACAATTATGTGAAAAATGTTACATAAATCCCTGCATAATATTTGCGTTCTAGCGATGCGCCCCGGCTTCGCACAGGTGTATTATACATATAAACATTTCTCTTGAATTACTCTATCTATTAAAACAAACTGCATCAAAATCCCTTGCGTAGTTTTAAAGATATAAGCATACATGGGGACAGAGAGCGGAAAGCGACTTTGTTTTGTACTATGTAATGATTCTGTACATAGGTGAAGTCGGTCATGCTATTTTTTGCAAAAAATAATTACTTTTTACATAATACATAAATAATAATATATGTATGTATTATTATAATATAAAGCACCTTTTTATGCGCCTGTCTTTACATCCGCTTAGATTTTACTAGCGACTCGCCCCGGCTTCGCACAGGTGTATTATACATATAAACCTTCCTCTTGAATCACACTATCTATTAAATAAAACCGCATCAAAATCCCTTGCGTAGTTTTAAAAATATAAGCATACAAAGGGACAGACAGCGGGAAGCGACTTTGTTTAAAGGCTGATTTACACAGGGTCAGTAGACAAGTCAGTCGCAGCGCCAATGTCGGCGCCACGACTGACTTTACTGTTTACATGAAGTAAGTAGTAGTGGTGCGTTTCTCACGGTGAGCACCCGTGTGTGAAGTCAGTGGGAAAAATGAATTCGCGAAAACAACTGAAACGACGATTTAATTATTTGTTGAAAAATTTATCAATTTTGCTATTGAATGAGTTAATAGAAATGGTAGAAAATGAGATAACTAAAAATAATTTAATTTAAAATATAATTTTAAGGTTTCGTCTTCGCTAAGCTTACGCGTCATTTTTATCGCCAGCGGAAAAAAATGTGGTCACTACAACGCAGCGGCAGTGACTAACCACGCACTGACTTGTCTATTTACACGGGGTTTATTTGGCTGGCGCGGGGTAGCGCGGGTGGCGGGGGGGGCCAACTAAACTTAAAATATTCGTGTCCGAATATTCAAGTCAGCGCTGACTTCAAGCCACTGTACTGACTTCAAATCAGTTTACACAGGGTTTTTTTCGGGTCAGCACTGACTTGCCTCGAATTTGTAGTCAGTTACTGACCCTGTGTAAATCAGCCTTTATACTATGTAGTGATAAACTACGCAGCAGCTTGCAATGTTGTTTTCAATAAGTAGGTATATTTTAGTATGTTTCTTCCGGAAACTATTCATAATTAGTTCGCAGCCGGGCGAAGCCGACAGACAGTACCTACAAACAGACAGCGACTGGCAGCTAGTTAAATATATAAACGGGAAATCATGATTGTTTTGTTTGTTCATCTGGTATAGGCCAAATCAAACAACTTGACAGCTGTGATGTTAACTACATGCTGCAAAATGATTGCAAAATACCATTATGCCTTTATAAATTGTATATACTCATTAAAATTTAACTTGATCTCTGCGGCAGCTGTCAGAAAAATCACGCCTATGAAGTCCTCAATTTCTTAAAAGTACAGACAGTACCTGTCAATGTCATACTTTGTGGGAATGCCGATTAGTGATGGGCGACGATTGATCGTGACCACAGAGTTTTAGATAGAGCTTTAATTAAAATATCGATAGTTTATACTGACGATATTTTCAATAAAACTTGATTTATCATTAATTTTATTGTATATTGTAATATTATAACATTTTTTACATGTGTAATTAAAGTAAACCCAATTATATGTTACATTAGCATCGATAATAGTGAAAAACGTCGATAAATACTATCGTTACATTATTATGAGTATATTAATATCATAACATTATTTACATGTGTACATACTTGATCTTAAATAATAGTAAGTAAATGAAATCCAATTTCTCACCTTCAACTACTCATTCGATTTCATTACAACATTGTTTGAAAATCGATTTTTTCCACCACTATCCCAACTCTAAAAATGTCAATTTACTACTGTCGCAGAGATCAAGTTAAATTTTATAGAGTATAGTTAAATATATAAACGGGAAATCATGATTGTTTTGTTTGTTCATCTGGTATAGGCCAAAACAAACAACTTGACGGCTCTGATGTGACGGCTATATTCTGCAAAATTCCATTATACCTGTATAAATTGTATAGTATACCTAGTATTTAACTGTTGTAAATTCTTAACTAATAATTGTTTTAAATAAGGGAAATATGATACTTCAACACTATATCTTCAACACTATATTTCATTAGCTTCCTTACACAATTTTAAGACTTGGCTGTTATATATTTCTGTATAAATAGTAATATAACTTTATGCAATATTTTTACAACATCACATTTTTCAATGGTGTTAAACAAATCCTAACTTATCATCAAATAGAACAAATAAGGCTCTATGTTGTGATACAATATCCATTCAATAAAATCCATATTAACGCTACTTAATACTTAGTTTATTTTTTTGTTTGTAATATATGTTTTAAAAGGATCTCAATTGATAGAATTTAAAAAGTAAACTTGCCTAACTTTATTATGGTATGTCCTAGCACCATAAAGTTGTAATATATATTATTCTAGAACTTAAGTTACTAATTATTATTATATACTACGGGACTAATCGCGCACTAAAATTACGAGATAATAAATACCTCATCATCCCGACGGTCGATGCAACTCGGCCGAAACGTCGGGATGAGGAGGTATTTATTTATCTCGTAATTTTAGTGCGCGATTAGTCCTGTATTATATAATTATAATGTGTTGAAATCGCGAAAGTTTAAAAACAACTTAAGTTACTAAGTTACCATAATACTTATTTTTTATGTTCCTGTAATAATTACTGAGACATATAAAAGGAGTCTGTAAAAATAATATTTTTTACTATTGCTTTTATTGACATAGGTAATTATAATTAGTGATATAAACAAATTTTCGTATGCCATATAAGCTAATTGTGTCGTTGCTAAAATATAAAAAATAAGATCCTGTCACCACAATTTACGCGAATAAAGAATTTTGAATTTGAATTTGCGGAGTAACCAATTCCCGCGCAACTGTTAAGTGCTTTAGTTATGATTGGGTTATCCGCAGCTCGTACCTAACATCACAGCTCTGCCAAATTGTTTTATTTGGCCTGCACGATTATAGTTTCGACCGAGTTACGTAGCCTTTGTCAAGTTTCGAGTACTAGTGCGCGGACCCGTCTCGCAAAGCACTGATTATAGGGCCATTTTGTCATCCGTCTATCCGCCAAGACCTGTTTTTTCTTTTTTTTTAGGGTTCCGTACCTCAAAAGCAGGGCCGCGCCGACCCTCGGCAGCGCTTGTGTGCGATACCCACAAAGTGCCTCCTATTTTTACGAAGTTATTTGTTAATTTTGCCCGATACTAAAATGTTCATCAGTTTATACTTACCTCAGGTATCAACCGATCTACTATTTTTATTTTATTAGGTTTTGGGTCTCTTACTGCGCATAGGATCACAAAATGGGGACTATCGTACCTACTTAGTTATCGATACTCCCCCTACAAAGAATAATAATGTTGTTCTGTAAGTGTAAAATAAATAATTTCGGTAGCGGCGGCGCCTGTGTGCACCGCACACTTCGCACATAGGGGCGGCTCGGCCCTGCTCAAAAGGAAAGAACGGAACCCTTATAGGATCACTTTGTTTTAATCTAATTATGCTGTATTTTGCCTTGAAAATGCGAGATCATCCAAATTCTTAAGATGATGTTTAACACTTTCTAAAAGTAGTTGAAGCAGTATATCTTGATCATTGACATTGGAAAGTCCACTTTCATCGCAATGGTTTTGTTAACTTTATTTTCTAATTACTCATTTTTGTTATTTTCTTTACCACGTGAAAAGATATCGATTGAGGTAAAGATAGAATGAGCATTACAATAGATGATTATAGACTTATTTATTTGCTGAATCATTGTGATTTAAAGTTTTTACGTACTAAACATGCAGCTTAGAAGGATTTTTGTAGGACAATTGGCTGTCTATAACTATAGCATCTATGGCTCATAAAGTACAAGTTCAGCTCAGACATTTACTAATAGTTTATGAAACTAGAAGATTACTTTGATTATTTATAAAAAGTTTTGTGTGACGTATTTCTTTTTTTTAGGGTTCCGTAAAAGGAAACAACGGAATATAGGATCACTTTGTTGTCCGTCTATCCGTATGTCAAGACTTTTTATCGCTAGAACGCGTAAAGTCAATGAGGTGAAATTTAAAACTATAATATATATGGTCTCTTATAGTTGTGAAAAAATCAAATTTCTCAGTTACCATAGAAAAAATTTAAAGCTGTTTATGTCGTAAGAAACGCATATTTTGACACTCGTAAGGGAATCAAAATCTACAGGGTACTTACAGCTTACTTGGAACTATGGAATTTGGCAAGAAGCATTGTCTTAGTACTCATGTAGGAATAAATCTGAAAACTGTACATTTTTAATTCAATCACAAAAAAATGGGGCCTAAATACAAAAAAATATAGACCCAAAATTCAAAATGAGTAAATTGTATCATTTGGTATCATAAGTAAGAGCTTCACTAATTGTGCTAACACAATATGCTAAAACAGGTTAACAATGTGTAATTTGAACACATTATTATAATATACTGCGTGACTAATCGCGCACTAAAATTACGAGATAAATAAATACCTCATCATCCCGACGTTTCGGCCGAGTTGCATCGACCGTGGTCACGGGTTTCTTTTCCGTGGTTACCTTATGTTACATAGTTGCTATAGGCCGACAGTAAGTTGCGCATAACCCAGTTCTGACTGAAGACCAATAACAGCTGCGTCAGGATTGGGTGGAGCGCAGTTTGTACCTAACTTCACAGCCGCCAACAAGTTTGATTCGGCCTGTACAACGAGTTGCATTTGTCTATGCGCTTAGTCTTCGCGTATGTTAGTGTGTGTGCCAATTGCAAAGTATCAAAACGCTTATATGCAGTATCTTTACTGCGTGTTTACTATGAGCGTGTACTTCATACAATATGTAGTTGAAATTGATAACATACCTATTTTTTTTTAGACTATACAGGGTTATTTCTAATCAATTAGTATCCTTTCAGGAGCTTATTCTGTACATCAAATATAACAACTTCTGTTCTGCGACTTTTGTCAAAATTAAAAAAAAAATATTGGTGTTCTATAGAAAAATATCGTTCACCCGTTTGACAAAAGGCGCAGAACAAAATTAAATATCGTTCACCCGTGTGACAAAAGGCGCAGAACAAAATTAAATATCGTTCACCGGTTTGACAAAAGGCGCAGAACAAAATTAAATATCGTTCACCGATTTGACAAAAGGCGCAGAACAAAATTAACTATCGTTCACCGATTTGACAAAAGGCGCAGAACAAAATTAACTATCGTTCACACGTTTGACAAAAGGCGCAGAACAAAATTGAATATCGTTCACCCGTTTGACAAAAGGCGCAGAACAAAATTAAATATCGTTCACCCGTGTGACAAAAGGCGCAGAACAAAATTAAATATCGTTCACCGGTTTGACAAAAGGCGCAGAACAAAATTAAATATCGTTCACCGATTTGACAAAAGGCGCAGAACAAAATTAACTATCGTTCACACGTTTGACAAAAGGCGCAGAACAAAATTGAATATCGTTCACACGTTTGACAAAAGGCGCAGAACAAAATTAAAAGTTGTTAGTTTTGATTACAGAATAAGCCCCTAAGAGGATGCTAATTGATTAGAAATAACCCTGTATATACTCCTCGTTTAATATGATTAATATATTGCAGCTGTATCAGCAATACAAATTATCCGACTGCGATGACCTATTGAAAAAAGGCACGTTCTCCCAAGCGTGCATGGAAATACTCAGTGTAAATCTTCTATCTTTTTTTCGCATCATATAAGTAGTATGGACACTGACTGAATAAGCGTTAGACGCACACTAGCATACGCGTTGACATCATGAATCATTGTCAATTTCGAAATAGAAATAGCGATTGCTTTTTTTTATTTGGTCCGAATTTAGAAAGTGCATCAGTGTCCATACTTTAGTCATCGAACATGGTAGAAACCAGAAGGACTCTCTAAATTCATTGAAAAGACAGAGCGCTACAAACTACTCCATTTTAGAGTAGGGTTAGGTTTCACTTTTTACCTACTTCCAAAAAGGAGGAGGTTAGTCTGTATGTATTTTATGTGTATTTTCATCGATATTTCCGCCAGTTGTGAACCGATTAAAAATCTTCTTTTATTTCGAAAGGGTACTTTATACTCCCGAGGTGGTCCCATTTAAATTTTATCAAAATCGGCTGAGCCATTTTTGATAAATCAACAATAATGTACATGGATGTCACATCAATTCGTGCAAACTATTCGAATTCTGTGCACGGTGGAAGTAGGTGGTTCCATTATTTGCGAAAAAGAATTTTTGAAAGTCCTTCTGGTTTTCTCTGTATGAAGCTTGTATCATATATGTGTAAACATGTAGATAGTAGTAGTGTGGGGTCAATTGATTTATTTCTCATTGATTAGCTTAATAGATCTCAAAGTTCATGTTATTGCCGTAACTGGTTAACCGACTTTGTGATATCTATATTATTTCTCGTTTAGTAAAATATCTTTCATTGGTGTTTGTATCTCATTAAATTGCATTTTTTATAATTGATTGCATTGTTAATCTATAGTAGTCTGGTACAAATTTTGTCATCTGGTAGCTCACTTGGGACCTATGGTCAAAATATTCCTAGTTGACCCTCTAGTTAGGTATACTATAGCACAGTCATATTAAATTGAGTCTTTGAGTCATAAAAGTAAGAATGAGACTTTACTACAGAGCTCCGTAACCTTAACGAGCGTGAGTGAGACAGAATCACAACGTATAACCTTATCTGTAGTCTGTAGTCATTACGTAGTTGACAATTTGATAGAATATAATAGAATTCTTTTGAAACTCCTATCTGGGTAATTATACTCTATAAAATTTAACTTGATCTCTGCGACAGCTGTCAGAAAAATCACGCCTATGAAGTCCTGAATTTCTTAATAGTACAGACAATACCTGTCAATGTCATACTTTATGGGCATGCCGAATAGTGATGGGCGACGAATGATCGTGACCACAGAGTTTTAGATAGAGTTTTATTTAAAGTATCGATGGTTTATATTATCGATATTTTAAATAAAACTTAATTTATCATTAATTTTATTGTATATTTTAATATCATAACATTTTTACATGTGAAATAAAATTAAACTCGATTATATGTTACATTAGCATCGATAATAGTGAAAAACGTTGATAAATAGTCATAGTCATAGTCATTTATTCATAAAGCTAATTTACATGTCATGGTTCACTAATATAAAATAATGTATATAAATACACAAGATCAATTTAATAAAATTCAACTTAAAAGTCTATAGAATTCTTCGTAGCTATAGAATGCTTGCTCAATTAGCCAACGTTGAAGTCGTGCTTTAAAACTTAGCAAGCTTGGAGCTCCAGTGACGTATTCGGGCAGGTTGTTGTATACATCAGGGCCCATAATATGAGTAAGTTTTGCCGATTTGGTCAGCGTTCGTTTTACACTAGCTAGATGGTTAGCCGTGCTCGTGGAGTAGTTGTGATGCTTTCCTCGCTTCTCATACGAGTCCAGGTTTATTCTGACGTATGTTGCTACTTGTAATATCATTACAGATGGCAACGTCAGAATCCCTAGTTTTCTGAAGTACGGTTTCGCGTGTGTCTCTTGATCTACTCCAACAATTGCTCTAACCGCGCATTTTTGGAGCCGGAAAACTTTCTCCCATTCGGCACATCTTCCCCACAGCTCTGCACCGTATTGCACCAGCGAAAGGACAGTAGCGAAGTAACAGGTACGTGCTACATCTAAGGACACAACCCGCGCCACACGCCGCAGCGCAAAGCACGCGCTACCTATCTTCCCCCGTAGCTTATCAACATGGTTCTCCCACGTCAAGCCTGAGTCCAACTCGAAACCAAGAAACGTTGTGTTGGTCACTTGGTTAATTGCCGTGTTCTTTACTCGAACCACTAGAGGTCTCATTTATCAAACAAATACTATCGTTACATTATTATGAGTATTTAATTATATCATAACATTATTTACATGTGTACGTACTTGATCTTAAATAATAATAAGAAAATAAAATCCAATTTCTCACTTTCAACTACTCATTCGATTTCATTACAACATTGTTTGAAAATCGATTTTTTCCACCACTATCTCAACTCAATGTCAATCTTCTATATCAATGTCACTGTCGCAGAGATCAAGTTATATTTTATAGAGTATAAATAACAGGTCCTTGCCTGGTATTGAACCACCCAGCAATATTGTATATTCTGCATTATTCCGAGAAAATGAATGCAGATTGGTCCTTAGTTTGAAAAGTTGTAAGTACTATACAGCTGACGTTGCAACGTTACGGACGAAGGATAGCCGCTTATCTACAGATGAGCAATTCGATCGATCTGTAACCAACAGAATTGGTGATAAAGTGATGAGGGTGGCATTTTTTATGTGACAAAACAGCGTTTGTACCAATAATATGTCTAGGTAATAGGTAATGTCTTAGTTTTCATACGACCTTCACAGATAAATAAGTGCACCATCACTAAACATTTGCAAAAATAGTTGATATTCCTCAAAAAGTTCTAAATACTATGTCATATCAGTGATAAGTACTAGTATTCCAAAGCATGTATGAGTAATACCAATTAGTATTTACGTCATTCGTATTTTTGCTACTAGGTAGTGAAATAATATTCACAGGAATTAAGTGAAAATGGCGTCATAAAATGTATTAAATTATTATTAGTGTTTATCCTATAATGTGTATATTTTAAAACGTATATTTTAGTCATTTGCCTGTTAAAATGCGTATAAGCTGAAAAGTCATAATTATGGGGACAAGCTTAAAACTTAGGCTATAATTATGGAACCAACCCGGAATTTGAATAAAAGAAATCAGCTGTCCATAAAAGATTGCAACTCAGCTTCGACAAAATGGCGCGACATATAAAAAGAACGCTGTATTTTTAAACTCACAAGGAAATTGAACTCCTGTGCAGCTAATAAGACACTCCAGCGTTTTTTAGGGTTCCGTACCCAACGAGTAAAAACGGGACCCTATACCATAGACATACTTGAGTAGTTAGTTTATGCTATTACTAAGACTCCGATGTCCGTCTGTCTGTCTGTCTCCAGGCTGTATCTCATGAACCGTGATAGCTAAACAGCTGAAATTTTCACAGATGATGCATTTCTGTTGCCGCTAAAACAGAATAAAATAAATAGGTATTTAAATAAATATTATTCCATACAACAAACGTGATTTTTTAGGAGCTTTGGCTCGCTATTAATAACGGTAAAAGGAATGGGGCTAAGAGGGCTCCAACAGGGTACGGAACCGTTTGTGCGTGAGTCCGATTCGCACTTGGCCGATTTTCATTAATGTAACGTCATTGTGACAAATTCTATGATTATAAATATAAATATTTTGGGACATCTTACTCACGGCCTCTGACCCCAAACTAAGCAAAGCTTGGGATATGGCTGCCAGACTGATATACTACATAATATAATTATTTTTAAATACATACTTACCATACTTACATACTTAATATATACATACTTCTGTGTACTAAATATCGGGAATTTGTCAATAAAACAAAAAATACGAATTATTCATCTAAATTTATTTTATCGCCTTAAAGTAGGCCCCGTCGCTTGCAATACAACATCTCCAACGCTGCACCCAGTCTTCCATACATTTTTCATAGGCTATTTGCGGTATGGCCTTTAGCTCATTCAGCGAATTTTCTTTTATGGCTTCTATCGACTCAAAACGTTTTCCTCGAAGTGGTAATTTTAACGTCACTTCTAAAGTCAGACGGAGCCATATCAGGTGAATACGGTGCTTGGTCGAGAACTTTTGTTGAATTTTTCGCTAAAAACTCTTTCACTATAATGGCTGTGTGTGATGGTGCATTATCATGGTGCAGCATCCATGAGTTGTGTTGCCACAAATCTGGACGTTTTCGGCGGATACTTTCACGCAATCGCTTCATGACGCCTAAATAATATTCTTTATTCACTGTTTCTCCCTCTGGAAGGAATTTGGAGTGAACCACACCACGGTAGTCAAAAAAAACTGTCAGCATCACCTTGATTTTGGAGCGACTTGGCCGAGTTTTTTTGGGTTTCGGCTCGTTTTCGAGACGCCATTCTGAAGACTTGTTTGCATGTCGTACTCATAAACCCATGTCTCGTCGCCAGTTATTATACGTTTCATAGGGGTCGGATCCGTAGAAGCTCGGGAAACCATGTCTTCATGCTTTCGCTGCGCTTTTTGAACAAAATTGAGCTCTTTTGGAACTAGTCGGGCGGCGACGCGTTTCATGCCTAAAATGTCAATGAGAATGTTGTGGACGGACTTAAAAGATATGTTCACCTCACTCTCTCTCAGACTCATACGTCGATTTTCGAGCACTATAGCTTCTTGATTCTGTCGATGTTTTCTTTGGTCGTAGCGGTTGAAGGTCTACCAGAACGAGGCAAGTCTACTACTACTTCTCGGCCTTCTTTAAAAGCCTTATACCATTCATAAGCCCTTGTTTTCGATATACACGATTCGCCGTAGGTATTTCGCAACATTTTTAGTGATTCACCACATGAAATATCATTCGAAACTCAAAATTTAAGGCACACTCTTTGTTCAACAATATTTTCCATTGTAAAAATCGCCGAGAACTCAAAACTATGACCAACAAAAAGTGTAGTTTAAAACAAATTAAATGACAGATCCCGCTCAAACTTTGCGCGCTAAATCAGTACAGTGCTACCAACATGTAGTAAAAAAATTAGAACGACCTCTTTTACACGGGTCTTTTTATTGACATATTCCCGATACTTTTTACACAGAGTAGTATATAGATAGTAACTAAATAACACCCAATAATAGTCGGAAATATGTCTTTTTCCGGTACTGTTACATTTTTATCACTTAATCTATATGCAGGCACTCAGGAAAAAGCAATATCCGTATAATCATCACTCATGAATACACTTTGCAATCATAAGAATTAACAGCGGAACCTTGTATTAATTTGAAAACAGTGAGCAAATCGAGGAACTAAAAACGTTGAAAAAGACATCGCCAATTTAGTACAGAAAAAACGAAAGCGGCTCCACGTCATAACTTCACAGATAAGTCGCTCGTACTTTCAGATAAGTATAGTGACGAAACTGATAAAATTCCCGCGATAACGTCTTACTCATATTAAAAGATATAAAAATTAACTCCGTACATTCCCGGTGCGATATGTACGATTAAATGTATCAACTTTTGAGTTCAAAGTTTAATAAACTTGATAATTCGTTATAATGATATTTTTTGACCGACGAACCACCGGAGGAGGTATACAATTCGACGCGTATTTTTTTTATGCGTAACTTTTTTCATAGTAGTCCGATTCCAATAAGCCTTTTTGTATTAGAAAGAGTATACTTTGAGATTGGTCCCATTTAAATTTTATCGAAATCGGCTGAGCCATTTTTGATAAATCAACAAAATAGTGTGATAAATGTTACATCGATCCGTTGCGAAATATTCGCGAATTCTGTACACGGGTGAAGTCGGTCATGCTAATTTTAGGAAAAAATAATTTTGTTATCATTTTACTTATGTTATAGGCGTTTTATAGGTACATACGATTATACAGGGTTATCTTCTTGCCATGTAGGTACTAAGCTGGAAGGGGGTGATTAAGACCATGATTATGAACAACTTTTACTATGAGGTATATCGGGAATTCGAGATAAATACTAAATTGCAACTCGGATCTGACAAAATGTATGAAACAGTTCAGTCTTTTTTCTGAGATTCTAGGTTGATTAAATAGTAAACGTTGTTCACAATGATTGTCTGAATCACTTCCTTTCGGCTCAGTACACTAGCTCTGGACAACCTCATTATAGTGTATAGGGCTTTCCAGAACGGGTGTAATAGGTCGAAAGGGGTGATTTAGATCATCATAACGACCAACTTTTACAATGGAATCATCTCCGAAATTGCTAAAAAAATCAGCAGGGATGAACTTTGTATGGAGCAGCCGATTTCATTTTAATGATACAGTAATATAAAAGAATATGTCCTTCGTCTAGTCTGGAGTAACTCTCCGCAGTACTGTACCAGCCTTTTTAATAGTCCACTGCAGGACGTAGGCCTACCCACGAAGGGTGATTGGGCCATATCCACAACGCTGGCCCAGGGCGGGTTGGTGGATTCACATACACCATAGAATTTCTTCTACGGACGTATGCAGGTTGCCTCACGATGTTTTCCTTCACCGAAAAGCCAGTGGTGTGAAATTCCGTACATAAATTCCAAAGAACTCATTGGTACGGGACCGGGATTCGAACCCACGACCTTACGATTGTAAGGCGGGTGTCACTACCTCTCGACCACCACGTACTCTCCGCAGTACTTATTGTGTATTCGCGAATTATTATGCCTCATTTCAATACTGTTAACGGGAAGCGATTTGCGTACCATAGGTTTAATAAAAAAAACTGTATGATGTCAACACAAATATTATCCTGTTAAAATGACAAATTTCTTCCTGCATACTCTTCCATAGTCAAAGCTCATGTTTAAATGAGTTCCAATTTAATATTCTAACAGATATGCCCCAACAGCTTTTCGTGGGTATGCCTATGTGGACTATTATAAGCCCTTACAGCCAATAAAATAAATATATTAGAGACATCTGACAGTCTTTGACCCAGTACAGTATATACGAGTTTGTATGTAATCATAGAAAATTAGTATTCTATATTTGTCACATTCTACAAATCATTTTCTTTTTCATCATCATCATTATTATCAGCCGTAGGACGTCCACTGCTGGACATAAGCCTTCCGTATGGATTTCCAATAACCCCGGTTGGAAGCAGCATGCATCCAGCGCGTTCCTGCGGTCTTAATAATATCGACGGTCCACCGTCCAGGTGGACCTTCTACGCTGCGCTTGCCGGTGCGTGGTCTCCATTTGAGAACTTTACTACCCCATCGGTTATCAATTCTCCGAGCTATCTGCCCTGCCCATTGCCGTTACAACTTACTAATCCACTGGGTAATTCCAATCGACAATTTATTTTTAAAAATGATGAATGTAATCTTGCAGGGAAATTTCGGCGAGCCGGTGGTAGCGGGGCGCTACCATATAGTGTTCGCGTTCTTCGTGTCGCTCATGTTCGGGATCTCGCTCGGCTCGCTGTTCGGCTACCACTGCTATCTAGTCGCGCATAATAGAACCACCTTGGGTAAGTTGTTTTTACAGTATATAAACAATCTAAAATACAAAAATAGGTACACATTTAGGCCTAAACTGTGTATAAAGGGACGACACAAAGGTACTAATACTACATATTTTTCGCGTTCTTCGTGTCGCTAATGTTCTGGATCTCGCTCGTCTCGCTGTTCGGCTACCACTGCTGTCTAGTCGCGCATATAGGTGCCACCTTGGGTAAGTTTGTTTTTTTATAGTTAATATTATTAAAACAGGGAGATTTGGGAATAGAACATTGCAGAAGATTGTTGTTATGTTAGATGCGGACGCAACCAAATTCCGTACGTACTACATAATATTCGCACTCACCATGTCGGCTTTTTGATTACCAGTGCTATTTAGTCGCGCTAAATACAATCTTAGTTAAGGGGTTAATTCCATTCGGCGCAATGTAAAAAAATAGATATTATGTTGTGGCTGCATGTTTGTTTGTTAGAAGCGTGACAACGAAAAGCATTCTAGTACTACATATTATTCGCGTTCTTTGTTTCGCTAATGTTCGGGATCTTGTTCGGCTCGGCTGTTCGGCTATCACTGCTTATTAGTCGCGCATAATGGAACCCTTGGCTAAGTGGTTTTATAGTTGGTTTTACAGAATAAATAATTATCTAAACTAGAAAAGTACCTACACTTTTAGGCCTAATCTGCATATAAGCAGACGACACAAAGGTACTAATACTACATATTTTTCGCGTTCTTTGTCTCTCCTTCTCCTATCTCCTTTCCACTACAGCACAAGGCAGAAATCGTTAAATACCATCCATCCCACTATACTATACTATGTAAGTGGGCATACCACTTCATCAAACTAAGTGATTTGCTTCTTCCTTCATAATGAGTACTGCTAGGGAATATGCCTCCGTCATTGTTTCCTGACAATTACAATCTGAATATTAAAGAAGAGTGAATAGGTATCTTCTAGGTCTACATGTTACTACCTCGCATTCCATCAAACGTGTTAGTGGCCAAATTTAGTCCTATTATGAACTAGCTTAAAACCCGCGGCTTCGCCCGCGTTGTCTTAGTACATAGGTACTTACCTACTTAAATTGAAAATAGCCCGCGGTTAGATCTACGTTGTCATTGTACATGCTTATAATAATATCTAATAGTCCGCGATTTGGCCCGCGTTGTCTTAATACATGCTTAAAATTACTTGCAAGGATAATGCCCACGGTTTGGTCAAAATTGAAACAGTATTTGCCTATAATGATAATAGGTCACGGTTTGGCCCGCGTATTGTTAGTACTTGCTTAAGATGGTTATTTATAGCACGCAGCATGGACTGCGATGTCTTAGTACTTGCTTAAAATTATAAAAGCTTGCCGTTTGGCCTGCATTGTCGTTTTACTTACAATGATAATTTCCCATGGTCTGGCCCGTATTGTCTTAGTACTTGCTCAAAATGATAAAAGCCCGCGGTTTAGCTCGCGTTGTGTTAATAATTAGGTACTTACAATGATAATAACCCACAGTTTGGCCCATGTTGTTTTAATACTTACTTAATTAAAATAACAGCCCGCGGTTCAACCCGCGTTATCTTGGCATTTGCTTATAATAATATCTAATAGTTCGCGGCCTGGGCCGTGTTGTCTTAATAAATCCTTAAAATTATAATAGCATGCCGTTAGCCTGCGTTTTTGTATTACTTGTAATGATAATAGCCCACGGTCTGGCCCGCGTTATTTTCTTAACTGCTTAAAATGATAAAAACCCACAGTTAACCCCGCGTTTTCTTGGCATTTACTTAAAATAATAGTAGCTCGTGGTTCAGCCCGCATTAGGCTCGATTATGAAGGCGCCATTGTAATTATAATAGCTAATTATCGTAATTATATCTGTTTCATTTTCACTTTAAGCATTCGATAGAGAGAACACTTTTTATGTTGTTATTATATTTACTATGGCGTCTACATAACTGAGCCTATTATTGTATTACTTGCAAAATAATGCCTACGGCTTAGCCTGAATTGTCTCAGTATTTGGTTATTTAATTTACTTGTATCTAAAGCTTATTACGGAGTACGTGAATTTTTGGATGATAAATTGCCGAATTTCTGAAATTAACTCAATAATAAATAAATATATAAAATAAATATTGGGGGACATCTCACACACGGTCTCTGATCCCAAACTAAGCAAAGTTTGTGATTTGGCTGGCAGAGACTGATATACTACATATACATGTATTTCAATGTATGTACTGTATTGTATACACCACCGACCATACTCCTATTTTTAGAATAATTCCAGTCCATCCAAAGGTTGCCTGGTAGAAATCGCCAAAGGCGATAAGGCCGCCATTGTACAGAATATTGTATATTGTATAGTTTCTGTACTGTGTTTCTGTGTACAATAAAGATATATTTATTTATTTATTTATACATGTAGGTTGACTGGCAGATAATGCTGTTTAGCGTTAAGTCCTCCTTTTGTACAAATAGTGTGCAATAAAGTGTTAAATAAATAAATAAAAATACATTAATAACACTCAGACACAGCGCAAACACATATGAACATCACATAAATATATTTGCCCTGGGAATCAAACCCACGCCTCTTTGACCCAGGAGTCAGGGTCAACCACTGAGCCACCGATGGAGCCAATAATAATAATTGTATGAGTAACTATGCAAGAAATTTCACTTTTCTTTGCTGGAAAACATTGAGGCAACCTGTACGTACGTAGAAAAAATCAATGTCGTATGTGAATTCAGCAACCCATGCTCGGCCGGCGTGATGGATATGGCCCAATTACCCTTCGCGGATAGGCCTATTTTCAGTCATCCATCAGCCGCAGGACGTCCACTGCTGGACATAGGCCTTCCCTATGGATCTCCAATAAGACCGGTTGGAAGCGGCTTGTATCCAGCGCGATCCTGCGGTCTTAATGAGGTCATCCGTCCACCTTGTGGGTGGACGTCCTACGCTACGCTTGCCGGTACATGGTCTCCACTCGAGAACTTTTCGACCCCAACGGTCATCAGCCCTCCGCGCTATGTACCCTGCCCATTGCCATTTCAACTTGCCAATCCGTTGGGCTATGTCGGTAACTTTGGTTCTTCTATGGATCTCCTCATTAATGATTCGATCTCGCAGAGAGACTCCAAGCATAGCCCTCTCCATAGCTCGTTGGGCTACTTGGAGCTTACTAATAAGGCCCATAGTGAGAGACCACGTTTCTGTGCCATAAGTCATCACTGGCAACACACACTGGTCGAAAACTTTCGACTTGAGGCACTGAGGTATGTCGGACGAGAAGACACTACGCACTTTTCCGAACGCTGCCCAGCCGAGTTGAATTCGTCGATTGGCCTCTTTGTTGAAGTCGGACCTACCTAACTGGACTACTTGTCCTAGGTAGACGTACGAGTCAACGACTTCAAGAACCGAGTTTCCAACAGAAATCGGGGTAGGTAAAACATGGGAATTACACATGACTTTCGTCTTGTCCATGTTCATCTTAAGACCTACCTGTTTCTATTATCCGTAGTGCTATCCGTAGTACCTATTTTCAGTAGTGCACTATTAATTAAAGCCGGTACAGGTATTCGACATGAGAAATTTAATTTTCCAGGCAAATGAAAAAATGGCACACAAGTCGTAATTCTAGTAAGGCATATTCTAGGATGCTATTATAATCATAATTTGATTAACTTTTACAATGGTACCAACCCCAAAAGCACGTGAATAAAATCAGCTGTTCAACACAAAAAGTTCATCGACCCGCGACAAAATGTATGGAAAATGTAGGTAATTTTCGCTTGTCAGGGTTGATCCCATAGTAAAATACCTATATTGATCCACATGTGCGCTAAGCTTAAGACTATTGGCTCACAAAATAAAAAAAATCGTAAACTTTTGGGGACCCATTTTGCCCCATTTAAAGATATACTATCGTTATCATAATCCTAGATACTATATTATTTAAAAAAGCGCATTGAAGTTTTGGGACGTATATCTGACCCCTAAGGATTTTTTTAAGGAAAATTTAGAAAACGGGTACAGCCATATTTTTATTTAGTCTCAAAAGCATCTATACAAAGTTTCATGTCAATCGGTACAGGGAATAAGAAGTTACATGCAAACAAAAAGGGCCCGTTTGCCCCGTAAGTTAGAGTTGGGTACGTTTTTCATCCTTAGTGCTTCATTATGTCGTACGATGTACGTATATTCCAATTTCAAGCTCGTATCTACAGCGGTTTGGGCTGTAGCCTAAACTTATTAATTTTGCGTATCCCTAAGGAACCTTATAGATTTTCCTGGATTTTATTAGTTACTGTATTAAAACATGCTAAGTGCTTCCTTCATACCAATTTTCAACCATAACCGTTCAGCTGGTTCGATGTAATTGACGCTTATTTCACCAACTTTGGGACCTTATTTGACCCCTTAGATGAGGAAAATTCGGAAAAACAGGAAAAAACGTAACTTTTATTTTGTTTGAAAAGCATGTATACAAAGTTTCAAGTCAATCGGTACAGGGAATAAAAAGTTACATACAAACGAAAAGGGCCCGTTTTACCCCCTTAGAGGTCGAAAGTTCAAAATTTTCGTCCTTAGTGCTCCATTACGTAGTACAATGTACCTATATTCCAAATTTCAACGTTATATCTTTAGCGGTTTGGGCTGTAGGCTGTCTGTCAGTCAGTCACTCAGGGAAGCCTTTTATATAATAGATAAAAAAAATATATAGCCATGCAATTTTTTCTGTATTCATGCGCATCTCGAACGATTCCATAGCTCTTATTATTATGTAATTCAATTGAATTCACAGGCTTGGCCTGGTCCTTTATTAGGCATCAATGGGACCTGAGCCAACATTGAGAGGCCCTTTTTACAATTTTGAAATATAAAAACAGCAGTAGGTATAAAATGGATAGCGTGAAATGGAAACTATGGCATATAAAAAGATTTGAAATATTGAAATCAGGCTATTGTGGTGAAATTTTAAATGTTATGTAAAATTGGACTATGGAATGAGGTTCGGCACCCGCTATATATGCCCCATTTCAAAATGTCGTAGCGGGTGGTGACTTGCCATCCACTAAATGGGCTCCCCATAAAGGCTACCATAAGTTGGCACCGGAGGGGCAACATTGGTGTGGACGGCTTAGGGTGTCGAGAGGTGTGCTGCGCTTTCACTAGACGCTACTCGCGGCGTTATGCCCTTTAACACTTCCACCCTGGAGCTTAGGTACTTAGCTCTTGCGGTTTCCACTCCAAACCGGCCAGTTAAGGCAAGAGAGGAGTCAGGGGTCTCATTTAGCCCCAGGGAATCAGGGTTCGTTATTATTATTATTATTACCAAGGTAGTGACTGCAACCCACTGGCCCGTGTTGAAAGCAGTTAGCCCACGACTAAAAGTGCAGTTTGTTTTCAGATTTCCTCGTTAGATACCAGCGACTGGGCGGTCCCACCGGTCAGATAATTACCCATATGCTTAAAACACTGTTCAATGGTAAATGCAGTCACTTACCGCTTAGACTTCATTAAAATTTGCTTAGATGATTCGTCGATAGTTTCGTGAGAAGTGTAGTTGTTTATCAAAATACTTATGTCATACACTTGTTACGTACATCGGTAGTTATAAGTAGCATCGGTTTGAAGTTCTAGTTTTGGTAATATGATAACTATGGCTAGTTTTGTACGAACATTTGGCGCAATGTGTTTTTCTGTAGTTTATAGATATTTGAACTAGAAAAGGAAACTTTTACTGAATTCGAATTTTTACTTATTTATCAGAAGAAACCAATTACTATTTAGATGTAGGTAGTTAACATACTAATTACAAGAAATTCATAGTTAGGTAGTAGATTGTAGTCATTTTTAGCGTTTCATAGCAATCAAGGAACTCCCAACGCATTTCATAAGAACCTTGTGGCCATCCTTCTGAGTTCCACAAAATCTCAAAACTTTTATTTTAGTTAAAAAAGCATCAAAATTTGTGCATTGGTTTGCGTCGGTGATTGGAAAGGCGCAAAGAAAAACCTCAGTCCAACATAGCGCCTATTTAAGGCTGTCAGCATACTAGCACTCGACCGAAGCCACATAACACTGCCAGTCTTCCACCAAAGGTTTTCATACAATATTACACAAATGCTAGTGGCTGAAATCTATATCTTGTAGCTGGTGTTGGTGGGTGGGATACTAAGTCAATACCTTTTCAAATTACAGAAGCATTTCGGGCGCCGATGTTCCGTGGCGGTGCAGATAAGAACGGTTTCTCTCTGGGCTGCTTCAACAACTTCAAGGAAGTGTTCGGAGTCAGCCCCAACCTTTGGCTGGTGCCAGTCTTCACCAGGTAACGCCTTCTCACAATAAAACTGTAAAGCATTTCATGGAACCACGCACATTTTCCGGGATATCAATATACTCATCGTTATAACCAATTTTTATTATGAGGCCGAGTGAAAACGCAAAAAAAGACGACAGTTCTATGCAAAAACCTTTGACAACATGTATGGGATAGCTGTTTTTTTTAATTTAACTGTTGTTATCATAGTAAAACTTGTTAATAATGATGAGTACAGTTATATACTAGTATATGTTCGTCGGTTAAAAAAAACATCTCCGTATTAGATTTGCTACAATGCAGTCTGGTGAAAACAAGTCTTGAAATCTAACGGATAGCATGGTTGTGTGTAGACACAAGCACTTTATACACGGTTATATGGAACGGTCGCACTTAGCTGAAAGGTGCCTATTGGATTAAATAAATTGTGATCAATTTTTACTGTAGAACCGATCTCAAAATGTCTAAAAATGCAGCTGTTCTAAAGTTTTTTCCCGCCATTTTAGTTAAGTTCCGCAATAAACTTTGTGCTTAATAATCTTCGAGCAAATATCTACAGAGCCACAGTCCCTAATTGAAAACAGTAAAAAAATGTCCGAGCGCCGTCATACATACCGACTAAGATATTTACATTTAATAATTCACAATGGCCCGTTTTCTCGAATCTCGGCGTTAAGTCACCTAATTAGTGCTGGTAACCGAGTACTTTGGCATCGAGCGGCGTTGTATTCGGCTGGCAATCGCCTTACAACTAACTAAAAAGCCTGCCCACTACGTAGCTTGGGCAAGGTTTTGGCTCGGACACTTTTTGTACGATTGTGACTCTATAGATATATGCTCGAAGTTAATAATTAATTAATATAATAAACTCCAATCGGCGTTGTGTCATTGTTCTGTGTAGCGCTATACATACATATAGAAGTAATAATGTGTGTTTAGCAAGATGTGTGGGTGTGTGTGCATGTCATGTAAATGTGTGATAAAAAAAGAAGTGAATGACTTACATATTAACAGTATTTTTGTGTGTAGTTCAGACACGAAGTGTTTTTGAAAAGCCTGTGAAATGAATTGAACTTAAAATTGAAATGACACTCATCTTAAGACTCAATATAATCTTCACCTACTAAAATTCGGAAGTAAGTGATTACATATTTCCATGTGATTTTGGACTTACGGACTAACACTGAACATTTTATAAATCACTTACCATTCCATATCCAAGCAGAATCTGAACCCCTCATTATTTTCAACCATTTGCTCAACAATTTGCTTTTCACCCTGTAAAAAATGCATACCACAGTTGAAGGGCAGCTAAGTACTAAGGCATAATTATTTTATTTATATTTTGTTTTCTTCACCAACTTATTTTATTTATGTTTATCTAAATGGCGTGGACGAATCTTTGGTTTACTATTGATAACTCGAGAGTAGGTATAATTTTCAAGGAAATAATGAGTCACTGCTTACTTGGTGGAAACCGTCGCAAAATATGTTATACATTCCATACATTTTCCTGTTTAATTTGAACATATTTGTACAAGTCACTTACACTTCATCGACATTTGGTTATGTTACTCCTCACATCGTGAATCTAGAAATATTGAGAGGTAGCTAGAAATCTAAAAGTTGCTCTTATTCACGATGGGGTCATTGGGTCTTCAGAAACTTTGTCTGTGTGATCGTTATTATCTATGGAAATATGGGCATGTATTCCCTAGAAAAAAGATAGCAAACTGCATCTTCCAGCGGTCTTTTATCAGATCTTTTGTCCATTTAATGGACACGCCTATATTACTTCCCAAATTCAAATAATACAAATACTTAACACTGTGTATTTATATGTGGACTCACAAGGCTGTGATACTCTTTGCAGTAACTTTTTGTTTCCCTAGCACTGGACTGGTCAGGGGTAAACATTAAGAACCATTATATGTATTAAAGTAGGTAGAAATCGTGCGAGCGCAGGTATTGGCTTAGAAACGATTTGGAGTGATTGGGCATTCTGTACGTATCGTACTTTTTGTATACTGTGCTATTACACCATTCCCCTGGATGTGAGCCAATTCCAATCGATCTTAAGAAAGATCTATAGATGACCTGAGGCCTATGTCCAGAAGTAAACATACTATGGGCGAAATGATGATGTCGACCCTATATACACACCAATAACGTGGTTGTAACTCGATGGAAGGACCTTACCCCACTCTAGTAACTTTGCCCACCTCAGAAAACTAAAAGGTAAAAGTAGGCAGCTGCCTAACTGAAGAAAATCTCTAGCTGCGTCAATGTATAGGTAAAATTATAATGACACTGTACACACACTCATATAATACATAAAACGATGAGGAACAGAGGGATATGTAATGTAAAGTAACCAAGGATTGGTCCGCGCGTCTCAACGAGTATCGTTCCGTAGCCTGGGCGACGGGTGCGAATTCCCAGTGAGAAGAGAGCACCAGCTGCAAACGTTCGCGGCGCCTCCCGACCCTCACGGGTACGAGTCCATGGGCACCACGCGATCCAGGTCAGAGCCCGACTCAGCCGACTTCAAACACATACCTTGAGGATATTGCTCTATACTGACAGACTACGTTTCATTGCCGCGTTTTATCTTAAAAGTCTAACTATGCCTTCGACGTACCTACTGTCTTAAAAGTCTAACTATGTCAGCGATATGCTCGTTTATTTTTCTCAGAACAAGAGATTGTTTGCTTAAGTTATTAAGTTTGTTATAGATGTTAGCTACAAGCTAACTCACATCACAGCCGCTAAGTTGTAAGATTAGGCTTATGATAAGGTTTTTTCTTTTTGAATTTAAAACTAATAACTTTCATATTGAAGGATGCCACCGATCCATCGCTATAAGCAACTTCTAGACAAATATAGGAATTGCAAAGAGAAAGAGCTACACGATTTTAGGGGTTGTTCCTTGACAGAGATTTATATCTGAATATTTGTATACACGTCACAGTCTAAATAAAATATACCTAATAAGAATATTGGCTAACAAATTATTTTTCTTTTTGGTTCTTTTATTTGTTACTAACCTATCGACAGTGCCGTTTTGTATGTTTTTAATATTGAACGTTGACTTTCAATGTACCTTCGTCGTTAAGCCCCCTGATGATGATGCTCCCTCCCTGATTATATCTAAATGGAACTGCTTATGTGAAAATTGGCAAATTATTGAAAATATAGTCAGTGAAATATTTAGAATGAACGATCAGTTTCAAAGTAAAACTAATACTAGTAATTAACCATAGACAAAAGTTCGTATAGCATAATCTTACGTTAAAACTAGCATAGTTAAACTTTTGAGACAAACGCGGCAGACAAATAAAGTTTAATGCTCTTCCTTTTATTGTTTAGCTTTGGCTAGTAATTCCAATTTCATTTTTACGGCCTCGTAGATCGTCTTGCAGTACAACAAAGCTTGCGGCTTTTGAAATTCAGCTTGCATAAAACAAGTCTATTTGTAACGCATAATCTAAACTAAAAATCAAGACGCCATCTTGTAGGTTTGAATTCGTCCGAGACGTCAATCTTTTTCCACCAATTGCAGCTCTCAAAATCGATAAGTGATTGTTTCATTGGTCTATAAGTTTATAGAGGCGCAAGTGAACCTATGAGAACTCTGAAAAATAGCTTGTGCAAGCATGGTACGATGTTTAAGATCATGCAGTCAGTTTTTTCTTGCCTTTATATAATATCTTGAACTATTCTGATAGTGTGAAATGAGTTAATTCTATTAACGATACTTTAAAGTACAATATTTTATCCAATGGTTCTATGTGACTGCTAGTTCGATATTTTGTGAATTGGAATAGCTGAAGCTTGACTTAATACTTATAGTAAGATATTTTTGTAGCCAAAACAACGAATCACTCTCTATAAACTAATTCAATTTTAGAATTATATACACTTGTTAATAAAATATAACACTATTATATATGTAGTTATATGTTTGATAAATATACACAAAATAATTAGGTAAATAGGTCGTATGTAATTTAGGTAGTCGATAAATAAATTTTAATTGTGCATGAGTAAAAAAATGACGTGACTTTGTATATGTTTTCTACAGTATACATGTAGAAGTCTACTTATTGAATCCGTTCCATTATTTTAACGTACTAATCGTAAATATTATATCGAATCAATAATGTAAAGTTTACCGATTCAATTTTGATATTATTCGAATTCTTTTTCGGGTTTTAGCAATCGTTCAAACTTTGATTTCAAATGCTTGCACTCATCGTGCCAGCTGCAGCTTAAATAAGTGAAATCAGTTTGAATTAATGCTAAAATAAGCATTTAAGAATCATAAATAGACTACGATATATACGAAAATTTAGCCCCGCTATCATTTGAAACTTGTAAAATACTTGTTTATAGAGATATGCTCAAGTTATGCGAAAGTTTTGGCTGGAGTGTGTTTATAGTTTCGATTTTATTATAATGATATTATTCCAATAATGAAATATGCAAATTGCTTTATATGCATTTATGATTTTTATGCTATATACAACACACAAGACTGATAAAGTTATGAAGAATATTGTTCATATTTTGTAAGTATTTCTGTGCACAATAAAATGTTTTTTTCTTTGATTTTGTCTTTTTATTTGATTTTTTTAATGAAGCTACACTGATGCTTAAGAGGCACCTCGCTGAGCTTACAGAATGTATAATAATGAATGAATAATGTCTAGTGCTGTTGAAGTATTTTATAAATATATTAGCAGGCAAACGGATCCGTACAAACAGAAAAACATATATGAAGCTTTTACTAATGCCATAGGTCTGTGTGCTGTATATTCGGACTGTATAAGTACCTGTATTGTTCTATTCGTCGGCTTTTCTATTTCTCGTGCATGCTTTGGGTGCTTCAGAATTAAGTTATCATTTACCTACTTCAGTGCTATTTTGTATTTATATTCTTCCATCTTGTAATAGGCTTTTAGTTCGTAATTTTCATTCTTTATTAACTTACAACTGTTCTTTTTACATCTTCTTATAATATTCTAGTCTCATAATCTTTTTGTGTTCGTATTTCTCTTTATATATCATATCTGTAGCACCCACGCTTTCCACTCTTTTGATGTCCGTAATCTAAATTAATAGTCTTGGTCGATCGTTGTTGAAATAAGTTATTTTATTACTTATTTTAGCGTGGAGATGGCGCGTGAAACCGAGAGATGGCGACTTTGCCCGCGAAAGGGCCGGACCGTCCCCCAAATAGTATAAGGGAATATATTAACCGTTTCGCTATTTTATTACGATTTAAAATAAATTTGTTCGACTAATTGACGCTTTTCATTCATTGGCATTTACCCAGTACAGAGTGGTCAAAATTTTAAGTCATTCACTTCTTTTTTTTCGTACTACGTTTTAAGATTATGTCGCGACATGTCGGTGTCCTTTTGCATGCTAATGTTGGTAGTGCTGGTAGTTAGGCTGGTAGATTTATTTATGCGTTAACTGTTACAGAGCGGAGCGGAGATGTCATCAAACTTGTTTTGGGCGATTGGCTAAATATTTAACACTAGTTTTTACCCGCGGCTTCGCCCGCATACTCAATATATCATTATAATTTATAGCCTATGTGTTATTCTGATATATAAGCTATATTATTGCAAAGTTTCATCTCAATCCGTTCAGTAGTTTTTGCGTGAAAGAGTAACAAACATCCATACATCCATCCTCACAAACTATCGCGTTTATAATAATTTATAGCCTATGTGTTATTCTGATATATAAGCTATATTATTGCAAAGTTTCATCTCAATCCGTTCAGTAGTTTTTGCGTGAAAGAGTAACAAACATCCATACATCCATCCTCACAAACTATCGCGTTTATAATATTAGTAGGATGTTTTAGTGTACAAAGTCCTCATATTTATGAACAATTAGTTTTTACCCGCGGCTTCGCCCGCATACGCAATATATCATTATGATTTATAGCCTATGTGTTATTCTGATATATAAGCTATATTATTGCAAAGTTTCATCTCAATCCGTTCAGTAGTTTTTGCGTGAAAGAGTAACAAACATCCATACATCCATCCTCACAAACTATCGCGTTTATAATATTAGTAGGATGTTTTAGTGTACAAAGTCCTCATATTTATGAACAATTAGTTTTTACCCGCGGCTTCGCCCGCATACGCAATATATCATTATGATTTATAGCCTATGTGTTATTCTGATATATAAGCTATATTATTGCAAAGTTTCATCTCAATCCGTTCAGTAGTTTTTGCGTGAATGAGTAACAAACATCCATCCATCCTCACAACTTTCGTGTTTATAATATTAGTAGGATAATTAACTGTGATCAAACCTGAAATTGAGATTAAGATAGCAAATTAGTTATAGGCCGCACCATATAAGTTGGCGGATGTGAAATTAGCTACAAGATGCGCAATATCCAATCCTGACTGAGGCTCACATAAAGCTGCACGTTGATTGGCTATTGCGTAGCTTGTGGCTAACTTCATATCCGCTAACTTGTGTGGCGCCGCCTATAACTAATAAAGCTCCACATTTTTTCAATTTAAGGGTTGATTTCACAGTTAAAATTTTTAAAAAAAATATAAGCTTAACTATGACTCGAATACGTTTGTTTAGATTATTTAGCCAGTCATCCAGCTTCACAATGAAATATTTCATAAAGGTTATTTGGAATAGTGGTACTAACATATTTAGTTGAACTTTTGAAGTTTATAATTATTATTCAAGAGCAAAGCTCTTCTCAGCGAAGTAATCTCTTCTCCCAACAATTTCAGATACCTTTACTATAGAAAGAATTACTTTTTACCTTATAGCCTTTTTAAATTAATTACCTTTTTTAAACGTTGAGCTTCAAATCGAGAAATAAATCAAAATGGCTGGTGAATGACACACGGCTGCTGCATCGCCAGTTCCTTTTTTTGTCTTGTCTGGACATGCTGCTGCGTTTCTAAATAATCTTCATTGAGTACGTCTAATAATGATTTTGATGATATATGAGTTCGTAGCTACCATTATAGTACTATCGACCAAACAGACTGACCGACCGATTAATACCTAACCTTCCATAGGCCGAATCATACAAGTCGATGGATGTGAAGTTAGTTACAAGCAGCGCAATATCGAATGAATCTTGACTGAAGCTCGCATTTAGCTTAGCGATGATTTTCTCTTAGCTTGTAGCCAATTTCAACACTACCCGTGTTAAGAAAAGTCGTCGAAGACTTGTTTTTTACATAGATTGTCCTCCAGCCTTCGAGCAAATATCTACAGAACCACAGTCCCTAACTGAAAGTACTGTACTGCGTCTGTATCAGCCTTTTTTAATAGTCCACTGCAGGACGTAGGCCTACCCACGTAGGGTGATTGGGACCATATCCACCACTCTGGCCCAGTGTTTCTGGCTCTGAATTTCTTCTACGGATATTTGCAGGTTGCCTCACGATGTTTTCCTTCACCGAAAAGCCAGTGGTGTGAAATTCCGTACATAAATTCCAAAGAACTCATTGGTACGGGACCGGGATTTGAACCCACGACCTCACGATTGTAAGGCGGGTGTCACTACCTCTAAGCCACCACGGCTTTTTTTTTAAGTGAAAGTAGTAAGGTAAAAATGACCGAGCGCCGTCATACATGATATTAATTTACGTTAAATAATTGACAATGACCTGTTTTCTCAAATCACGTTAATGACGTTATCTCACCTAATTAGTGCTTGTAACCGAGCACCGACTACATCGCGCGGCGTTGTAGTCGGCTTCCATTCGCCTTACGACTAACTAAACAGCCTGCCCACTACGTAGCTTGGGCAGGGTTTTGGCTCGGACACTTTTGCACGATTGTGACTCTATAGATATTTGCTCAAAGCCTCCAGCCCATATTTAACTCAATTTGAAGAAGAAATATCTAAAATCTCTGTTGTCCGTGCGAGTGCGGTGAACAAAAACCTTTATGATCTTGATTATTAGTGTGCTAGTAGGTATTAGTTCGATACATCTCTGCTCTGTTTTTGTCATACTATAGCTGCGAGGAAACAATTTTAGGAAATGGTAAAAATCACCTTTACACTCGCATTTATGTAATATAGTTATCGTTGCATTTAAAAATAGAACGCTGCTTGTTAGCTGTAAAGACCATTTTTTTAGTATCTAGTTATTTCTACACGCGCTTTAGTCATTTAACTTTTTTAGCGCTACAAAAATCTAGCTAGTTTATGGAGCACTAAATTATTTTTTAGCACACACGAAAACTCCATCACAAATACACTATACAATACAATCAATTACAATTTTAATGCTGGCTTCACTTGGCCAAAAAGTGCTGACAAATGTGGTGCTGTCTCATTTAATTTCCGGGCAATGAAGCAAGACAGCTTTACAATTATATTTGTAGTTTTATAGCCAAGTAGGCATAACATAACAGTAGGTACATATATATCTCTTGGAGAAAACAAAAAAATGAGTGCGAACTGCAACTAGTATTATTTTGTACGATGTTTTGGTTGCTCCATATAGTTCAGGTCAAATTTTTTTTACTAAATTTATTTAACTACATCGGTAGGCGTTATCATTTCCATACAAACTGTTTTTTTAACTCTATCAAGTAAGTATCGAACTCGTACAAACTTATACTAGGGGCAACGTTCAGTATAAAAATAAGACTACGTACGCCTCATTACAAACACTACACAATTATACAAACGGTTGCTTTCCAAAGTGTAATAACTTTCAAAGCTGTGTGTATGTACATTACGAAAAATTAAAAAAAAATACTATGTGGCCAACCACGAAAAAAATCAGCTATTCCATACAATAGGCTTGTTTCCTAAAGAAATATAATTAGTCGATCAAAAAGATTATCAAAAAATATTAGACACGTATTATTTATTTTGTAAAATTAACAAAAAATGATGAAGATATAGCCCGTTAAAGTTCCGCGTGACGTCACAAACCTACTACAAATTTAATGTACCGGTAGCGGCTAGTGACGTCACGAGCCCCCACTCTCAAATTTGACAAGGTTTATCTTTGTCATTAATTGTTTGATTGACAAAAGAAAAAATGTCGCCAATTTTTTTAATAATCTAACTAACGAACTAATTTTATTATAATTATTTTTATACCAAGTAAACATGCCTATTAGTGGAAACTCTATGAACCTTTTGTATCGAACAGAACCGCTTTTTTTGGGGTGGCTCCAAAGTAAACGTTTTCGTAATTATGTGTACATGCACCTCTGTCAATAGCTGTACTTTGCAAAGCAACATCTTCTACGGTAAGCTAACAAAATGCCAATTCAAGAAAGTAACCAGTACGATCGCATAGTTTCGGCGATGGCATGGTGTTCCCTGTCCCGAGGCAAGACGAGGAGTCGGAGTCGCTGCTGAGCTCGGAGCGGTGGGAGCGCTGGGGTGAGCCACGGGTCAGGCCCTTCGACGAACGAGGCAGCTCATCTTTCGACGAACTGTGAAGACCCCACCGAACGGACCTCACACCTGAACAGGGTTTATTTCCTGACGACGGACATAATGAATATCGCTGTACTCATCGTCATGGCCATATACTATAGAACCAACAATAAGGGTTTAGTGTGAATTTGCGTAGTAAACGAAAACTGTTATCGTTATCGTGTAGCTCCTTTTGTTAGTTCTTGGAGCGCTGTATAAAAATATGTAGTCACACGGAAACTGATGTAGTTTCAGTTTACATTTAGGTAAGCTCATACTAATCGCTCTGAAATCGCGAAATCAATAATCGACCGTTTCGTGTAAATAGAATCAAAGTTAATGGCGACTGTGTCTAGGCGAGTCGATCCGCAGTAGTAAATTCATGTCAGCTAGGATTATGAGTGGGGTTTTGCGCACCTTGTAGCTAACGTCAGAGACGCCATTGAGTTTCATTCGAGCTATTCAAAAGTTCATCGACTTTCGAATATCAAAAATTCGTGCTGGTAGGGTATAAAGGACAAACTGCGACTTTATATTTTGGATTATAAATCCTTGTGTCATAAAGGACAAGCTAGTTAAACTACAGCTTCACATTTTGTCGTCTATTTGTCACATTGTGTCGTCGTGTTTGTTGTTTGTGACCTTAGAGCTCAGCTCATGTGGAACAGCTGACTTTTCTTCGCAACTTCACGTATAGGTTCAATGTAAAATTGATGACTACAGAATATGTCTGTTGTCTTGAAATACATCCTGTAGGGTCTGTTCAGTTTATCTTGTCTTTGAAGACGTTTAGCTTCAAAACGTTTCATTGCTCTTTCGACTATAGATCATTGCAGGCTAGATATTTTTTACCTATCTCACTATCAATTTTAACTTCGATAAGCTTTGATCAAACGTCGAAAATAACAGAAAAAATGTTACAGAATTTACTAATACTTAAAATCAGATATTGAACGCTAACGCACGACGGGACTTGATAATTTGAATGGGCTATATTTCAAAATACGCAAGAATAATCAGCCAATATAAAAACTTAACGAAAATTCGTTCATTGGATTGTTTGTATTCTTTGCTAGTTCTTAATCTTTCAACCACTAGGTTATTGGACTGGTATTGGATTGGTATATTAATACTGATATACTCTTGAAGCAGTCTTAAGTCTAAAAAGTCGTGTACAGTATACACTATACAATATTGTGTAAATTGTGTCTTACTCAATTACCAACTTTTATTTTTGAGTAACCGCGGTATTACAGTATATACGCTGAATAATCGTGCGTAATTTGAGACGGTGACTTGGCGTTTCTAATAAACTGACTGCATTTTATAAAATTTGCTCCTTATATTAAAGTTAATTAAATGTTAGGTTAAATTAAAATATGTTATCACCAAGCGTCTTAGATACGTAAGTGATTTAGTAGATGATCCAAATTCATAACTTTATTATAATTATGACTTAGAATGATTTTCTCAAATGTCATTTTGTTTAGGGAATCGTTTATTGCTTGTTAAATTTCAAGCATAATTATTAAGATGTACTTACTAATTATTTATGAATGTATTATTGACGAGAAGCTACGAATTAATGGTTATGAAAGATATCTACTGATGAGAAATGCATCTACAAGGAGGCTATGTAAATATAAAAGTACTTCACAGGACTATAGCTCTCAGTCCTGATATACACTAACTAAACTAAACCAACTTGACTGGACTAAAATCGACCTATATTCACAAAGACGTATATTTTGGTCCTCCCAGTTTTAGACTAGTTTCAGTGATTTATACAGAAGAATGATACGTAAAAATTATGATATAAATTATTATGTTAAAAATTGATGTATCCGTATTGTACGGCATTATATAAAACAATCGTTGTAAAGCAACCAGTATAGCAGAATTCTTAAGAAATCTTACTGGTAAAAGGAAACTTCTGGGGAAAGCGACTAGCAAAACTTGCTTCTTGTATCTGTAACGCAGTATTAGCATGATTCTAGTTTGATTCTACTAGCTGAGTTATTCTCGCCTTTATTTCCAAAGATTTTAAAACCATTTATTGTTGTAGCTTTTGTACCATTCTTACAAATCTATGTAAACATTGTTCTGTTAATGGTTCAGAGTGCCGAGTGGGAGTCACAAAGTTGTAGGGGAGTTTTGCAAATCAAATTGAAGTTCTTTTACGTCGCGTTGACCGAACGCGACGAGCACACACTCGAGCACATTTTTTATTTTATTTATTTAGGCTTCACAATGATAACTGCATTAACACTTACAATATATAACTTAACTTATAACATAGATCTAAGCTAAATGCGTTACCTTTTGAAGGAAGCACCGATTGATACACACAGTGATTTAGGTTCAATCACAGACATTGTCGCGCTTACTTGTTCGATCGGTGTGGCGCTCGTAACATTACAGTAAAAAAACTCACATTTAGATATTCAGTTTTTTGTATGCGACACTAGGTGGCACTGTGCCATTTTCATAGAAATCACATCAAACGCTAACACGATCGAGCAGGCTTCGAACATAGATAAAAACTTCCACTCGGCCCTGTGATATGATATGAGTGAACGTGAAGCTCAGCGCAAGCGATTTGCTCATGTCGCCACTAAATTACAAAATATTTGTATACATTATCTATTTTAATAAAAACTTAACTACAAGGAAATAAAGACAAGAATACAAACTCACCTCAGTTTTTGCTAGCAGAGCATTCAAATGCTCTCATGTCCTTAATGTCACAAATACAGGGTTATCCAGAACTGGTCTACTAAGCCAAAAAGTTGTGCTTAAGTCCATCATTACGAACAACCTTTACTAAGGGGCCAACTCAAAATTCGAAAAAAAAAAACAGCTTTACCATACATTCGCACTTTTGTATCTCTCTTCTTATCCTAAGTCCCCACATCGGGGCAGAGGGCTGATACAGTGTTACGCCATTCCTCTCTGTTCTGTGCCTTGCGTTTCACTTCGCTCCAAGTCAGTCCGATGCTTTGGGCCTCAGCAGTGATGGAGCGCCGCCATGTTTGTTTTGGGCGGCCAGGTTTTCGCCGGCCTTGTGGATTCCAATCCATGGCTTGCCTAGGAATGTGATCCAGCTCCCTGCGCAATGTATGGCCAACCCAGTTCCACTTACGGCGCCGTATTTGCAGCTCTATAGGATCTTCATGGCATTCCCTCCAGAGGTCTATATTGGCGATAGTGTCTGGCCAGAAGATCTTCAAGATTTGCCGTAGGCATCGGTTGAGAAAAACTTGTAGCTGTTGCGTTATTGCTTTTGTGACTTTCCAGGTCTCGCATCCGTACAGTAGTACGCTTTTTACGTTTGTATTAAATATTCGAAGTTTCACTCTACGAGAGAGGTGTTTCGACTGCCATACTGAACGGAGACACGCGAAGGCACCTTTAGCTTTGGCAATCCGGGAAGCTACGTCTAAGTCTGTTCCTCCAGATGTTGACACGACGCTGCCAAGATAGGTGAAGCTCGACACCTTTTCCACTACTTCATCGTCTATTAGTAGTGGACTGTCATCACGAGTTCCACTCCTCATGTCTTTAGTTTTTTGCGCGTTTATTTTAAGGCCGACCATTGCTGCTTCTCTTTGCAGATCGTCCAGTTTAGATTGCATGTCAATGCGGCGGTGGCTGAGTAAGCACAAGTCATCAGCGTAGTCCAGGTCTTGCAGATGACTCGTTAAGCCCCATTCAATTCCACGTGTTGGTATGCTGTTGACACGGGTCATGATACCATCCAAAACTATGAGAAACAGCAACGGTGACAGAAGACAACCCTGTCGAACGCCGGCGTGTACCGGTATCTTCTCGGAAATTAGCCCATCATGTCGTACTCTGCATGAGTAGTTGTCATAGAAAGACTTTATTAAGTTGATGATCTTTGCAGGTACGCCGATTGATTCCAGTCTTGACCAAATTGCAGACCAACGCAGCGTATCAAAGGCTTTTTCGAAGTCAACAAATAGAGAATATATTTCTCTCTGGAATTCTGCTCCTTGTTCTAGGATAATACGCAGCGTGTTAATTTGGTCAGTGCAAGACTTTCCGGGGCGGAAACCGGCTTGCTCTTTCCGAAGTAATGGTTCCACTGCTTTAGCGAGCCGATCTAGGAGAATCCTGCAAAGCACTTTAGAGGGCACAGATAACAACGTGATTCCTCTCCAATTACTGCAGTTGCTTAAGTCACCCTTTTTTGGCACAGTCACTAGTAGTCCCGTTTTCCACTCGTCGGGCATAGTTTCTTCTTGCCAAATTTTTTGTAGGAGTGGGGTTAAAAGGTTGGTAGCTGTTGGAACATCAACTTTGAGCATCTCAGCAGTAATAAGATCTTCACCTGGCGCTTTGTTGGCTTTGAGACTAAGAATAGCTTCTCGTACCTCGGTATAGGTCGGTACATCGGTGTTGATATCCAAGAGTGAGCTGACCAGAGATGAGGTGTCTGTTATATCTTCAGGACTTTCTGCCAAAGAGCCACGAAAAACTTCCCTAAAATGTTCAGCCCAGCGCTGTAATTGGCCCTCTGAAGTCACAATAAGGTGACCACTAGTATTTCGTAGAGGACGTTTCTTTGGTCGGCTGTTACCTGACAAGGTCTTGGTTGCCCTGTATAACTCCCTCAGATTTCCCCTATTAACAGCTGCTTCAGCAGTGTCTGCCAGTATGTGTGCCCATTTACGGCGGTCTCTACGTATACTGCGGTAGATTCTTTTCCGCAAAGTGTTGTAGTGAGATCTCAGCATCTCGACGTCCCTGTTGTTCGAGGCTGAGAGGAGTTTGATTTTGGTTTCCCTTCTGTCATTTATCAGGTCCCATGTTCCTTGTGACATCCAATCCTCTCTCATAGGATGTTTATACCCAAGAATTTTGGAGCTGGTCTCTTTGTAAACCGTTTTAATGTTGTCCCACTCCCTATTTATATCATTGTCCGCTATGTCATTCAGGGCGGCGAAGCGATTCCGTAGCTCAGTCTTGAAGCTTTCTGCAATTTGGCCAGCGGCTAGTTTTGCCACATCAAATTTCTTGCCTTGACCTCCTTGCGTGGAGCGACGTGGAACAGCTACTTTGAGTCGTAATTCGGCAATAATAAGTTCATGATCACTGTCTATGTCAGCACCACGTCTGTTACGGACGTCCAGTAATGAGCCACGCCATTTGCTTCTAATTGCTATATGATCAATTTGGTTTTGCGTTCTTCTATTCGGCGATGTCCACGTATACTTGTGGCAGTCTTTATGTGGGAAGAGAGAACCACCGATGACTAGATCGTGGATTTCGCAGAACTCTAGGAACATCTGCCCATTTTCATTACGGTCGCCCAAACCATGCGTACCCATGACTTTTTTAAAATCCTTGTTATCTCTACCAATTTTAGCATTTAAATCTCCCATAAGAATGACAATATCTTGCCGCTTAATGTCACTGAAGGTCTTATTTAGTTGACTGTAGAACTCTTCTTTGCGTTGAAGATCTGAAGTGTCGGTCGGAGCATAGCACAAAACTATTGATATTTTCCTAACTCTAGAATTAAACCGCGCCACTATGATTCGCTCAGACACCGGTTTCCAGTCTATCAAACTCCTTTTTGCTTCCTTTGAGAGTAGAAACCCGACACCGTATTCACGTACCTCATTTTCATTCTCTTTGCCGGAGTAAAGCAGAGTGGAGCCATGTGGTGCTGACGTCTCACCGAAGCCATTACGTCTAACTTCAGACATTCCGAGTAAGAGAAGTTTGTAGTTGTTTAGTGTACTCTCTGCTTGAGCAAGTTTACAATCGTCACTAAGCGTTCTTACATTCCATATGCCTAATCGTGTCCGTTTTTTCATGCCAAAGGTCGTTTTTGAATCAGTCCGGTTTATCAATGTATCAGTTTCAGGAATCAATTGTGTTTTTTTGGGTATGCAGGGGATTAGCCTACAGCACCCTAGCCTACTGGTGGGGCTGCCACCTCTGAGCTCGCAGACTTGCTCGGTTTTCTACGGGTATCCTCCCTGGTGATTTAGATTCTGTTTTGAGGCGCAGAATACTCGCCTTGCGCCCTGCATCCTTAGCAGCTGCAACTCTTTGTGTGGCGATGGCGCGGCGGCGCGGTTGCAGCAGGTCCCAGGGTGGACGACGGGGACGTGGATGACGCGGACTGGCTGAAGTCTGCTGACCCTGTGTTACGCCATTCACAGGTCGCAAGAGGTTGTTCTTGGCATTTTTTAGGTAATTTAGCCTCACCTAGCTAAGATTCCCACCAACACCATACTTCAGCTTCCCACCCCTTTTCGCACTTTTGTATAGAACAGCTGATTTATTTTCTCGAATTTTGAGTTGGCCTCATAGTAAAAATTGTTCGTAATGATAGTCTTATAAACACCTTACGGCTTAGTACAGAGTAAGTAGATAACCCTTTAGAGTTGAGCTAATAATGATAAGTATAAATTAGTATTTGTACCTACTGCATAAAGCGTAAAGAAAGCATGACTGAATCACCAAGCCTCAGATTTTAGGCAAAAATTATAATAGTATCTATATTAAATTTTATCGGGTAATATGGTGCTGAAAGACTAGGTAAAGAGGGATAAGATATGCTGTGGTGGCAGGTTTCATACGCAAAAACGGATAGGGCATTTTCGGTCACATAAATAGTCACATTAATAGTATCTAATAATACGGCCTAGTGAAGATAGTGGCGCATTATCTGCTATTGCTTTAATAGTACATTACGATATAAGTGCGTAAGTTGAAAATTACAGCCGAGGCGATATTGCTATAAGGAAGCAGAGGCTGTAATTTTCAAAGCGCACGTATGTCATATGACGTTTTATAACATATTTGCGAGGAAATTAATAAAACGCTGACCTTCTTAAACGAATAAATCTTTAATTACTTGTTAAAGCAGTTATAGAAATTTGAACAATTTTTAAAAGTGATGGTTACGTTGTCAGTTGGCATTTTTAATGTTGTCAAGTTATTATTATTAGTTACAATTAGTTACAGTCTCTCTCACTCTCTTAAGTGAAAGTAAATTCATCACTACTTGACGACATTTTCAAATAAAAACAATACAGCGAAAAGAAAAAGCGCGCGTAAAAATTTTTATTTCCCAAAGTTAATTTTATTGTTATGATGTTTATTTTAAGTGCTTTCCACACTAGGTTTTTTATCTCAAAGAGTTATCTTTGTGATAAGCATTTTAAAAATCTGAAGCGAACGTAGGATTTGAACCTTGCCCCTTCGGATCACTAGCCCGACGCTCTAACCAACTGAGCTAGCTCGCCTCCTACGCAAGCTTCAAAGAAGGATGCGCAAGCCCATACATACCAGGACCTGTTATATACGAACAGACTAATATTTCCTCACTTATTTTCTAAGAATGATATGTTCACCAATGTGATTTATGACGCTTCTAAAACTGTTCAAATATGTACAATTTGGCTAAAATTGAATATAAAATAAGAAAAAACGAAAACAATTTTCAAGCTATAAGTACCTATTTATAGACATGTATACACACTAAAGATTATGGATTGCCAGGTTTGTTATGTTCAGAGTGCTAAAATGGTGCTCGATTTTAAAAACTTGATGTCATGTATTTTTAGTCAATATTGTCTCAATGATATTTATATTGATTTTTAAAACAGTGCATGTCATCTTGTCTGTAATATCAGATTACTTTTTGGAGTTCATCGATTTATAAGACGTTGTCACGTCAAAAAAATCAATGTCTAGGACTGATATAAAAAAGAAAATGAAAAATGGAATGATAAAGAAAATTCGGTATTCATCCATTTCATGAACAAAAGTACAAGAACCGCAACTATAAGTTAAGAATATAAGTAAAGCAGCTATTCGAACCTCGGCTGCAGCCTGCGGATGCAGGTTGCGAATGGAGGTAGCACACACATGAGCCGCTGCTTGTATCCGCAGTCGGGAATGATTCCGATGCTGGTTGCCTACGTCGTACATCGCAGGTACGTTGGACTTGTTTAAACAGGCTAACAACACTTGCAGCCGAGGCTCGGTAGCACATGCTGCCGCAGCCGTGTTCGGAATCTTTTTGTAGAAATTCATACAACTACGTAGATAACCAGAGCCCTTAGTCCAGGTTTTGTGTTGTTTACTTAAACTTTTGCGTTCGCGTGTGGCTCCATACATTTTGGTTAGTTCTTCATCGTTTCGGCCAGGGGCGCTGTACAAAAATGTATAGGGCAATATCGAACAGATGTAATTTCAATTTATGTGTAAAGCTGGACTAACGCCTCAGTTGTGTAGCCACAGCCGGCCTAGTGCAGCTGCTGCAAGTGTAGTAAAGCAAGTGATACTCGTAGATTCGAATAGCACCCTTAAGGATTAAGTAATATTAAAATTGCCACGAATTTCTCGGATAACTTCAACTACTGCTTTTTGTTTTTAGTAGTAAAGTATATGATAAAAAGTACATATAAAAATAATAAGAATATTCTTTCTTTTTGATAATCTTTTAGTATACAAAAATGTATGTTTCTATAAAAATGTATAATAACACCTCAGTTTGTAAACATTACGGGCTAAAACGAGTTAACGCAGGATTATATGCCAATAGTTAAAAAAGAAAATAATTATTACATCAACACGTCAACATTTTCAAAATTGCTAAGTCTTGATACCGAGAACGAAGTCTGGCAACACTAAATACGTCATCTGATTGACTGAATTTGACATTTCCTTTTTTTTGACAGCAACAGTAATAAAAGATTGATTTTTTTTTTTCAAATAATTCGCCCATTTTTGGACATTTAGTGTCCAAAAATGGGCGAATTATTTATTACAAGGCTTTAGGCCTTGAAGACCATACCGCCACTTCTTATGTATGTAATCCGTAATGTAAAAACATTATAATGTAAAAAAAATTTAATTTTAAATAGTGATATGAAAACAGCAAAAAATCCCTATATTTTTGAAGCACATATCATTTTTAGAAAATATGTTTGGTTTTTTTCTAACAAAAAAAAAATAAAAAATATTGACAGGTTAATTCCGTGCATCCTTCTTTCTGAAGTGCTTACATTTCCCAACTTGCTACGTTCGCTTCAGATTTTTGAAATGCTTATCACAAAGTTAATTTTATTCTTAAAATATTGACCACTTTTCTGACATAAAAACCCTTTGCTAAGATTTTAAAAAGTATCGTTCATTTTTAGACGGAGCGTCTTAAAAAAACGTGCATATTACTTTATTAAAAAAAAAACTCGTGCGTTTAAAGCTCGAAACATACTATCGGACGCGACTGACAGCCGCGACCTAGACTATGAAAGTACACTGAGCCGTGCACACTATCGGACATAAGTCGCGGACGTCACCTTCGGACGACCTTGAGCGTTCGGACGTCCGAGAGCGACCTGGCACACCGGATGATTTAAGACTGTGCACATTGCTAAGTCGCGGCTGTCGGTCGCGTCCGTAAGCCGCGTCCGATAGTATGTTTCCAGCTTTAGACTCCTTTAGGTGGCTCAAGAACTGACACCAGGTTTCTCAGTGTCTTCACCTCCCTGTACGACGTGATATCTACCTTCTCTTCGATCTGATCTAAAAATGCCCTCTGTAGTCTTCTCCTTCCTTCTACTGACATGACATTACTGATCCGAAAATAAGTACTTATAAATACAGATTCGCCAATATCTTCACAACGCCATGAGTAAATTAACAAAGGTATATCTCCACTGGTACAGATTTTGCTGCAGAATTATTTGTGTAATCATAATCATAAATATACATTTGGTGAATAAATATTGATACGTAACAAAGATCGTTGATACAGGCCATCCGATTGGATGACATTTTTAGTTACCACTAGAAATAACTTTTTTTATCTCGAACGTCAAAACGCATAAAATCTTTTGTGCCTGAATGAAATAATTTTCAGTAGAATTTTTCATAATTTTAAAATTGTTCTCTTATATTAAGTTGGTATGAACAAGAGCCAGAGAGAGAGTGGTACCTATCTAAGTATACGTTTCTTTCTTTTTTTCATTCGATTCGCGCACAAAAAAGTTCTTCTGTTCTGTGTGTCTGTTCGCGTGTGGTCCGTAGACTATAAGAGGCCCAAGACGGAAGAAAAAGTTATTCCTAATGTTACAATGAAAAGTTCGTCATCTAATTGGAAATCCTGTACTGTACATTCATACTTGTAAGGATTGATTTGAATAGTTTTGGTATGTAACCTGCCGTATGATTTGCCTTAAAATTGAAACCGTCTCGTCTTCTATTTCTTATACACTCCATTTAAATTTATTCTCTTTGGCTTGCTACACATGTAAGCGAGCCGGCGCGTTCGGGAAAGCCGAGCGTTAAAACCGAATGTCCACTTACCTACCTAATTATTAGAATGTAGATGAATGTTCGGGAATTCGCGACGCGCGGAGATACGCGTGACGGCCGAATGAAAACCGAATTGTGACGATTAGACCCGAAGGAACTACACGATGGGCACAAACCGAGGATGCCGATCGTAATATAGCAGCTGCTTTTAGCTTTGTCGTTCAACAAATTCTGCCGAATAGACTGTGCCGGCCCGCTTATGTGTGTAAAAACCCTTAGACTTCATTTCTATATTTTATTCCTTTTTATTACAATATGTACTTATCTAAGAAGAACTTAGTTTCTAAATATCACTGTAAAAGAGCTTACAAGACTATTTCCAAAAAAATTCTTCCGGCTAAAACGTCTCCTTTCCTTTTTCTGCTTATTTAGAATTAATCACAAAAATAGTAATAAGTTTGTACTTACGCGTTGTAAATAAGTGCTTTCGAAAGACTGCAACTAAAGAATATGTATTCTGGTAAAAGTATGTATTGTACGTTATTGTTTTAAATATGTATTGTTTCTTTTAAGTGTATAATCAGGTAAAAAACATGGCATTTTTCAAATTAATCGCAGCTTTATTAAACTAAGAGTACATTGACAGTGTTTTTTGTATAGAAAAATAGGCCTAAAATTTGACCGTATCTTAACACTTATGTGTTCTTCTGGCATTTATTATTATATTAGTGTAGTTAGGTAGCAGTATGGAAGTATGGTCTGCACTGGCGTAGCGAGCAAATTACCCTCATCCTAGATACACCCATGCTTTTCGGTCCTCCTTAAAAGCTCCAGCAAAACAGTCTACTTCAAAAACATCGTAACTACCCCACCAATCGGCTACCCATACTAGTATTAATATAAGCCCGATTACAGAGGCGCCAGCGTTAGCAACGTAAAAAGTGTTCTCTCTATCGAATGCCTAAAGCGAAAAAGAAACAGAACTATGCTATTTAGCTAGTATAATTACGAATGGCGCCTCTGTAATCGGGCTTTATACGTTCTTATTTTCTTTGGTGATGAAACACCTGACTGTCCACTTTTTACCAAACTATACGAGTGTTTCTCTAGACGACTATGTGACCAACTTTTACTACCAACCCAGAAATGCCAAAAATCGGCTGTTCCATACGAAACGTTCATAGACTCTTGACAAAATATAATACAGCTGATGTTAATTACCGATTTTTCAGATTGGTCCTATAAATCCGTCGTCTAGAGAAACATCCTGTATACAGCTGTGTATTATATTATGTACTTATTATTAGTTGACTTTTTGCCATGTCTAAATCTATAGATATCTATCGAAACAAAATACAGAAAGCTGTTTTATCGTAACGAATAGTTTTCCTTTTGTATCCTCATTTATATACGTATCAAATGACTTCTTTATTGTATGTATTAGATATCTACAATGATATTGGTGTACTTGTATCTTTCGAAAAGTGTGATTAGATATTTTAAATGTTATCTTCTAAAATTCAAAGAATTTATTCAACCTAGTCATCTGTTGTTTTATAACTTTTGTAATTTTAATAACATTTTGAAATTATATTCTTTACCACTGTCTCCGTACTTAATTCTGTTAGAATAAAATTTAGTAAATCAATTTTTTTCTTATTAATTTTAATTTACTTATTTATTGTTTACCATGTAAATAGCTTAGTTTTTGGCTAAAATTATGTTTTATTTCGATTGGTAAAAAAGTCCATATTAAGACACGAACAAAAATATTTTCGCAAAGACAAAATTGGTGAAATATTTGTATGTAATTTTAAGTACATAATTGATGTTTGAAAATAAATGGAGAGAATTATAAATCTGTGTTATTTTAGTTCAAAAAGGTACCTATTTGCAGTCGCCCTTTCACAAAGCTGAACGCGCACCAGTCCATGCCGCAGTCATCAATCTTTATATGAAATTCTATGTATACGTTGCACACCCGTACGCGTCGAAGGACCGCATTTCCATCTGTCAATCAATGCTGCATGCATTTGATGTTTTCTGTCGCGCCCGGCTCCTGCGGCGCGGACTGATGAGCGTTTAGGCACAGCCCGGACACCCCGCGATTTTTCATACAAAATCTGCTGTCTTACGCACACTACACAGTACTTACTCACAGACAACACACATACGCACGAACGCTACGCGTGCATTTGTGTGCGGAACGTCTATGGCTGTCAGCGATCACCACGACGTGACGACATGCCGCGTGAGTGAGACAGTTGCGTATTCAATTTTGCAAAAATGAATATAAATCTAGTGCTTATAAAAGTATAACAATTACTTAATTTGGAAGCATTTTAGCAATAAGTAACCGATCTACTTTATTTGAAAGAAAATATGAAGAGAAAGTTACCAAATAATGTAAAATAATTTTCTTTTACTTATCCTTAGATAAACATTAAAATGTCTATTGTTTTGTTACGTATTATTGATATTCAACCATACACAGCACAATTGTTCCCTATTGTTACAGTCTAGGTATTTTTTATTACAAAATCTACCGGCCAGTGCAGCCCGCGCGCAGAGTACACGATCGGTCCGTGAAACGCGGGGTGGAAGTGAGGAAGACTCAAACGGGTGGGGGGTAACGAGTGACCGTTCTGTACGTAGTATTATTATATCTTTTTTGGTTTAGGCTTAAGGACCATTTAACATACGTCGCTATCCTAGGAAACCCTCTAGTTTTCTCTCCTTATCCAAATAGTATGAAAATAAGATTATACTGAGCGCCACACAAATCGGCAGATGAGATGTTAGCCACAGATGACACTTCGCTGTGATTGGCTAATTATTGCGCATGTGTGCACAATTCCGACGTCGCGTGTCTTGAGAGCGTACGGAGCGCGCGGGAGGCATGAAGTTGGCGGGCGGGTGTGCCCCGGCGTTTCGTTTCTCTGGCACCCACGAATGCCTATATTTCGACTTTTGCGCATAACTTCCGATCCGTCGATTTGTGTGGCGCTCAGTATACCATGGGTGTCGAAAGAGTGGGACCTACGCTTTTCGTCCCGACTGGAGCCACTAAGAGCCACTGCGGAACATTTGGATGCGTGGAAAGAAATGGAGGAGGCCTTTGGCCAGCACTGGTGATTCCGTAACAGGCTAAGAAAAAAAACAATCTAAGTAAAAAATGTTTATTCAATTAATTGGTGGGTAAGAATTAAATCTTGATTAATCACAGGAAAATCGGCGAACCAGCCAAAACAAGTTGCTCCAACAATCGGACGTAACCTAACAAAACACAAAATTATCACAAATGTTTCTGAAACATTGCTTCTATTTGGTGCGGTTCCACCGAAAACGTATGCCACATTAACGTAAAACCCAAGTTGGAATAACTGAGCGAATTGTTTTTGTCCGTCTCCAGTTTTTTTTTTTTGTGGCAGTTGTTAATTTTGGTGGAACCACGACTTATTATCTACAAAGATCACAAGATGGAGGTAATAAAGGCCGTAGGAACTATATTCAAAATCAATAGTATTAAAACATACTCATTATGGTAATCAGATTTTCATCATTTTAAAATGAACTTTAATCATTTATATGTAAAGGTTTTTTATACGAAGCTATTTCTGTTGTTTTTAAACTTTCGCGATTTGAACACATTATTATTTTATACTACGGGACTAATCGCGCACTAAAATTACGAGATAAATAAATACCTCCTCATCCCGACGTTTCGGCCGAGTTGCATCGACCGTGGTCACGGGTAGACTGGAATGTAGAACAGCTGGTACCGCCAATTCAAGTTCAAGCTGTTCTACATTCCAGTCTACCTGTGACCATGGTCGATGCAACTCGGCCGAAACGTCGGGATGAGGAGGTATTTATTTATCTCGTAATTTTAGTGCGCGATTAGTCCCGTAGTATAAAATAATAACGAAGCTATTTCTGGCTATTTTGTACAGTAGATATTATAGCTTATTATTTATCATGTTGACTGTGTATTGAACTCCATGTGCAACTTAAAAATTGAAAAAAATCAACATCTTAAAACTAAACGTCATTTTAAAAAGAAATCAAAGCAGCCAGCTTATTTTGTTAGACCACTCGCGTCTTCAATTTTCATTAGCATCTAACCTCAGAACCAAATAAAATAATCAAGACAGAATGTTGTGAACAAAACAAGTCAGTTCTGTCTTGATTTTTTAAATTGGTCTGCGCATCTAACGTACGGATTTCGATTTTAATCTAACTTTTATTTTTGTATTTTTAATGTTAGACGCGTTTTTTTTTATATATGAAATGCTCGACACGACGTTGGTCGACAATTTTATAAATCAATAAAAAAAAGAAAGAATCACATTTCAAATGCTCAAAGCTGCCAGCAATTCTCTAACACTGAACTCATCGTCCAATTTCATCAGATCTCTAAAGGCGCAAACACACGTGGCCTCCTTTTCCAGATTCTTCGATATCTGATGAGCTCTTCGAGTTATTTACGTAGATCTGACTAGGGACAGGCGCCGGGTGAAAGCTTGTAGAGGAATGTGATGGTTTCCTCGGGGTTAAGGTCTTCGACTTCGGCTGTTAATAAAAAAAAATTGAGTCACATTTCAAATGCTCAAAGCAGCCAGCATTTCTCTAACACTGAACGCATCGTCCAATTTCATAAGATCTCTAAAGGCGCGAACACACGTGGCCTCCTTTTCCAGATTCTTCGATATCTGGTGAGCTCTTCGGGTTATTTCTTTAGGTATTCCCGCGAGGCGCGCCGCGTTGAAACCGTAGGACTTGGGGCAGGCGCCGGGTGAGAGCTTGTACAGGAATGTGATGGTTTCTTCCGGTATGTGGTCTTCGGTTTCGGCTGTTGCTTCGTCCGTTTCTACCATGCAAGCCTGGATGGAGAATACACAGCATTGAAAGTAAGAATACGATTTGCTATTGTTAGGTACCTCAGTAATTACATTGAAGCGAACATTTTTTTGCTATTTTTTACGCAACAGGCGGAGGGCAAAAAATCAAGTCTATTTGATTGATCTTTTGCACGGATAGTATAAGGTCGGTGGGTAGTAAAGGTCGAGGAGGATCATAGACTATTTATTACCCGGAAAACTAACGGGTTCGTATGGGATAGCAAGTTTTTGTAGAAACTGTCGAATTTAAAAATAGAAATGATAGATGTAAGTAAGAATGGAAGATTTGAGATAAGACCATGTGACCTGATTCCAAATTTGACTCTAGATCCGTTTCCCCACAACGTATAAGAAATCGAGTGATACTTGGCATTCGTTCGAACTACTCTACAAATGGTACAGTTTTTCTGAAAATTGCATACAGCTTCAGTGCGGATCTTATTATGCTCCGAGTGCCGTCATTGCTGATCCATAATAATTTTTATAGTACATCCATGTTAGAAACCGGTTGGCGGATTTGGTTTGAAGTAACGCCCAATTATTTTATGAATTCGGGTTTTTGTATTTACATACCATATGTCCTAAGACAACTCCCGCGTGCGACGACAAATGTCCGACGAGCGAGTGGTAGTGCGTGGAGAATATGACGCGGCAGCCGCGCTCGGCCAACTCCACCGCCACGCCTGACGCTATAGCTGTGCCGTCGTATGTGGATGTGCCGCGACCTGAATATATAAACATTACAGATTATCATCGCGGGGAGTAGACAGCGAAGTGCCGCCATTCTGATTTTATTTTGCTTACGTAAACGTATTCACGTACATCAAACGACCCACTTTTTTTTCGCAATTTCGGGGTTTGACGTCCTATATTATTATCGTCTAGAAATACACCGTAAACACGTGTAGCTTGGATACTTGTTTTAAAATGAGTTGTTACCTAATTCATCAAGCAGTACAAGCGAGTGCAGGCCAGCGTGCGCCACTATGGCGGCCGTTTCGTTCATCTCCACGAGGAAAGTGGACTGCCCCGATAGAATATCATCCGACGCGCCCAGCCGGGTGAAGATGCGGTCTGTTAGCGACACGCTGCATTGCGCTGCCGGCACGTAGCTACCCTGCAAACGATAAATAATCTCTTATGATCGAGTTGGACCCAAAACATGTAACTTGCCCAATGAAGGCAATTGACAAGTATTCATTTTTCACAAGGCTATGAAATTCCAAAACCATTTCGAGATATCGGAATGCTGATCATTATGTTTATTTTTCCAAAATTTTTAGTGCAGTAACTGCTAAGATGTTAGATAAAAACTCTCACCCAAGCCGTTTCGGGATTTATACCAAAAGTTCAGTTGCCAATGATAAAAAAAAATACTAACAATATAAAATGACAGTTAACACTGATAGTGTTGACACATAAAATGTAGTTTAAAAATAAAATGTCAGTGTCATTTTCAAATTACTTATTTTGCTTTAGCCCGAGAGGTAAACGCAAAAAATGCAAATACTTTCCAAAAGCTGAATTATTGGTACCAAGTTATCAAAATGGTGTTCATCAATACCCTGGAGTCAGCTGGGTTCCCTAGCATTTGGTGGAAGAATCCGTTTGAATTTTAAAAGTATCTTGGAACTAGTACTACTTATTCTTCTTCTTTTAAGTGGTGCTAATTTAAAGCCTGTATGGCAGACCAAGTTACCTATTTCAGGTGATTGGCAGTTGTTAAACATTTTTTATATTTTTCTTCCCATAGTATACCGCGGTACATAGTGGACTTTTTGCACTGACCTCCCGGCCTATTTGCTGTGAATTGTGACGGATTGATTGGCATTGACAGTGACAGTAACGCTAGCACCTATTTTTTTCTAATGTGGCTTCAGTAAAAAGGTTTATGAGTCCTAAGTTTTGCAGTTACGTCCTTTTAGAATAAGCTACTTTTCAAAACTTAATTTTACGGAAAATATAAGTCATATTGGAAAAATAAAAAATACGTATATGTTATTTTGCAATATTCTTTCAGATAATAAATAGATAATACTATGTTAAAAATTTGAAATGTTGTCAATTGTGTCTTGACGTGATACGTCTTTCTGTTTGGTTTAGGCCGAATCATACAAGTCGGTGGATGTGAAGTTAATGCTACTCAATATCCAATCAATGCGCAGCTTTATGTCAGCTTTAGTCAGGATCAGATATTGCGCAAATTGTTGCTAATTTCACAAAAAAAAAATTTTTTTGAGTTTTGACATCGTAGAACAAAAGCAGAATAAGCCCCTAAAAGGATGCTAATTGATTAGAAATAACCCTGTATATGGCATGATATACTTCAAAGAGCGCAGTGTTATAGGGTACTTTTTACCAGGAAAAAAAAATAAGGATCCTGTGGGAAGACGCAAGTAAAGTACTTACTAAATGTGCCAGTACAGCCAGCAGCCCCACTTGTCTCATGAGTGTAGACTTGCCCCCCATATTGGGGCCGGTCAGCAGCAGTAAGGTCCCGGTGTCGCCGCCTATCGTCGTGTCGTTGGGTATAAAGTCGTTGTTCACGATGCACGGGTGACGACCCTCTACGATGTTTATGTATGGCTGAAAGAAAGGACAAAGCGACTTGAATAAGACAATATTAGACAAGATGTGGTCATCCGCAACCAATTAAGAATATAAAAGAAACCGGAGAAGTGCGAGTCTGACTCGCACATAGAGGGTTCCGTACACATCCAGAAAATTTCACAAATTTGGGAAGTAAGTTGTTAAAATCACTATCTATGACTATCGGTAAAAAAGGTTTTTTTTTTCACTTTTCTCGTCATACATCGAAAATTACACATTGTTAAAATAATTAAAAACTTGTTTTAGCATGTGCTACTGAAGTTCTTTTATATGATACCTTACATGATACGTTTTACTCACTTTGAATTTTGAACCCATATTTTGTGAATTTTGAGGCCCTATTTTTTTGTGATTTTAATAAAAATGTACAGTTTTCAGATTTATTCCTATATGTGTACTCTGAGACAATGCTTTTTGCCAAATTTCATAGTTCTATGTCAACGGGAAGTACCCTGTAGGTTTTGATTTTTGTGCGTGTCGAAATATGCGGTTTTTTACGACATAAACGGTTCTAACTTTTTTAAACGATAACTGAGAAGTTTTTCGGTTACACAACTGCTAGAGACTATAGATATACGTATACAGTTTAAACTTCAACTCGATATTTTTACGCGTTCCCGAGATAAAGAGTCTTGACATACACACAGACGGACAAACGGACAACAAAGTGATCCTATAAGGGTTCCGTTTTTTCCGTTTGAGGTATGGAACCTTAAAAACCAACACTTTTTTGTTATTTATCTTCTCATCTCCATCAAAAGTAGCTTCAAGCAAGCACATGTGGTTGCCTAGCAAATTCCGTAAACGCTAGTAATTAATCGAGTGTAGCCAGACACTGCACAGCAGCTTCCCATTCGTTGTATTTGGAGGAAAACCTCTCGAATATTCGACGACTCAGGTCCTTTAGTACGTTGGACTTTTGTAATAAAGTTTTAAGGAGTTTCTTACCTTAGCATCTCCATTAAACGTGACCTCAGGCAAGCACACATCCCCGCTCTGTTGTCTCGCAAATTCCGTAAAAGCCAGCAAAATGTCGAGTGTAGCCAGGCACTGCACGGCCGCCTCCCACTCGTTGTATTTGGAGGAAAACCTCTCGAATATTCGCCGACTCAGGTCCTTTAGTACGTTGGACTTTTGCTCCTCGGCCGCTTGCATTCGGGATAGGAAATCCTGAAGATGTAGAAGAAATTTATTTATTTATTTATGATGTATTCTAATCCGTAGATTCCAACTTTACGAAACTATTGAAAATAAAAACTAGTCAAAATTAATTCATACTTGAACATTCAAATGCATATACCAGTATCTTAAAAGTAATCCTTACTAATATCATAAAAATGTTTGTTACTCTTTTACGCAGCAACGGAAACGGAACGGACGGATAGACTGATTTTTATAAGGCTCTATTTTTATCCCGAAAAAAAAAATTACACAAAAACTTTTATAGTTTATTTTTAAAGAAAAATATAGGTTTTTGTTGGACAGCGCCCACTCCAGAAAACTTGAAAGTCATGTTCTATTTTTCTGGGGCAGGCATTTTAAATTCTTTCCATGACACCTGACACTAATATACACAGTTTATTAGATAAATAAATATTATATTAAGTTTATTGTAAGTAATGTTGATATTCAAGCTTCGCCTAAAATAATTATTTTGTCGCTAAGCGATTATTTATTATGATCTTTTTTACTATGAAAATTAACGTGGTTTTCACACATTTTATACTATATATAACGGGACTGAACTCACGTGTGGGGATAGTCGTAACGACTATAGTTTCGGTCGCATTCGGCGACCTTTCTCAAGTTGGCGAGTGTTAACAAGCGGAGCTGTCTCGCAATGCACACGCAACGACTATCCCCACACGTGAGTTCAGTCCCGTTATATATAGTATAAAATATATTATGATCTTTCGTACGTTTGGTGTACACAGTGTTGGTGAGGTTTAATAAATAAAATAAACTTCAAATTGAGTACGAGTTGCTTGCCTTAGTTTCAGCGGTGGAGAACCTCTTGTACCCTTTCCTTGCGCCTTCCAAGCTGTAGTCGGGGCCCGCCTTGGCCGCGGGGCCCTGGGCCACTTCGATTTGGTACCGCTTCTTATCGGTACCCACGTAAACACACTGTCGAGAAAAAAAAACGTTGGTTAGCTAAATTTTCGTGTTGTTTTTAAACTTTCGCGATTTGAACACATTATTATTATATACGGGACTAATCTCGCATTGAAATTACGAGATAAATAAATACCTCAGTATCCCGACGTTTCGACAGAGTTGCATCGATAGTGGTCACGGGTAGACTGGAATGTGAAATAGCTGGTATCGTAATTTTAGTACGCGATTAGTCCCGTAGTATATAATAATTAAAAAAAGCTATATAAAGCTCTTCACTGGAGTATACTGTATTTGAAATGTGATCTCTCACCTCTCCATAGCTCGTTGGGCTACTTGGAGCTTACTTATTATATAGTAAGCTCCAAGTTATTTTAAGGAGCATGTATGTATGTCTTGTATGTGTGCTATGGAGATGGCTATGCTCGGGGTCTCTTAGCGATATCGAATCAGAAATGAAGAAATCAGTAGAATAACCAAAGTGGGCAGAATATATTACTCGGAGGACTGATGACCGTACGATTTTTCGAGTAAAAACCACCTATGTCCAGCGGTGGACGTCCCAAGTCCCAATGTATATAGAAGATATTCATAAAATAAACTCTAACTGTAAAAATTCCAATTGATATCGTAAACATCCTCCGTGGGCAGGGTTTTGTTTAGCAGTAGACTATATGATGGCTGGTACAATCTAGTAATCCCTATACTCTATAAAATTTTACGTGATCTCTGCGACAGCTGTCAGAAAAATCACGCCTATGAAGTCCTGAATTTCTTAATAGTACAGACAGTACCTGTCAATGTCATACTTTATGGGCATGCCGATTAGTGATGGGCGACGAATGATCGTGACCACAGAGTTTTAGATAGAGTTTTAATTAAAATATCGATAGTTTATACTGACGATATTTAAATAAAACTTAATTTATCATTATTTTATTGTATATTTTAATATCATAACAATTTTTACATGTGTAATTAAATTAAACCCAATTATATGTTACATTAGCGTCGATAATAGTGAAAAACGTCGATAATTACTATCGTTACATTATTATGAGTATTTATTTAATATCATAACATTATTTACATGTGTACATACTTGATCTTAAATAATAGTATTAAAATAAAATCCAATTTCTCACCTTCAACTACTCATTCGATTTCATTACAACATTGTTTAAAAATCGATTTTTTCCACCACTATCCCAACTCTAAATATGTCAATCTTCTATGTCAATGTCACTGTCGCAGAGATCAAGTTAAATTTTATAGAGTATAGTAGTCTACATTAATGCGTTATACAATAGTGCTATTACTTACCCTGGCTTTAAAGAATTTCTCCTGCTCCGTGAGATATTCCTTGAGCTCCTGTTCTATTTCCTTGATGGTTTCTAGAGTGTTGTCGTACTCCTGGTCGACGCCCTCTCCGGGCAGTATGCGGCCTTCTTTCTCCGCCTCTTTTTGGTTAAAGGCTTCCTATAAAGAATAATAATAAAGTGAAGTTAGTTAGGCTTGCTACACGTATATTCGAGCCGGCGCAGTCGGTGAACGAAAGAGAAAACAAAGTATGGATTGACAGGAACAACTGATATAATAAGGTACCTTAAAAAACTTCAAAGTCTGCCTATGATCCGGGTACTTCCCATCAGGCGTGAGTGGCAACCCTCTTCAACAGTTTAGAATCAACATCAGAAAACATCTCAACCAGTTATAAAGCTGCCATAAACCCGTTCAGCACAGATATAAAGTCGAGCCCTTTCCGCTTGGAATACGTCTTTTCTTCGTAGAAAATTATTATGAAATGACCTTGAAAAACTTCAGTGTCCCTATAACTCGAGTATTTCCCATCAGGAGTAAGTTACATAATTCTCCTTAGCAATTTAGAATCAACATCAGAATACATCTCGGCCAGTTGTAAAGCTGCCGTAAATCCGTTGAGTACAGATATAAAGTCGTGCATTTTTCGCTTGGAATACGTCTTTTCTTCGTAGAAAATTATTGTGAAATTACCTTGAAAAACTTCTATGCCTGCCTATAATCCGGGTACTTCCCATCAGGCACGAGTGGCAACAGATATAAAGTCGTGCACTTCCCGCTTGGAATTCTTCATTTTGCATATAAAATGATTATATTAAAATTACCTACCTTGAAAAACTTCAAAGTGTTTAGAATCAACATCAGAAAACATCTCGGCCAGTTATAAATCTGCCGTAAAGCCGTTGAGTACAGATATAAAGTCCAGCACTCACCGCTTGGAATACGTCTTTTCTTCATAGAAAATCATTATGATTAAATTACCTTAAAAAACTTCAAAGTGTCCCTATAATCCGGGTATTTCCCACCAGGCGAAAGTTGCATAACCCTCTTCAACAGTTTGGAATCAACATCAGAAAACATGTCAACCAGCCGCAAAGCTGCCGTAAACCCGTTGAGTACAGATATAAAGTCGAGCACTTTCCGCTTGGAATACGTCTTCTCTTCGTAGAAAATGGCGCGCGCGTCCGGGTGCGACTCTGATTTCTTGAGGTTGCCTAATGCGTGTACTCTGTAATTTTATATGATTTGTTAAGGTGGTTGCACTAGGTCACGGCGTGAAAGTATTTTTTTTTTTGTTTTATATTTGACACTTACAATTACTAATTACTGTAAGTTTAAAAAAACTCATTTAGCGGCTTCGAACAAATATATATATAGGTAGAGTCACAATCGTGCAAAAAAAGTGTCTGAGCAAAAACTTTGCCCAAGCTACATAGTGGACAGGCTTCTTAGTTAGTCGCAAGGCGATTGCAAGCCGACTACAACGCCGCGCGATGTGAAAGTGCTCGATTACAAGCACTAATTAGGTGACATAACGTCGAGATTCGAGAAAACAGGACATTGTGAATCATTTAATGTAGTTATATCTAAGTCGGTGTGTATGAACGAAGTACATACACCTGGAAACCGAAATAGTGGTCTAATTATGCACAAAAGTGAATCAACTAAAAAATAAGAAGATCAGGATCAAACAAACCGAAAAGAATTTAATTTCGCGCGCTAGCCCAGAGCATCAGACTTAAGCACTAAGAGAGGAAAGTCCTGTTTTGGGGTCATCAAAATTGTCACATGAACTAGGTACGAGTACATGATATTGAGCTTCAATCTCGCTGATTTCAATAAACTATACAACTATAGTCTGTTTCATTAGCGCTGAGACCGCACACGCTAGAGTACTTCGAGTCATAATGAGGATCATGCGGTACGACTCAAAATATGTTCGCAACCCCTGATCCTCTACCAAGAAACGCGTGGCAACTGCGTTATCGACACGAAAGCGATACATATAGAATAGAAAACGATACTTTTGTTTACATTTCGCCAAGACGAATGCTAACATAATACTTTCGAAGGTTCTCAGCGCTAATGAAACAGACTATAGTTCTTTATTGCCCTTCAACATTTTAAAGTTCTCAGTGCTAATGAAACAGACTATAGTTCTTCAATGCCCTTCAACATTTTAAAGTTCTCAGCGCTAATGAAACAGACTATAGTTCTTTATTGCCCTTCAACATTTTAAAGTTCTCAGCGCTAATGAAACAGACTATAGTTCTTTATTGCCCTTCAACATTTTAAAGTTCTCAGCGCTAATGAAACAGACTATAGTTCTTCATTGCCCTTCAACATTTTAAAGTTCTCAGCGCTAATGAAACAGACTATAGTTCTTCATTGCCCTTCAACATTTTAAAGTTCTCAGCGCTAATGAAACAGACTATAGTTCTTCATTGCCCTTCAACATTTTAAAGTTCTCAGCGCTAATGAAATAGACTATAGTTCTTCATTGCCCTTCAACATTTTAATGTGTGCTATCTTTTCTTGTTTTTCTGATAGTAAATGAGGGCAAAATAACGAGCCATAGATAAGTGAAATCGGCGGGAAACAAGCTCATTGGAGTCTTCTCTAAGTAACATAAGGTTTCAAAAAAATCTTTCTTCGCCAGATTCATTCAATCAATTTTACAACTATTTTTTAGATTCATTCTATCAATTACAGAAATATTTTTTAGATATTATTTTTTATGGTGTAATATTTACTTACTTGGCCAGAAGCCTCTCCAAATCTGGCAGTGTAGTCAAGATGTTTTTAGCATCTTGACAAAGTTCCTGATTTTCGAATAAAGTTTTAACAGCTTCTTGCCTTTCTTTTATCACGTTTAGGTTACAACTCGGCGCGCAAACCCATTGGTACAGTAACCTGTAAATGAAATTTAGTGAAAATAAGCAATTTACGACAGCGACAGCTGTAAAACAAACGATATACTTAATGATTATGTGCAAAATATATTCAATCAACGTTTTTAGGGGCGACTATATTTGTTTTTTCGGGATATAAATAGTTTGGTCTATCCAATTTCAAAGGGAATGGGTGTATTCTAATTTAAGTCTGCGTAGTTTAATTTAGATCACAACGTCACTTTTCCAATCACACTTCAGCCACTTCTGAATTAAAAACACATTTGACAAAAAAAATATTTCATAACAAAAGTTTTTGATAAAAATAAAATAAATTACTCCAAATATGGTACTCAATACTCATAATAAGCTGTTCGCTAGGGCGGAGCGAAAACACTTTGTTTTAAATTTTAAGACCAATCATTGACAAAAACTATTTTCTTTTCAAATTTAAACTTTAGCGCGCCACCTTAGGATATTAACTTAGAAAGCTTAAATTTTGCACAAATACTCTCCTAAACACAGGTAAATTGGAAATACACAATCAAATTTAAGAAAAAGTGTTACCTTTTTCCAAAAGCAGTAGAGCAGAAGTTCAACCTATCATACAGGCATCCTTCATCCTGCACTATCCTCAAATTCTTCAGCGTGATCGCGTCTAGGACCATCGTGCTGCCGCCTTCCCAGCGATTCTCGACCTTAGTGTCTTGCGATAGAGTCTTGTTTAGCACGTCGGGAGGTGCGTAAGATGTGAACTGACTCATGCCCAGTATTTGAATGTCTAGGAGGCAGGCTGTTAGGTAGGACACGCAGCCGCTTAGTGCTCGGATGGCGAGATGACTGTTAGGCGCTGGGGTTAAGCCTAGCGCGTCACCTATAAATAAAAAAAACCGGACAAGTACAAGTCAGGCTCGCACATCGAGGGTTCCGTACAAACACATTGTTAAAATAATTAAAAACCTGTTTTAGCATGTGCTAATGAAGTTGTTTTATATGACACCTTTCATGATACGATTTACACACTTTGAATTTTGAGCCCATATTTTGTGAATTTCGAGGCCCTATTTTTTTGTGATGTAAATAAAAATGTACAGTTTTCAGATTTATTCCTATATGTGTACTCTGAGACAATGTTTCTCGCCAAATTTCATAGTTCTATGTCAACGGGAAGTACCCTGTAGGTTTTGATTTTTGTGAGTGCAAAGTATGAACGATGACTGAGAAGTTTTTATTTTACACAACTGCAAGAGACTATAGATATACGTATACAGTTTTAATTTCAACTCGATATCTTAACGCGTTCTCGAGATAAAGAATCTTGACATACACACTGACGGACAGACGGACAACAAAGTGATCCTATAAGGGTTCAGTTTTTTTTTGTTTTAGGTACGGAACCCTAAAAAACATCATCGTGCCTTCATCCTACTAGGTGGGGGTCGACACAACACGATTTATTTCGCCAGTTCACTCTATCATACTAAAGTATACATAAGAAAATTGAAAAAAAGAACTAAAATATGAGATAAATAAATATACTTCTTTTCCGCAACGTTTCGACTGAATCTCATCAATGGTGTTACGGGCAGACTGGTTTGACTCAGTCGAAGCGTCGGAAAAAAACTGTTTTTTCAGTAACTTTAAAATATATATGGGCAAAGCACGCAAGAAGAGCACTGTCCTGCTAATATGCGCGATCGTAGCGAGCACGAAAATTCGTCAATATTCCAGTAACTTGAAAAGAAGAAAGAGCAAAGGAGATCACTCTAGTGCTATTATGCGAACGTAACAAGCGCGAAATAAGTTTTTTTTTTCGTAACTTCATAATAGATCTGGAGTAAATGAGACTCTACTTATATAATAAGCGAATGTAGGTACAATTGGCGATAAGCTAGTTTTTGCATTAATTTCAAAAGGAATGTTCAAAACAGGCCTTTTGCATTGCATGCACAAGCGTACCGAGCGCAAAAAAATACCATATTTACAGTAACTTCAAAATAGATCTCCATCGTATTGTCTGCTATTAATCTATCTATCACTGTTGATAGCAAATAACATTCCTCGGTCGGTGACTGAAAGGTCAAGTCGTAATGACTTACCTTCATGTAAGAACTCCCTCAGTCCCTCAGGCCAGTCCCCGTCTGCGTTAGTCTTGTAATATTTCTCGGCGAGGGTTTTGAGCGTCTTCTCCGGCGTCCAGAGGGACGTCGGCTCGCGTCGCGCGCTGTGGCAGTGGGTGGATACTAGTTTGTTCGTCCTGGCCGTTGTGGTCTTACGGTCGTATACTACCTGGAGACCAATTTTTTAAACTTTACAATCAGTTAATCATTTGAAACGTTAGCACAAGCATAGATTTTTAATACTCGCTCCTGCGTTTACTCGTTAACGTGACCATTTACGAATACATTTAGCCCTGATTCAATAATAATGATGATGATGAGTTATTTGTGTTAGAAGTAATATGAAATTGTATTGGATGTTTTGTATGATTGTTCATGATCTAATGAGACAACTTTTGTCCATGATTGACTCTGAATAAATGATAACTTTGAGTCTTTTCCGGCGTCTAGAGGGAGGTCGGCTCACGTCGCGTCCTGTGGCAGTGTGTGGACACTTAACTAGTTTGTTCGTCTTGGACGTTGTGGTTTTTTCGGTAGTTAACTACCTGATTGGACGATTAAATATCTTTAGTGACTTTGTTTAACCTCTTAATTTATGCTCGGGATGAACAGAGTTAGTCCCATATCAAAAGTTGTTCATAATGTTAAGTACAATGATATCCTAACATATTACTGTCTAGAGAAACATGTCCTGTATATATAACACCAGAAAGCCTAAAATACGAGTGTCTAACAACCTGAATATAACAGCAGAAAAGTCAAAAATGACGTATTTAGGGACTCACTAGAGCGGGCGGGAAATGCGCCAGCGTAGTAAGAAGCCTTGACGAGTGCTTGTCGTCCGCGAACTGGCCGAGGTGGAACAATCCGATCGACGCGTCCACGAAGCAAACCCCGTACGTACTGCATCCGTTCACCTCCTGGAAATAACACTATCTTAAGAAATATTTATAAGAGTAGTTTATAGAAATCATTATTACCATGTGCAGTCTTCTTTATTTTTACAAGCTTTTATTTAACTTGCGATCGATGTACTAAGTATGTAAGTTCGGGTGAAATCTTGCATGTTAAAGGTGACGTCCACAAGTGGTATATTATTCAGAGAAAAATCGAACCAAGATGATGGGTATATACATCATTAGAAAGCTTATTATATGGGCTTCCCAAAAATATTTAATTTAGATTTTTTTTTACCCCTCCAATTTTTTTAAATGCGAAAAATGAATTGTATGAAAAACAACAATACAGCTTATTATTTTTTCTAGTTTAGCTATAATAAAGTGCTGCTATAGTTATTTTACTTGCATTCGTATCTGATTCTTCTACATTCATTTCTTAATATGCTAAAATTAAAAATTATAACCTACCAGTGTGACCAGTTAGTAAGTACAATGTTACAAAAAACACTTAAAAACTGTGTCTAATTGGTGAAAATGCTCCTATTTAACAATAATGGGGGTTAATTAACCAGGGTTGATAGATATAAACTACCTATTGAGCCAAATATATTTAATTATCCTAATAGATTCAAAATTAATTTAATAAAAAACGGAGGCCTTTTTTTTGGTTTCAACTAATGGAATAGACTCAGAAAAATATGAACTCCTATCCTAATAGATTCAAAATTATTTTAAAAAAATCGGAGGGCTCTTTTTTGGTTTTAATTAATTGTTGAAGTAATAGGCTCAGAAAAATATGAACTTTCTCGAAATGTAACGAGTGTTGTGGTTAGAATTTTTGATTATTACTATACCAGCCTCCATACATTTTGTGGACATGTCCTTTGACCAACTTCCCGGTTTCCGATTAGCTGAAATATTTCACGCATACGAGTATATTGCGTGACAATACAATAATATGGTACCATGGAGCTGATCTGATGATGGAGTCAGATAGTGGCCATAGGAACTCTTGTACTAAACAAAATAGACCCGTCGCGTCGTTCATTTTACTTGTCTTGACTAGAACTCTGCTGCTACTTGATATCCAGGATAACAAAAGCTTGTATTTTTTTTTTATAATAATTTATCTTTGTCTCTGTTCAGTGTCATCAGTCTCAAGTCTTTTTTTTTTTATCCACGATCCGTCTGGCTTGCTCTACAGGCTTGCTACTCAGCGGGCGGCCGCGAACCGGCATGTTCGGCAAAGCCGAGTGATACCGAACGTACACATGTATAGCTGCTTCGGGTTGGATTAGTTGTTCGACAAATTGTACCCAACTGTGCCAGCCCGAATATAATATGTGATGCAAGCCTTACACGTCATCAGTACTTTAAACAACGCCTTTTAGATAGGTACAGTCGCATTTCATTAGCGAATTCGCTAAAAGACAAACCCAAAAATGTATAGGATTGCCATTAGGATATATTACTTGGTTTAGGACAAAATAACTCTTCGACTGGATAAGCGAAGAGACAAGTGTCATGTGTCATTTAAGCTTATGTATTCTATGAAAATAAACGAAAGTTACCTACTGGACGATTCTTTTCAAGAAAGAAAGAAACGCGCAATGAACCCCGTGCCTAATGTCCGAGCAAGACGCCAAGACCTGTCACAACACTTAGAATAAAAATGGTATATATAAGGCACCCGGCCCCGGGTCTTGCAGACCGCACACCTGCGTGCCTCGCACAGTAACCTGGTAAATTTCGCGCCGGACCACTTTTTCCCACTTCGCCTGACCCCTGTAAGATAGGTTACCTCTTCAGCTATGGCCATCATATAGTTGCAGATAGCTTTACCCGGGCCCGGGTCTTGCAGACCGCACACTTGGGTGCCTTTCACAGTGACCTGGCAGATTTCGCGCCGGACCACTTTGTCCCACTTCGCCTGACCCCTGTAAGATAGGTTACCTCTTCAGCGATGGCCATCATATAGTTGCAGGTAGCTTCACCCGGCCCCGGGTCTTGCAGACCGCACACTTGGGTGCCTTTCACAGTAACCTGGCAGAAATCGCGCTGGACCACTTTGTCCTACTTCGCCTGACCCCTGTAAGATAGGTTACCTCTTCAGCTATGGCCATCATATAGTTGCAGGTAGCTTCACCCGGCCCCGGGTCTTGCAGACCGCACACTTGGGTGCCTTTCACAGTGACCTGGCAGATTTCGCGCCGGACCACTTTGTTCCACTTCGTCGTTTGACCCCCTGTAAATGAATAGTTCAGCTAAATGAATGCATTGGCGTTCTCTCGTTGTATAAAAGCTAGTAACACATCGCGATTTTACTGAATGCCCCACAACTGTAATGGCACTTTACTACCTTTATAGCCAAATATGGACAATTTTAATCGCAGTCGCTGCGCTCGCGCTTTGATGACCTCATCAAGACCGCAGGTTCGCACTGGATGCAAGCCACTTCCAACCGGACTTATTGGAGGTCTATTTGAGAGGCATATGTCCAGCAGTGGACATCCTATGGCTGATGGATGGATGATGGAGGAAATCTGTTCTGGATCTAGGTGTTAGCTGTTCTTGTTATTGGGTGTCCATGACGCCCTCGACACAGAGAATCCTAGTATTGGTATGAAGCGTTATCTATAATTATTACTAATTTATTCACTTACGTTGTCGACATCTCTCCTGCATCATGTCAGGAGTTTCCGTCTGTTCAACGCGCGCAACTTTATATCCTTTGGTGACCAAAGTCGATGCCATTCTGCCGTAAGCACTTTCAGGGAAACCGGAATGTGCAAATTCACCCTGAAAATCATGATCACACTATTATTCTGAAAGTCTTCAATAGGGTTTTCATAAAAATTATAAATTCACACGAATTTGAACAGAAACAGAATGAATTAAGTGTATATCATAATTATAATTATGATATGAAAATTGTAGGAAAAATAAATTTATTATTTTTATTTGTTTATAGGCGAGCAGTATAAACTGATGTGCCTATGTCAAGCAGAGTCGAATAAAATTAGTATTTATCTGTCAAGGATTTTTTTTCCTTCTTTATCCAAAGATCCAGTCTATTCTTAAATGTGTTAATAATCCTTGCTGAGACTACATCCTCAGGCAACCTGTTCCAGTTGTAAACCACTGTTGCTGAGGATGTGGTGTGCAGTGTTGGTTTGTGAAGGTGTAGGCTGTAAGAGGAACTTATGGCGTCTGCTGTCGCGTATGTTTTCCTTCAAGGTGTACATCAATCAATCAATCAATCAATCGTTTATTGCATCATATGTAGTATAATTTACATGCAGGTCTTAAGAAACATGTTTAGTATCTATATTCTATAAGTTATACATATGACCCTATTAGGGTATAGCAATATTGTGCGGAGCGATTTATTTGTTTCAATTTGCTATTTTATGACTGTCCAATAGGTACTCGTTTAATGTATAATAGCATTTCGTGATAAGTAGGTTCTTTAATACTTTTGCAAATTCGATTTCGTCTTCAATTTTCTTAATTTCGACCGGAAGTTTATTAAATATTTTAACAGCCATCGAGCATGGCCCGGAGCTGTGGATCGTTAGTTTTGATTTCGGTAACATTAAGTTATGCTGATATTGGGATCTGGCAGGATGGACACGTGCACTTGATAGTTTTGTGAAAAACTGTGGGTATTTTTTTACGAATTTGCATGCTTCAAAGATATATATTGACACCACTATCTTTAATTTAATGAAGTAGGGTTTGTGGAATTGTTGTCTATTTGTATTTGGAAGCTTGATATTGGCCAATATCCGTACGCACTTTTTTGGACTATAAACAGGTCGTTAGTATCTACACTGTTTCCCCAGAGGATGATGCCATAGTTTAGCCACGAATATGCAAACGCGTAGTACGCTGATAAAGCTGTGTCTAGATTTGTTGCATATCGCAGTTCTCTGAGTGCGTATGTGAAGCTTGATAGTTTAGCTTTTATTTTTCTAACGTGGCTTTTCCAATTTAGGTGCGTGTCCATATCTATACCTAATAACGTTGTCATGTCCACTGAGTCAATTTTATTATTATTATATGAAAAATTTATGTCAAGGGGGATTTTTTGATAAGGTCTAAATTGTATAATTGAGGTTTTTGATAGGTTAATTTCGAGGTTATGATCAGTCATCCAATTAATTATATTATCAAATATGTCGGTTAATTTATCGTTTAAATTTAAATTATTTTTACAAGATGTCAAAACTGTTATATCATCCGCGAAAATTACGCAGGACTCGTTAATAATTTTAGGTAATTCATTTATATATAATAAAAATTTTATACATCCAAGGACACTTCCTTGGGGGATTGAGTTATTCATTTTTATTGGGGTGGACCTTGCAGTATATATCATGTTAGTTTCAGAATCAAAGTTTTCTACCTCCACATATTGTTCACGATTTTCTAAATATGATGAGAACCAGTTGTGCGCTGTACCTCGTATTCCTATGTCTTTCATTATGTTTAGTAATATGTCGTACATGTCGTGAATATCCGGAAGATTATGGAAGCCATTGAGAATTTTGAAGGTCTCAATCAAGTAGTAAAGTCAAGTAATAAATGCTCTACCAATGCCACCGCAACAACCAAAAATAAAAATAGGGTAGGAAATACTGGTTTACCTTCATGTAAGAGAATCCAAGTTCATTGACTCCTACAGCGGCATCCATGTGGTACAACTCATAGAATTTGCCCACTTTGAAGAATAGAACACAATCATAGTTTGTAGATTTCATCTCCCACCACTGGCGATGTGCCTGAAATCATACTGATATTGCAGAGGCTGGCATTCTATGGTATAGTCTGAATCATACAATTTGGCGGCTGTGATGTTAGCTAAAAGCTGCGGATAGCCCAATCCTGACTGAAACTCACTTAACAGCTGCGGCTGTGCAAGGATTGGGTTATCTGCAGCTCGTAGCTAACATCACGGCCTCAAAGTTGTATCATTCGGACTATAGAGTTTTTGATTTAGATCTACATTTACATTCATTGACTGCCTTGGTGGCTCAGTGGTTAGTGACCTTGACTTCTGGATCAGAGGCGTGGGATCGATCCCCACCCAAGGCAAGCATTTATGTGATGAACATAGGTGTTTGCTCTGTGTCTGGGTGTTATTTAGGTAGTATTTATAGAAGTATGTATTTAAAAAAATATTTATACACAGTATATCAGTCTCTGACACTAAACTAAGCAAATCTTATGATATAGATTTGCTTAGTTTAGTGTCAGAGATAGTGTGTAAGTTGTCAATAATATAAAAAAATCTATGTTCAGGATTATAGGAACAATTCTCTTTATCAGTAATGTTTACAAGTCATTTAACAGCCAAGTATTATTGAGTTAACATGGCTAATTTTTGATTTAAAGGTGGCCAATTCAATGAATCTTATATTTTAGTGTGATGAGAACAATGTACTCCTGCATAGTTTTGAGCCACAGCAGAGTTGTCATGCTGAACCATTATAGCAAAATGCCAAAATGCTTACTTTAACAGCATGTGGCATTACCTATCTCAACACCCATATGAAAAAATGAAATGAAATAATAAATATAAGTAGTCACTAAGGGTACCCCTGAGCTACTCCTACCCATACTTATCAAAGACTTTGAACTTACAGGAGTTTGAGCATTGTAAAACTCAGTTGGGACAAACAAAGTGGTTGGATCGTAATCTGGATGGTCTGGTCTCCGTTTCTTTGCATCCCTGATCTTCTCTGGCTTCAGCCAGTCCAATTTGCAGTGGATCCAATTGCCATCATCAGTGATGGCTGCTGCCTTTTCCTCTGGTTGTGCTGAAGGTTTTTCTTTAGCTGCTGGTTTAGTTCTGCAGGTTTAAGAAATAACCATAATATTCTAAAATATATAAAACTTGGATTTATCCTATGCTTTCACTAATTAAATAAATAAATAAATATTTTGGGACATCTTACGCACGGCCTCTGACCCCAAACTAAGCAAAGCTTGTGATATGGCTGCCAGAGACTGTTATACTACATATACTTATTTTTAAATAATTAACTGTTAAAAAAACATAAAATAATCACAGTCACACTAGAATGCAGCTAAGTATAAAGGACAATAGTGAGCACTATCTTTTTCTAGTGCTTGTGTTAGTAAAGGACAGCAACAGAACTAAGTAGGTATAGTGAGTATTGATATATTATATGTATAAAATGTACTTTAATGGTGTGGTATTATAGACCATAAATAATAATAAGTACAGGCTGAATCACACTTAGTGGCGTCTGAAAACACAAGGTGAGTGGTTGCACAGTAGCAAATTCATATACCAGTAGTGGTGTGGAGTGGGGATTTGCACAGCTTGTAGCTTTCACAGACACCATTAAGTTTGGTTGGGCATTTAACTTACTCATTAGCAGGCTTTGCTTTTGTTTGTTTGTTGCTCTTAGGGGACTGATTTGCTTCATATTTGAAACTGTCATGTAATTTCTTCTCAATTGATATCTTCTCTTTAGTTACTGATTCAACCTTGTTATCTGCTAAAATTAAATTAAAATTTAACAAGATTAGGCACTATGCATACAATCACAAGGTATAAAAAGGACATTAATTTATTAATTGCACTTCATAAATATTTGAACCTGCAAGAATCATCAGTAAATTAAAAAAATATATTCATTTTTCCATTAGACCCTAGAGAAATTAAAATATGACTAATGATTGACCAAGTTCATAACTTAAAACCGTTTGCTGCACTAGCACATTTTGTTTAGGTATGAGAGAATCAATAGTGTCATTCTCTGTTCAAACTGTTAAATACTTTCTTACACCGTAGTATATAATTATAACACTACTTGTATGTAAACTCAAACAATTTATTGCAAACATATGTAATTTATGTGCGGTTCTGAATTCACATGTTTTGTATAGTTAAACATATAAGGGTATGACAATTTTATTATTTGTATTAGGACGATTTATTATCATGTTTTCTAACTAAACTTAGAGCTCAAGATGATTAATATAAATTTATCTAGATTATGCTTGGAGATATGCACTCATTTATCTTTTCTCTGTATTACCTTTATTTTCAGTATCAGAGTCATCAGAATCCACAGGGTTGATTCTAATTCTCTTTCGCTTCTTAGCAGGTGCAACTCGGATCTCCTCTTCGCTGTCGCTGTTCTGTTTATTTACCTCAGGAGAAGGTGTTGGCCTTTCTCGCTTCTTATCTAAAAACAGTTTAAATGTTAATATTTTTTACAATATATAAGTTATTCTTTGTTTGAAAAGAGATTCCGAAACCATGACAGGCGTTAGCGACATTAGAATAAAAGCTGCAAAGCTCAAATGGGAGTGGCCGGGACACATGAGTTGTATGCACCCAGACAGATGAGCAACGGTCTCAATGAAGTGGATGCCTCTGTCCAGTGGTCCCCAAGGCCATCCTCACTATGGCGCGACGAAATCGAGAGGTTTAGAAAGGATTGGACATAGGTAGCACAGAACAGAAGGGAATGGAAGGAATTGGGGGAGACCTTTGCCCAAAAGTGGGACAGTACAGGTTAAACAAAAAAAAACAGTAAAAGTAAGTTAGCCCTGGTATCAATTTCAATCTGCCTTAAGGCTTGTGACATGGTTAAAATATAGTAGACAAATATAATAAGCCTGGTACTGGTGTTTAACTATTAGCAAGCTTATCATATTCATTTTATCAGCCGACAACCCGGCATTTCAAAGCACGATTGTAGGTACTAAAATAGTGATGAAACGTTATTATTTGGTTATTATCATGGAAAGGATTATAATCTAGACAACTAGCAAAGTACTTACTCTCAATTTTCTTGGTTTCTTCACCATTATTACTAGAATTCAGTCGAGAATCAGCGACAACATCGTTTTTAGGTTTTTTGTTGGCCGGAGGAGTTTTAGTAAAGTAGTTGAAGAGGGTATTGGAAGGGCCTGTGCTATTACGCTTAGACATTTTTGGACAACTTTATTTGTAAGTGAATTTAATGAAAAGCGGCTTTTATTTATTTTATTTGCAAATTACAAGACCTCGCAATTTAGCGCACTTTTTGACGTTTCTTGTACGAATTAGGGATGCCATTACCTATCCCAAATCTTAGTGAGATTTGTGACATTATTAGAAAATAATAAAAAACTTATAAACATAAATACTTTACTTTTGCACACAGGTGCACACATCCTCGATAGACGAGTTTTACATCAAAGCTTATAAAATTGCCCAAAATAAGAAAAAACCTGAGGATCATAAACTAAAAGATCCAAAGCTTTCCAGTGAGGTCTATGCATTCCACATTTTGAGGGAATCTTTTATATTGACCACTCTGACGTTCAACTTTTTTTTCCTTCTTGGATAATATTATGGCGTCGCAATTTTATGCATTATCTCAGATCGCGATATTGTTGCAGAATATCTCAACGACTCTATGCCATGCCGCCGGTGCGCTCAAAGCGTAGATAGATTATGTATTCCAAATCGATAAGTAATTTGTTCATTGGTCGGCACAGCTAGTTTTTCGATGGATAATTCCGAAGATGATGAAACTCACTGCATTTACACATTACTTACATTACAGTACTTAATGTGTTCGTCTATCCCCCGTGGCACGATCAATTTTCTATGGCTGCTTAGTCTATACAATCTAATTACCCGTGGCACTACTGAATTTAGGAGGACGAACAAGTTGTATTCGGACCGGCACCATATGTCTAAAGACAAAGTCGACCCGAGGCAGATATGAAGTAAAGCCAAACGTTGCGCTCATAGCCCGTAGTATTTGAATAGGTTTTCGTTAGCGATTATCGAAGTTCAGCACGGTCAGTCTTCGGATTGGTGAATGCGGGGCGCTATAAATAGTAGTCTTTATAGATTATCGAAACAACAATAGATGAGCAAAAGGTTTAGTCATTAAAGAATTATTAATGCATTTTTATCTTTTTATTCATATAAATTTTACAAGTCTTAAAAGTAATTTGCACATAACAAATCATTACGTAGATACTAACATAAATATTCTTATCAATAATTTTGGTTGTAAAATGGCAGTTTTCTAACCATTGTCTATATTAAATTACTTTTAGATTATCTATTATGTAAACTGAATAAAATATTTTAATGGCTAGCCTTTTCATACTACGCTATTATATCATTGCGTTTTGCGCACCTTTACCCGGCGATATACAATGGGATAGTATTATTATCACAAAGTATTTTCCTAATTTAGGAATATTACTATATATAATAGCGAAGTCTGAAAACTAAGATTAATCTGTCCCATTCTTGGAATGCTTTGATAAAAAGTCTAGAGAATATTGTATCATCAGCCTGAAGACATCCCAAATAGGTACAATATAAGGCGAATCAAAACTTCTTGGCGGCAGTGAAGGTAAACTTTTTTAACCTCAACAGTAATAGGTTTAAGCCCCTATTTATCTGCTAAATTACTAATATAAGTCTTGTATGGTATGCTATACTATATCCTCTGGGTTTTTTATCGAAGTTGGAATGCCATAGAATTCTTAAATGTAAAAAATAAAAGTTTTATTCCTCAAAAATATCTCAGTACAAGAAAAACTTAAACAAATGGAATATTATCAATTATAAGATTTCTTAATATATAACGCGGACTGTACTCTCTCGCTATTGGTCTGTGATGACGAGAGTGTACTAAGGGCATTACAGAAAAACATACATAAAAATAACTAAAGAAAAAGAATAAAAAATAATAACATCTAAGCACCTTAGACAGAATATCTTTACGTGTGTAAATATTTTTTTTATATTGTATCATAACTAAGTATTTAAAATAGACAAATTATTACAATAACAAACAAAAATATAGACACAAAGAACGATACACAACATTTATTACTTGTACCATTTTGAAACATTGAAACCGATTCTTGCTGGTTATACTATAATTAGTTCTATTTCCGTTTCGTACTATCAGAAACACAAGAAAAAGATAGCACGTGTAAAATATGCATCACTTGTCTAACTAAAGTAGAAATTTTATGAACGAAAAAAACCGTACATCAACGACACTTAAAATAATCTTTTAGTTGAGACAGTGTCATTTGGATAGAAAGTAGGTATAGTATGAAAGTATGGATGAACCTTTATGGAAAACTTAATTCCGAGTTATTTAACAGAATTTTAATTTAATGCGCGCTATCTCTTTTTTGTGTTTCTCGTAGGAAAGGACGGCAACAGAAGTATAGTGTAGTTAAACCAAGAAGAATTAATGCCATTACCCTATGTTTGTGCGGTCAAGATTATTTCCGTCACTATTTCTCTAATAAGAAATGCCAATGTGTGGGAGTGATGGAAAGAATCTCAAACAAAAAGGACAGCCAGGAGCGACTCTAGTTTGTGACATATTACAGCCCATTTATACTCTCGCACCGCACTTCGCTTCATATAAAGCGAAATCGAATAGTAGCTTGTCTGTGCAAGCAGGACAAATGCAGGCGTTTGAGAGGGACTTCCGATGCGACATGCAGAGCGAGAGCAAAATTTCCGTTCACACTCGCTCTTTCGGGAGCGCAGTTCTTAGCATATCGCAAGCAAGTGTAAATTAGACATTAATCACACATTCTTCAACCGTTACGCCATCAACAGAATTAAGTTACAAAAATGCTTGTAATATTATAATTAAATAGAAAAGGAACATGTATGTAATTTAAATTACTCCTTCGTACAACAAAAATTTAGCAAGTTACAAATAAATAAAATGTTCTGTATTCTCTACAGATCTTTACAAAGAAACAGTGTATCAGAAGTCTTTCCTTGGACAATAGTTTGAGGCTTCAGTACAGAGAGCACTGTATACTTGTGTACATGGAGGAGACTGGAGAGCGCATGAGCCCCGTTTTTTTTAAACAATAGGTCACCGATTTTAAGCGGGGGGAGAGGTAAACTCCGCTGGCTGTAATTGGCTGACGCCAAAATGACGCAATGACAACATTTCTTGTAGTGGTGCCAAAAATGTTACTAGCTAAATATCGATATCGATATTTTTGACTTGGTTCTACTTTGAATAAAATATCGTATCGAAATAACTCATCTTTTTAACTATTGACACGATACTGGATCGAATATCGTATCGAAACCACACAATCGTATCGTCTCAACAAAGAGCGGCTTTAGAAAATATTATTTCTGTGTACTTTGCCACTTACAATTTGGCCGACGTAAATAAGTATTGTTTATGTACCTAAAACAATAAACTTTGATGGTATAAAAAACAACATTTTCTATTTTTAAAATATGATACGGATCGATCCAAAATATCGTATCGAAACAAGCGGATCGATACACTGCGATGCGATCCATTGCAATCCAAAGTATCGATACAAACACCTGGATCGAGCATCCCTACTCGGTAGTCATCTAAAGCGCCTATCGATGGTGAGCGAGGCCGCCCGCGCACTTTCTCCACTGGTTAATATGCTCCTTGCTTGTGTAGGATGACTAAGCTCTCATAGATGTTAAACTAGACTCTTACCAAACCTCGCGTGAAGGTCGAATCAAATATTTTGGCGGCTGTGAAGTTAGCTGTAAGCTGAAAAGCCAATCCTTGTGCAGCTGTTAAGTGATCTTCAGTCAAGATTGGGTTTTCCGAGCTCGAAGCTAACACCACATCCGCTGTTTGATTAGGCCTATAGCATCCATGATATTACAGCCTGCCATCCACACACCACAAATCAGTACAGCACTCTATATTGATATTTAGTTAGAGCCTCAGACCTTTTACACTCAAAAAAACTTATTTCTCCGCACTGTCCAAAACTTAGTTTTCTATTAACACTGCACATTTTAGGACAGAACACTGTCTCAACGTCACCAATACAGTCTATCCATCTATGTTTACATTATAATCTGCGGTTCCGGCACAGATAGAGCTATGGACTTGTGCGGCAGCACTTGTCCCCCGTTGATATAGAGCTCATCTTTGACTATAACGTCCTCTCCCAAGACAGTGGTGTTCTCCATCCGGACCCAGCGGCCGACGACGGAGCGCCAGCCCACGATGCAGCCGTCGAGCCACGCGTGTTGCTTCACTACTGCTCCGCGGAGGATTGTGCTGCGTTTTATGCACGCGCCTGGAAATACACAAAAATAGCTGTATTTTCTGGTCCCCCCTGCTCCTTTCTTCTATCGTACGGCTAGACAGACGCGACCAAAGCGCCAGCCTTTTAAGGTGGACATTCCGCGCGTTAGAACCAAGCGTTTCGAATCCTCATTCCTCATACGAACAGCCGGAATGTGGAACGCTTTGCCTGGGTCTGTCTTCCCGTTAAAGTACAACGTGGGAGTCTTCAAATCCCGAGTAAATAGGAATCTTCTAGGTAAGCGTGCTACACCTTAGACCGCACATCTGCTTAACATCAGGCAGTGTGTAGTCAAACGCGATCCTATTCGAAATAAAAAAAAATTAACTTCTTGGTAAAATTAACATAGGCCGAATGTCGAAGTCGAATCATACAACTTGGAGGCTGTGAATTTAACTATAAGGTGCGGATAACCCAATCCGGACTGAAGCTCACTTAACAGCCGTGCGAGAATTGGATTATCCGCAACTTGTAGCTAATATCACAGTCACCAAGATATATGATTCAGCCTATATCAAAGTTTCTATGCCGCCCGAATGCTTCTGACATGGCTAAAACAGTTAAAAAACCGGGGCCTACAAATAAACGGAGCATCCGAGCCTTGATGTCGCTCAGTTGTTAAGGCGCCATAGTATCAGCGTATTTTCATATGAGTGGGTGAAGAGCAATACGCCCCCGGTTTCGCCCGATTTTTGCATTCAAAAATCAATATAAAATTGATATCACCACTTTTTCCAGAATTTTATGGATGAAAGCTTTAGTTCAATCCATGTGCATAAATAACAGATTTAAAAAAAAAATGTAAGCGTGTCGAAAAGTGCCCAAATATGCAATAAACTTTTTTAGAAATCATGAATATGTTCTAAAAAGCGGTATCTTTGCATTTAATTTCTATCGAGCGAAGTTTTTTGAATTGTATTTCGAGTTATTGAATCCCCTACCGTTTAGATTTGAGAATATTGAGTATTTTATTTTTATTCGACAACTTCAAGGTTTCATGGAGAAAAGTCTGTTTAACTAGGGCTCTATACAGGTATTTTGAGATTGGATGGCGGCTTAATACCACCCAAGTCGGGTTATCCAATCCCCATTCTAGCACTGAACGTGGCGAACTTAGCTTAACTTCGGTGATTTTTAAGTGACAGTCAGGCTACACTACGACTTATAGTCATAATGCTCGAAACTGCTATAAAGCTATGTTGCTATTTCTGTTTCCACTTATATCTTCTAAACTACACAACAGATTCAGATGCGGTTTTCAACTGCCTTTTAGAGTATTTCAACGAAAAAGTTAGCAGCTATAACAATTGTACCTGGGCGAAGCCGGGACGGCAGCTAGTAAAGAATAACAGAAGCTTACCATCTTCGATAACGACATCGGGTCCGACAGTGACGTTGGGTCCTATCCGACAGCCCTTGCCGATGGTAGCGGTGGAGTCGATCAGCACGTTGCCGACCACGCACGGCGCGTCGTACAGTTTGTTAGAATTCTTCTGCCGTAGACTGTTGAGGTATAAACACATTCCTGTAAACAAAAATATTTTGATAAGTAAGATATTCAATTTCTTTTAAACAAAGGTGACGTCCACAAGTGGTATATTATTAAGAGAAAAATCGAACCAAGGTGATACATATACATCATTTGAATTGCTTGTTTTATGGGCTTTTCAAAAATATTTAATCTAAATTTTTTCACCCCTCCATTTTTTTTAAATGTGAAAAATAAATTGTATGAAAAATAACAATACAGCTTATTACTTTTTCTAGTTTAGCGATGATAAAGTGCTTTTATCGTTATTTTACTTGCATTCGTAGCCGATTCTTACACATTCATCACTTAATTAGCTAAAATTAAAAATTATAACCTACCAGTGTGACCAGTTAATAGGTACAATGTACAAAAAAACACTTTAAAAGTGTGTCTAATTGGTAAAAATGCTTTTATTTAACAATTTGTAGGTTAATTAATCAGGGTTGCTAGAGATAAACTACCTATTGAGCCAAATATATTTATTTATCCTAATAAATTCAAAATTAATTTTAAAAAAATCGGAGGGCTCTTTTTTGTTTTTAACTGTTGTAATAGACTCAGAAAAATATGAACTTTTTCGAAATGTAACGAGTGTTGTGGTTAGAATTTTTGATTATTATTATACCAGCCTCCATACATTTTGTGGACATGTCCTTTAAAATAAAATGATCTACAGTTTTCAGGGTGTGTGCCCTTTGTTAAGTAAGTTACAATTGAAAGAATGCGACTGTACCATAGAGATGGGCTAGTTTGAATCTCAGTCTAAAGCTGGAAACATACTATCGGACGCGACTGATAGCCGCGACTTAGCAGTGTGCACGCCTTAAAACATCCGGCGCGCCAGATCGCTCTCGGACGTCCGAACGCTCAAGGTCAACCCAAGGTGACGTCCGCGACTTATGTCCGATAGTTTGCTAGGCTCAGTGTACATTCATTATCTAGATACCTATCAGTCGCGGCTGTCAGTCGCGTCCGGAAGCCGCGTCCGACAGTATGTTTCCAGCTTAAGTTTGTAGTTTCAGTACATTGCTTGAATGCACGAACTAATCGACGACCCGCACGCATCACTCGATCACGAGTGTGATACGTCACAGGTGCCAGCCATCAATCTCCTCGACCATATTTGAGGGAAGAGAACGACCCGACACACGACGCCGTCGCAAGAAGGAGCCTTCGATGGCGAGCATGAATGCTCAGGGCATATACGCAATGATATTCAGGGTGTATCTACATGTCACAATGTTAAGTAGGTACTTTATAACTAAGTAATAATAATACAAAATATTCAGTATTCGCGTTTGACAAAAACATAATTCTTCTTGGTCTTTGAAATAATCATTTGATAATAACAATAGCTAAGACCTAGAAAAAATAAGAAGTTTGTATGGATACGAGAAACCTAAAGCACGTATCTTTAAATGCCATCAAAACATCGCATTATAATTACTGTCTTGTACCTTACAATATTTACGCAGGGGCGGAGCAAGAGCAAAATTTCCTGTGGGCAACTAATATTTTGCCAAACTATTTTTTCTTTCCCTTCGTAACCTGTACCATAGAATAATTTGTTTTCATTAATCTATGCCTGTACCAACAAATCTACGCCATACAATTCGAGTTATCTGGGATTACGATTTAAAATATTTTTAAATATGATTCATATACACTATCGAATTTCTTCTACTAACATATGCAGGTTGCCTCACGATGTTTTCTTTCACCGAAAAGCCAGTGGTGTGAAATTCCGTTTATAAATTTCAAAGAACTCATTGGTACGGGACCGGGATTTGAACCCACGACCTCACGATTGTAAGGCGGGTGTCACTACAGCTAGATCACCACGGCTTTTCAGATATACCTACCTAATTGTTCAATTGCTACTTAGACATATTACTCAGTATTGTACCCAACACAATCGTGAGCTGCGCGGGTGAAACCGGGAGGCGCAGCTAGTATTTTTATATATGCGATAACACACACTTCGCTAGGGGCCCCCTGCCGCGGAGGCGGAGTGCGGTAGCGTGCCCGTAGCCCCGACACACGGCGCAGAGGCGGAAACACCCCAGGTTTTTAGTGGGTATACCGCCGATTAGGATTCGCGGTGACTCCTTCATAAAGACGCTCCCTATCCATAAAGGATTTTCCTGGGTCAAAAAAGAAAAGACGACCCCCTGCATTCGAGTCGCGAGATTTCTATAAGGCGTGAGACCGTGGGCGGTGGCCCAAGTTACCCACTCCTTGCGACGCCTTTGTATTTACGCGATTAATTACATTTGAAACAAAAAGATCGGCAACATAAATTTAATCAACTAAAGACATTTAAAAGGAAACATCACTGATAGTATAATTAATGGATAACATTTTAATTAACTAAAGATTCCAATTAAACACTGTGAGCCTATTCCCAATAGATAAGATCTTATCGTGTGATCTATCAAATTATTATATTAACAATATTAATTAAAAAATACTTCGATAAGCAAGTCTGTTTTAAAAATAGAGATGCGTCAAAAGAGGCAACAAAAAATAACGCCTTACGAGTGTATTTCAGAAAAGAAACGCAAAAGTTACTACGTTTTATGAAGCATATCTATTGTATACTAAGCGCCACACAAATATAGGCATAAAAAAGCCGAGATATAGGTATACACAGGTGCCAAAGAGACGAGACGCAGCAGCACACCCGCCCGCTAACCTCATGCCTCCCGCGCACTCCCTACGCTCAAGCTCACAACTTCGCCATTTGTATAGGCATTGAGCACACATGCGCAAAAATTAGCGAATCACGGCGAAGTGTCATCTGCTGCTAACTTCTCATCCGTCGATTTGTGTGGCGCTAAGTATACATATTTGAAAATTCACATGTACACTATTTATCTCCTTTATTGACCGAGTGAAAGAGGTCTTCGTTTTAGTTCGACGATTTTGCCACGTCTGTCCGAATGTTAATTATGCTCTAAAGGCGGCATATTTCAACGGATTTCGATAAAACTTGGTACACGGGTTCTATTTATTAATGATTTTTTTTCGGCGGTTTTTGATTGGTGGGGAGGGGCGAAGGTATTTTCATCAAAAGAGGGGTTATCAGTCGAGTAGCGCTCGTTTGACTAGGTGTTGGTCAGCGAACACCGAAATTAAGCAACGTTCCGCACGGTCAGTATTTGGATGGGTGAACGCGGGTGGCATATTCTAACTGAGCGCTACCGTGGCTCGGATGACTCATTAAATTGTAGGTCCCGGTTGTTTTAACCGTTTAGCCGTGTCAGAGGCCTTCAAGCGGCCTAAAAACTCTGACATCAGAGCTAGACCAAAAGCAAACCAAGAGTCGAGATATACGTCTAATTATGAACTCAGAGAACTACTAGTAAAATAATTAGTTTCAAAAAAACAATTACGCATATGTAGCCAAAAGCCAATAAATATAATTACCAGTCAAGAAATCCTTGGGCTGTCCCACGTCCATCCAGAACCCTTGCAGCTCCATCGCGTGTAGCTGTCCGTCTTTCGCCATGAAAGGAAACACTTCCTTCTCTATCGACATCGGTCGCAACTCTATTCTGCTCAGGACTGAGGGGTTCAGGATATACATGCCTGTAAAATTGGAAATATGGAATTATTCACACATAAAGGAGATGTTGCAAGCTGGGCTCAGACTTAGTACAGCAGCCCAAAAAAAGCGTTAAAATATTATAAACAAATTAACAGAAAAAACAATGGTGTTTAATACTGTAGAATTTCATATTTTCTAATTTTATTTTTGTTCGAGGCAGCTATCACGCTGCCATATTTTACAAGCAATGTCAAAAGATAATAGAATATGAAATTCCTTTAAATTGCGATTGTCATTGAAGAAAATAATAAGAAAATCATTTTCCAAAACAAATAAAGCAAATAATGAGATACTGTACACGACAATGGCCTAAGCTCGATATATTTTTGCATTATCTCTTTCGTACTGGCCGGGTGACTAGCCCTGGTGTCAGAGTTTTTAAGCAGCCTGAAGGCCTCTGACAAGACTAAACTGTGAAAACATTCGGGACCTACAATTTACACATATACAACGTGTAACAGAAAGGTTCAACAATACTTAAACCACGCATGCTCAGACATATTTAAAACTTACCCCATAAGGTCTCACAATCCTCAGTATGTTAGATTACGAGATAAACCAAGTTAAAGTTTTGCGTAAAACAACCTGATGTCAACCCTAAACTTATTAGCTGACGGTAATGACAAAGACTAATAAGTGTACAGAAATATTTTATTTTTGCCTACAAAATCGTGGACGGGCTTTTACACACAAACATTATAAGTAGGTACCTGGTCATAGGTACAAGCTACAAGGTCATAGATTGATGTACCTAACTCATCTAAACTGCCTAGACTAGAACATGTTGTAAGTACTACCTGTTGCATAAAATGATTACATAAATTACGACGTATAGGTCGAATCAAACTACACGCGTCTAAACTCGAGGCGAGTCTATCACAGTAGCAAATTACATATCAGCAGTAGGATTGGAGTAATACGTTTTTGGAAGCGCATGTAGACGCGTATAGGCGCGCTTTTAGGCACACGCGCAACTCGTACGAGCGTTGACGCACTTTTAAGCTCGTATAAGCTGGTATACTGACACGACACCACTATCGGTTCGAGTGAACACGCCTAAATGTAACCGTTTACGCCAGTCCAGTTTTTTGAAGCGCGCGTGTAAGTGCGTATGCCGAAACGACCTATACGCGCAAAAATTACGCTAATCTGAAACTGCTCTTTTGCCGACTTCAAAGAAGCCATAAGTTTGATTTGACCTGTTGACGCAAAAGCAGGAGCGCCGAATAATTAAAATCAAAACGGTGCAATCTACGCATCTATAGTACAAAGTGAACAACAGGGGAGACACTCCCACTCCCCGGAAGTGCACACGCGCAGTCGTTTCCGCCCAGAATAGCTCATTTTATTTTAGTGTACAACCAATTTTACTGTAGGATTAACATTAGCAGTAATTAACTTAAGCATATCTACCTAGTGATAAGACTCATTGGCGCACGAAGACGTAAAAAATGACAAACATGCATATTCATAAAACACGAAATACAAACAACAGATAATAAGAAGTTTGATTTAGCCTGTAGAGAATGACCGAGACTTTAATATTTTGCTAAAGCTGAGAAAGGTGGGAAATTAGTAGAGAATAGTGGATGACAACCGCCTCACAATCGTGAGGTCGTGGGTTCGAATCCCCGGTCCTGTACCAATGCGTTCTTTGGAATTTAAGTATGTACGGAATTTCACACCACTGGCTTTTCGGTGAAGGAAAACATCATGAGGCAACCTGCATACATCCGTAGAAGAAATTCGATGGTGTATGTGAATCCACCAACCCGCACTGGGCCAGCGTGGTGGATATGGCCCAATCACCCTTCGTGGGTAGGCCTACGTCCTGCAGTGGACTATTAAAAAGGCTGGTACAGTACAGTACAGTGGATGATATTCTCACCAGCATTAATCTTATTGGAGATGAACTCCTGTGGTTTCTCTACAAAGCTCTCTATCTCTCCATCCTCTTTGTAGCAGACCACTCCATACTTTGATGGCTCTTCCACTTTAGTTACCACTATGGTACCTTCCTGAAATAATAAGTTTACTTATGATCATCACCATTATGCCAGGTGTAAGTATTTTATGAAATAAATAATATAGAATACAGAGTTAGAATTAATTAAAAAGTTGGAAATATAAAACAATGGTGCTTTCTAGAGCACTATAGATGTCCATAATAGACAATGTAATAACATTTGAGTGTTCCTCAGAGGATTTATTTAAGCAATTTCTTAATTGGTTTTATGGACCAGCCGAGCTACTATATGCACCATGAAATAATTCTTTCGACACATCAGATCGAGATGAGAGTTATATATCTTTCACTTTTTCATACATTGAAAAGAATTTTTTCATGGTTGTATGCTAAATAGGGCCTGGATTTCCTATAATAATAATGTGACATATAAAGCCTTAGTATTTTTTTTTACTTTCATGATTAGAATTTTTTTTTTTTTCAAATGGGATCATGAATCGGGATAATTTATTAATTATTTAATGTGAAATTGTTGAAAACATATCTTGTGGTATGTCACATGCATCATAGAGACTCACACTATTGGTATTGTAAATTTTCATTGAAAAGCTTTTGTTTATGACTGTACTACATTTTTATGTACTAATACAACTGGAATCATTTCTTGTTAACTGATTGAGTCATCATTGTTCATACATGATATTGGTTATCACACATGTTTAGGTACATTAATTATTGTAGATAGAAGATGTTTTAGCATTAAATATTTTATTTTACAAGGAAACTCTCACTTCCTATACACCTTCTAGGAAAACTAGTTGATGTATATTTTTGACCACCAAATATTTGCAGAAAGTTGCAAAACTCAATTTAAGTAGGAAAGACTAATACCTCAATAAGTAGTTATTGAGGTATTAGTACTTGATGAATCTCACAATGTATGAAATTCATTATTTCTTATCAGTTCCCCTTGATAGCACTTTGTATAACTTGCACTTAAAACTGTTTTATTGATCTATAAACTACATAGATAAAAATCATACCTTTCCATGACTTCTATGGTACTTTGCCAGCTCTTTGAAAGGGAAGTCGCAGATGACGTCTGAGTTCAGTACAAAGAATGGCTCAGGGCTAGTACTGAGCAGCTCTCGGGCGAGTGCTATAGGTCCTGCTGTGCCTAGAGGCTCAGTTTCATGTGAAAATGTCAATGAAACCCCGAGCTTAGAAACCTGTTCTGTCAGCTCTTTTTCCATGTCCTCTGCTCTGTACGAGACTGCTAAAATTACCTGCAAAATAGAAGATTCTTAATGGAAATTTGTAAAAGGAAATTGAGTTCTGCAGATGAGTAAATAAAAATCCTGTTGGATTTAGTGTTGTTTGATTTTAATATGTAATGGAGATAATTATGCAGAATATAATGTACAAAGTTGTCTTGTAAGTAGTTTTAATCTTACAGCATGTTTTTGGCAAATTGACTATGAAATTAGTTCCAGAAAAAATTGTTATTTCTTCTATTGTCTTAAAATATTGCAATATTATATTACCTGGGTAACTCCAGCTTCAACTAAAGCCTCGATCTGATGCAAGAGAATTGGCTTGTTGGCAAACTCCACCAGTGGCTTCGGCCTGCTCAGAGTTAAAGGTCTCAAACGAGTCCCATAACCCCCGACCAAAATCAGCGCCCTGATTTCTCCCAGCTTTTTATCCGTTCCGCACATTTTACTAATTTACAATCAGCTAAAGTAATTTCAAAATGATTATCCTCTAGTTATGGCACGTAGCGATCGTAACGCCGCGTTCTAATGTTTTATCTTCTGGTGCAGATTTGACTGTATTGTTTAGTTTTTTATAAGTGCTTATTTTATTGAAAATATTTTAAATATAGCTATTTAAAAAAACAAATAAAACGTTGAATTCAAGAGAAAACACTAGCAAATCTTGGTACACGTCATGTCACAACAAAGCTGACGTTGACATCTAGCGAATGAATATTCGTTGGAAATCTAGGGATGTAACATTGGATCCAGGGGTGCGTTTACGCACTCCAGACTAAGATAAAAATTAAGCTGGCTAAGTCTATGTCACCCGTTTAGGACATCCGTCAGGCGAAAAATCCTCCTGGCTAAAAATTAAACTGCCCCGTTCACGCACTCCCGCCGGTACAATTTTTCTCCTGACTAGGCTAAGTTTTATCGAGGTTCTTAGTTAGATAAATTTTATCTTGTCTCTGATTGGTCAGCTAGTTGTCATCGAATTGAATTTGACATATCGTTTAAGAGTTTGACAGATGTGATTGATTTGTAGTAGATTTGAGCGCTATGATTAGTCTAGAGCTATGACGCCGTTTACGGACGCCACTCGGAATAATTTTTATCCAGTATAAAAAATATCTGGAGTGCGTAAACGCACCCCTGCACAGTTCTCTAGGATCCAGCGAATGTACGTATTGGATCCAACTTTTTTGACAGCCATGACTATCAACTAATTTGTAGAGTAGTAACATTGACTGTGCATATCAAAGTCTATCGTATGTCAATGTCAAAACTGTAGCTGTCAGTTACGTAATGGCTTGCGAGGAGGCTGTCAGTGTCACAAAATTATATTTCGTCCTTCCCTTCCCCAAATTAAATTCATAAAGTTACAATGGCTGTTCCAACACGGATTTTGTGTAGACTAAAAGGTATTGTCTCAAATATATAATTAATTTATGCTCCAGGAGATATTTACTTCACCATATGTTTAGGTTCAATGGTCTTTTTGCGATAACCTAAGATAACCTTGTAGTTTGATTTGCACCCATCCCATATATTATTTCGTAGTAGTCGAATTACACGAGTAATTAAATGGTCATGACCGTTTATAAAAAAAATGCAAATAGTTTTGTTACGTAGCTTCAATGTCGTATTCATTAGGTCTTAGTAACCGAGACCTTCAGCTAAAAATATCCACTCTATTCCCAGTTTGATAACTTTCATACGCATTTTATTCATATGAAATAGTAGCTAAACCAATTTTTAGTAATAATGGTAATTTATGTGACCTAAAACATTCCTGTTATTGAATGCTGGATCAATAAGTTGAACTTTGGCACTGTCATTTCATTTAATAGGGCAACATTCAATTCATTGAACCTATCTGCAGTGTCCTGCAACTATGTTATTCAGTTACACAATCCTTGTTATTAAGAACATCTGTTATCTTCCATATTAACATCAATGAAACAAACAATATTTAGCACTGATAAAAAGTTTTACTTTTATGAAGATACAAAGTTCATTATACCTATCTACCACTTGAAGATTTATTTTATCATATTTATGATGCTTTTGTGCTGTAACCATTGTAAAGTTTTTGTACTTTGGAAAAAACACCACACCTTGTTGTCAATATAAAGTTACTACTGATAAATATCAAATGAGTTCTATAGAATAAAGTGTGTTACATTATGTGGTGTGATTTTAAAAAGGCCTTCTATTTATAAAAACCTATGTGAATGTCAAAAAAGTGAACTATGACATACTCGTTATTGATTCACATTCACATAAAACAGAAAAAAAGATGCAAAGAAACTTGTGGCCTTATAACTGAAAGTGATTTCTTCCAGGCAACCTTAGAATGGAGAGAGATAGGTACATAAGAAAAACGACGTGTCTTGTAGACCTTGTAGTACTATTTTTTAAAACCACTTCACTATGTTAGACTAGCAGTTTTACCTTGATATCCAGGACCTATTCAAAAAAAGGTTCTTTTGCATTTGATGATACTCATGAGTTCTACATGCATGTTTGAGTTGTTGCTATACACCTAGCCTGCTAATACTAACATAGCTTAAGATCTGTACCTACTCAATAAATTAGACTTGTTTAGAATTGATCTAGACTCATTTATTTATTATTTCTCTAGATGGACTTAAGTTCACCAATGTCAGATACTCTTCTAGTGGAGGAAGCAATCCCTACCATGAAACACGAAAGAACCTAGTTCTAACAAAAGAAACGAGGGTCATTGTCCAAGGGTTCACTGGCAAACAGGGTACCTTTCACAGCCAGCAAGCTTTGGACTATGGAACCAATATTGTTGGTGGAGTCTCGCCCAAGAAGGCTGGAACAGAGCATCTTGGCAGGCCCGTGTTCAAGACTGTAAGAGAAGCGATAGACCAGACTAAATGCCACGCGTCGGTGATCTACGTGCCGCCGCCGGGAGCTGCGGCCGCTATTTTGGAGGCCATTGAGGCTGAAGTACCGCTCATTGTGTGCATCACAGAGGGTGTGCCACAGCATGTTAGTATATTCAAACATTAGAATCCACTTAGTTACTGCTGTAGATTTTTAAATTTTAGAGTAGTTTCAACACTAGATTTGAATTTCAATTGATTTGATTGATTTTGATTTAATTTTAGTAAGCAGACACAAAAAAAATTCAATTTGGAATTAGAAATATTTCAGATCTTAATCATCTTACCTTAGTTTTGTAATGATGATTGTCAAGAAACTGTCCATAAAATTTGAATTACAGCCTTAATACACATTAATTGCTTCCTCTTGTCATTACACAATATTTTTCCAAAGAGGACATAATATCTAAAGGACTAAGGCTGTATCTGGATCTTGTATTGAATTATTACAAAATAGAGTTTGTAGTGTTATTCAATACTTGTACATGTATTCATACAATGCTAACTAACCATTATGTGTATTTCAGGACATGGTCCGTGTGAAGCATGCTCTGCTGAGGCAGAACAAGTCCCGTCTAGTGGGGCCCAACTGCCCAGGTATCATTGCTCCTGAACGATGCAAGATTGGTATTATGCCGGCAGCTGTGCACAAGCAGGGCATGATCGGAGTCGTCTCGCGCTCCGGTACGCTCACATACGAAGCCTGCCATCAAACCAGTTTGGTAAGTTTATTCAATTGAACTGCTCTGGTATTAACTGTGTAAGATTGGTATTATACCGGTGGCCGTCCACACGCTAAGCGTCATCGGATCAGTGTTTTGTGGCGTCGCGTGTGCTCATGTAGTAGACCTTCAAAGTCTAAGTTATTTATTTACTAAAATTGAAATACATAAATACATGAATAACAGTTGAAATTTGGCAATATAATTAGATTCAGGATTCACAAGCGAGATATCCTTTGGTCCCACACTAGGCTTGAGGCCCGTGTTGTGGATACCATACAGAAATTTATCCAGTGGTGACATTCTGGAGTAGTCCTAAATTTGCCTAAATACCTGCCATCAAACTAGCTTGGTAAGTTTAATGGAACTACCCAGGCATCATATCTATTCTTGCAAGAGCATCAATATGTTAGAAATCAGCTTGTGCTTTGCACATTCCCTATAAAGCGTGCTATCAGACCTGCTTGGCCCATAATTCAACTTGTCAAAGTATTTTTAACTACATATTTATTATTTTGAAATCTATTGTTTGACTTATAAAATTAAATAAAAGCCTGGGAAGGCCCAGATTTACATGGCGTAACAAACTAAACTTACAAGACAAACACTTGACTAGCAAAGCAGTAGCAGTCTAAGCAGGAAAGAGGCAAGGGAGGCGCCCTTGGAAAAGAAATCTAGCTAAAATAATAACAATACAGAGCTGAAACGAAATTGCCATTCTGACACGCCCACAAACTTTCACACTTAATTTAAAATGTGTTTTATCTAAACTCCAGATAAGAGGCTCTCCAGTGTTTATCTATGCTTATCTCGAATGCCATATGCAAATCCAATGTTACTAACTCATTATGATTAAAATAAAAACAAAAACCAAACTGCATAACATTTAAAATAATTGTAATATGTACAAACTTACTTTGTAGAGGTTAATACAGACAATACTCTATTAACTTTTTTTACTATGGAAATTAACGTGGTTTTCACACATTTTATACTATATATAACGGGAATGAACTCACGTGTAGATGTGTTGGTGAAACGAGACTCTAACAGCCGACTTTCCCACACGGTATACCGTAAACCAACACACACGGATAGATACCTGTGCGCAGATTCGCACCACCATCCAGCGCACTTGACCTCGGTACCACGGACACTGATAAATAGAGCACTAAAATTGTGTAATTTTGAATACCTGGATACTGAGCTCGAACATATTAAAAGTGTGCTGAGCAGTAATGGATACAAGTGGAAACAGAGCTGGCGGCTGGCAAACGCATCTCCAAGGACACGTCCGGCATCGGTTGAGAGAGTAGCAACGTATTTGCCATATATTAAAGGAGTGACGGACAGAATTGGTAATTTATTACGCCGAAGGTATAGCATTAAGACCATCTTCCGTCCTCCGGGACAACTAAGACAGTTGCTACGTTCTCCTAAAGATAGAGACCCTTTGGGTGTCCCCGGTGTCTACATGATCCCGTGCGATTGCGGGAAGTGTTACGTCGGAGAGACAAGAAGAAATGTTTCTACCAGGCTCACGGAGCATATACGTTCAATGAAAAACTTGGATAGGAATGGTTCCGCGGTGGTAGAACACACTCTCGATTCCGATGCGCAGCACTTCATCAGATTTGATAGAGCGAAGGTGCTAGCGCGAGAGAAGTTTTTCGTGCCCCGTAAAGTTAGGGAGGCTATTGAGATTAGCAGACGCCCTAACTTCAACAGAGACGGGGGATGGATACTGCCACCGACGTGGAAACCGTGTCTTCAGGGATCCAAAGGACTTAACCGTGGAACTGGTGGAGACATAGTGAGTTCAGTGTGCTGGAGTATCCCCGACGTATACCAGGATACCGACGAAGAGGATATTCAGTGCGCGCCGACAAAACAATCCTCTCTACCTGCCCCCGCCCCACCACCGCAACCGCTGTCATCGCGAGCGCTACGCGCCGCAGCCCGCAGTGCATTGCGAGACGGCTCCGCGTAGAGATGTTCAAAATAATCATTTGTATCGATACAGCGTATCGATACGTATCGCAATCAATTGTATCGATCCAGCGATATATCGCAGGGTTTTGTATCGATACTTTCGATACGTAACGATATTTATAAACTTTATAAACAGGGTAAAATAAATGAAAAAAAATACTCTAAGCAGTGAAAAGTAATATATTGTTCTGAAACCAAACCAACTGAAAAATGAAATTTTTACAATTGCCACTGAGACGAAGTTAGGCTTCGGAGAAACAAAAGTCTAGACAGACGTTGCGGGTTCTGTAATAATCTGATATGTCATTTAAAGCTTTAGCACAAGCCTGAGCGTCGGTGAAATAAATTTTTTTGAACCTGGGATCCAAAATCGTAGAAATGGCCAAAATATGCACTTTTTCGGAATTTTTAAATCGTTTATTTATTTCATTTATAGAGATACGATATATCGATGCGTATCGTATGGTCGTGTATCGATGCAAAATATCGATATATCGCATTGCTTTGTATCGATACAACATAATATCGATTCGTATCGCGCATCTTTAGCTCCGCGTGCTAGCACTCGCCAACTTGAGAAAGGTCGCCGAATGCGACCGAAACTATAGTCGTTACGACTATCCCCACACGTGAGTTCATTCCCGTTATATATAGTATAAAATACTCTATTAACCTCTACAAACTGCTACCACTGCTAGGCACAGGCCTTCCTAGACAATATTAACTGTAGTCTTCTAATTTATGGTAGTTCATTAATGATTATCAATGTCCTATGATCCTGCAATTTCAGTAGATCTTGAGATAATAACAAAATAAGCTTTAACGAGGGGTCTCCAATCATAGTACCAGATATAACTGGAAGTTGGCACTTGAAGACGTTAGTATTGGACAATTGGATGGTGTGACCTAAACTAGTTTCTAAGAGCATATTAGGGTTGCTGAGTTTTATCTATCTACAAAACTAAAGTTGTAACATGATAAGTATTTTTTATATTTTCGCTAATTTTGTTTGGAATGTCATTGCAATAAAAAAACCGGACAAGTGCGAATCAGGCTCGCACATGGAGGGTTCCGTACAAATCCAGAAAATTTCACAAAATTGGGAAGTAAGTTGTTAAAATCTCTATACTATCCTAACCATCGACAAAAAACGGAAAAAATGGAACCCTTATAGGATCACTTTGTTGTCTGTCTGTCCATCGGTGTGTATGTCAAGACTCTTTATCTCGGGAACGCGCAAAGATATCGAGTTGAAATTTAAACTGTATATCTATGGTTTCTTGCAGTTGTGTAAAAGAAAAACTTCTCAGTTAACGTTTGTAAAAGTTAAAGCCGTCGTAAAAAACCGCATATTTCAACACTCACAAAAATCAAAACCTACAGGGTACTTCCTGTTGACACAGAACTATGAAATTTGGCGAGAAGCATTGTCTCAGAGTACACATATAGGAATAAATCTGAAAACTGTACATTTTTATTTAAATCACAAAAAAATAAAAATTTGGGTTCATAATTCAAAGTGAGTAAATCGTATCATGTAAGGTATCATATAAAAGAACTTCATTAGCACAGGCTAAAACAGGTTTTTTCGATGTATAAGGAGAAAAGTGAAAAAAAAAACTTTTGTCGATGGTTATAGTGTAGAGATTTTAACAACTTACTTCCCAATTTTGTGAAATTTCCTGGATTTGTACGGAACCCTCGGTGTGCCACAACGAGTGAATGTGTTGATTTGATGTTGCTTATTACTTTTAACTGATTACAAAAAAGGCTTATTAACTCATAATATGACTAAGAAAATTATGTACACATTTATCTTGTGATATTTGGAATTTTAATTTGTGATTATTTTTCTTATCTTGCATCACGATAGGACAGACAAGCGCGGGGGATTATTTCGTTGTAGATCTTTCATAATATGCTCTGAACATGTGAAATTTTAAATTCATTACACACATTACCTAGTTCATTTTTTTACTAACAGAAAACAAGCGATTTAAAATTGTCATTGTCTTACAAAGGCACCGTGGCGGATTCCCAAATTCGGCTTATTCTGGCCCTAAGACAATCTGGGCTGTGGGCCAGACAACTGGCCCGTTCTAATAAATTAATTCGGGCTAAATGTCCCCAAAAAATAGACGTAAGTACGAAGACAACTCGCCCACAGCAGGGCGAGATGTCTCCTAAACCACACATTCTCGAGTAAGTTAATGAAGTTGAATTGAGAACCTTCTCTTTTTTTAACTTTGGAAAAATGTTTCAAATAAGAAAGTCCAGGTATATTATTTATATTTTCTTAGTCAAAAAACTGGTTGTCTGTAAAGCCGGTTGCCACGGCATCACGTCATATTATGCGTCACAAGCCGGACGCTTATTGTGCCTCTCTATCGCTTGGTCCGCGCTCTCGCTTACACGCTCGGCTCAGTCGGAACGTGACAAATGAATCATGCTTTTTCATGTATGCAGCCGGCGTTTATCGATTTATAAGACGTTATTACGTCAAAAATAAGGATAACGAGTTTCACGAGACTATTACAAGATTTGCATGTGATATTATGTAAGATAAATATTTACCCAAACATACGTATGTATTATCAATTAGTTACGTCACGAATTGGCATATTTATCGATATTATCGAACAACCTTGACCACAGAATGAGTAATAGTCGCATTGACCGTGACTTCTTTATTATGAAAGTGTAAAATATCAACCTTGCTTGGAATTAGAACATACCTATGGGTGGCGTTTTGTTGCAAGGCGATATATGTAGTTTATTTTTTACCGACTTCCAAAAAGGAGCAGGTACTACATGAGTTGCGCCGCAAGGGGTTTCGGACAAGATACGATACACTAGCGGCGTTGTAAGCAATTCTCCCTTTTGTGACCCACCTTATAAGGGAAAACGTTCTTTCCGCTTTTTACCGACTTCCAAAATGGAGGAGGTAATATGTTCGTTTGTATGTATTTTTTTTGTGTATATTCATCGATATATTCGCCAATTGTAAACCGATTTAAAAAAAATCTTTTTAAATCGAGAGGGTAAATATCCCGAGGTGGTCCCATTTAAATTTTATCGAAATCGGCTAAGCCGTTTTAGGTAAATCAACAATAGTATGAATTGTACACGAGTAAAGTTGGTTATGGCCTCAGAGAAAATAAAAAATCAAGAGGGAATGTTGTGAACAAACAAGTGAGGCCGACCAAAACTACGCCTCGCCGTGTAAAGACTATCACTCACACACCTCAACGTACAATGAAACTACGCCTTGGCTTGTCAGTCGAACTATGGCGGCGCAGCAGTGACGCACTCACACATGTATAAAGAACCGGCTTCACTTGACTGTTCAACGACGTTCCCTCTTGATTTTTTTATTTTATAAAATGTCATAACCTCAGAGGTTATGGCATTTTTGGCAAAAAATTATTATTTATTATATCGTTTCCAGACTGGCCTCGGCCAATCGCTCTGCGTGGGCATCGGCGGTGACCCGTTCAACGGCACCGACTTCATCGACTGCCTCGAGGTGTTCCTGAAGGACCCCAACACTAAGGGCATCATCCTCATCGGCGAGATCGGTGGCAACGCCGAGGAGTTGGCGTCCGAGTATCTGACGCAGCACAACACGGTTAGTGTTCATCTTGTTACTATCATTTTAATTTTATATTTCCATAGCTTGGTGGAAAAGAGTAGATAGCAATAGGGGATAGGGGTGCCGCTATCTATGTACATACTCGTAGTCCTATTTATTAGCAACGTTATGATATTTTTCAATGGATTTTAGGGCGATTCACAAATATCAGTGAAGTCACAGTTCGGACTCAGTACCGTCATTCTCTCTCTCGACCGCTCTTATTGGAGATTTATTATTATTATATACTACTGGACTAATCGCGTATTAAAATTACGAAATAAATAAATACCTCATACATCCCGACGTTTCGGCCGAGTTGTTCAAATCGCGAAAGTTTAAAAACAACATTTATTGAAGATTTTTAGGGAAGGCCCTATGTACTATTTTATGTCTAGCAGTGGACATCCTATGCCTGATGGATGGATGACCATACATTTTATCTTATTATTATTAATATATTCCAATTGTCCGTGTCAGTATGGGCACCGGCAATCATTGACATGGAGAAGTAAGTGGGGATAGGTTATCTCAATAGAGAATGTAGGAAAGAATAGTTTTTACTATACTCTATAGAATTTAACTCGATCTCTGCGACAGCTGTCAGAAAAATCACGCCTATGAAGTCCTGAATGTCTTAATAGTACCTTAGATTATAGAGGGAATAGATACGAAGTAAATTCTTATGTCCTCCCGCAAAGATTTAGACCTTATAGTGGTCTGCTAATTTGAGGTCCTGTAGGAACGAAGGGCGTGGATTATATTCTGATTTTTGCCCTCCAACTCTCATTACATCACCTCATTGCTTTAATTTTATTGTTTGCGTGCCTATATCTTAAGATTATGGCATTAAAAATATGTAATCAAATTCTTCGCCTCCCGCCATCCACTATACCTCAAAAGGCTTTTGACAGTTGTAGCCGTCATTATTCTGAGACCATCCAACCAATAAGAAATTATCTTCATATTTGTGTTTTGGCTATAGCAAAGCTGATTGTGATTTCTACAAATATTGTATTAAACGTGTAAATAAATAGAATTTATAACATTATAAGGGCACAAACAATAAAAAACAACCATGGTTACCTGCTGTGTTTGGGGCTGCGAATCGTGTTCTAAGAACAAAAGCGAATGTTTATAATTTTTAGGTTAGTCGTAGTTTTTGTATTTTCACGTCTATGTTTTTGAAATATGAATAAGTGTTCAGTGCAGGAACTATAAATGACGTTTAAAACTATCTATTTTAATACACAACACAGCATAAAACGATAATTTTGAGAAAAGAAAATATATTGAATGTTTACATTACTTACTTCAAATAGTGATGGACAAAGTTACGATTTTATTGCATTGCAATATGTTATTCGATACTTCTCTCGGTGCATAATCGGTAGAAGTCATAATAAATCTATGGTTGTACAGTACTCGTTTTTGCTAAACTTCCTTTTAACCCGACTACCAATTAATGACTACCTATGTTTTTAAGTAGAATCTTGGTTAACTATTAGGTTTGTAAAAGACAACATTTATATTGGGCTAATCCTTATAATTCCGACCAAATAGTATTAATTAATGCATATAATTCTAAACATGTTATACCATGGGACCAACCCTCTAATAAGTTATTAGAACCGTTCATTGCATATTCAGTAGTATTGGACGCTTTTTGCTGTAGTTAATATGTGTTGGCTTGTCATTTATTTATTTTATTAACATAGTTTTATTAGTTTAACCTGTATGTTTGCTTGCTTGTAACCAACCCCTTTGAGCTTGATTTTGACCTACTTTGAGTGATAACATTTTCTTTAAATTTCCACACCTATCAAAGATGGATGACAATACATTTACTAAAAAAATAGAAAAAAAATCTATAATTGAAAAATAAATATAGTAAAAAAAAAACTAAAAATATAATAACTCTTTCATAGCATATCAAACTAAAAAGTGTAAAATAATTTCCAATATAGGCAGAAAATAATAATGAAAGAAAAATGTTAATAATATTGTAAATAAAGCGTGGGGTGCTCGATTTACGAAAAATTATGGCACAAAACACTTTTTTTACAATAGTATTAATATTTTTCGTTCATTATTATTTTCTGCCTATATCAAAAATCATTTTACACTTTTTATTTGATATGCCAAGAAAGCGTGTTTTTTAGTATTTTCTAAACTACGTAATATTGATTTTGGATCTCGGAAACGGCTTCAGTGATTTTGATGATTGTCATTCAAATAAATGTTTTTAAGTTCAATAGAGAACACAAAAGGGTCTACTATCAAATATATCAAAATATTCGTTCGCTGACCTAAGTGTATGTTGATACATTAAACAGTGTCTCAGTTTCATTCATAGCTGGTTGATAAAATCTTTTTTAAAATAATTGTTTTCAAAACTCGGTAACTAACTACTGCACTGGAGGTGATTCTAGAGGGTTGGTCATGTGGGGTAAAATGTACAGGATAATATTATGTATCTGCGAATATTATTTCCTAAATAATTGTTTTGGCCGGCACTCTTTCAGATATGAGCAGCCCAAAATGAATGATGTCTTTTAAACAGGTTTATTTCTAATCAATTAGCATTGTTTTAGGGGCTTGTTCTGTATATCAAAACTAACAACTTTTGTTCTACGACTTTTTGAGTGGTTTAGAAATTGCGAAGTAATGAGGAAAGTTATACATATTTATGACAGTAAATTTAAAAGGTGTCGTGTCAATCATGAAGGCGCCATCGTAATTATAATAGCTAATTAGCATATTTCTGTTTCTTTTTCACTTTAGGCATTCGATAGAGAGAACACTTTTTAAGTTTGCTATTTAATTTACGATAGCGCCTTCATACTACAACTCAACTACGCTTTATAAGTTTAGTACATCGGCAGTCACACAGAAGAGAGAAGGTCTCTTTTCTGTGGCCAGTCAGGTATTTTTCGGAAAAATCGATATTTTTATCGATTCAAGTTTCGAATCGATTTTCGAAGTATTGATTTAGCGCAACGCTTCAAGGGGGCGGGGCAAAATCGACGCCATGTTTCCGAGATATGCTATGACGTAGCTATGATACGTTATTTTCGTGCTAGGGCGCCCCTATGAATAGTACAGACAGTACCTGTCAATGTCATACTTTATGGGTATGCCGATTAGAGATGGGCGACGAATGATCGTGACCACAGAGTTTTAGATAGTTTTATTTAAAATATCGATAGTTTATACTAACGATATTTTAAATAAAACTTAATTTATCATTAATTTTATTGTATATTTGAATGTCATAACATTTTTTACATGTGTAATTAAATTAAACCCAATTATATGTTACATTAGCATCGATAATAGTGAAAAACGTCGATAAATATTATAGTTACATTATTATGAGTATTTAATTAATACCATAAATTTATTTACATGTGTACATACTTGATCTTAAATAATAGTAAGTAAATAAAATCCAATTTCTCACCTTCAACTACTCAGTCGATTTCATTACAACATTGTTTGAAAATCGATTTTTTCCACCACTATCTTAACTCTAAAAATGTCAATCTTCTATGTCAATGTCACTGTCGCAGAGATCAAGTTAAATTTTATAGAGTATAATAATAGTTTGCAGTGTGACGGAAGGGTCCGGGTGGCTTGACTGTTATGTGTGAATCAGCCTTTTTATAGAATTTCTATGATAGAAATGAACATCTATTCCAAGATATTCTAGCCAAAATCTGTTTGCCTAGCCAAAATAACGCTTTACACTCATTGCTAGTCTTAATTTCCAGCAGTTTGATTTGGAGCTGGCGCTTACACATTCACAAGCACAAATCAGTGTGACCGACATTCAAATGCCGACTATTTTGCCCACAGGGTAGTTGATTAGTATTGAATTAGTTAAAAGTATTAATATTACTGACTTCTGCAATTAATTATTATTCGTAAACTGAAAAAATAACTAAAATTGGCTAATCCAGTTCAGAGATATGTATAAGCTTGTAAAGATTTTGGTGGGATTAAGAGGGGATACTTTGTCCCTTTCCCACAAAGCATAACGTAGTATGGCGAATGTATGACACTTACGGGAAGTGACGTCAAAGCCTGCCATAGTGCGCTCTTTGTCTAGCAAGAAAATAAAATGCTTGTAACTTCTTTATTTCTAAGTTGATTTTAATTTTGTTTTCGATAATAGGCTCTGTATATGGATAGCTGTTAGCTGTTGTTACAACAGGACATAAAAAAAAATTGTCAACTAGCCTACTCTACTGAATGGTACAAATAGTGGCCAAAGCCTTTAAATGTATAGGCTGAATCAAACTTTATGGCGTCTGTTATCACGAAGCGAGTTATTGCGCAGTAGCAAATTCGTTGTCAACTGCACGAAATGTGGAGATAGAGGTTGTGACTAACTTCATAGACGCCATTAAGGTTGATTCGGCCTATAAAGGTATTTTTTAAGCTTTAGACCTGTACTCCACCAAAAAGTACCTGAGTGGAGCATGGTAGTCCTTGACTTTACTGCAATATAATCGCATAATACAAGGCTCGTCGCATGCAGCTCCGTTTTGATGGACTTTGGGTCTCACTGACTTTAATCATCTCGGTCTTACTGACAAATGACAATTTTATTATGACTAAAGAAATATTTTTCATCAATGTATATACCTATCGGTCTTTTTAATAGTCCACTGCTAAATATAGGCCTACCCACGAAAGGCAATTGGACCATTTCCATCTCGATAACACTGCGAGTTGGTGGATCAATAGGTATGATGGCTAAAAAAATATTATTAGTCCTTCAGATAAACTATCAGAAAAATAATAGACACGTGTTTTTCCTTTTGTCAATTAAATAAAAATTGATGAAGATATAATCCATCAAAGTTCAGCGTGACGTCACAAGTGCCATACAAGAGTACTTATAGATTTCTGTAAGAGAGTTGACATCACGACCCCCACTCCCAAACTATGACAAGTTTCAACTTGACCATTTGTTGTTTTATTGACAAAAGAATATTTACGTGTCCAATATTTTTTTTACCCAGTCGTCATGCCTATTGCGGACTAAAATTTGAGTCACATTGATTTGCGCTTTGCTATATGAGTGACCATAGTTTTATGTTGCTATGTTCTAACACTGCTTTTTTTTTCTCCCCGTACAGAGTAAGGTAAAGACTATTCGTCAACCGCCGTACGTCAAAAAATGAGTTACAATTTTATTATTTTTTTCTTCATGTAGAATGTTAGTTATAGCCCGCATGTATCTCTGAGTATTACATTATTTAATGTATCTTATGAATGATGAATATTTAATTTATACTACACCTGCTCGGAAAGTACCTTGATACTTTATCAAATTTACGGTAGAAAGTACGTCATTGCATATCGAACAAATATGCGGCGAGAAAACGCATCTGAGCGGGAGAGAAAAGTGTATGAAAATCCATTTCTTACGTGGTTTTTCGTTTTTAATTTTGGTTAAGACTATGCGCTGGTAACCTAAATATCAAAAGCCAAAAAGTTTTTACAGTGAGTTTTTATCTCCAAGTTCGGAAAATGACACTGGCCACTAGCTGTGTGTTGGATGGTGTCAAACAATTTGAAAAAAGAACATGTGAAAATTGCAGACGCCATTGGCGCCATTTTCAATTTGTGTGTTGTTTGAGGATTCAGTTTTCGTAGAAAAGTAAAATAAAACTATCAAAATGATAAGTAGTGATAGTGATGATAAACATCACCACAGCCTTCTACGAGCGCAGTGCCAACAGCACAGCCAGTTATTCCTCCTACATTGTCGCAAACATCTCAAACAAACATTAATGGAAAAAGTGTTACATTAAGCTTCACTAACTGCAACAATTTCAATATAAATTTCAATTAGTAAAGATTTAGTTTTTTATTTTCCTCGTAGGTGTAGTATAAAGCACTATGTATCACTCGAGAGAAAGTGCGATTCCCGATCTCGGGTGTTTTAAAGCCCTCGCCTACGGCTCGGGCTTCAAACGACACCCTCGACGGTAATCGGTCACTTTCTCCTCTCGGTGAACAATGTACTATTTTTTAAGTATCTTGGTCATGTAGTTAATCTTTGTTATCTTTTTATCATGATTCCATCGGCAATGCCTGTTGATTTTATTATTTTTTGTCTTACAATGTCGTAATTACGTTTTCAGTCACATGGACGGACACAAGGTGTTGTTTTGCGAAGTGCAGGGAGTTTCAGTGGTACATATATAATTATGCTCATCCTGATGATTAAATTTATCATGGCACCAACAGAGACATTGCGGAAGAAAAAATTAGCTGTTCCTTCGGGAGTCAATTAAGGCTGATTGTCGCGGTCTGGGTGCGAGATTCATTTTTTTTTTAATTTGGCTTTTTTTGCCTTTTACAGGTAAAGTTTACGAAAACTCATTTATCGGCCATGAATAGGTAGCGGTTACGAGTTACATACACCTAAAAAACAAATTAGTGCTGATTTTCACCTTTTGTCCATAAAGAACATGCTTAGCTCAGCGTGTCGATACTGGGCCGTATAGCGGATAGCGTCAGCCGGCGGAATCTGCAGAGTCGCGACCCAGATTCATCGTCAACCATCTAGGCGAGGCATCGGCACACAAATATGCACGGTCATCAAATTAGTCATACTTCAAGACCAATTAGATGTAAGAGACTGTTGTATAAATAGTAGTTAAGCATGTAATAAAATCAATCACAACCTAACGGTTGTTTGATTCACAACAAGAGGGGTGCAGTGGCGAGAACCTTCGGGCGGCTGCACCCGGAGTCTAGAGGGGTGCAGTGGCGAGTACCTTCGGGCGGCTGCACTCGGAGTCAAGGGTCCACCATCGCCAGCAGTCAGGTCGTCTAGGCGACCGGTCGTCGGACCATCGAGGATCCAGACGGAGCCCATCCAGAGGCCTGCAGCGCAGGGGACGACGCCGTACCCTGTCCTTTAGTTGACTTGAAACTGACAGACCACCTTTGACGTACCTCGGGCTAGCGTAATCAACAAGCGCTATGTTCATTGGCGTTGAAGTACTCATAAATAGCACTTAGCTGCCTCGGACAGTAGCAATTCGGGACCTGGCCTCCCACAAGCGGGAATCACCAGGTACTTGAGAAGGTGCACAAATACTGATCCAGGGAGAGATAAGCAGCTAAGAGTGAAGGTTTAGATCAGGAGTAGGGCAAAGGATTAGGGGAAGCAAGAAAGAAGAGAGAAGAAAGAAGATCAAGATGGAGATAGAGGGAATCAAGGAGCAATATTTTGAGATCAACCAAGAAGGTTTCAAGACATGCTTTCATTGGCTCTATAATTTTATTTGTTTTCCTGGAGTGGTGAAGAACATGCAATTAAAAGAGAATTGCATTGTTGAGCAACTCTTCACCAACCACACGGAGACTAGGTGCCCGACCAGAACGATTCAGGTGGCGCAGTGTATGTTGATAACAATACGACGACGCACTCGACAACCACGAAGAGAAGCCGGGCAGATCGGGCAGCCAACCAGCCACGACAACCAGGGGTTCGAGACCAGTAGCATCCCATCCACGCCATCAACCAGCAGGAAGGACCATAGCAACGGGTCCAGCGGAACGAAGGCAGAGGTGTTGGAGCTGTACCAACTGAAGACCGTCCCGGAGAGACCCCAGAATGTCCATAAAGAACATGCTTAGCTCAGCGTGTCGATACTGGGCCGTATAGCGGATAGCGTCAGCCGGCGGAATCTGCAGAGTCGCGACCCAGATTCATCGTCAACCATCTAGGCGAGGCATCGGCACACAAATATGCACGGTCATCAAATTAGTCATACTTCAAGACCAATTAGATGTAAGAGACTGTTGTATAAATAGTAGTTAAGCATGTAATAAAATCAATCGCAATGTAACAGTTGTTTGATTCACAACAAGAGGGGTGCAGTGGCGGGAACCTTCGGGCGGCTGCACCCGGAGTCTAGAGGGGTGCAGTGGCGAGTACCTTCGGGCGGCTGCACTCGGAGTCAGGGGTCCACCTTCGCCAGCAGTCAGGTCAACTAGACGTCCGGCCGTCGGACCTTCGAGGATCCAGACGGAGCCCATACAGAGGCCTGCAGCGCAGGGGACGACGAGTTAGAGAGGCGGGCGGGGAGTAGAGAGTAGGTCCCCGCGACGACCGAACGGCCGATGGAATAATCCATGTCCTAGCTAGCTGCTATCACAGTATAGCCAGGCGTTACGGCGACGGTAGTGGACTTCCACGGTTGCGTCGGTGGGTTAGTCAGGCGTCGCACAAACCTAACCATTGGTTGTGAGGCGGCTGTACTAACCGAAATTTCGTCAGGCTTTAGCTAATCGTTGCAGAGATTGGCTAGCGCCTGAACACCTTTGTTTTAGCTCTTGTGCATAAACTGGCCACTTTTTTGGTTTCTAGGTGTATATACTCGTACCTCGTTAATACTATCTGGCCATGGCAGCTATTTGAGTTTTTTTTTTTTCAATTTATAACAGTACCTACAACAAGAACAGTTCATCAGTATAAATGCCAAAAAGCAAAAAAAAAATCGCGCTCTGACCTAGTGAAACCACCTTAAATGGAACAGCCGATATTTTTTCGCGATTTCCCAGTTGGTCCCAAAGCAATGTTATTCGTAATTATGAGCATAATTATACACCTCTGAAACTCCGTGCGCTTTGCAAGCGACATAATCGTAATACATATTTACTTACTATATTTTTTATCATAAACTTGAATGTTAATTTAGTCTTGCTGCTCTCAGACTTACCTACATAAATATCTCGGATTTATTATTGCATTGTTTTCATAAGGGAAGGTCACTCTTTTTGCGATGTACCTTGCATCTCACTAAATGGTGGAGATTCTGTGGCATTCCTACGTTTAAATAAAAACCCCATAAAGTGAAATACTTACCTAAGAGTTACTTTCTGCCATACATTAGTAAAAGGAACGTTACGACTGGAATGAACTTTCAATTCCTCTATAAAACCTATCTGCAGCTTGATCATGTTTGCTGTCATAATTCTTCATATCAAAATTCCGGATTTTCTTGTGGTTTTTGCCAAATTGCTCATTGTACTTTTGAAAATAATTGCAACAGTAAATAAGTTGTTTGAAATATTACAGTCAAAATTATGACTAAGATATCATTGGTGTAGCTAATGTACACTGTAGTGTAGACTGCTGTATTTTTTTATTTCTATTTAGAATTTTATATTAGTTACTACATTACTATAATCTAAGACTATAATAGAGCGAACCGTTTATTTTCTTTTTGACAGCACCAATAGAACATAACTGCGTCACGTTACGCAAAAGTTCACTTTTAAATGCGAGGTTTTATAAATATGACAACTGCCTAAGTTTGCTCCTTGATCCCGTATAATAATAATTTTTGACAAATTGAGTCCATAAGTGCAATAGTTTTTTTTATAAATTACATAAAATAACAAACGTTTTTAAAAAATCACGTTCTATGACGTATCACGGGATGAAGGAGCAAACTTAGGCAGTTGTCATATTTATAAAACCTCGCATTTAAAAGTGAACTTTTGCGTAACATGACGCAGTTACGTTCTATTGGTGCTGTCAAAAAGAAAATAAACGGTTCGATCTATTATAGTTTAATTACATTAGCAAGATCAGTATTGTGAACCTGAAGATCAACCGTAGGACGTCCACTGCTAGACATAGCCCTCTTCTATAAATTTCCAATAAGACTGGTTAGAAGTAGCATACCTCCAGCTTGTTCCTGAGGTATTGATGAGATCATTAGTCCACCTTCACGGCCATCCGTTCTTTGAACTATGTGCTCTACCCACTGCCATTTCAACTTTCTTATCAGCTATCTATCAGCTGCTATTAACTAGGTGTTTGTCAGCTATCACCGAAGTTAAGCAACGCACCTACCGCACGGTCTGTATTTAGATGGGTGAACGCGGGTGGTATTTTCTAACTGAGTGTACCAAATAATACGTTACATACGCGACAGCAGACGCCATAAGTTCCTCTTACAGCCTACACCTTCACAAACCAACACTGCACACCACATCTTCAGCAACAGAGTGGTTTACAACTGGAACATGTTGCCTGAGGATGTAATTTCAGCAAGGATAATTAACACATCTAAGAATAGATTGGATCCTTGGATAAAGAAGGAAAAAATTTCCTTGACAGATTAAAGTAAATACTTATTTTATTCGACTCTGCTTGATATAGGCACATCAGTTTATACTGCTCGCCTATAAAACTGTTTGTTTGTATAACTGTTTAGCCATGTCAGAGGCCTTCAGGCGGCCTAAAAACTGACACCAGGGCTAGCCACGCGACCTATACGAACTTACTTTTTTGGCTGGACTTTGACGGTAATTTTGGTCTGTCTGTCGTGATAATGTAATTCAAAATTATTTATTGTCACAAGATATAAATTATACAACTTTTATGAAGACACAGCCCGATTACAGAGACGCCAGCGTAAATTAAATAGCAGCGTAAAAAGCGTTCTCTCTATCGAATGCCTAAAGTGAAAAAGAAACAGAACTATGCTATTTAGTTAATATAGTTACGCTGACGCCTCTGTAATCGGACTTACTATTACCCAAACTGGGTAGATACAACAAAGCACCCGTATCTTTTAACCCGTAACGAGTAATTTGCAAAAAACGAAGAAAATTGCCTTTCACCGCGCTGATCAAAACCTAACGAAGAATTGCTATTGTTTAATGAACACGTTTTCGTGTTGCAGGGTCAGAAAGCGAAGCCCGTGGTTTCGTTCATCGCCGGACTGACGGCGCCGCCCGGCCGGCGGATGGGCCACGCCGGAGCCATCATCTCGGGCGGCAAGGGAGGCGCCATGGACAAGATCAAAGCCCTAGAAAAAGCCAACGTGATCGTCACTCGCTCACCTGCCAAAATGGGCGTGGAACTCCACAAAGAAATGAAACGCTTAGAAATCATCTAAACTCATACATTATACACTCTTTGTCTATCTGTATAGTTTATTAGTGAATATATCTCTATTATTTATTTACCGTTGTTGTTTCTGTCGAGTTGAGCTCGTCTACCGGGCGGATTATAATTTTGTCGACGATAAGGCCTTTCGAATATGTATTAAAAGACAGTTGCGTTATCCTACCAGTTGATATTTTAATTGTAAGTTAAGGAAAAGTTACAATTCTTAAATGTCGCGCACGAAATTGTTAGCAGTGCACTTTTAGAAATAAGCAACTCGTATTTATTGTTAACAACATAAAATTTTCCAGTCTATCTAATAAGTTATTGGAAATCGTGAATTCGTCTTGTTATTACGCTTTAACTGATATGGTTGGAAGAGGAGAATAATGTGAATATTAAATACATGCGTATTATAAAGGAAAAATGTTTTTATTTTTATTTGTATTTTTATTATGTTTACATCGACATGCGTACCGTACAATTTGCGCTTAGTCGCGCATAAATTTAGAAGTGGGTAACCCTAGCGGGACATAATATAAAAGAGTTCAAAGTCTTCCAAAGGAATCAACTATAGTCTATATACCACGCGCCATATAAGTCGGCGGATGAGAAGTTACGCGCAGAACGCTGCGCAAAAGGCAAAATATAGGAGTGCGCGGGAGCCAGACTCGCACTGGGGCACACCCGTCCTCCAACTTTGCCTCCCGCGCTCTCCCTACGCTCGTGCTCACCACGACGCCACGCGGCGTCGGCATTGTACACACATGCGCAATAATTAAGCTAGCTTCTCATGCGCCGACTTGTGTGGCGCGGATTATACCTTAATTAGCTAAATATTAGAAAAATAGTCACCAGGACTACAGATGCAACCTCACACACAAAATCAACTTGCAAACAAACACTATCAACGAGGTTTTCTCAAAAATATATTACTGCTTCTACTTTTGTTATATCACAGCATTGATAAGTAAATCACTATTACTTATAAAAATCAAATGCATCTTGGATGCGTATGACCACGAGGAAACACCCGATAAGTTTCGTTTATAGTGGCATTGGGCGACATAGTCGCCAGGCAAATACTTGAATGCTCATAAGTGAACTCAGTGATCATAATATAATATTCTGAGTTAACTTAACTGTATGTCACATTTCAATTTCAAAAGCTGACACGACAGCCAATTATTAGCTTATTATGTGGTTCAGACACCAAAATGTCTAAATCAAATACTAGGCATTTTCACAGATATCTAAACAATTAGTTTTAAAGACATTGATAATGGTACTTTGACTAAATACATATTATTACAATGGGCTAGCCCTTACTTAGGTTTGCCACTTACTCAGTACTACTTAGGGTTGGGTCAACATTTCCCATGCAAAAATTAAATTACTAGAGAAATAGAGCAATTTCATAAAAACCTGAATATAATGCTTACAACCATTTTAAAAAACAAATCTGCTCAGACATACTACTTCTAGCCTTTTATATTTCACAGAAGATTGAAAGGCATTGTGTAACAACAGTAAATTAAAATCTGATCAAAAAAAATGCAACTCTAACAAAGTTTATACGAGTACCTCAAAGGTGTCAAAATTTATTGCTAAACATACATTCAGGTACTTTTGAAACTGTATTAGACTATACAGTTATTCTGTAAGAACTTAGAAGTTAAAGCTACCATCTGTCCCTGCCCCGCCCGCCCCTACCGCCCCCCCTGCCGCCTCTGCCCCCGCGCCCTCCGCCGCCTTCTTCCCTCTCCCTCCTCAATCGCATATTATCAAACCGTTCCGCCATTTGTACCAACTCATCGGGTATTTCTTGGTTTGCTTCATCCAGAATTTTCATCAGATCTCGTGCATGTGCCCAATCTTTTCTTGATACAAATGAAAGTGCTATTCCTGTACGGCCAGCACGACCTGTCCTGCCTACTCTATGCACATACTCTTCGATATGGCGAGGAAAATCTAAGTTCACAACATGAGTCAGATCCTTTATATCAATACCTCTTGAAGCGACATCTGTAGCAATTAAGATATTGACTGTGCCATCCACCATATCTCCTAAAGCTGCCTCTCTGTCTGCCTGATCTCTATCACCATGCAAAGACTGGCACTGTACACCTCTCACTGCCAATTCAGACGAGATGTGAGAAGCAGTAGCTTTCTTGCCGCAGAAGATGATAGCTTTATCATTAGGCTCCATGTTGTCGAGGAATTCGAACAGAGCAGCTTCCTTATCCTCTTCCTCTACAAACTGGATCTGTTGAGTGACAGTGTGGACTGCGGCCAGGTCTAGAGAGCCAACATTGACTTGAATGGGGTCCTTCATGTAAGACTCGGCCAGCCGGCGTACACCATTTGGCCAGGTAGCAGAAGTCATTACAGTTTGTCGATCAGGCCTCACATCAAATAGTGACTTTCGAATTTGGGGCTCAAAGCCCATGTCCAACATCCTATCAGCTTCATCCAGTACAATGTATGAAAAGTTGATGATGTTCAAATGCCTGGCCATGACCAAGTCGTTGAGTCTTCCTGGTGTTGCTATCACTATATCCACTCCTTTAGCTACCACTTTGATCTGCTCTTTGCGATCTCCTCCTCCATAGAGGCAGACAGATTTTATACCTCTGTAAGTGTATTTTGACACTTCTTTATCTATCTGTAAGGCCAGCTCTCTAGTAGGTGCCATTATAAGCACAACAGGCCCTTCCCTTTGCTCCTTGGGGATCTTTTGGCCATCAATGTGGATAAGAGCCGGTAACAGAAAAGCTAATGTTTTCCCTGTGCCTGTTTGAGCTATACCAATCATGTCGTCTCCCCTGAGTAATATTGGCCATGCCTGACTTTGAATAGGGGAAGGTGTTTTGAAGTCTTGTTTGTAGATTTCTTCCAGTATTTCAGGATAGTGCTGGAAGGCTTGTTCAAAAGTCTGAACTGGGTTTGGAATAGGTCTTAGCCCCGGCTTGTCATCAAATGTGCGTTTTACTTGTATGTCATTGTTTTCTTTACGCCAGCGGGCTACGGCTGCTGGGGACATTTTTTGTACTTCTGGATCTTCTTGGTAGAAGTCTTTGATGATAGGCGGCAGGTTATCCCACCTTTCCTTCTGTTTTTCATCATAAAATGCATTGAGTTTATCCCAGTCCATGACTTGTACACCAAATTCGTTGACCTTCATGAATTCTCCTGATCCATTGCTAGTGTTATGGTCATCTTTTTTCTCTCGAGGGGGTGGTGGTTTGTCTTCAATCAGCTCCTCTATCAAGCCTTCTACTTTGGCTATCGCATCTTGAGACCCACTCAGAGTGATATCGGTCACGTTTCCATCCGAGTCACCTATTTTAATTTTCGCTTCGGTTTCGGACTCGAGCTCTCGTATTTTAGAACCTCCTTTGCCGATGATTCGGCCGACCATTTGTGAGGGGACGTTTATAACTTTTTTGGGGCCATCCTGCCTCTGAAAGTTGCGTCGGTCGTTGAAGTCCCTGTTGTCTCGATCATCTCGGTCGCGATTACCGCCACGCCGATAATTGTCGCGGTTGTCACGACCGTCTTGATCGCGATTGCCACCAGGCCGGTAGTTATCGCGGTTATCATTGCGCCTGTAGTTGTCCCGGTTGTCATTGCGTCGATATTCCTCCCCGTTGGAAGGTCCACGTGCTCGCCAGTTATTGTCTCTGTCACTGCTGTTACCGCGACCTCGGCTGCCTCCAGCACTAGAGCGAAATACTTGAGTCGGCCTTTGTGATTGAGGTGGAGGTGGCGGTTCTGGATCTGACTCCCAGTCACTCATTTTCACGTATTTGTTGTTTTAAAAATTATCGTCTTAGAAACAAGAACGAATATTTCGCTCAAATTAAATTGAACTAAGAATTTTCGCTCTTTTCTGAAGAAATCCGGCGTTTATTTCTTTTGGGTTGCTGCTTTCCACAGACTACTATAGATATAGATACTACGCCGCTTTCCCTCTATAATCTAAGGCTTTCACAGATATCTGCAGATAATTATGGCCGCTTTTATCTTTCTTTGGCCGCTTTTTTGGTTTTCATTTTGGGAGCCTATAATGTACCACCCAGTAATTCACGACATGATAATGTACAGCCTGATATTGTACGGCATGATAATTTGTGTCACTGGCCATGGAATATCCGGCTGTGCAATATTGGGCTGTGAAACACAGGCCGTACATTATCGGCCTGTGTCAATAATGTCCGGCACAGTATTGCACAGCCCGATATTATACGGCTGATATTTTGTGTCCCTGGACCTTGGTTATTTTATGGCAAGGTATGAGTTCTCTAAGGTAATTCGACTCTGTTGGTTAGGTTAGGTTTGAACAGTGACAACAATGCGCGAGCCGAGCGAGCGAAGCGAGCGTGCCGCGGCTGCGGCTGGCGAAGCACCAGAAACAACCTGTCCTCATTACGAGTTAAGGATACTTTAAAAGCCGTGGTGGTCTAGAGGTAGTGACACCCGCCTTACAATCGTGAGGTCGTAAGTTCAAATCCCTGGTCCCGTACCAATGAGTTCTTTGGAATTTATGTACGGAATTTCACACCACTGGCTTTTCGGTGAAGGAAAACATCGTGAGGCAACCTGCATACGTCCACAGAAGAAATTCGATGGCGTATGTGAATCCACCAACCCGCACTGGGCCAGCGTGGTGGATATGGCCCAATCACCCCTCGTGGGTAGGCCTACGTGGACTCACAGTGGACTATTAAAAGGCTGGTACAGTACAGTACAGATACTTTAAAGGTGTGCGCGGGAGCCAGAGAAACTAGACGTCAGGGCACACCCGCCCACCAACCTCATGCTCAAACGCGTGCTCCCTTCACCCGTGCTCACCACTACGCCACGTGGCGTCGGCATTGTGCACACATGCGCAATAATTGGAGAATCACGGCAAAGTGTCATCTGTGGCTAACTTCTCATCCGCCGACTTGTGTGGCGATTAGTATATCTCTGTGGAACTGGCAGATGTCACAGACAAACCAACCAATATAAGCAAATATTCTTCGGGCCAATAATGTACAGCCCGTATTTTGCGACACAATAATTTAGAGCATGATATTTTGTGTCCTTTTCTTCGGGACACGTTTTATCATGCTGTACATTATTGAGTCGCAAAATACGGGAACACTATTATTTGCACGAGGTGATAATGTCCGGCAAGTATTGTACGACACGTATTGTACAGCCTGATAAATTGGTGGCATGGGACATGAAATACGGGCCGTGCTTTCCTGCCCGTACAATTTGGTGTCATCAAATACGTGCTGTATAATATAGGGACTCGGTAAAAAATTACGAGTTAAGGCTCCATCAAACACAGGCGGTACGAGCGGTAGAGCGGTACGAGCGGTACGAGCGGTAAAGGGCGGTACGGCAGTACCGCGACCGGACCTGTGTGAGCCCTTCTTATATAACCAGTACAATACAGATGCCCGCCCGTCTGCTATACCGCTCGTACCGCCTGTGTGTAAAGGAGCCTATAAAAGACCAAAGAGCATAGAAATATTTTTTATGCCTTTTTTCTATTTCTATCACTGTGCTTTTTTTTCACAGGGGTGCGCTTACGCACTCCAGATAATTTTTATGCTGGATAAAAATTATTTTGAGAGGCATTCGTCAACGGCGTCATAACTCTAGACCAATCATAGCGCTTGAACCTACTACAAACCAATCACATCTATCAAACTCTTGAACGATCTGTCAATTTCGATTCGATGACAATTAGCTGACCAATCAGAGATAAGATATCTACCTTTAGGTAGGTTTTATCGAGGTTTTTATACCTCGATAAAACTTAGCCTAGTCAGGAGAAAATTTATACTGGTGGAGTGCGAAAACGGGGCAGATTAATTTTTAGGAGATTTTTTCGCCTGACTACATCTGAATAATCCCGGCATATGTTTTTGGAACGTTATTGCATGCAAGAATCGTAGTTGATGGACTATTAACTCGTCGTCTTTCGTCGCCATCGTTTTAGCCATAGGACATCCACTGTTGGACATAGGCCTTCCTTAAAAATCTCCGTAAAACCGGTTGGGAACGGCTTGCATCCATCGCGATCCTGTGGTTTTGATAAAGTCCCCGTCAACCTTGTGGGTGAACATCCTACCCTGATTTCTTGCGGATAGACTTGCGGGTAGGGTAAATAAGCACTAAGCAAACTTACACTTTAACTTCTAGTCAAAACTGAACTGGTTTCCCTAGTACAACAGTAAAAAAACTTCAACTTTAAAACTCGGTTTTAAACATTCAGTTTTACAAAACGAAAATACGTTTTAAACGAAAAGGTGAACTGCGAAAGAGGAGAGCGTCAAATGGAACCTCATAGAGTCGACGATTTTAAAACTGAGTTTTAAAAACCTGGTTTTTAAAACCCTCTTAAAACCTAATCTTCCGAGTTTTATAGTCGAAGTTTTTTGTATGTCGATCAGGGGCTTTTAGAAAAGTGTAAAGGTATACACGGTATCATACACGGTGCAATGAACATCAGTTTTTCACACCACTCCAACTGGGAGCTCATTCAGTTATTTAAGTGGTAGGAATTTTGTGGTTATGATTTCGTACCACTACCTGAACCTGGACACACACGGTGCGATGATGGCATCAGTTCGTCAAATCAGTGGAGTGGGGGCCTTAATGTAGTTAACCGTTGCTGGTAGGTAGTTATTGAATGCGACCGAAACTATAGTCGTTACGACTATACCTACACGTGGGTTTAGTCCCGTTATATATAGTATAAAATGTGTGAAAACCACGTTAATTTCCATAGTAAGATACAAATGCTGTCAGGAAAAATCAACAAAATAATTTATATGGATTTTCTGACAGCTTACGGAAAGATTTCATCTTTCACAATGGCAACATAATTTATAGTCTGTGGTGTATCGCGGCTGCGAGTGGTCGCGTCCATTGTTAATACTTAATTTCTTTTTACTTGCGGTCGAAAAAAATTTATATTCAAGCAGCAAAAACTATAACGAACAAAAATTACCGAAATTATTTGTAGCGTCTAAATTACTTATCGTACAGTCCATAGTATCTGCAGCTTATTACCATACCTAATATACAAGATGCTTGTGAACAATTCAACCTGAATCGAAATTGGAATACCCTAAAAAATAGGCAAAATGAGTAATTGGGCCAGGAGAATGCATCGGCGAGCAGCTACATTAAGCAATGTGGTCACATCTTGCGGGCACCCCAATTCATTGCCTTATCCGAGACGACTGGAAAAAGTGAAGTTTGGTGTTCCATTGCACGAAGTATGCAAGGATGACATACCGGGACCCTTACTTGTTAGTATCTTGGTTACAATCTTATGCTTCTGGAATCTGAATATTACTAATAGTGGACTGTGTTTAGTGCGTTCGAATAGCGAAATCTGTGTTTTATGAATGTTGTGGTTGCCAGGTTCTGATACTGAAGCTGAATAAGGAGGCGCCGCTCCGACGCGATGTTTTTCGCGCGCCTGGGCACCAGGGAGCTATGAAAAAGCTCATTCACTTCCTGCAAACTGGTCGATTGGTCAATGTAGACAACTACTCAGTGTATACTATTGCTAGTGTGTTGAAGAAGTTTCTCAGGTATGTTTATGTTGGTCATTACCTTCCTTTTTTAAAAGGCTTTACTAGCTAGGTACAATGAAATAGAATAACACTAGATACATACATAAACTACTATTATAAATAACATCCACAGACCCTTAAATGTCTAAATATAATCCTAAGTCCAATAGGGGTCCAAAATATCTATTTGGTATGACAGTCTGCTGATCATTATTCTAATTTTCCAAATAGACAATATTTAAATCTACAATGCGGTCACATTAACTAGACTCTTGTCCACGTAACATTATTTTGGCGCTCAAGTACAGTGTGCAAAAAAAACCAGCCATGTGCGGATCAGACTCCCGCACGAAAGGTTCTGAACCATCATCTATAAAAGATAAGTTTCTACCTGTTTATTAAGGTAAAAATTGCTTAAAAATTAATGTGATGCATCAAGTTAATGTGACTGCTTTATTAACGTAAAAATTGCTTAAAAATTAATGTGATGCATCAAGTTAATGTGACTGCGTTATATAGCAAAATCTTTAAATTCATTGCACTTATCTGTATGCATTTTGTGTCTTACTCTTATATAAACAAAGCTATTCTCTTCACTTTATTTGTTATAAACAAACAAAATATATGCCAAGTACAAATACAATAATAGCTTTGATAAGATAGGTATTCCCTATCACGATGATATCACTGTTTATCACATTTATATTTAAAAAGTCTATTTCCGGTGTCAGTTATCATTTTAATGTGCTTATTTTCTTTTTGCATGTAAATGCACTCTGTCAGTAATTAGCAAGTTATTGTAGAATGAGGAAATTGTAATTAGGTAGACTAAAGTAAAAGAATAATTGAAACCGATTGTATGTAAAGTATGCTCTTTAATTCAGGTGCTTACATTTTAAATGTTAATTAAAGAGGTATTTTGCTTTTGACTCATCGCCTTTGTAGAAGGGTTTGAAGGTTTGCCTGGTGGGACAACTGTATACTTAGGCCGAATCACACAACTCATTTTATTGTATTTAATTTATGCCCAGTGCTGGTTGGAGGATTCACATACGCCTTCGAATTTCGTCTACGGACGTATGCAGGTTGCCTCATGATGTTTTCCTTCACCGAAAAGCCAGTGGTGTGAAATTCCGTACATAAACTCCAAAGAACTCATTGGTACGGGACCGGGGATTTGAACCCACGACCTCACGATTGTAAGGCGGCTGTCACTACCTCTAGACCACCACGGCTTACTAATATGCTGTGCTTTTATTATGCATTAGGATAAGCTGCTGAGGATCCTCATGTGTTGTATTGCAGCTGTGCTGTATATTTTGTTGAATTTTAAAGCTTATTGTCTTGGCCAACATGTAAAATTCAAATATTTTTGGGATTTCTGGCATTTATAGATAAACTGTTTGCCAATTTTAACCCAAAAATACTGTACTAGTGAATACATTTTAATAAGCTCTTTGTATGCATACAATCGTACATGTATTCTTAAATAATACCATTGTTGTAGGAAAATACCAGGAGGAGTGTTTGGCCGAGATGGGGAGATGCACCTCTTTGCTGCCGTGGAGCTGCCAGAAGAACAGCAGGTGGATGAAATACGCAGGTATTTCTGTTTTTTTTTCTCATTTCCAATTTAGCACTTTCATTTCTTGATATTAAATTGTAATATAGTGTAAATTCTGTATTAACATCCTTACTATGAAATGTTTTCTAATTTTTATTTATTTTTTATTAGATCCAAAAGTGTAATTATTGGAAATAGAACAAGGCAAGAAAATTACGGCTGTGCTTTTTTGCACGACTTGTTTGGGTGCACTGCCATGCACCCAGATAACTGTCACTATAGTTAGTTTGTTAGTTTAGACCTAAACCCCTTAGCTGTAAAATATTCAAAAGCAAACTATGACATCACTTTGTCTGAGTCTTAATTGCTGGGAGATATCTACATTAATTAAAAGTAGATTAAATCTTACACAAAATCAATCATGACAAAACGTTGGGAAATTCCAAAAAACAGTTCAAGCTGGCAGTAAATTAAATGATGTCAAATGATTTAGGAATTTGGCAAGTTTATGTTGAATAATTTAGGGTGTACTTTTCTTTAGCATGATTTGGCCTAGCAAGGCCATAGAACCACCCCAGAATACTTAATGCTCACTGCCAAAATAGCAACCTGTCTTCTTTTTTCCTTCGCAATCATGAAACTAGATTCTGCCCGCGGCTTCGCCCGCGTAGTATTTTAATTTTTGTGCTATAAAATGGAAACATTTTATTTTTATAAGATAAAAAAGTAGCCTGTCACTGTTCGTCGTTGAAACTATGTCCATTGTCCATGTCAAAAATTAAGTCAAATCCGTTGCTCTGTTGCTGCGTGAAAGAGGGACAAACCAACAAATACACTTTAGTAAGGAAGTAAAGATAAAAGCAACCAGCCTACTTGCCTAGCTTCAGAATCTATCATGAAATTATCAGTCTTTCTCTACTAAATATGCATGTTTCACACATAAAAAAAAGACAAACCTTCTTGCATCATTCTGTCTATTGTTGAAAACTGCATTAAATTCATTGCATATAGTTCAAAATATCTATCTAAGCGTACACACGCCGGAAAACGACTTTGTTTAATACTACAGCCTTGGCCAAAAGTATTAGGCACCTATAAAAAATCAAAATGGATGTTTACTACTTAACCAATAACTGAATGCTAATCTTAAATGACTTACCGGGTTCATAAATAACTTCTTAGAATATTAAGCAGCTCTTTGATAAGGTCATAAAACACCTGGTGACCGAAAACAAAGGACTTCGCTTTTATCGGTTCTTGTCAGTCAATGATTGGTCACTTGTGTTCTGGACTCTAACAAGTAAACAAGCTTTCATTTCTGTTGATGTGATTAAATTGACACCTAATTTTGTTATAAATGCCAAAAAGGAGTGAAATAAGTTTAGAAAATAGAGTAAAAATACAGGGTGCCTAATACTTTTGGCCAAGGCTGTATGTAAAGCTAGAAGCTTTGATGCTAACCCTAGCAAAAGTAGCCCTAGAGCTGAACACCTTCACGAAAAAGTTCTCACTATGCCAATGCTACTCCACCTGCAAAACTAGCTTTTTCGTGAACGGTTTACGACTTATTTGAACAACTGTATGTGCTCTTTGGCACGCGCCATAATAGGAAGATAATTACTTGCAAATGTATGTAAATTAATGTGTACGTCGTATACATTACGACGCCGCCTAACCATTTGGCGCTCGAAATAAAACAATTGAGGTATAGTACCTGTCTAGGGTGCTGATAACTTAGTCATTGAAACTGGAAACTCTACTTTTATAGTTTGAGTTTTATTTTAGTAATGTTATATCTTCCTTGGCGAAATATGGTAATGGTGGATGTTCCCTACATAAGTAGCGCAGCATTTGGATTTGACAGCCATCTGCCAAGCTAAAGAGACTATAAAACACAATCCTACCTCACTTGCCTATTAACAATTAATAAGGGGCCTCCTTTATGTCCAGGAATTTACAAATAACGATCATGATGATTTGTTTTGTATTTGATGTGTATTAAGAATTTTTCACTAGGATTCGCGCTTGCCTGATATTACACAGAAAAGCGGACTAGCATGTTACATAGTGGTGCCGTGCCAAGCCGTGGTGGCCTAGAGGTAGTGACACCCGCCTTGCAATCGTGAGGTCGTGGTTTCAAATCCCGGTCCCGTACCAATGAGTTCTTTGAAATTTATGTACGGAATTTCACACCACTGGCTTTTCGGTGAAGGAAAACATCGTGAGGCAACCTGCATATGTCCGTAGAAGAAATTCGATGGCGTATGTGAATCCACCAACCCGCACTGGGCCAGCGTGGTGGATATGGCCCAATAACCCTTCGTGTGTAGCCCTACGCCCTGCAGTGGACTATTAAAAGATTGATACCCACCTTCTCGTGTAAGCCTCCTAGCTACGTCTATGGACATTGGTATCTTGAATTGACAAAGAAGTCAATAGCATAATTTTAAAATCTTCGTTCTCTTGACTCAAGTTCTTTTTGATATCAATATCGATAACGAGCACCGCACTAGTGGACACACAGATATCTGTAAATAGCAGATTGATAATGCTGTTGTCACTTCAGGCAATTTTCAACCTCAAATATCAAAAATGCATAGAAAATCTTCCAAGCTTCAAAACTTTCAAGTAAGTATTTGCATTTGACGTTCCTTGTCTAAAAATCCAATAATAGCCACCGAATCGACATAATATTTCACGTCTCTTTTTAACTCGAGTATTAAATCGATGCATCTCTTTCAGATTTTCTCGATTGACCACATTATCACAGAGATACGTGAGTGGACATTGTTTGCTTCCACGAATTCAACCTTCAGTCATGGACCTTGGAAGGGTCACAGTTTGACAAGTTTGACTTGACAGACACCCATGACAGACACACAAGACGAATTTACATAACACAGTGTCATTCAAAATGAATCACCACCCACATGAACGTGTTATCGTAATTATTGTTATTGTAAGTTCTCAAACTCCTTGACGGATTATTCATTAGCTTCATATTTCTTATGAGAAATCTGTTGCCGATGTCCAAAAATAGTTTCTAGCTAATATTATTGAAACTATCCTCGCTTCGCTATTTTTTCACGTTATTTTACAAGAAACAAGTCTTTTTTCAGCCATAGAAGGGGACGTTCTATGAACTTAAGTCTCTATAGTTCTCCAATAAGATCAGTGGGAAGCGGCTTGCAGCCAGCGCGTTGGTACTATTGTTGTAGAACTTGCGGATTATAATTATTAAAAGCTTTATATAGTTATAATTAAATATTTTTAGTATAGTGGACCGGACAAACAAATGTTTAGTGCGTACATATATCGGCATAATTACAGGAATAGAGTAGTCCCGATCAGAAGGCAATAATTTGTTGTTTTGCAGATGGGCTTGGCATTGACATAGTTCAAAATTTGGCTGGTGCAAACCTGTTATGGGCATATTATTATTATATACTACGGGACTAACGCATTTTATATGTATTTTTACACGTTATTAGTATATTTATAAGATATATAAGTATAATATTTGTCACAGTATGTATACACCGCCGACCGTATTCCTATTATTTAATTTTTCTCCAGTCCATCTAAAGGTTGCCTGGTAGAAATCGCCAAAGGCGATAAGGCCGCCATTGTACAACATCTGAAAAAATCTACATTAATGTATCTGTTATATGGTGTACAATAAAGATATTGTTTGTTTGTTTGTTTGACTAATCGCGCACTAAAATGACGAGATAAATAAATACCTCCTCATCCCGACGTTTCGGCCGAGTTGCATCGACCGTGGTACGAGTAGACTGGAATGTAAAGCAGCTGGTACCGCCAATTCAATTTGAACTTGTAAAATTGTCACTACGACACACAATACTGACGGTATCTCGTAATTTTAGTGCGCGATTAGTCCCGTAGTATATAATAATAATGTGTTCAAATCGCGAAAGTTTCAAAACAACATTTGTTATGGGCATCCCGTCACTCAATCATAAAAATCGGCCAAGTGCAAGTCGGACTCGCGCACGAAGGGTTCCGTACAGTGCTGGTGCCCCCTTAGCCTCATTTCTCTTGCCTTTATTAATAGCGAGCAAAAATGACTTTTGTATAGGAGCTTAACTTTACCTTAAATATTTATTTTGTTCTGTTTTTAGTAGGTATTTGTTGTTATAGCGGCAACAGAAATGCATCGTCTGTGAAAAATTTCAGCTGTCTAGCTTTCATGGTTCATGAGATACAGCCTGGTGACTGACAGACAGATGGACATCGGAGTCTTAGTAGGTAATAGGGTCCTGTTTTTACCCTTTGGGTACGGAACCCTAAAAACAAGATGACGTTACATTTAAATTATTCTCCGGAATCTGATAATAAAGACAGGGAAGACGCTGGATAAAGACGCGAAGGTCGCTTGCTGGTCGTAAACCTTCAGACGGGTCCTGGTTATTCAATTTCAATTTGACCGACACAGAATACCACATTGGCATTGTCATTGTTCGCACAGTAATGTACGGTTGGCTTTCACAATACCCCGTATTATGGGCGTACGGGAACAATGCTTGTTTATAGATACGGACGGAATTCTGATGCGGGAAATTGATGCGCCGGCGCATGGTAACGGTGACACGCAATACACAAATTATGTGCCATCGAAATGATAAAAGAATGATAGAAAGAGAATCGTGGTGGAACGCTCTCCTTTAACGAGTAAGATTCAAATCCGATCCCGTACTTTTTTTTTAATGTAGAATAGGGTTACATTTGGCCACCAACTCGCCTGATGGAAAGCGAAGTTGTAGCCGAAGATGGAGTATGTAGACCTAGAAGATACCTATTCACTCTTGACTTGGAGATATCCAAATAGTAATTGTCAGGAAACAAAGACGGAGGCAGGGCATTCCAATCCCTGGCGGTCCGCATTATGAAGGAAGAAGCGAGTCGCTTAGTACGAGCAGGTGTTACGTCGACGATGTAGGGATGGTACTAATAATTTTTTTGGAATTTATATTTACAACCTACAGGATTTTCCGTAAAAGAAAACATCGTAAACCAACCTACGTACGCCCGTAAAAGAAATTCGAAGACGTATGTAAATCCACCAACCCAGAGTGCCAGCGTGGTAGATATATATCATCCAATCGTCATTTGATTAGGCCTATGAGCAGCAGAAGGTAATCAAAGTACAGAAAAGATAGCGCGCAACGCTTTTGTAATTGTTTCGACAGTTTTTTGAAGGCCATCCTGTTGGTAATAGTTTTTGAACCGTGACTGACCCACGTCTGGCCTTTACCTTTGTGATTGTGTGCTTTTTAGCTGAGCAGTTGTTGAAGTAATTTCATGCTCATGGTTCCGAGTCGAAGTCGTGAATGAAACTTTTCTGGAGGGAAAACGTGTTTGTCATCTTGTTACATTCCCATGCATTTAGAATGAATCATGATGGTGGAGTAATTCCCAGGATAGCTTTTTTTACCAACTTCCAGTTTATCTTCTACCTGATTGGCCACGAATGGTGGATGCCGCTACTATCTCGACTGCCTCGGTGGCTCAGTGGTTAGTGACCCTAACTTCTGGATCAAAGAGGCGTGGGTTTGATCCCCACCCAGGGCAAATATTTATGTGATGAACATAAGTGTTTGCTCTGTGTCTGGGTGTTATTTAGTTACTATCTATTTAAGTATGTATTTAAAAATAAGTATATGTAGTAGGTATATCAGTCTCTGGCAGTCATATCACAAGCTTTGCTTAGTTTGGGGACAGAGACTGTGTAAGATGTCCCAAAAAAAAAAAAAAAAATCTTTACACCTTTCGCTAAATATGTAGTTACTCCGATTGGTCTAACTTAGCGAAATTAAAAAAAGGCATTTTCCTAGCAGTGCGATTCAATAAGGTGACAAAAGAAAACAACGGGTTGTGCAACCCGGGAGTGACGGCAGAAGTGAAAACTTGAACATATAAAGTACTATCATTTATGTGGTAAAATACAATATCACACACGCACAATCGCGCAAGCGCCCTGCGCCGTCTTACGAATTTTCGATCAGGTCAGGTCACGTGTCCTGACGCGAGTTTAACATTTTTTTACCCATCCCAATAAAGTGCACAACGCCGCTAAAGAAGTTTACACTTCAAAAACTTACTAATCTTTAGGAAGTACCTATAGATAAGTAAGTTTTTGAAGTGACACTAATATTATAAAAAGAAGTTTTTTGTTTTTTGATGTTTGAAGTAGTTACATTAATTTACAGTAATATTAAAGCCCATAGGAAAATAGTTAAATATGCTCTAAAACTACTTGACCGATTTAAAGAATTCTTTCATCAATAGAAAGCTAGATTATTTTTGTGTGCAACAGAACCTGGGCGAAGCCGGTACGGGTAACTCTATTCAGACATTATACGAGCTTTACACCTCCTTAGATTATATTCGAACGATCTAGTACAGTCAGTCCATTACGCAATAAGGGTCATATTGTCCTTACGCTAGAAGGTCGCGTAATTTTCGAATCAGTCCGACAATGGGAGTCGTAGCAACATATTGTATAATAGGGCGTCATGTCATGTTGATCGCGTTAGCAATGCTCGTTGGACCGTGAGTGCGCCGCCCATGCGCTCTGTCACGACCACAGATCATAAGAGATGGGATATTGTTTTTAAATTTTGGGATAGGTTTGTGTTTGACTACATTCTGCCTGATGTTAAGCAGATATAGTTGTCTATGGTGTAACACGCTTATCTGGATGATATCTACCCTTTAGGTACAAGATACTTAGATATAAGATAGCCAAGATTCACACATATCGTCCCGATCAAGCGTAAACCTACTTTTTGACCGACAAACCACCGGAGGAGGTATACAATTCGACGCGTATTTTTTTTTTTATGTATAACCACGCATAACTTTTTTCGTAGTAGTCCGAATTCAATAATTATTTTTTATTGGAAAGAGTATACTTCAAAATTATGCCATATGATGAGGGACAGGAAAGGAAAGTGGAATAGAGATGTAGTAGAATGGTACCCTAGAGATGGAAAAAGAAAAAAGGGGAGACAACAACTCAGATGGGAAGATGATCTCAGGAAAGTTGGTGGTTCTAATTGGAAACAAATGACACAAGATCGAAAAAAATAGAAGTCCCAGGAAGAGGCCTATGCCAGAAGGCAAGCTGAAAGTTGAAAATAAGGAGTAACAATTAGTGTTATTGATGTCATAGAATATTAATAAGTAAATGGCAAATAATAACAAAACATAAAAGACGAAAATAAAATATAATAATAATTGAACATGACTGCATAATTGAATTTTATAATGATAATAAATGACAAAAACTTCACATCGCATGATAAAATATAAAAAAATAAATAAATTAAACAATCAGCAAAAAAGGCTATAATAATAATACTTTAAAATTGGTCCCATTAAAATTTTATCGAAATTGGCTTAGCCATTTTTGATAAATCAACGTGTAAAGTGCTACATCGATCCGTGCAAAATATTCGCGAATTCTGTACACAGGTGAAGTCGGTCATCCTAATTTTTGGAAAAAATAATCTTGTTACTTTACTACGTGTAACGCCATAGCCCTATCTTTCCCATAAAGATTTAGATTATTTTTACCCGACGCGCGAGAGAGTTTTATACTGTGTTGTTACCCAAAGCGCAGATATTACAGCGTTGACATTTAATTATTTAATTTATTATTTGTATTGAATTGTAGGTACCAATTGTATCCTATTTTATGACGAATAATAATATTGATGTAATGTATAATTGATAATTAATATAATTGTATACCTAATTGATTTGACATGTAACAATGGTGTTATTAATAAAAATATTGTATTGTATTGTATTAATAGCTTTTACTAAGGGTTCAACCACAAAATTGTAAATAAAATCAACTGTTCCATACTTCTTGTCGAGAGTCGATGATCTTTTATTGTGGAACAGTTTTTTTCATATTATAAAACAGTTTCTTCTGTAAGCCCTGTGTCTTGCGAAGCAACAGCCTGCAAATGTATACACCACAAAAACATGTTTACTAAACATAAATTGCAGAATGCAGTGTTGTGTGAGCATGAGCACGTATGCATGTTAGATTTGTTGTGATATGTTTGTGATTCCAAGCAGTTTCATGCGAAATCTAGAGTACGAGTCTAGATATCGAGACAACATAACCATTCTCGAGAGATCTGCTGTCACTCCTCATTCATAACCACAGCTCTACTTATTTGTATTGTAAGACAAAAAGCTTGACAAATTGAGGATTGAGTTATCTTCAAAGGCGGTGACAGCGATCCTCAATCTTCATTTAGATGAATGACGTCTTCGTGTTGTAAACAACACAATGACATGGTTCTGTAAAAAATATCCTTTTGTAGGAGCGAGATCGAATCAGGAATGAGGAGATCCGTAGACGAACCAAAGTTACCGACATAGCCAAGATTACCAAGTAGAAATGGCAGTAGACAGAGCACATAGTTCGGAGAACGTATGGCCGATGGGGCCGTATAGCTCTCGAATGGAGGCCTCGTTCGAATAGAGACCTCGTACCGGCAAACGTAGCTTAGGTCGTCCGCCGACTAGGTGGACCAATTATGTAATTAAAACCGAATCAACACTTTGAATGCAAACCTCTTCCAACCGGTTTTATTGGAAATCTGTAAAGGAGGCATATGTCCAGCGGTAGATGTCTTACGTTTAATATGCTGCCTCGGTGGCTCAGTGGTTAGTGACCCTAACTTCTGGGTCAAAGAGGCGTGGGTTCGATCCCTACCCAAGGTAAATATTTATGTGATGAACATAAGTGTTTGCTCTGTGTCTGGGTGTTATATAGTTGCTATCTATATAAGCATGTTAAACTAAAGAAAACACCGGTTTTTGCTCACGTATAACATCGCGGCCGGGCCGCTGGGAACCAGACCGGTTTCAGAGTAATTAGTACTCCATCGTCAGGGAATACGCGCGCTCTCGTCGACTGGCGCACGCGCACCCTATATAAGTATGTATTTAAAAATAAGTATAAGTAGTATATCAGTCTCTGGCAGCCATATAACAAGCTTTGCTTAGTTTGGGGTCAGAGGCCGTGTGTAAGATGTCCCAAAATATTTATTTATTTAATGACTGGATTGAGGACTGTGTTGCAAGGCCTTATGAGGAAGACTATTACATAGACTATTTAAAACCACTTTTACTTCAGACAAGCTATTAGTTGAAGGGAAATGCGACCAATGTACTTTTATTAGACGTCAGAGTAGTTATGTTAGCTAAAGTTGTTCTATATGTGCATGTTACTATAATGTAGCATTTAAAAAGATCACATAGTGAGACGATATGTTTCTTGTGATATAACAATAAAGACCTTAGAACCTTAAAGTTTGTGTTAGAATCCGAAATGAGGACATTCGAAGATGAACCAAAGTTACCGATTTAATTAAGCGGATTAACAAGCTTAAGTGCTAGTGGGTATTACACATAACACGTAGAACTGCTTGCAATAACTTTCTACAAATTGAGAGTTTAAGCCTATCCTATGTCTTATATTCAATACTTAGTACTTGCAATTATTTAATACTACAGTGGATTTCCTGTTACTGTGCCTGAATAACAAAGGCAGTGTAAGTGAATTTGCAGATAGAGTTTAGAATTAAAATTATTAGTCAAGAAATGAATTGATGCTTCTGAACTACTCATTACGACTGTTGACAGTCAATTACTCTTGTATTTAGTTAACAGACTGAGTAAATTAACAATTTATATCGAAAACGGAAATCGACCCGCATGGCTATTACCATGTTCAACGACCATATGCCAAGGAAAAGTAAAGGGGGACTGTCCATAACATTGATGTAATAAACTAAATTAATGAGTAACACATAATGCGAATGAATGCCCACTTAAATTACTAAAAGCTAAATAAATAAGTACATTTACTTATAACAGGGTGAAAAGAATAGTTACAAAAATAATATCTAGTAAAAAAATCATTAGTCTATAAATTATACTACATAACTAACGATGTTTTATAAACAATCCTACCTTGGGTACCTCTACACACATATTCCATAATAACACCATATCATCATCGCCAACTTTTATTATAAATGCAACCCTGAAATCGCGTAAAACATCAGCTGTTCCATACATAAACTCAATGAAGTTTTTGTGGGAACAGCGACTTTTTTTGGCTCATTCCATAGCAACAGTTGGTCATTATGACAAGTAAACTGATCCCTAAGACCAAATAAAAAAATCAAGACAGAACATCGTGAACAGTGAGGCCGGTTTTTTATACATGTGTGAGTGCGTTGGTGTTGTGCCGCCATAGTTCGACTGACGAGCCAAGGCGTAGTTTAGTTGTACGTATACATGTGTGTAATGGTGTCTGTACAAGGCGAGGCGTAGTTTCGCCGGCCTCACTTGTTTGTTCACAATATTCTGTCTTGATTTTTAATTTGGTCTGTGACTTATTCTAGATTATGATCGTCCTTCTGGTTACATCTGCGTTCGCGCTATCGTAGAACTTGATTATCTCATAGCGTCTAAATAGCCCGGGAGGTGAGCGCAAAAAATGCGACTACTTACTAAAAACTGAATTTTTGGTATTACGTTGCCTTGGTGGTGTACAACAATACCCCGGAGTCAGTCAGCTGGGATGCAGCAGTTTTGGGTGATAGGCTATTATAGTAAAACTTTTTTTAAATTATTTATCTTCCCGTACACCAATTTTCAGCTTTTACAACTGGCTGCGAAATGGTCATTACAAAAAAAAAATCAAGCGAGTATCCCCACCAAACACTAAGCATCCCAGCTAACTGACTCCGGGGTATTGCCACAGCCCGGACACTCCGCGTTTCTTCATACAAAATCTGCTGTCTTACGCACACAACACTATATTTATTCACAGACACTACACATACGCACGAACGCTACACGGGTATTTGCAGCGGCCAGTGCAGCCCGCGCGCAGAGTAGTAAATCGTGTCCTGACGCGGGGTGGAAGTGAGGAAGACTCAAACGGGTGGGGGGTAACGAGTGGCCGTTCTATACGTAGTATTATTATATCTTCTTTGGTATTGCTGTACACCACCATGACAAACTAATACCCAAAAATTAAAAGCAAAAAAATTAAAGCTTTTAAAAAGTAGTTTTTTAACCGACGAAACGGAGGATGTACGACAATTCGACGTGAATTTTTTACCAAGTCGTCTGATTTCTATAAATATTTTATTATTGGAAAGAGATACTTAGATACTTCGAAATTGGTCCCATTAAATTTTTTATCGAAATCGGCTGAGCCATTTCTGATAAATCAACTACAATGTGAAAATGCTACATCGATCCGTGCAAATATTCGAGAATTCTGTACACGGCTAAAGTCGGTCGTGCCGACTCGTGCCATTTTTTGAAAAAAAAAAAAAAAAAAAAAAAAGAATTTTGCGCTTAACTCTCGGGCTAAAAACTCTAATTGAAATATCCAGTCGTAACGTCCAAGCTGCCTCGTTTCACAGACGCCCGCGTCACACAAGTCCTGCGTAATTTTACATGCAGGTGTAACACTGTTACGTTTACAGGTCGACGACCCCGGTTCATTATGTTAATTTCCCTGTTCGAATTAGGTCGCATTGATAATAATATATACGTCGTTGTGAAGCCTGAGCCTATTTGTTACTAACATTGATAGGTATTTACCTTGTTTTGTAGGCATTTATAATGAGAGCGCTTGTGTTTATATTTGCGTACATTTATGAACATATTTGTTTAATGACAATTTGACAGCTTTTATGAGAGTAGGTGATGTCTATAGCTTCCTACGCTACTCGGCGTTGGGCTTTGCACTAAATACATATTTTAACACTATATACGCATATGTAAGATTATTATATCAGTCTCTGACAGCCATATCACAAGTTTACGGTCAGATACTATGTGTGAGGTGTCTCCTAAAATTTATTTGTTTATATTTCGAAATTAACATACCTAGAACAGTCATCAACTTCCATACTATATTTCTTTCCATGTATCGTTTCTTATTTTCCATTTCTTCATTCATGAAAGTCGTGTGTTTGTTTGTCTTTTGATTACTTTTAGGAAAATGTGCCTACACTTAGACCTGTCTCTGCGATTTCCTGGTATCAGGGATGGGAATACCCTGGGATCTCATTACATATTATAGGATTAAATAAAGTGCAATTTAAAAATCACTCAGATGTTATAATTTTGGCAGATAGGAATTCTTCTTCAGCTTGCTGCAAGGCTGGTTGGTGATCAAACGTAAATACGGGGCTATCTGCTTACCCTGTACTAAATCGAAGGGAGGTGACTGATGAATGATGGTCTGAATTACCTTCTTTCGGCTCAGTACACCAGTTCTGGATAACCCTGTATCTATCTCCTAAAAATCTCTAATAAGACCGGTACGGCTTCCATCCAAATAGTTCTATTCACAGCAAAAAAAAAAACGGGACAAGTGCGAGTTAGGCTCGCACATCGAGGGTTCCGTACAAACACATTGTTAAAATAATTAAAACCTGTTTTAGCATGTGCTAATGAAATGATACGATTTACTCACTTTGAATTTTGAACCCATATTTTGTGAATTTTGAGGCCCTATTTTTTTGTGATTTAAATGAAAATGTACATTTTTCAGATTTATTCCTATATGTGTACTCTGAGACAATGCTTCTCGCCAAATTTCACAGTTCTATGTCAACGGGAAGTACCCTGTAGGTTTTGATTTTTGAAAGTGTTGAAATATGCGGTTTTTTACGACATAAACGGCTCTAACTTTTTGAAACGATAACTGAGAAGTTTTTCTTTTACACAACTGCAAGAATTCATCGATATACGTATACAGTTTAAATTTCAACTCGATATCTTTACGCGTTCCCGAGATAAAGAGATTCTTGACATACACACAGACGGATAGACGGACAACAAAGTGATCCTATAAGGGTTCCGTTTTTCCTTTTGAGGTACGGAACCCTAAAAAACAACTCAACCCATCGGTTTAAACAGCTTGTGTGTCTATAAAACCAACGATAATGTAAAAATTTTGAGCTTTATACCGTAGCTCCGAACATGTTTCAGTAACTCCTCAACGCCTGTACCTAAACTCTATTACTAGCGAATCTACACTATGAGTGCTCTACATTTTACGCTTTTAGTACGTAGTAGCGTTATTTATTACTGTAACCGTAAATCATGCAGTTTGTACCGTATTGAATTACAAAAAGACGAGACATGTTCCTGGAACCTTGCACTATAAAACGTTATGTGTAATGCAAATATTTTTGGAAGCGACAAACGGCGATATCAAGGTAAAGTGGCGCGACGAAGTGTCGTCAAAGATAAAAGAAACAGTTTCTTACAACTGTGTTACAGATACATGATGTCTAATTTATACTAGCAGCGCCCCGCGGTGTTACCCGCGTTAGCCCGAGTTAAAGTAGCCTATGTGTTAATCCAAGGTCTAAGCTACCTCCATATCTAATTTCATTCAAATCGGTTAAGCCGTTTGTAAGTGAAAGAATAACAAACATCCATACATATTCACAAACTTTCGCGTTTATAATATTAGTAGGATTATTAGGATGTAGCGCCCCATAGGTAGTTCTACAAAATATAGTACCTAAATAATCATATTTTATCAAATAATAAATCTTCAATAATTTTAAGCCATTCAAAAGAATTTCACGTTCTGTGGGACATTAAAGTCTGTGGAAATATTTTTACCAAAACAAACTGGTGTCAATCGAATATATTATTTGTATACCTATTATCCGTAGAAATAAAGATAATCTGTAATTTTGTACATGCATATAGAGAAAGTTATCGATGATTTTTAGTACAAAATGTATGCATATATTTGCTGAACGCCAACTTGGCTATTTAGTACACTACCCATGTGTGTTCATCTATCCATCAGCCATAGAAAGTCCACAGCTGGGCATAGTATTGGATTTCCGATATAAAAAGTTGAAAGCGGCTTTCATCCTGCAGTCTTGATTATATCGGTCCAGTTAGTCGGTGTAGTACCCTGCGCTCTGGTACATGGTTTCTATTCGAGAACCCGAAATGCCGCTCAAATTGATGAATTTGTTACGATGGTTGCAAACCTAAAAAAACCTAGTTTAGTCATTTAATTTATCTTTGTCCACAGACTACTGCTGTCGCTCCCAGTGTGCACACAGAGGCTGCTGGTGCTTTTATTCGGCACGTTTCGGGTCATGGCGTCTAATGCTGAAAAAGCAGGTAAGATATGCCAGGGTTTACCATTTTAACCTCCTTTGTCAGATCACTTAAAATATTTTCAATCTTTACTCAAATTGTTTTGGTTCCACCATCATTCTTTTTTAACAGCCCACTTGACATATCGTAAATCTTAGGTAAGCGAAACTAAAATACAATATCTCAAGTGCTCCCTTGAAGGTAAAATGCAGTAGTCAACTCATACTGTCAATGAGTCAACTGCATATTTTAACAGTAGCAGATTACAGTGTCATCTTGATATTGATTGATACTGAATCTAGTTGGCGATGCATAGTCTGCGGCAGCGCTTGTATTCGTGTTATCTGGCGACACTGCACTGTAGTCTGCTATTGTAGAGTGCAGTGCAGTGCAGAGTTGGGAAATATCCCAAGCCGACTGCACTCTACAATAGCAGACTAGACTACACTACACTACTACAGACTCCTAGTACCTTAATTTTCAGGTATAACGTTCAAGCTGCTATTAGTGCTATAATTTGGTTTGATGATTCTAAATATTCTAATTCTTTTCCCGAAAGACTTCCTGTATTGAGATTGTCGTGTATGTAAATGCTTTAATTTCTACAATATCTCTTAATATCTCGTATTAGCCTATCTGAAAGATTAAAATCAAGGTTTCCTTGTCCTTTTGCCGAAATGCCTAGAAATAATCTGTTTAATCTTTAGATTCGTTTACATCTCGCTTTATACCAAGGGCACGTGATACTTCTGTTAATCTTCAGTCCTATTAGTCCAAATAATGAGTAATCGTACACAGAAAATGATCTCAAACCTACTAACTATTCTCTATCTCGTGTGCAAAATATTTACTATCCAGCAACAAAGATATTATCTCACAAATATTGTAGTAATGACTTATCTTTCTACTGCGAAGGACGTTGAACGGATGTTAACGTTATGACGTCATTTAATTTCCCACATTTCTATAAAGGGTTCAGCACTATTTGTCTTTGAACATGTGCTGCGAGTTACCATATCTGATGCCATTACGTTTGTAGGGCTGGCACATGCCGGCTTGAGATCCCTTGGGAATTATAAGTATACGTACCATATTACCGTGGTGGCTTAGTAGAAGAACGTTTGCCCTGGAATCTTAAGGTCATTATACTACTATATTAATACGGGACTTATCGCGCAATAAAACATGAGATATATTAATAAATACCTCTTTTTCTCTTAATAATGTACTCAAATCGCGAAAGTTTGAAAATAACAATCTTAAGGTCGTGGATTCAAATTCCGGACCCGAACAAAGATGATCTCCGGATATTGGCGTAATTGGGTTTTCGGTGAAGGAAAATATCGTGAGGAAACTTGCATACGCTTGGACACAAAAAAACCGGACAAGTGCGAGTCAGGCTCGCACATCCAGGGTTCCGTACAAACGTATTGTTAAAATAATTAAAAACCTGTTTTAACATGAGCTAATGAAGTTATTTTATATGATACCATACATGATACGATTTACTCACTTTGAATTTTGAACCAATATTTTGTGAATTTTGAAGCCCTATTTTATGTGATTTGAATTAAAATATACAGTTTTCAGATTTATTCCTATATGTGTACTCTGAGACAATGCTTCTCGCCAAATTTCATAGTTCTATGTCAACGGGAAGTACCCGGTAGGTTTTGATTTTTGTGAGCGTTGTAATATCCGTTTTTTTACGACATAAACGACTCTAACTTGTTTATACGGTAACTGAGAAGCTTTTCTTTTACACAACTGCAAGAATTCATAGGTTTACGTATACAGTTTAAATTTCAGCTCGATATCTTTACGCGTTCCCGAGATAAAGAGTCTTGACATACACACAGACGGACAGACGGACAACAAAGTGATCCTATAAGGGTTCCGTTTTTTCCTTTTGAGGTACGGAACCCTAAAAATCGATGGCGAATCTGAATCCAGCAATCGGGTCAGTGTGGTAAACATCCCCCATTGCTTCTAGAGCCTATGTTCAATAACGGACTATCTATTAAAGGATGGTACAGTATAGAAAATAAGTAAGTTAACGTATAACCCCGGTGGCTACCACAGGTGTCCTAGTTTCTGAACTACCTGAAGGCCTCTGACATGGCTAAATGGTTAAAATAACCGGGATCTACAATTTACCGTAACTGTGGGCTGAATCAAACTTCTTGACGGCTACGCGGAACCAGTCAGTTTCAGCCAGCTTTGGGCTTTGCGCAGTTTGTAGCCAACATCACTGGCGATAAGAAGTTCGGCCTATACATTTTATAGCTAAATATAATAGTATTTTGCTCGCGAGTCACTCAATGTGTTCCGAAGACCGCAATGTTCCCAATCTTTCAATCGAAGCGTCTGCTCTAAATCTCTGATGGTACCGGTTTGATGGACAGCGTTACAGATGTTAGTGTTCCGAGATTGTGATACCACTTAATGGAACTACGTGTTTCTTGAGCTACGTGATCCTTTCACGTCTCTTGGGTTCATTTGCTATCTGATTTGCCGGTAATGGTTAATTTGTCACTTAAATGGAAATGAAAATTCTTTTTATCACATTTGTTGGAAAGTGAGGTCATAAGCTTATTTAATATCTGACCTTGCTGAACGTAAACTCTTACTCAAAAAAGTCTTCTGCCTTTTTAATTCATTTGCTATCGATATCGACCCCTTTTCGCGTATCGTCTCTCTACCTAAAGCTCTATAATTGAATCATTAGAAAGGATGAACGTATGCCTAAATGGTCACGTGACCGGGGAAGAGCACGAGTATTGAAAATCTATGATTGTGCGAGCGGGAGAGCATAGCATGCGATTCTTTACGATTATTAGAAAGGAAAAAAGGATGCGCCAAGAAATTGGCTGCGATAGCTCTTAACATGGTTATATACCGTTTATACCAGGTTCATTTATCGATGGTACTCGGAGATACCAATTGTCATGTTGACTAAAAAATATAGTTAGTGCTGTTTTTAAACTTTCGCGATTTGAACACATCAATTAATAATATAATTAGTCCATAATATCATTAGTCAATAGTTATAATATAATTAGTCCGTTAGATAGACTATCAAAACATATTAGACACGTATTTATTTGTCACAGTTTTTAGTCAATCAAACAAAAAATTATGAAGATATAGCCCGTCAAAGTTTCGTGTGACGTCACAAGTGCCATACAAATGTATAGACTGAAAGAGAGGTGACGTCACTACTCCCACTCCCAAACTTTGACATGGTTTATCTTTGTCATTTGTTGTTTGATTAACAAACGAAAAAATACGTGTCCAATATTTTTTGATCATCTAACTCTCGGATTAAATATGATAATGATTTTTTTATCCAGTCATTAAGCCCGATTATAGAGGCGCCAGGGTAAATTTAATAGCAACGTAAAAAGCTTTCTCTCTTTCGAATGCCTAAAGTAAAAAACAAACAGAACTATGCTATTTAGCTATTATAATTACGATGGCGCCTCTAACTAATATTATGCCTATTAACGCCCTAATATCAACTCCACCGCTGTGTGAAACATGTCAACCCTATGCATACATGGACACGTCGGTAAAGAACGTCCGTCTAATGACATTAACGATCGCAATGCAGTTTACAACCCAAGAGCTTGATGTAAAAAAGGGTGTTGCCTGTTTAGTAAATGACTGGGGTTCTTGTAATCTTGACCAGTCAAGGTTTGAACTCTGATCCTTATGTAGTGGCTTGCTTCTGAGGGTTGCAATGTTTTTACATTGAAGAAATATTTGTAGCGAAATTGCTGAGTAAACTATTTAGGATTTCATAGATTGAGAGAAAAATTCTTTCTTGTCACACCAAAATTAAAACTGAGAATATATGTATAGGCCGAATCATACAAGTCGGCGGATTTGAAGTTAGCTACAAACTGCGCGAAAGCCCATCAACGCGCAGCTTTATGCGAGCTTCAGTCAGGATTGGATATTGCGCAGCTTGTAGCTAACTTCACAACTAGGGTTTTCGGAACCGATGCTGATTTTTATAACCGGGATTTTCGGTACTACACCACAACAGAACCGGGAATTCTCAGTATTTTCGGTACTAACTTGTTTTTTAAGGAACGGTTACAAAATCATTGAATTGAAATTGATGTTGAACCGTACTTTTAGCACTTCTTACTAGTTTTACTGTAAATTACTGATTAATATTCAAATATTTTCCCTAAACGACGAACTTTGTCCAACAAAAGTTTGTCAAATTTTGTCTGTTCAAAATACAAGTTTGTTCGTTCGTCATGAATATAAACGATAAAAATGAGTTTTGATCCCGGGAATCAATTCTCATTTCCCGGTTCTTAGACCACACCTATAATACCGGGAAATCCCGATATATTTGGTACCGGGATTTCCCGGTTCTGAATCCTATTCAAAAACGCCTACTTGTATGTTGCGGCCTATACCTAACTTAAAAATATTGTCAGAACTGGCAATTATCACTAAAAGCAAGCTTAAAGAGTGATGGAGTTATTAAAGATCTAAAATTTTCATTTCATCTCCCGTAAGACTATTGTACATATTATTATGTAGATCTCCTAGGGCTAAGTGCTATCGAAAGGCTCTGATGACTCTCTAGAATGATGTGTTTGTCTTCACTTCTTTAGTATACTTTGACTATCGTTTCTGTTCTCGTTATCATACTTAATGTGAGCAAGAGGAAACGCAGTCATAAAACAAGCGCGATTCCCACTCAACAATGCACTCCCAAATCTGTTGACATAACATGTAAACGAGGAAGCGGCGCGCAACCACTCGAGCGCATCTCTCAAAATTGAGCAACAAAAAACCTCATAAAGACGTTCCAAAGATTAAATAATCACAATTAATGCGAAGCGGTTGCATCACGCCACCGCCCACGCGATATAGCGTGCAATTGCCGTAATTAGTGTGTTTTTTTTTTCTCATTTTCGGTCTGTTAGTGCCGGCGACGCGACTATGTGTTTGCTTTTGTTTAGTCTTGCCGTGAATGGGAGTCGGTTGTGGGCTTAATGGATTTAGAGAGGAGTGTTTAGGTTGGATGTCAGGGTCTGAGCACAGACAGATATCTATAGATGCATTAGTCTTACGCAGATCGCTCCTCAATACTCCATGCGATGTATTACGAGTACAATTAAACGAACTAAATTACCTTGGCCTGAAGTTCTTGGTCTATTTGACACTACAATGAAGTAAAAAGCGAAAAAGTGGCAATGCTTGCATATTAGAGACCCTGATAGAGCATAATAATTAATTTAATAATCACTTCTCTAAGTGATTATATTGAGCATTTCACATTTCATTTCAGATTCAGATGATGTCACTACAATTTCTGGTAGTTTTGGATGCATAATATTTCTATTGAAATATGCAATAAGAAATGCAAAAATACATCACTACATAGTATAAAACTAAGTCGCTTCCCTGTCTGCTTATATCTTTAAAAGTACGCAACGGATTTTGATGCGGTTTTTTTTAATAGAGTAATACACCTGTGCTAAGCCAAGGCGGGTCGCTAGTGTAAACATAATTAACAAATTGAAAATGTACAAATTGAGCGGTCTTGCATTCAGTAAATCTATCCGAAGCTTTGGTCAAAGAACAAATGGTTCTGACTCTCGTAACGCGCAAAATACATCAACACGCCGTCTCTAGATAACTATTTGCCGTATGATTTAAAACCGATTGTGCTTACTACGAAAAAGTCGAGTAGGGTGATGTTTGTATTCATGTGTTCCTGGTAACAGATATAGATTCGTTTTGACGTTGATTCCAGCCAGATACAACAAAATATGTAGGTAGGTGCGTGTTTAGATTTTGATTAATCTGCCTAACAATTACTCAATTCGGCCTTCTCGGTTTCTGAACCAGTTGGGATAGAAGAGTGTATATAATTTTTTTCTAACTATGAAGTTTTGGCACATATTTATACAGAAATACCGGCGAGGCAGTAATTTAATATGTAATATTTTATAACATAAATAAGGTAAAAAATGTGTCGGAAAGAAATTCTATATAGTATAATTTGATTTCGTTGACCCCAAAACAAACCCGAATACCTGTTTTTCGTTAACAATAGTTCTACATCCGATCGATGTTGAATGCCCACTGTCGGACAATTAAAATACTCCACCCTTCCACTAAGTAAGTTTGTATAGGCCGGGTGCCGAGCCCTGGTGTCAAAGTTTTAAAGCCTCCTGAAGGCCCCTGACATAGACCGGGATTTTAGACCGAGATCTAAAATTTTACGTGTCATCCGAGCTACGGTTGCGCTCAGTTGTAAATGCCACCCGCGGTCACACATCCGAAGACTGACCGTGCTGAACGTTGCTAAACTTCGATGATCGCTAACGCACAAACTACGCTATGAGCGCTACAAGGGACGGCATAATATTGCTTTGATGTAAGCGACAAAATTAAATAAGTGACATTCCATTGTTACGCCTTATTGGTCTTTCAATGCCTTATTCGCCCCTACATCTGCATCTCACATGCGTCCTACGTCAATCATCGACATACAACAGACAAGAATGCAGTGCCCTAACAGGATGAGTCTTGCCTTATACTACTTGCTTCTGCAAAACGTCGTGAACCTTAAAACTGTAGAGTAAAGAACCAGATTCCAATGATTATTCGCTTTGAATTCAATACATTCTTTGCCAAGTTGGACGTCTGACGTGGTGTGACGAAGATGGTCTGATAACATTCAAATGAATTGTCGTCTATCCATAAAGAGTTACAAGCAGTGTGTCATAGGAGTCGGTTGGATTAGGTCGGGAGAAATCCTAGCATACAAAGGGTGATTCAGGTATTACGTATACTTGGTCGGTATGTCGGTAAAAATACTAACCGCTTATCCGTAAAACAAGCTTCGATTTTCAGAGCATTCTACTTTATCCGTATATAGATCTATGGTTCTATCGCAGAAATACTTAAATCAATCACATCTTTACATAGCATATCTTCATATAGCATTCAAAACCTATCTACTATAAAAAAATAACGTTTATTACCCATGTTAACATATTATCTATTTTTGCGATCATTACTTTAACTCTATTGTAGAGTTTTTTTTCATGTCAGAGGTCAAGCTTTATCGAGGCTTTGTGTCTATACGCCAGATAAATCGCCTTTTCCCTTATCGTAAAAAGTAAAGACTAAAACGCTTTGAAAGCAAGAGAAGAGGAACTCCTGCTCCAATAGATTTGGTCATATTTTGTAATTTCAAGCAAATCTAGCAATTGAAACTTTACACTGCACTCTGAAATGAAGAAGCGACAAGCTTTAATTCAATTGGTCAATTTAACCCTCTTCCTTCCTACCCTTTTACGAAGAATAGAGATAATGGAATTACCTCTCCTGCGTGCAAACATTGTCAGTTAAAATCATATTCATGGATGCTAATGGACCTGTGTTACCGCGTTCTTAGAATACATTTGATAAAAGTCGTAACGGACTCCACCTAGTGGTCGCTTACGCCATTTTTAAACAAGTATCGAATGTAAACAATAGTTCATTAACCATGCCTTGCGTGGACCGCAAATGGACATATTTCACTTTTTCATGCGAACTCGCTTTCAGTTTGTAGTTAATTCACTGTCTCTTGTTCTAATTGTTGTTTGCAATTAGTTTTTTAGGACACAAAAATTGTACACGCCATGTCTGGGTTTATTACTAGATAAAGCAGGCTATATGACTTGATTGGAATAATTTAATACTAATTTAAATCACTGTCACTAAACTAAAAGCCGATGCTTTTCTCTCAACAAACATGGGCGAAACAATTCGAAATCTGACCGAACCCTACACATTTTCCGGCATAATAGTTTCCGTTATCATCAATAACTCGTTGTTCAGTACAATATCGTTTCATTCGAAGAATAGTTCGCATTTAGTTTCCTGGATTGCGGAATCTAGTGCCGTATGCGCTCCGGAGAATGATGTTTCATCTGTTCGAGTTAAAACCAGGTCATCCGAATCAGTGATTTCGATCGTACTTCGAACTACGTGTACCATTCTTCTGTGACACAGTATACATTCTTACAGTTGTCTAACGTAGACGTTTATACAGTAGAACGATTGTATACGACGTGAGAGGAGAGGGAATTTCACAAGTATTCATCATTACGAATAACTTTCACTCTGGGGGCAACTCCATAATCATATAAACAGCCGTTTCCATACATCGATTGTAAACTCTGCCGAAGTGTAACGCGGTACATAGGTAGAGACGAGCACGCACCTGTTTGTTAATAATTATGTTTGAGTAATTATAGTAATGCACATAACATATTCTCGCAGAGACTACTAGTCTATTTTCAGGTTATAAAAGAACATAATTATAATTTATTCAATATTTAAAGCTAGAAAAACTTGATTGGTGAATAGGCGCAGCGCGCACTTCACGGTTTGCAATCCTGCGTTTTATCGGAAAATCTAATCTCGAAAAGACAAAATCAAGCGTTGTAAGTTTTCACACTGTGGTAGTGCTAGGTCTTGACTGGTTTGAACGTAGTTCATTCGATTGAGAGACAAAGGTCAGGAGTTTTGGGGTCAGGCATTATGTTCAGCTGAACAGCTTTTTTCAATGTTGCATGTTTGACACATATTTCCAAATTTTTTGTACTAGTTTTCTTTACAATTATGATGGATGATATAAGATAATTATAATGATATGCATGAAAGGAAAGATTCGAATTTGACTTGTAAAATAGTGGACAAAAATGGAAGACTATATTTTAGACCACACGTGACCCATGTTGCGTTTGGCGGTTATTGCCCTACTTGCTCCTGAGATCAACTTATCCCCCATATCAATATAGGGTTAAAATTGCTAAACAACTATATCAATAGCATTTCTGAACAACTCTATCAGTGATACATGTATGTGACATATGTATGTTGTAATAATTTGATATAGGCCGAATAAAACTTCTTGGCGGCAGGCGCCTAAAAACTGCGCGAAACACAATCTTCGTGCAGCTGTTATGTGAGCTTCAGACAGGATTGGGTTTTGCGCAGTTTGTAGCTAACTTCACGGCTGTCAATAAGTTTGATTTGACTGATTGAGACAATTTTCAACCTTACATTTATTAATTACGACTGTAATTATTAATCTATTATTTTGAGCAAATTTTATCTACAGAGTCACAGTCCCTAAGGGAAAGTGGTAAAAAAATCTCCGAGCGCCGTCATACTTACTGATTTAGATATTTACATGAAATAATTATCAATTATCCGTTTTCTTGAAACTACGTTTTGTGACCTAATTAGTTCTTGTAATCGAGCACTTTGGTATCGCGCGGCATTGTATTCGGCTTGCAATCGCCTTACGACTACATAAAAATCCTGCCCACTACGTAGCTTGGGCAGAGTTTTGGCTCGGACACTTTTTTTGCACGATTGTGACTCTATATATATTTCCTCGAAGATTACAATAATACCTCGGGCTTACGCGATAGCTGCGTTAGTCGAATTCGCGTAAGTCCGGGTTCAAGTTTGCATTGCGCGGTGATCAAATAGAAAACCGCGTATCTCCGAATTCGCGTAAAACTGGGTATAACTGTACATCTAATTTTCTCATTTTTGCATATTCCAGGTACAGGTATGACATCGGAAGCCCTGGGCGTGTCGGTAGCTCCGTCTTTCTTCCACTCGTGCGTTTCCGACGGCAAAACTGCCACAATGGAGGACGTACAAAGATTCAAGGTCAGTTGCGACATCTGTCAGACGATTAGGCATACTAGGGCTGTCGAACTATTTGACTGACTGATTTAAGAGAGGGTTCGTGCATAATAAATTTTTAGTTGAGGTTATATTTTTGTAATAAAATCACATTATTTCGTACGAGAATATGATTATAGTGCAACGAGTATCAGTTTATCAAGCTTTTATGTGCTCGATAGAGTTAGCGTAAACTACGATTCTCTGTGGGATTTGCACAACGCCATTGGCTGGCATCGAGTTGGTATTATTTTATTCCCATACAAAATTGTAGTTTTCGCCCAACTTTGTAGAGCGCATGAAAAACTTGACAAACGTACTAGGGGTACGTATGGGTTGGTATTAAGTTGTTATTAATGACTCTTTAATGTATAAAATGAATATGGCATGATCGACAAACACCTCAAAACTATTTACTTAGTCATAAAAGGATGCTTTGTTACTTTTTGTATGTTCATCCAACTTTGGAAATAAACAGACAAACTGTTCAACGAGCATCTTAATATATATGTCAATCAAATCCATAATTAGATAGGAGACAGCTAAAACTGCGTTCTGTCAGCCCTAATGCATTATACATTACATATAACCATACAGGGTGTAATGAGCCATGCATGGGGTCACGCCAAGTCGCGTTGCGTTTCCACTATGATTTCATGCACTGAATGCTGCATAATTATGCATTGTAACATCTGCTAGACCAACTAGTCTTAGCTAATGTAATGTGGTTTCAACATACCTACATTTTATCTCTTTTTATTAACCGACTTCAAAAGAGGAGGTTTTCATATTGACTGTATGTTTTTTTGTATGTATGTTACGCAATTACTTCGCTAATGAGACGTTTTCCAAAAAAAAAAATTTTTGACAAAACTTACTAGATGGCGTAATAGTCATATAAATTGATCCGTCATTGTCAACTGGAATAGGGTGAGAGAGAGAGAAGCCTATAGTAAAGTCTCCAATGCTTTACTGAGGTATGATTTGGACTATGTTCGGACTTGACTGTGAATTGATTGGACTATGACGTGACTACGAAAGTGACTATTTTGATAAAATATTAACAAAAATTAAATTAACTTAATATTTGACATTGGCAACTGCACATAAAAGATGAAAAAGAAGACATCTTGACAATGACAGTACAATTTCCATAGTGAAAGGATCTATAATTTCAAACTATTGTCGCCATCTATTGGATATTTTCATTACTAAGATTAATTTTTTTAGAAAACGTTTCATTATGAACCGATTTTAATGAATCTTTTTTGTTAGGTAGATCATACTTCAGAAATGGTGCCACTTAATTTTTATCAAAATCGGCCGAGCCGCTTTTGAAAAGGCAATAATAATGTAAAAAATACTATGTCATCGACATAGTATTTTTCATATTATTACACATCGATCCGCGCGAATTATTCCGATTCTGTACACGGTCGAAGCCGTTTATGCCATTTTTGGCGAAAAATAATTAAATCTCCAATTTTTATCTTGAAAATATCAAGCGAGAAATAATAGGCGCTTTTAAATAAAACATCATTTCAAGTGGTTCTTTAGATTATTGAACAATAAGTATATTAAGATCGCACTGATAACACTTTTATCGGACAAAGCAATAAACAGCTTTTTATCGCTTTATTGTAAGTGTGGTTTCTAATAGTGTTTCTTATCAGATAAGTGAAATTATATCTTGTGCGTTCAATTCTGTAATATCTGATGACTAAACTTTTCATAGCGAGAAAATCTGGCGAATATCATTTTGTAGAATATTAATGTAGATGGAGATTACTATTTTATTTGTTTGGTTAGGTTTTGTCACACCCTCTCTAATGTCATGACTGTCAGACATTTGCGTGTGCGATGTCAGATTTATTAGGTCCTTATCTACGTATATATTTTTAATGTAACGCACAGCGTTTAGTTTGTATATAGCTTTAAAATACAATATACAATAAAATTATCTATAACATGCGGCAAAAGGCTGAAGTTAGCGTGAGTATAAAAGATTACAAAAAGTCACACCCTGTATTATGTAGCTTTTGTAAACTATTCGGCTTTTTATCAGCATATAATATTCGTATTATGTATTATATTAGTAAAATGCAAAACTGTGGACTGAGTATTTAGCATTTTGTCCCGATAAAGTTATATTGCTGTAAGGAAAAATGTTTCGCTCAGCCCGCCGAAATACTCGAATTTAATTTTTTTTCAGTTTCAATTACTTGTGAACTCCTTCATGAAGACTGTTTTAATTGTAATCTCACGATAAGTAATTCAGGTGAAAGCTGAAAAAAAAATTGGTGCGCGGTGCGAGACGTTTTACCTTACATTTAAAGCGTCCCTCACACTAAGACGGCCTGCTACTATGTCCTATTTCTCGCCCAATCACAGAGGTTGAACTGTTTAAATCAAAATCTGTGATTTGTTTTTTTAAGCTGCTGCCGTAGGCTTGCCCCCCGACCGCCTAAGCAATAGCAATCGTTTATGATTTCATTTTAGTCATTTGGCACCGCCTATGTGACGTTAGCCATCAAAGTTGTTCATTCAACGATTGGTTTCGCAATCCGCGCAAAGCAATTGATGGCTAACGTCACATAGGCGGTGCCAAATGACCAAAATGAAGTCATAAACGATTACTATTACGATTGCTATTGCTTAGGCGGTCGGGGGGCTGGTATGTGAGAGGCTTAAAACTTGCAATGAGTTTATCGTGTCGAAGTACTTATTAAATGCCGATTTTGTAGTGGGTCATACATATCGCTTTTCTTTTGCTTTTCTTCAAGCTAAATCATGCCACAGGTTTTCTAAAATGCATATTTTCCTAGCAAGTACTACCAATATGGGTATTGCATTCATTTCATTCAGTTAAAACGTTTCTGAGTATTGAAATTTTGAGTAATTAGTTATTTATTTTTGTCACGTAATTTCTAACTAGTAGTTAACACAAGTTTTCTTAGTATAGCGATAGTGTGATTTATTTTTGTAGATACAAACCACATGGTCCCTGATAAGTCTTGATTCTTTAGAATTAGTTTATCTATTGCATCATACATTAACGTGTTCACTCTTAAATCCAAAATAGAGAATAGAACGTAAGGCAGGCACACGCTCACGTACAAAGTATGCTAATGCTGAGTTTGCTTAGTGGGTTATGATGACCTAATTATACAGGGTTATCTGCTTACCCTATACTAAGCCGGAAGGGTGATTCAGGCCATAATTATGAACTATTTTTACTATGTAGGCCGAAATTCGGGAAAAAAACCGGACAAACCAGAAAATTTCACAAAATTGGGAAGTACTTAAGTTGTAAAATCAAAATCTCTATACTATAACCACGACAAAAAAGTTTTTTTTTTTTTACTTTTCTCGTTATACATCGAAAATTACACATTGTTAAAATAATTAAAAACCTGTTTTAGCATGTGCTAATGAAGTTCTTTTATATGATACCTTACATAATACGATTTACTCACTTTGAATTTTGAACCCATATTTTGTGAATTTTGAGGCCCTATTTTTTTGTGATTTAAATAAAAATGTCCAGTTTTCAGATTTATTCCTATATGTGTACTCTGAGGCATTGCTCGCCAAATTTCATAGTTCTATGTCAACGGAAAGTACCCTGTAGGTTTTGATTTTTGTGACTTTCGAAACATGCGGTTTTTTACGACATAAACGGCTCTAACTTTTTTTAACGATAACTGAGAAGTTTTTCTTTTACACAGCTGCACCATAGATATACGTATACAGTTTAAATTTCATCTCGAGATCTTTACGCGTTCTCGGGTAAAGAGTCTTGACATACACACAGACGGACAGACTGACAACAAAGTGATCCTATAAGGGTTCCGTTTTTTCCGTTTGAGGTACGGAAGCCTAAAAATCACCTGTTAAATACAAAATTGCAACTCGTAATTGACAAAATGTATGAAACGGCTGATATTTTCTCAAATCCCAAGTTGGCCTCAAAGTAATAGTTGTTCACAATGATGCAATGCCTTTTCTGCTTAGTAGGTGAGCAGATAATCCTGTATGTATACGAAGTGTGAATCTGTCTAGATTCACACTTCTATTACGCCTACGGATATGTAATCTGTAATTTGTTTTTGCCCTATTTAACTGAAAACATATTACTTTGACGAGTACGTACGACGACTGTATTCAGGTTACGGAAGTCAAATGAAACCGTTTCTCAGTAGTGTCCTTACTGTTTGTATAATGTAGCCCAAGGTGCTGATAAGAGTTTGATTCATGAATTTGGTAACCGTTACTCACTTCCTGCCTAGAACTGAATCATCTAATTTTAATTCAATTACATTGTGTGCTAACGATACATTCCTTCATATTGCAGTCACATAATTATTTTATTTGATTAAAATAATATGGAAGGGTCTAAAAGGCGTTTCAAAATATTTTCGAGCACGATTTGTGGACAGGCTATTTCATGCTAGTGTGGTAATACTCTTAGACCGTAGCCGCCTTATTAATAAACTCAAGAGTTGGTTCGGAGTAGTTAGTCCGTGTATTGTTTTTTTCTAACTTTAACAATTTTAATTCACATGTAATAGATTAACTACTCCAAAATAATTCTGCGTTTATTATAAGGCGGTAAAAGTAAGACTTAACTTATGAACTTCAAATTGATGAGTTTTATTTTAGTTTAGTGAATGTTAGCCTATCTTTAGACCTTAGCCATGTCAGAGGCGTCAAAAACTCAGACACCAGGGCTAGCCAGCTGGACCTATACGAACGTATAAACCGGGTGGCTAGGCTACCTTACGATTTGTTTTGAATCTTCAAGGTAGTCATTTCTATTCATCATCATTTTGCTAATGTTTCATCGTCAAGTGAACACCTATTACTGTCCCATGCTATGGCAGGCTCCGAGCTTATCTGCTGATCCATGACAAAGCTCGCTGTCTCAATTGCTCTGCGAATTCTTCAATCATACATTCTCAGCAAATCGCTCATCTCTTCGCATTATTTTCACAAATATTATTATGTAACGTCGTGTAACATAGAACAGTGGACTTTGTATATTTTATTATATTTATATTACTATTTATGTAAGCTCTTTCTTTATAATACCTGATTTACATTTGCGCTCGAAGTGCCGGTGTAAGACTAAGGTAAGGTAAGTGTAAGGCTAGCTGTATTTCGGAGGTTATGCTCAAAAGTATCACTTATCGTACTCACACAAACAAACTTTAATATAATCCTCGTCACACAAGTCGGCGGATGAGAAGTTAGCCGTAGATGACACATCGCAAAAGTTAGCAAATATTTGCGTATGTATGCACAATGCCGACGCAAGTGGCGAAGTGGTGAGCACGGGCGTACTGTTACTGTTCTATGTTACGATGGTTACCTTCTATTGCAATACAACTAAAGTTGTCTTTAAAGCCGTTATATCACCAGGTGGCGACCCGCATAATGCGCCAGTTGATCGAGCAGTTCAGTGCGGGCGATCTGTTCGGGCGGGACAACTACGAGTACTACGCTCGAGTCACGGGCCGTATCCTGCGCGTGCGGGACGAGTGGATATGCTCGTTTAGAGACCCGCCGCCGCCGCGACACCATCGAGATCAGGAGGCTTATGCTAGTGAGTATCCACGTAAATCAACTACGTGAACGCGCGTGACACGAGCCGTATACTGCGCGTGCGGGATGAGTGGGTATGCTTCTTGAGAGATAATCAGCATACGAGTTCGACAATCAGCCCGTTTAGAGACGTACAGTTGCGGGTTGTATCTTACGCGTTCGGAATTGCGTAGATATGCTCGGTTAGAAACCCGCCATCGCTGCAGCATCGTTGACACAAAAAGGATTATGCTAGTAAGTATAAAAGGGAAATGCGCGTAGAAATAATGAACATCGACATTTGACAACATATAATAGGCTAATTTCGGTTTTGTAGAGCGTTCCATGTCTCACGAATCACCATTGTATAACGTTTGTCCAATGGTGGTTTGTGAGACAGAGATAATGCTTAATAAAACCGAGCAAAGCCGTAACCATCCGATTCTCTTTTTACCGACTTCCAAAAAGGAGGAGGTATATTCGTTTGTATTTTTTTATTATTCATCGATATTTTCACCAATCGTGAACCGATTTAAAACAATATTTAAAAAAAAATTAAATAAAATTTTTAAAGTTTTATTTAAATTTTACTACCCTTTCGAACTACGAAAGGATAAAAAAATTTACCATAAATAATATACCATAATTTACCATAAATAATATACCATAATTTACCATAAATAATATACCATAATTTACCATAAATAATATACCATAATTTACCATAAATAATATACCATAACTTACCATAAATAATATACCATAATTTACCATAAATAATATACCATAATTTACCATAAATAGAGACCACCTCGGGAGTATTCCCGAGTCCCATCTAAATTGAAATCGGCTGAGCCGTTTTTGATAAATCAATTATAATGTACATGGATGCCACAACGATTCATGCAAACTATTCGAATTATGTACACGGTGTTGAGATTTTGCGTATAAGTTTTGCTAAAATAATTATTCCAAAGGTCGGTGTCCATTCTTTAGTCGCTGTTACTATTATATATACCATGAGTAAATTGGTTACGAGAGTATCACGCTGTGTCGGACCCATCGACTTGAATTTTTTTTGGTCTGACCTGTAAAAGATAAATGAATTAAAGTGTATAGTTTTGAGGCGCCTAAAATTATTGGTATTATATTTTTGACAGCGTTTTAGTCCACGCTATCTCTTTCTTGTTTATCTGATAGTAAAGGAGCGCAATAGAGCCAAGTATAGTTTACATCGGTGATTAAGCGCATTGCCTGTTCCAACAAAGCGACATCTGGTAATCTGAACGTTTATTATTAGCCCTCGTTAAAATCGTTTCAAGACGTTCGAATACCTGAAACATTCCTTAGTAACTAATTTTATTCTGTGACATTGCCCTTGTAGCTTGTAGGTAACAGGGTAATGAACTGATGCGAAAATCCAACCGCAAATCATCCACAATTAAAACTGAAATCGCATGTGAAAATTGCCGATGTTTTGTCATGTTTTTACAAATACGGAATTCGAGAGCCTTTTGTTTCGAGGAATGGACTCACAATGCATTGTTTCAAAACTTTTTGTCGTTCTTTTAAAAACGACGGTGAAGTAACACGAGATGCCACTTTAATATGCTATCTCTAGATTGTTATCTTGATTATTGCTGCAATTGAAGAGGATTAATTAAAGGCTTGAGCTTGTTATGCATGAAATGTTTTATCTAGTAAAGATAATCATCGCGCTGGAGGTAAATAATCGTAATCTAATTACGTTCCAAGATACTTTTAAGTACTTTACGTCAACTACTATTTGATTTGCATGAATAGTCTTATAAACGTTACACATACATATTAGTGCGGCGTACTCCTGCGTATAAGTTCCGGCACGTAAGTTGAACAAAAAAATATCACTCTCTCCCTTTCGTTAGCAGAGAAAACAAAAGAGAGGTAGCTATGGTTTAACGTTCAAGTTGTTTGCCGGCTACTATACTATGACGTACTGCATTTATAAATCCAATAAAATAAACTTAAAAGACAAAAAATTTTACCATTAACATTGCACAACGTCTGCCTATGTCCGGCAGTGGACGTCCTACGCGGCTTAGGTACATCTATCGCGTTCTTGCCTTCTTTATCAGTCGGTTTGTCCACCTTGTCAGAGGATGTCATACGCAGCATTTACCTGCTCTAATTATTTATTTATTTATTTCATTAATTACAGCTACCATTACAGTCAGAAACCAATGCGATAGTGTAATAAATATCATATTTACAAAAAATGACAATTTGAATAATAATAATAATGTCAAATAATTATATCAATTCATTACATGCCTAATAATAACAATCAGAATGTCAATTAACATAAATCTTAATTAATGTCACAGAAATCCAATTAATAATGTCGTAAAAAACTAATTCTATATAAATAATAATAAATTTCCAACCTAAAAATGGCGTCATTATTTAGTAACCTCCCTATAGCAGGCATCAAATAATACCGCCCTCTTAAAATCAGGAACAGAGCACATAAACAAGTCCATATTTTGTGCAACTCGATTTAATGCGTGCAAAGTCCGAATCATCGGTGACCGAGCAAGTTAAATTAGAGGCCGAATCATACAACTTGGCGGTTGTGATGTTAGCTACAAGCTGCGGGATATCCAATCCTCGCGCAGCTGATGAACTTCAGTCAGGATTGGGCTTTGCAGCATAGCTAATATCACAGCTGCCAAGTTGTATGATTCGAAACGATAAGTTGTATAATCTCACTAATCCGGCACTATTAAAAATCAGAAAGTGTCGGATTTTTGGAATGTTCGGATTACTGGATTAGAGAGAAAAAATCATAAATTAAAAGCATATTCATAAAGAGAATATAATGTGTGTATGAGTATGAACATAATATTTGTGTTCTTGTTCAATTTGTTTTGAAAAGTTTTTGAGTTTAGACTGCTAGACGATGACGCGGCGATGAAGCGCATAGGCGTAGAGGTGCGAGGGAGGCGCGGGCGGAGGGTGTCGGATTATTGGACATATCGGTCTATTGAAGTGTCGAATTATATTGAGATTATACTCTACTACGAAACTATGTAATAACAACAATACTCATGTCGTATTTTCTTGTTCCAGGGCAATTATCATTGGAAGCTGAGAAAACGTGGCTGCAGTGCGAATGCGATCGCTGGGGGAATAAATTCAACCTTGAAGGTATTTTCTCACACATTTTTGAATAGGATTTTAAGTATACACGAGGGTTTTTAATAACGCGAATAAGTCCGCGCTTGACCACTAAAGGTAAATTTTGATGAAAATAAGACCTTTTGCTGACAGGTTCTCTACATCATACTTAACAGGTCTATCCTGTCTCTGTCTTTTAGTATTTGTTTTTGAAGTGATACACTCTTATAAATTGATAAACGCCGGCTGCAAGTTCGAAAAAGTGTCACGTTCCGCCTGAGCCGAGCTTGTAAGCGAGAGCACGGAACAAGCGATTGATCGGCTTGTTTCAGTTGTTAATTCAACAATGTTTTCTTATGACGTCATCACGTAAAATTATCATCCGTAAACCGACGTTACAGACAACCAATTTTTTGGTAATAATTGGAAGGTTTACGTAAAATGGATTCATTTGAACATTTCTAATGTCAAGTTTGATGCACAGGAGTTTTATGCAAAAGGTTTTCTGTGTACGAATGTATTAAACACGTTATTCAAAAGTGAAATGATCAAAACAGTTTCTTTGTTAGTGCAATGGGACGCGAGTTTTTAAAGATATTACAAATAAAGGGTGTTTTCGCAGGTCTCCCAAAAGAACATTTAAGTTGTTAATAATGAAGTTAGAAATAATAGTCAAAATTTTGTGTGCTAATATTGGTGAGTCAAAAATAGTACGTTTGTCATCCTAACTAAGTATTTATTTGGGTAAAAGGTAGCACATTTTTGTAGACTAATTCATATATAGTCTCAATACATCACTAATGTTATGTCATTTTGGTGCACCGATTAAGTAACTTACGATGCACTTGTAGTTTACACTAATTAATAGCATCCTTACTTCATATATGATTTCACTGTTCAATTTTAAAACTCGAGGCTAAAGCGCCTTCGTAAACTGATGGTCGGAATTGTTGACAGTTTATATTCTTTAATAATATTATTTAGCTGTAATAGTAGGTATATTTTAATATCGAAACATAGAGAAAATTCGTTGCGAAACTCCGTAAAAATAGCCGTATTTTTGTCAACCTCGCACTAAATTTCCGACCCAGTTTTTTGTATAAGGTTCACTTACTGAGCATACAATCTCAAAATGCAGACAGGTGGAGCTTCAAGCGCTATCTTGAAATAAAGTTTCTGGACGATATCTCGGAAACTATGTACTTTAGGGCAAAAGTTATTGAGACCGTTATTGTAGAGAATAAAATTTCGCATATTTTATTGCCTGTAAACTTTTTTTGTAAAAGTTACTTTTTACAATTTATGGCCCATTTAATGAACTGGTTTTTCTATATCGACCGATTTGTTGTAAAACTAAAAAAAACTGAAAACACTACTAAACTTTAACTGATATAGATAGACGCATATTATAGATAGAATTATTGATCCAGGCAATTATAAACCGCGAATTTGGCCATTCAAAAGCAATAACCCGTTATCTACCCAAAAATATTATCCGATTTGAGTAGGTAAGTTGGTAAGGTTTACAGACAATAGAAGATGCGAAATTTTGTTCTCTACAATAATGGTCTCGATAACTTTTGCACTGAAGTGCATAGTTTCCGAGATATCGGCCAGAAACTTATTTCAAGATGGCACTAGAAGCCACTTGGATCCGCCGTTCCGTTATGGTGTCAAAACATTTTATCTACTTTGCCAGTCATTAAGGCTCAACGTATAGTTTAATTTAATTTTTCGTGGGGTTTTTTAAATATTTCGCGCGCTGACCGAGGTCAAACTCCTGATAATCGTGTGCGGTGTGTGTAGGGTTGTCGAAGTCGGAAGAGTGCCAGTCGATGCCCGCGCTGGCGGGCGGCGCGGGGGTGGCGGGCGCGGGCGGCGCGCTCGGGCTCGGCATCATCCCCGAGCACAGCCTGCTCGACTCCTGCACGCGCCTCTCCATCTCGCTCGAGGAAAGCGTCTTCAAGGTACCTCGCATGCTGTCTACAGAGGCACAGTGCCAGTCGACGGCGGCTCGGGGGGTACTCTACTGTGACCACAGAAGATATACGCCCATGTCACTCTGAACAACGCACTCATACACTCTGAAAACGCTGCACTCTTCTTCTTTTGTGTTTTGGCGTCGCATTCTTGTGCATTTGCCAGTGTCCATAATTTTTTATATTTTAACAAAATAATCACTGTCGTCGTAGTCACGTCATAGTCCAATAAAGTCGAGGGCAAGTTAAAACATAGTCCAAGTTATACCTACCTTAGTAAAGCAGTGGAGACTTAACTAGAAGCGTCTATGAAGTTTTGGTAACAGCACGGCACAACACGATACACCACATTATATCATTTGCCTATACTCATGCACGTAAATCATATTCAACGAAATACCATAACTGTTCACTAATTAGGTATATCACTGATAGAAACACGAGTTTAACAAAATAACACAATGCGACGATATGATTTTTCCGCGTTCCCGCCAAAACCTACGCAGCACTCAAACATGTCATCATCAATCTTGAATTTCGTGAATGAAGCACACTGCACAACCATGCGACCAAGATGACCCAGACAATCGCGAGACGTTGGACAGCTTACGCCTGTCTCAATTACGAATGGGAATCATGTGTTCAGTTGCAGCCCAGGCAGAAGCCGACCCTTTTACATCCTACTATCCTACTAATATTATAAACGCGAAAGTTTGTGAGGATGGATGGATGGATGGATGGACGGATGTTTGTTACTCTTTCACGCAAAAACGACTGAACGGATTGAGATGAAACTTTGCAATAATATAGCTTATATATCAGAATAACACATAGGCTATAAATTATAATGATATATTGCGTATGCGGGCGAAGCCGCGGGTAAAACCTAGTTAATAATAATAACGAAATACTATTTATGTTACATATTTTCGCGCTACATACAAGGTATACTGATCTATTTTATTAGCCCACTGCTGAATTTTTCCTTCTACTTGGTTTTCGAGGCCTTTAATTCTCATATCCTCTCGCTTCACTCTGGTATCTCCACTTCGGCTACCAAAAAGTTAGTTGTTATAGGCTGGATGGCAAACCTTGGTATCAGACTTTAAACTGTCTGAAGGCTTTTAAAATGGCTAAACGGTCAATACAACCGGGGCCTACAATTTAGCGTGTCATCCGAGCCACGGTAGCGTTTAGTTGTAAATGCCACCCGCGGTCACCCATCCGAAGACTGAGTTCGGCTACTAAACTCACAAATCACTTCTCCCAATTCCAGGTATCAGTGAGCTCATCGTCCCAATCGTCCCGAAGCAATTCCAGCCCCCACATGACCCTAGAGGAGTTACGGGCCATCAACAAATACGCGGAGAGTACCAAGAGTCTCTCCTACCTCCCTCAGGTAAGAACTGCGCTAGTGGCGCCTCGCGACCGCCGCGTCCTCTCGTTTGAAGTGTACTATCCTATGTTCTCGGATCTTTTATGCAGCTCTCTAAGCTATTTTAAATTGTGACTTTGATACTTACATGTAAATGGTTCTTGAAGATTGATCAAATGGTCAGGATAGCACGGTAATTTTAATACTGTCTACTGATCAAACTGAGGTTATTTGGGTCACAGCTTAGTCAGTAAATAGTACAAATTTCTTTGATTTGACGATTCTGTGCGAATAAGTTTGCGACGATCCTAAATTGGCTAACGTTGCGTTGTTTAGGCTTTGTGAAACACAATAATGAAACGCGCTGCGTTTGTAATGATCAGAAATATTTAAATGTTAGCACCGGGAAGAATAAGTCGCCCTCCAAATTCTTTTCTGAAAATGCCACCTCGGCTTGGTAACTAAGCACTGTTTTGGTATATTTATGGAAGAGTTTTATTCAATAGAACAATTATAATTACAAAAGAGAAATGATACCAATGGTAGCTTTTAGCACTCCTGGTGAAACGAGGATTGCCTTTCATTTGGCTTCTGTTTAGTATTAAAATTTCATAATCTACCAAAAGATTGGAATCAGATTTAATTCCAGGTCGGACGTACATTAAAGAATATGGACCGTAAGACTTCTTTATCATTTGAAATGTCAAGGTTTAAAATAGCTTGAGCTTTTGAGAGTAGTAGAAATCTAGTTGATTGATTGAGTAGTTTGACTCTTGTGTATCTCTCGATACAATCTTAACTTGCTCAAATAGGTTGTGAATACAACATTACTTGTCATGCTAACTGATTTCTAAACTTTCCCAAAACATTAAAATTTGTCATGCAATATTAAACTCTATTGGAAGGGAATAATGTTGAAATTTTGTACAGAAACTGTGTTTAAACGACGTACTTGTCTTTAAATTCTAGCGCTCACTGAAGGACGTATTATTTAAGTGATGGTGATAAGAGTTTACTTTAAACCCACCTGTAGAGTCCACAGTCTGTCTCCCCTTTGTTCTATCCAAGAAATATGGACCCTTGGTAAAAAAAAATACTATTTTTTTCGTGTATTTTATGTGTATACCGACGACTTCGAACCGTATAGACGTGACATGAAATATGTTTGTGATCTTATAGATTCAGACTAATGTCCAAAGTTTAAGCCTTTTGACTGCTAAAGTTGCATAGGCAACTTCAAGAAGACTTGACCAGCTCTTCTGGGCGCAAACCATGTCTATTACTCGACAAAAACATAGGCCCTATGACATAAAATAAAAAAATAGAAAACATTTTAAGGCATGGCGGTCAAAGGATTATATGATGAGAAATTAACAGAACTGTTTAGACCCAAGTTGGGGTGGAATTAATTGAAATATTAATTGGTCTGTAAAGTCTTGAAATTTAAATGATTATTATTAAACAACGTGTTAATTACAATAAACTTGGATATGTTGGGAAAATGATTTTAACCATGTCTAAATCATCACAACTACAGTGGACTGTCTCCATCAGTCCCGCATCACTGTTAGAAGCGTCTTTATGTCAATGTGGTGACTGAAAAAGTCCCCCAATTGCGCAAATCTATAGGGTTGGAAGTCATTGGCATACACATTAGCTGACCAATTGATTTCTAAATTCATTATTACTGGTTATATTTCGAAGCCTATTTTCAAATTATTTGTGCGGTGTGCCAATCCCCATTGGTCCATATTTCAATGACAAAATGCATGACAATCGTCTGTCTCCCTTCAAAACATGTAGGTCGACTTGTGGCTGTTCTGTTAGTGTAGATTTACCTTCTCACTTACTGATATCTTGTATGTCTTGCCCAAGGGTTCACTAGGACACCACGAGACTTGACTCCTGAGTAAGCAAAACCGACACAAAATGTGCTTGTTTTAGACAATGTGTGCCGGTCACGAGCTGTTTGAATACACTGACGCTTTTAGCCGCACAACTCGGGTGCAATATCTGTTTTATACAGGGTTATCCAGAACTGATGTACTGAGCCGACAGGACGTGATTCAGCCCATCATTATGAACAACTTTTTCTATAGGCTAACCCGGAATTCGAGTAAAAAAATCAGCTGTTCATGCATTTTGTCGACCCCAACTCGAAGTTTTGTATTTAACAGGTGATTTATTTTCTCGATGTTTTGGGTTGGTGACATAGTAAAAGTTGTTTACAATGATTGTCTTAATCACCACTCCCTTTTGACTTAGTACAGGGTAAGCAGATAACCCTGTATATATTTTAGATTTATTCAATGTGTATACGGAATAGGATAACGTACAAATACCTCAAGTTCAAATTTGTGTTGTGTATACATTTAAGGATTTTTGACTATTGTATATTTATGGTAATGGTATTTTATTGTGGTGACCCCAGTTTGTGTACGATGTATGCTGTAGGCGAATATCCCCGTGTTTTTAGTAACTAACATTATACAAGTAGTTACTAATGTAATAATGAAACTAACATTCTCGTTTCATGTTAACTGATTAACTCGTAACAATTTTAGGGTGGGTAGTTTAACAATTCATCAACATTCATCTTCTAAGCGAATCGGTAAATCCTCAAAATATTTATTGTACAAAGTGAATAGAAATTATACTGTTTAGGATTAAGGTAGCTTTCCGGGAGGGACGAAATCTTCGCCTCATATTACTTTACAAATAAAAATCAAATCTAATAGTCGCATCTTTAGATGCGCCTGATTTTGAGTTAATTACAAAATTTTTAAGTAGCAATTTAGATCATCTAAAAAACTATTTGCCGAACTTGAAGTTGGATAGTTAGACGTAGAGTCTGACATCAAATCGATTTTGGGTTAATACCAATGTAAATGCGTAATATAATTTTGTCTAATATGGCAACACTGCAACAGATCGATGTCTTGAGATATTAGCGATACAAGACAAACTTTTTTGATGTGGTAACGATTCGAGTACCTACGATAATGAGTTTAATCGTGCGAAGGTTTCTCCTGCTCCCGTGACATAAATGATAGGAATAATAGTCGGATGAGTGCGCCAATTTAACAAAAGGGGTATTGAAACCCGCAAAAAGGGTATTAAAATCCGCAAAAGGGATATTGAAAGCCGTAAAAGGGATATCGAAATCCGTAAAAGGGATATTGAAATCCGCAAAAGGGGTATTGAAACCCACAAAAGGGGTCTTGAAATCCGCAGGTACGCTTGTGTATCTAACATAGCGAGTCTGAAAGCGACAAAGTTTGATCACTCGCTTCCTTGCACGCGTTGCGTGTTGTATTTAGAAAATACATACTAAAATTAGCTTTATTACAATGTAAGGAGAGTTTCTAATGTCTCTGTGTCTCGGTATTAGTGTTCATTTATAGCGAGGTAAGATTGCCGTGTACGTGCCAAAGTTAACTTTATCGCGACACAACATTAAGAGTCTATTAAATTTAAGTCTAAAAAGTTAAATTATCGATCGCAAGTTAGGTTTGTGGATTACTGTTAGAATGATGTTTGGCCACCTTGTACGACATGACAATCTAGAGAAAATCATAAGAGAAAGAAAAGTAGAAGGGAAGAGAAGAAGGGGAAGACCACAGAGAGCATTTTTAGATCAGATCAAAGAGAGAGTGGATGTCGTACAGGGAGATGAAGACACAGACGGAAAACCGCGAGTCGTGGAAGTCGCTCCACCGACTAGAGTGGCGCTCTTAAATTCTGAATGAAGTTAGGATTCGCGTTCGCGGTAAAGTTAACTTAACCGCGAGTCTAGGAGTCTGTATGAGTCGTCCCGGGCGTGTGCGGGCGAGCCGGGAGTGACGAGTGGGTGGTGCGTAGGTGCACGAGCGGCAGCGCGCGCGCATGCGCACGCGGTCGGAGTGGTTCCTGCAGCCGGCGGCGTCGCTGGACGCGGGGCGGAGTCGCGCCGGTACGGGAGACCCCGCCGCCGCGCCCGCGCCGCCGCCCGCCGGCGCGTGCGCGGCCGAGGCGCGCCAAGAGAGCACGGCGCTCTACGTGCTTGTCGCCTGCCTAGAGTTTTTGTTTTGACCGCGCACCGGTACTGTGTCTGTGTTCGTTCGCTTCGGTGCGGAGGACTAACCGACGCCGGCCGGAGGCTTCGTTCTCCCTCTACTCACTATCTACATTTGGTTTTCAATAAAATTTGACTCGTGGACTTGAGAAGTAGATAGTCATATTTATTTGTAAACTCTTGCCCAAAGGGTTCTATTTATCTGTATGTGGCATCAAAGCTCCCAAACTAATGATCCTACGTCGATCGTCTTTGTTTTTAATTTAAACAAAGGTCCGGTCATCGTGCTGGAATCGCCCAATAAGAACCACTAAACAGCACAACAGCCGATAGGCCTAGAAGGGGAAGGAAGTTATTTACCCTCCAATGGGAAATGGTAAAAAATCAAATGGGCGAAAAACAAATACGAAACAAAAAACCTTAAGTACAAACTTTTCAAGTCTCACAGAGTTACAATTTATTACCACCTAACATAGTCTTCGACAAATGGCAATTAACTCTTAAGAGTTGCGTTAAAAATAAAATCTGGTAACGGTTTTTATTTTTAATCATTACATTGATCTGTAACAAAGAGACCGAAGCCTCCGAAGCTTGTACTCACAACACGGTATTTAAGGGGGCTCGCTTCCTGCTCGCTTGGTGTCGTGGCATGACACGTGTCCTTCGATGTATCACTGCACGTTTCGTCTGTAGCATGCTTTCTTATAGCTCAACGTTTTTCTTACAAAAATCCACGTTAATTTCAAGCCCATTCTTTAGTTTTCCGATCAAATCTGTCTGAATGTGAGCTTAGCAAAATTTTTACACCGTTGCAGGCGCTAGAGTAACAATAGTACATTATGGTACAAGTGTGTAATGTTGGTGATTACCGCTGAGACGCCACTGAGGCCCGAGGACGGTAATCATCAATACATACGTAGCATACGACGTTTTTCAACACACTTGTGAATAAAATAATACTAAAAAATATTATCAACAGTCAAAATGAGTTGTGAAAAATGTTTCGAAATGGCGGGAATAATTAATCAGTTTTTTTATTTTCACAGTAGATAAACTATTTCTTGATGTGTAAAGTTCAATTTTTTTGTACTGTGAAAATTGTTCCTACTTATTTATGTACTTTTGTGCAATCGCAAGTGTCTCGGTATGTACGTATTTTGTTCTTCAGACATTTTTCGGAGGCCTGAAATGTGCTTGAAGTTTAGTGGATTTTTTGTATGAAAAACTATATCATCCCTCGATGTATATTTGATTGTAGATATTTTATGTACACAACATTATTTTGATTCTATACTCTCTCATATTTATAACACGATAATAATTTTCCGTTTTCTAATTAGAACTAGAAAAGCTAGAGGTATAAATTATTTATTATAATTTTACCATAGAGTCGTAGAGGTGTCTATTACGTATGGAAATGGATAGAGAAATGGTTAAACTTATTTAATTTGTAGTTGTTCCAGCTATTTCAAAATTTGTTTTTATTAGTAAATGAGGTATGGGGCTTCAAGATATTTATTGACGGAAGAATATGTAGCATGTGAGGAGCTGAATGTTATTAAACAAAGTTTTTGGCATGATTGATGTCGTACAATATTATTCACATTACAAAATAATCTAACGCTTGTGTTTATCAATTTATCACACATTATTTAGGACATCATAGGCGTATCGGTCGAATCAACCTTCTTGACGGCTGTGAAGTTAGATACTAGTGGCGCGACACCCAATTCTCGCGCAGGCATTCTGTGAGCTTTAGCCAAGATTGAGTTTTCCGCAGCCTGTATCTAACATCCAGCCGCCAAGGTATTGGATTCGGCCTGTACAGAAAATGTATTATATTCGCGACGATTTTGTGTAAATTCGATTTATATAAATTCTCTCTGTTATTCCTTGAAAGAACAGATAATATTGTGTGTTCTGCCATTTACATTTCTGGCGTTAAAATTCATTCCAGAAATTTTGGTGGATTTTATTACCGTGAAATAGAGAAGTAGTAATATAATAGTGGACAATTTCCAAATTTAATTAATATGAAAGTAAATGAGTTGACGTTAGAGATGTGGAATAAACCCCAGTATTTCCATCAATCGAAAATCGGATCCAACAGTTAAAATATCTACTTAAAATCTGTGTTGGTTGTGTTGTTTTTCCACAAAATTGGTGTCACGACAAGATAAACTGTTTTTATAGAGTGACTTGTTATAGTGATAAGATTTTTTAAAATAATTTTATTAACAGGGTGTTTTATCTCATTCAATTATGGCTATAATAACAGATCTTTGAGTTTAATGTCTACATAAAAACGCTCGTAAGAGACGGCGCTGTCATTTCATTACAGCAATGCTCTACATTGTCGCTTATTTTAAGTTTCATCACATTGCTATATTCCACAAGTTTTATTTGAGTTGCCATATGTGATATTGTGTAGCATCGAATGTATTTTTTTGTATTTTAAATGTTCACACGGTTCACATATTTGATATGCCATTCAATAATACATGCTCCCATATTTTTCAGGCATGATTTATGTATGTGATATGGCGTACACACCTACCGATACACTTTATTATAAGCTTTCTTAATATCCCCTTTATGACAATATAAACCGATTTTTCATCGACGAAACGGAGGAGAACAACTCGACGCGTATAGTTTTTTGAAGTGATAACTTCTTTAGCGGAGCTGTGCTCTTTGGGATGTATAAAAAATTTTAGAACTCGCGTCGGGACATGTGACCTGATCGAAAATTCGCTAGACGGCGCAGTGCGCTTGCGAGAGTATGCGTGTGTGATATTGATGTTCAAGTTTTCACTTTTCCCGGAGAGCAATGCGTTGTATTTTTTTTATAGTTGAAAAACTTTTTAAAGAGAGGTCCGGTTTTGATAATTTTTGTTTTGTAGAAAGTAATCATACTTCAAAAGTGGTCTCATTTTAATTTATTTAGGATGGATATAATAGATATGAAGCTGCAATACCAAATGGAATCTCCTGATTTTGCAATCATTCGTTTTTGAAGCTAAAACTTCTTTAGCGGCGTCGTGCACTTTTTGAGATGGGTAAAAAATATTAAACTCGCATGAGGACAGACGCATAATCTGATCGAAAATTCGTAGGACGGAGGCGTAACCAGTTGATTTTTATCTTGCCTCCCTATATTGCAATTTTAAAGACGTATTCACGTCAAAAGAAGTAGTATCGGTGGGTGTGTGTGCGCCGCCCGCCAGTGCCGGGTCTGACGTGGTGACGTGCGCAGGTGGCTCAAGTCGCAGCTCGCGGCGTCGGTCCCGGCGCGCGCGCGTGTGCGGCGGCGGCGCCGCGTGCCGTGCGCACGCGCACGCCGACTCTGAAGTCCCGCTCGCTCTCCAGCCTCGTAAAGTGACCGCCTGACCCCCCTGCGCCCTCTGCCTCTCCGCCTCCAGGTAACGCCCGACCTCCGCTCGACTAGCACACAGTCACCACAACACCATCGACCTTGTTCGTATTCTATTTTGTAGTATTGTTTATTCTCTCTTGTGTTATCAATCACCATCATCAACATTGAGTATTGTATTTTGTCATCCTTGGTATCGTATCGTATTCGTGTCAACTTTTTTTTGGTTCATTTGATTGATATTTAGGTTGACTGGTTGAACATCCTAGACCGCATATCTGCTTAACATCAGGCAGTGTAAGTGTGTAGTCAAACGCAAACCTATTTGAAAATAAAAAAAAATGTACACTAACAGTACTCTAGGATGTAGTATTGTCCTAATGACACAAGTCGGCGGATGTGAAATTAGCTACAAGCTGCGCAATATCCAATCAACTTAATGTGAGCTTCGGTCAGGATTGGACATTGCGCAGCTTGTAGCTAACTTCACATCCGCCGACTTGTATGATTCGGCCTATAGTACTCGTCATTATGACTGACTTTCGCTACATATGGGATCAATCCGAAAACTTCGTCAAATTTCGACAAAATGTATGGAACAGCTGTTTTTTTTCATGTAAGTCCTATTGAAAGTTACACAATGACAAGTACAATAATATCCTAAAGTATAGTGGGTCTTCAACCAGTCACCCGTAAGCTGAGTGTGAGTTTTGTCATAAACATGACGCGCTCTTCGGCGAGCGCGTAAGTATGTAATGTGTATGAACTTGTTGTGTTTCAAAAACGCGCGCTAGTGGCGCTGTACATTTCTTCATACAAATTACATGCCTACGCGCTCGCCGACGAGCGCGTCATGTTTACGACAAAACTCACACTCAGCTTGCAAGTTTGAATACGATATTGGCCAGTGTTAGAAGAAACCTAAAAACCATAAGCGCTGTAACATGTGCTTAACTAAAAATGATAATGGCGTCAAAAGGCCGACAGGATCGAAGAAACAGCTCTCAAAGAATTGTAAACTACTTTATCTTCTACTCGGGGTATAATCTTGTTTTGCCGTGTAGCATTCATTGAACCTTTTTATAGGTCTGTCACTATTACATTATTTTGATGACAATATATTTAATTGAAATAAGTATGAAATTCACATAATATATAGCAAGCATACAAGCTAAAATAGCTACATATAAAATTAATAAAACTGGTATTGCCCAGAAAATGTTATATTTCTTCTCAGGGGATATGTGTCGAAAAATTCAATGAAATTCTATGTTGACCGAATGTTAGTCTTACATTTACTATCAATCGTACATTAGTTGGACTACTGGTGACAAATGAGCGAATGGTTCAATGTTCCACTGCAATCATTCAGCTCGCGAGTTCGCTAATCGTAATTTGTGATGGTTTAACTTTTCAAGCCACTTTATTTAATTTTGATTAGTATCAGATACAGTGTATCGAATATTATAATAACAAGGACAGGTAGTCAACAAAAATATAAGAACAACACTCTGGTTTCACGTACGTGTTATTAGAAAAGTTTGTCAATAGTAATTCATTTCATTTGTTACATTTAAAATGTAACTGTCATTCAAATACTCGAGAAAGTCTCTTGTGTACATTTTAGGTGTGAAAATAGTGCATGAGATTATAAAAATGACACATTCATACCATTTCATTCGTTTTTTTTTTTACATTATGGTCAATGCCTACTACGTCTTAGTGTGCTCTTTTCTTAGTAGCATGAGTCTACATTTTTGTTTCAATTATATTCTATTCTGTACATTAATACAATCAAGTGTATTTTAATAGTCGTTTTCTCTAATAGGTCAGCATCGCTGGGCACCTGCTTTTCAGTCGATTTCTGAGAGAGAGCCTTGAAAAATTTTCAAATCTTCTAATTGGAGTATTATGAATATTATCCGTACACATATTGCGTTTAAATTCGTCTATGGTCGCCCGTATACTAAACTCGAATGTAGTGTGAAGGTTATTTTCATTCGTGTGGTGATGACATATATTGCGAAATTTTATAGAGCAAACGTAAAGTAACGCTTTTTACATCAAAATACAAATATTTAACAAATCAGATGGTGTTGATTGGTGCCAAATATAACTTTTTGGGCAGCTTATTTCTGGGCATTGTGAGAAATGCCTGTTCTAATTCTTTTTGAAGTGAAACTTCTAATGCGACTTCCAACAAGGTTGCGTTAAACGTTTAACGCTACCATGGAGGGGGTATGAAAGCAGTGTTGCTTTAAACGTTCAATGTTACGAAGTTTCACTTCTTCCGCGCGGAGGGACTCCACGCACTGTTTTTTTCTTTTATTTTTGTACATCAAGAATTAAAGCTATACTACAAGACTTTATCGAAGAAAAAAAAAACAGCAAATTGTTAAGATCATTTTACGAATTTGTGATTGTGAGTTTTCGAATACGTTCGCCTTCAGCAAGCGAACTTGAATAGATGAAAAACGAAATTCCAAAAAACGGAGCTCTCTACTTTAATTATATGGTACCTAATGAAGCAAGAAATACATTTTTTACTTTTATAAACTTTTGAATGAAGAAGCAAGCATTTCTAGAATAATAAGTGGCTAATTTGTCCATAGTAAATTACGAGCTTTTTCGATCTTCAAAGAACAAACATATTTTATTATCATTCTAATGACTTGTATAAAACAATCCTTATATCGCTTGATAATTTCATCTATATTAAAATTATATAGCGAGACAAAGATATGAAATAGATTATGACTAAATCTGCCGTATTATACAGTATGGTTAAAATATAATGCTAGATTTGTCTACGGTGGTATATAATATTATACAGATACAGTAGTCTTGAGAAACTTGAAATTCTTATGATTCATAATATGTAGTTACAGTGTTACTGTTTTATATTTGTACTAAATGCATTCCTGTAAATAAATTGACTAGATAGTTAATTATTAATTATAGCATATTATTATACATTCGTGACTTCGGATTTATATAGATTTACAAGCGGTTTAAGTTAGTCGTAAAGAATATAAAACAATATTGTGTATTTTATTGAACGTTAACATTCTATGTATTTGCATTTTTTTTTCTACCTCATATTCATTATCTACTTTTTCATTGCTTTCACGTGATGGCCGTGGAAAATTTTTATTCCTAAATTATGCCAAATTCGACAGCTGCATTTTGGCTCTGAACTGTGCGGATATGTATGCGCGCATTTACAAGTACTATAATACGGATAATTTAAATGTATTCTTTGGTCATAAAAGCCGGAATGACACATCACCACAGCGCTCCATAAAATATTTGTCAGAACGACTCTATAAATATAAGCGCCTTGACTCTGAGGTCTATAATCGAGATGCAGCGTTCACCGGCCAACGTTTGTGATGCGCGGTTTCATTGTCGGAGCCAAATCTAAAAGACTGAATTATCCTTTCGATTCCTACATTACATTTAGTTACATTTTATAGTATTGTACCACCTTTTCTCAGGTATTACGGAAATGTTGTCTATTATTGGATAGTACAAATAGATTCGCAATATACCAGTCAAATTTTCGAGTAATTTATATACTTACTTAAATGAACATTTATTGAAATATATTCGAAATGTGTATGCCGTGTGGTGCTAGTTTTTCATATTATATAAATAATAATATTATATTTATGTTTTTTTTCATCGTTGACATACTTTCTTGTTTAGTTAGTCATTTTTTAGATCTTCCATTTAATTTAAATAACAAGTTGAGTATTATGTACTGATATTTTCGTTGTACATAATTGTTTGACGCCGTACAACGAGGCATCATTATTATTTACATTTTATGCACAGCATTTCGCACATTTACCTATAGAATATAATAAGTATATAATTTAAGACTGTTTTAGGTTAATATAATTTCAATGCAAGTCATGTTATCGAAATAACATTATTCAAATTAAATTAGGTAGTTCAATGTATATATGTATGTGTTTAGTTTATTATCCGATATGTTGTGTACTACGGCAGCTCAAAATAAATTATTTGTTATCATTAGTTTAATTTCGACTAAAAGTTGCACTACCTACATAGAACGGCAAAAAAATTAAAAGTTAAAAAAAAATTTAGTTTCCAAATAACCAAATGCGTGTCAGCAAAAAAACGAGATGATGATGGCTGTTTCTTATGGAAATTGAGAGGATATTTAATTAAGAATTATCAAATTTGGATTGAATTACAAACTTCACCCAGTGAGTAGATAAATCATAAAAAGAATACAATTTACAATTCATAATGGTTGCGATGTTGATTCACAGGAACATAATTATATAAATTTGATTAGAAGAAAATTAAATATGTAGGAATAAAATATTACGATATAAAATGCCGTTGCTGGCACGTGTATGGTATGAAGAAGCCTCAGTTTGCCTGTTCCTTAGCCATAGAAAAAGTACCTACTGCAAAGGCAAATACATCTTTGAAGAAACATGATCTGTGATGTCCAAAATCTGCATTGTTATAATTAATCCGTGAGTTAGATTATCAAATAATATTAGACACGTTTTACGTTTCTTATGTCAATCAAACAATTAATGACAAAGCTAAACCTTGTCAAAGTTTGAGAGTGGGGGTCGTGACGTCACTTCTCTTACACAAGTCTATACATTTCTATGGCACTTGTGACGTCACGCGGAACTTTAACGGTCTATATTTTCATCATTAGGGTTCCGTACCTCAAAAGGAAAAAACGGAACCCTTATAGGATCACTTTGTTGTCCGTCTGTGTGTATGTCAAGACTCTTTATCTCGGGAACGCGTAAAGATATCGAGTTGAAATTTAAACTATGTACATAAACCTATGAATTCTTGCAGTTGTGTAAAAGAAAAGCTTCTCAGTTAAGAAAAGTTAGAGCCGTTTATGTCGTAAAAAAACGCATATTTCAATGCTCACAAAAATCAAAACCTACAGGGTACTTCCCGTTGACATAGAACTATGAAATTTGACGAAGAGCATTGTCTCAGAGTACGCATAGGAATAAATCTGAAAACTGTACATTTTTATTTAAATCACATAAAAATAGGGCCTCAAAATTCACAAAATATGGGTTCAAAATTCAAAGTAGGTAAACCATATCATGTAAGGTATCATATAAAATAACTTCATTAGCACATGCTTAAACAGGTTTTTAATTATTTTAACAATATGTTTGTACGGAACCCTCGATGTGCGAGCCTGACTCGCACTTGTCCGGTTTTATTTTTTGTTTAATTGGCAAAAGAAAAAATACGTGTCTAATATTTCTTGATAGTCTATCTTACGGACTAATTATATTTTTTAGTCATCACGCCTATCCATTTTACTATTAGTTGGTCGTATCTACAAAATGTGTTCAATTAGTTATATTTTGTAACAGAATATGAAATATATTACTGTATCTCAATTAGACTTGTTCTACATTAAATGATTAGCGTGAAAGTTCATTTAGGTACATTTGATGGCAGTTGTGTGAAAATAAATTAATTGGCTTGCAATTTTTTATATTTGCTCGTCCAAGATCCTGTGTTCATGATTAGCGTTAGGAGAACTAATATGTAGTTTTAAATGTTTATTACATTTTGAGATAAATATTTAAGTATGATTTACTATTGTACTTGTTGTTGTCATCACAATTTATATAGAAATGCTAGCTTTCATTCGGCTACCGAATGATTTGACGAATTGTGATTACATCACCGACTAACCAAACTTTTGTATATTAGTTTAAATGTTGTCATTCAAGTGCGTCCTATTTTTAAGATTTTTTAATGTAATAGTAATGATTGAATATTTACCTACGATCTTGTACAATAATTTGCTCTGAGGTTATAGATAGTGTATTTTTAATTTTATAAGACTGTTCATTATAATTGTGTTATTATTTTAAATAATGTTATTACTAATTCTCGAATACAATGTCTTACTTATCATTCCACCGATTTAAGTATTGAAGAAAACCAGTTAGTTGCGTTTGAGTATTATTTTCAGTCTTAGACATTATTTAGTCTCGGGGAAGTTTTGGATATCGAAGCTATATGCTAACAGCTGGTTAAATGAAAATAAACTTAAGCTTATTTTGTAGTAATAATTATTCTGATACCTATTAGTTTCAACGTGCTCTGCACATGCAGTACAGATACATTTGTCCCTTTTTCAAAGCGTGGCAAGAAGGATAGTCTGAAAAAATAAATCAAAGAAAATAACAGTCTTTGTGTTTTGGATCAAAGCTGTAATAGAGTTTGTGTAAAAAGACAAGCGTCGTAGGTGAGGTCGCCCGTGTGCCATTTTCTAATTTTGTCACGTTGACAATACTGCCGTCCACAAGCTATAACACCGTTAAGCCACAGGGGGTCATTTTTCACTATTAAACACATTCTTATAGAGTTTAAAATTATCTATCGGTCACTGTAAGAATTATTTTTATATCGTTTATAGTTTAGAAGATAGAAATTGTGAAAACAGCGCTATTGACATTCTTATTTCTACTTTACAAGTCAATAAAGTCGTCATCCAACAAAATATAACTTAAATACCGCATCCCATAATTATTTGAATACATTATTTTACAAATAATAGCTTACCTTTAAAGCCGTTTTTGCAAATAATTGTCTAAATCATAGTTAAAGTATTTTATCTGTCCTAGTCCCGCGTTTTTTCGCTGATACACAAAAATTTGGTTTTGTGGTTTAACGGCTTTTTAGGTTATAGACTGCTCTGTCATACAGTAAGTAGTACAACTAAGTAACGCCACAACGGTTCTCTTTTTGCACATATTCTAGTAGTTTTATACTCGAAATGTTTTTATTAAAATATAACCGTTTACAGCTCTTAGCATATGGCTCACTGTAGCAAGAATGTGGCTGAGTTTCTGGTTCATATAATATAGTTTTCACACGTTAGCACAGAAAAATCCAAGCTGAAACGTTGATCAAAGTTGAAACTGAACTAAGTACCTAAATACTATTTATTATCTATGCGATTATATTACCAATGTAAGGTTTTAAATTAATAGGTTTTAAATTACCAAGCATCAAGAGTTTTGTTACTTTAAATTTTGTTTCGGTGTTACGTTCTGGTTAAATAGTTTTAAATATTTGCGAAACGTTTTTAAGCCATGTTCTTTGCATACAGTTTTCGTTGATGTTTCCCGGTTAAGATGTATAATTCAGTTGTATTATATCGGAATTGAGGATTCCTATAGTATTATCATACTAGCAATGTTATTATCTTGTGTATAGTAAATTCAGTTTGTATTTTGTCATGTTATTATTGCACATTTTGTACACAAACTATAAAAGATTACACGAAATAAAAGTTTAACAAATTATTGCTACTTTTCATTAAAGCACGTAAATAAATATAAACACACGCATAAAACACGTATATACTGAGATTACACTTACATAATTACAGATATACACAAATCGGCAGATGAGATGTTAGCCGCAGATGACACTTCGCCGTGATTGGCTAATTATTGCGCATGTGTGCACAATTCCGACGCTGACTGTCGTAGTGCGTATGGAGCGCGCGGGAGGCATGAGGTTGGGCGGGTGTGCCCCGGCGTCTCGTCTCTGGCTCCCGCGAATGCCTATATTTCGGCTTTTGCGCAGTACTCTGCGCATAACTTCCTATCCGTCGATTTGTGTGGCGCTCAGTATACTATATTTAAGGCATCATATCGCTGATACAAGATGACGCTCTTAATTATGTAGTGTAGGTCTAGTATATCTAATTTTGCGATTATTTATTTTTTTGAGAAAATATTGAATAAAATGAAGCTTCTGGTTAAAATAATTATATATTTCAATATAAACCTTTAAAATATGCATTTTATAAAAATAATGGCGAGATTTTGTTGAAATTCATTCCTTCTTAAAACTAGACGTAAATATTTCTTCCATATAAAAAAGATCGTATTCCTCTTACTAAAGGTATTATTTATCTTTATAAGAAAATATTGAATAAAATGAAGCTTCTGGTTAACATAATTATATATTTCAATATAAACCTTTAAAATATGCATTTTATAAAAATAATGGCGAGATTTTGTTGAAATTCATTCCTTCTTAAAACTAGATGTAAATATTTCTTCCATATAAAAAAGATCGTATTCCTCTTACTAAAGGTATATAAATTTAGATATATCTCTTCATTTTTGCTTAATTGAGTTCCATCACAAACCATATCACATAGTATTTTTCGTTATGTCCTTAACCAATTCTCCTTTGACGTACACTTGCACTATGTTCCTATCATCTCCACCGTAAGTGAATCGTTGTACCAGATCGGTCACATATTGCTCGGAATTAGGTTGAACTCCTGGAAATTCTGGGAAATGAGTGATCGGTCCATCGTTCGGGTAAACGTCGATTAGAAGAGCGTCGAACTCTTTGCCCACTTCTAGGGAACCGATTTTGTCGTCTAGGTTCAGTGCTGTAGGACAAAAAGAAAATATTAGAATTTAAAAAGAAATATTAGAAAAACTTTGTCGATGAAATTGCTGGTCGGAAAAAATTACACACCATAGCCATAGAACGTAATTATTTAAAAACGTTTGTTATTCTATATAATTTATAAAAAAAAAACTACTGCACTTATAGACTCAATTTGTCAAAGATTTATATTATATGGGACCAAGGAACAAACTTAGGCAGTTGTCATATTTTTAAAACCTCGCATTTAAAAGTGAACTTTTGCATTTACGTTCTGTTGGTGCTGTCAAAAAGAAAATAAACGGTTGGAACTATTATAGTAAGTCATAATGATAAGTATGAAGTCTAACTACATCTTAATCTTAATATATATAAATCTCGTGTCACAATGTTGGTCCTCAATGGACTCCTAAACCACTTAACCGATTATAATAAAATTCGCACACCATGTGCAGTTCGATCCAACTTGAGAGATAGGATAGTTAGTAATGTAATATAACAAAAACTTTAGCCACAGCAACGCGTGGCCGGGTCAGCTAGTAGATGTTCTTCGTTTACATAAACTCGCGTCGGTGGCTCAGTGATTAGTGACCCTAACTTCGGGGTCGAAGAGGCGTGGGTTCGATCCCCACCCAGGGCAAATATTTATGTGTTGAACATAAGTGTTTGCTCTGTGTCTGGGTGTTATTTAGTTACTATCTATATAAGTATGTGTAGTATATCAGTCTCTGGCAGCCATATCACAAACTTTACTTAGTTTGGGGTCAGAGGCAATGTGTAAGATGTCCCCTAATATTTATTTAAACACCCGGTAGATAGAGGCTCAATTAAACTTAAAGGCATCTATATAGTTAGCTAGAAGCTGTGCAAATGCCTTTTCTTTGCGCTGCTGATATTATATGAATAATAATATTATATTGCTACTGCGCAACCAATCGCCTCATGTCCATAGATGCCATTATGTTTGATTCATTCAGGCATATACACATGCATGTATACAGTGTGTTTGGGTTTGAACCAGCGATATTCTAGGATGTCATTGTACTCATTATTGTATAGTTCACCCAAACCCGTCACGTTGGATTCGGCCTATATCAAGTTTGGTGGATTCCAGGTTATGAAATTATTTTTATCGTGCTTCACACACTAGGTGTATAGAAACTTTCTTTTTGTGATAAACATTTCAAAAATTGACGCGTTTAAAGCAGTTCTCACAAATGGCGCTTCCAACAATGCAGTAGTTGGTAAAAATGATAAACACTCACTAATTCGGCGCATTCGCAGGGCGCGATTTAGCTTAATTGGACAAAGCATCTGGGCCGGTGTCCCAGAGGATGCAGGTTCAAATCCTGCGAACGCGTCAATTTTTGAAATGCTTATCACAAAAAGAAAGTTTCGATTCCAGGTTATGGTCCTAGTACCTTTAGCTCCCCCCAAAGTAGCCATATACAAGGCCTCGTGGCTGGTCAACTTGGTGCTGCAGTCGACCGCCGTGGAGACGTCGAGCGCGCGCCGCATAGCGTCTAGGATCGAAGCGCTGTCGCCGCCCGATACATCTGGAATTAGGGAAATGGACAATGTTACCTATTTCTCTGTTGGACTACTCAAAGGAGAAAATGTTTTTCAGAGGGTTTTTAGCTACGAGTATGTTCGAAACCGGCTCCATCGCGTTAACGTTTTATGTGATTTCAGAATTGGCACAGGGCTGACCGTAGAATTAAAACGAAAGTAATAGAATACTTACTAAATCTTGCTCAAATAAAAACTATGTTACAGCTGTCTTATTCATATCTGGTTAAGCTCGAAACATACTATCGGACGCGACTGACAGCCGCGACTGATAGGTATCTAGACTATGAAAGTACACTGAGCCGTGCACACTATCGGACATAAGTCGCGGACGTTACCTTCGGACGACCTTGAGCGTTCGGACGTCCGAGAGCGATCTGGCGCGCCGGATGTTTTAAGACTGTGCACATTGCTAAGTCGCGGCTGTCAGTCGCGTCCGATAGTATGTTTCCGGCTTTATACGTAGCATACGCGAGAGGAGTGGAATAAGAAAAACACATTGTCTATCGGCATACGTCAAAATCACAAGTTGGAATGTCAAAATGGTTATAAGTGGTTCCACTTTGTCTTTTGAGATATGATCGGAAATTTGAACCCTCTAGTTCCAGTAAGAAGGTTCATATCTCTGATCATTTTACCTTCCTACTTTTTACCTTTTTGAATTTGACAGCCGAGATAGATAGCTCAAAATTTCATATTTAAAGTGGGACGAAGTGATGTATATCTCTTGCTATTTTAGTACTTAAGAACTAAAACTCTTTCTCTATTACTTTAGTAAAATAATTGGAACTAATTCTAAAGCTGGAAACATACTATCGGACGCGACTGACAGCCGCGACTGATAGGTATCTAGATTATGAATGTACACTGAGCCGTGCACACTATCGAACATAAGTCGCGGACGTCACCTTAGGCTGACCTTGAGCGTTCGGACGTCCGAGAGCGATCTGGCGCGCGGGATGTTTCAAGACGTGCACACTGCTAAGCTTAATTCTTTGGGCCGGCCATCTTGTACTTGTACAGAAAACTGAATAGCTAAGTGTGAGTCATAATTGCGGTATTGTAACGAGCGCCAAACCGGTCGAATTGGCTTAGTCAAGTAAATGTGTTCGAGTGTGTGCTCGACGCGTGCGGTCAACGCGACGTAACCCTAGACCGCACATCTGCTCAACATCAGGCTATGTAGTCAAACGCGAACCTATTCGAAATAAAAAAAAATGATTTGCAAAAACTCCCACTCGGCATTCAGATGTATGTATAGATCGAATCTAAAAATCGAAAATAACGTAACGGCATCTGTGAATTTAGTTACACGCTGCACAAAACCCTACTCCTAGACCCCGCAAATCGCAAAAAACAGCTGTTTCATAAGTTTCTATAATAATAAACCTAGTGTGTGAAGCACGATAAAAATCATTTCATTGTTCCATAAGTTGCTTGATTCTCGACAAATGTGGAGTGGACAAATGTGGAGTTCTCGACAAAGGAACAGCAGTGTCAAGTGGGAGATTTGCAAATTATATCGAATTACTTTTACGTCGCGTTGACCGAGCGCGCCGCGCACACACGCGAGCACATTGACACATACGCTTGAATTAGCCAATCACAGACGTTGCCGCGCTCGTGTCCGTTCGGTTTGGCGCTCGTTACATTACCGTAAAAAATACTCACACTTAGCGATTCAGTTTTCTGTACGTGACACAAGATGGCGCTGTGCCATTTCCATACAAATCACATCAAACGTTAACGCGATCGAGCTCGAGCGAAAATCTCGCACTTAGCCCTCTGTTATGTAGCCGATTATGGAGTTGGCTCCATAGTAAAAAGTTCTTCATAATGATGAGTAGGCATTTGTTTGAAAGTCTCGGCATTTTTCGAAGCGACAGTCATGTAGTTATGTGAATAAATAGGTAGCATTACAGCACAAAATAGGGAGCAGTTTGCGGAATGTCTGATTTCGAGGGCGTCGATCTGGTTTTTTCCAAAATATTTTTCATTTTATATTACTTTATGATATGATTTAAAGTATAAAAGGATAAAAACCTTGATACTAGTTATGTATTGGTCCACGTAATACAGCATAGTTGATATTATAATTAGCCTTGCCCTGGTCTAAATGGGTATCTCTCTATCAGATTTAAGTATCTAATCAATTTAATCATATAAAGATTAGGCAATTCTACAAAATAATTAACCCTTATTGTAGTATTGGAAAAATAAAGAAGTTTATCTATTTGATTATGACTAGTTAAACTGACAATTCTTCATACATTAACAGATATAGGGCCATTTAATTGCGTAAAAAATGAGACTAGAAAAATTTTCTAAATCATTCTTCATCTTGATTCAAGGCCTTAGCGTCACACTATAAGGAAAGAAGTACTGTACTGTACCAGCCTTTTTAGTAGTCCACTGCATGACGTAGGCCTACCCACGAAGGGTGATTGGGCCATATCTACTACGCGGGCCCAGTGCGGGTTGGTGGATACACATACGCCATCGAATGTCTTCTACGGACGTATGCAGGTTGCCTCACGATGTTTTCCTTAAAAGCCTGTGGTGTGAAATTCCGTACATAAATTCCAAAGAACTCATTGGTACGGGACCGGGGATTCGAACCCACGACCTCACGATTGTAAGGCGGGTGTCACTACCTCTTGACCACCACGGCTTACAAAGAAAAAAGAAAGGAAAGAAGTAATCATTGTAGAATAAGTTGATTTTCCATAAGTTTTGTTGTTTATAAACTTTCGCGAATTAAACACATTATTATTATGTAGGTACTACGGAACTAATCGCGCACTAAAATTAAGAGATAAATAAATACCTCATCATCCCGACGTTTCGACCGAGTTGCTTAGTCCCGTAGTACATAATAGTAAATTACCATAAATTAATATCAAATCTGTATTGTTTCTCATCCAATCTTTCAGCCCAAGCATACCATGATTGTAGGGACTACATGAGTCGAGATATTTGCGGGGCAATATAACACGGTATTGTGTCAGTATACAATAGTCCACTGTTGAACATAGGCTACCTATGCAAGCTACAGCTAAGATATAAGTCGTGTGACGCGAGGTAGTGCGCCACCGATACCCCTTTGCTTTTGCCGAAACACTATGGCTAGTTGTGGGTCGAAGCTACGAGCTGCGCAATAGCCAATCAACGTGCGCAAGAAGCATATTAACCAGTGGAGAAAGTGCGCGGGGCGGCCTCGCTCACCATCGATATGCGCTTTAGATGACTACCGACTAGGGATGCTCGATCCAGGTGTTTGTATCGATACTTTGGATTGCAATGGATCGCATCGCAGTGTATCGATCCGCTCGTTTCGATACGATATTTTGGATTGATCCGGTATCGTAATTTAAAAAATAGAACATAATTATCTTTTATACCATCAAAGTTTATTGTTTTAGGTACATAAACAATACTTATTTAAGTCGGCCAACCTGTAAGTGGCAAAGTACACAGAAATAATATTTTCTAAAGCCGCTCTTTGTTGAGACGATACGATTGTGTGGTTTCCATTCCATTCCATTTCCACGATATCTGATCCAGTATCGTGTCAATAGTTAAAAAGATGAGTTATTGCGATACGATATTTTATTCAAAGTAGAACCAAGTCAAAAATAACGATATCGATATTTTGCTAGTAACATTTTTAGCACCACTACAATAAATGTTGTCATTGCGTCATTTTGGCGTCAGCTAATTACAGCCAGCGGAGCTTACCTCTCCCCCGCTTAAAATCGGTGACCTAATGTTTTAACAAAAACGGGGCCCATGCGCTCTCCAGTCTATTCCATGAACGTGCGGCTTTATGTGAGTTTCAGTCAGGATTAGATATTGCGCAGCTAACTTCACATCCGCCAACTTGTGTGGCTCGACCTATACCATTTTTCTATGAATACCTTCTTATTTCAGGAAATAACTCCTTACTATCCCCAAGCCATGTTGTAGCAACATCTACTTCATATCTGGCTCGTGGCCAGATATGAAGTAGATGATACGACGTGGGGCAATGCACCACTGATATTCCTTTTGAAGCCAGAAGACGCATTTTCTTCTTCGTGTTGTAGTGTTTTAGATGGATTAGAGGGAAACTACATTGCTTTACCACAAATGGAAAGGGGGAGACGAGTGCTTATTGTCGAAGGGGAAATACAGGTAATACCGTGCTATATGGGGACCGAGCTGCCTTCGTCCGTGGGTAGGAACCCTTTTTTTTGTCCCCCACACGTGGTCCTGGGTGGTGCTAACCAGGCAGCAACCATACTGGTGGTAGGCTATAGCCACGGCGAGAGACCACCCACCAGACTAAGCCGCGCCGCCAAGCGACTCTCTTGAGCTCGTGTTCCGGCGCGAAGTTTGGTGACGCCATTCTGGGAGTCGGGTCGGAACAGTAGCGTCCTCTGGGGATTCGAATACGGTGCACACATTGATTTCCGCATCGGCCGACTAGTCGAGGAGGGCAGCGGGATCCGAGGCACGGTTTGTCGCTGGCCGACCGCAGATAGTAGGGGGCCCAAGTAGTGAGCTAGCCACTCACGAAAGGCTTCCCCGCCATCTGTCGAAAAATCCCAGGGATGCGCCATCGTGCCGGTTGGCGACCGGACGAGAGGGCCCGATGGACATCCTTGGGGGGGCTCGGGCGTCCCCGCGGTTTCCAGGCTAGTCTACCGTGGATGTGTGTGATTTTTGTGTTGTACCACTGAATCTGCAGAGTGACGTCTCGTTCCACTTCCGACTTTCTACCTACTTTACTCCGCCATTAACCATGAGAAACACTAGAAGAAAAAGAACGTGTACACAGCGGCAGCACTCCCTCTCACTTAAAGTGCACCTGTGCAATATTCGGGGCCTGCACTCCAATCTCACGCCTGTCCATCATCATCTCGAGACAGATCGTCCCCACCTATTGTTTCTCACGGAGACGCAGATTTCTGGTCCATCCGACGTGTCGTATCTTTCCTACCCAGGGTACTCCCTGGAGCACCGTTTCAAACCACGTGCGGGTGTATGCGTGTACGCCCGGGATGACATTTGCTTTCTGCGCCTTCGTAGGTTTGAAGACTCTTCATTTTCCGTGCTCTGGGCTTTGGCGGACACTGGCGTAGAGAAAATTATCTACGCCTGTGTATACCGATCACATAGCGGAGACCAGGAGACGACCAGACTCACCGAATACCTTAGTGAGGCGGCGGATGCTGCTCAGCTCAGCTACCCTTCGGCCCAATTAGTGATCCTGGGGGATTTTAATGGCCACCATAAAGAGTGGCTTCACCCATACCTGGACACAAACCATGCTGGGCTTGAGACGCGCAAGCTTGCCTTGACACTTGATCTCACCCAGATGGTTCAAGGCGCCACACGGGTACCTGATGTTGACTCGCACACAGCCTACTGCTTGGACCTTCTGCTGACTACCGATCCAGACCGTTATTCAGTGGCGATCTCCCCACCGTTAGGTACATCTGACCACTGTCTGGTGAAATCTGTATCCGTCTACTCCCCATCAGACCCCAGTCCCAAAGGGTCACGGCGCGTGTGGCGGTACAAGTCAGCAGATTGGGATGAGATGCGGTGTTTCTTTGCTTCTTATCCTTGGCAGCCTGTTTGTTTTTCTTCCGATGATCCTTCTGCGTGCGCGGATGCCGTGACAGATGTGCTTCGTATCGCCATGGAATACTTCATCCCATTTTCGGACGTGCCTCTGTCTAGCAAAGCTCGGCCCTGGTTTGGGCCTGAATGTGGACGCGCCGAAGCGCAAAAGCATCAGGCATACCTGGCTTGGGTCGATGCTCGAAACCGTAAGTTGAGGGACGTTAGTATGAGGAAGAAGGCATACAATAGGGTTGCTAAGTCCTGCAAAAAGGTTATGCGGAGGGCTCGCTTTGACCACATTAGTCGAATAGGAAACAAGCTTGCTTCTTACCCTGCGGGTAGTAAGGCATTCTGGTCCCTAGCTAAATCGGTTGAAGCGAACTTCTGCCGCCCCTCACTGCCTCCGTTGCTGAAACCCAATGGTTCACTGGCCCATACCGCGGTAGAGAAAGCAAATTTATTTGCATCTCAATTTGCTGAGTCTTCGCGTCTAGACCCCGGTAGTGCGAGACCTCCAACTTTGCCAAACTGTGACACTGTAATGAGTGAAATACACATCCGGCAAAAGGAGGTCCTCAAAGTTCTCCGCAGTCTAGATGTGAACAAAGCCAGTGGCCCTGATGGTATTCCGGCCATTGTATTGAGGACTTGTGCGCCTGAGCTGTCGCCTGTGCTGACTCGCCTCTTTCGCCTATCTCTGAAGACAGGTCAAGTGCCCAAATCTTGGAAGCTTGCTAACGTGCAACCTGTACCCAAGAAGGGCAGCCGTGCCGACCCTGCCAACTACAGGCCAATTTCGATCACGTCTATACTCTGTAAGAGTATGGAACGTGTTCTAAATAACAGGCTCCTAGCCTACCTGGAAGCGAATGACTTACTCAGTGACCGCCAGTACGGCTTTCGCCGAAACCGGTCTACTGGGGACCTTCTAGCGTACGCCACACACATCTGGAGTGAGGTCATGGAAAAGCACGGGGAGGCGTTGGCTGTCTCCTTGGACATTTCCAAAGCTTTTGATAGGGTTTGGCACGAGAGCCTTATTGGCAAGCTTCCATCTTACGGCCTGCCTGCTGATTTCTGCACATGGATATCAGATTTCTTGAGGAATCGGTCGATACGAGTTGTCGTTGATGGCTGCTCGTCAGACCAAATGGCTATCAATGCCGGTGTTCCTCAGGGGTCTGTGCTCTCTGCGACACTCTTCCTACTGCATATCAACGATCTGCTTAAGCCCGGGATCTTTGGGTACGCAGATGACAGTACAGTCGTGGAGAGCTACACGTCCGATGCAAGAACCAGCGGGCCACAGATCGAGTTATACAGAGAGGCTATGGTTGAACGGCTCAACTTGAGTCTGCAGGCGGTATCCGACTGGGGTGATGCTAACCTGGTCAAGTTTAATGCCACAAAGACTCAGGGCTGTCTGTTTTCGGCCAAAAAGAGACCCTTTCAATTGTCTCCCGCTTTCCGTGGTGTCTCCGTTCCGGTAACTGACAGCTTGGAACTATTAGGCGTTTCACTCTCATCTTCTCTTAACTTTGGCTCTTACATAGAGTCCAAAGCCCAATTAGCCTCCAAAAAACTTGGTGTTCTCTCTAAGGTGAGACGGTATTTCACACCTGAGCAACTGCTTAGTCTTTATAAAGCACAAGTCAGGTCTTGCATGGAATACTGCTCTCACCTTTGGGATGGCTCTGCCAAATATCAACTGGAGGCTCTGGAATCGATTGAGAGACGAGCCAGGAGGCTGATTGACAACGACACCTTGACTAAGACGCAGCTGCAAAGTCTTGAGCATCGTCGCAAGGTAGCGTGTTTGTCGGTCTTTTACCGGATACACTTCGGAGAGTGCGCCCAGGAGTTGCACAATCTGGTCCCCCCTGCCCCTTTCTTCTATCGTACGGCTAGACGGACGCGACCAAAGCGTCACCCTTTTATGGTGGACATTCCGCGCGTTAGAACCAAGCGTTTCGAATCCTCATTCCTCATACGAACAGCCGGAATGTGGAATACTTTGCCTGGGTCTGTCTTCCCGTTAAAGTACAACGTGAGTGTCTTCAAATCCCGAGTAAATAGGTATCTTCTAGGTAAGCGTGCTACATCCTAGACCGCACATCTGCTTAACATCAGGCAGTGTGTAGTCAAACGCAAACCTATTCGAAATAAAAAAAAAAAAAAAAAAAAAATATAAACTTAATAGCCCACTGTCGTAAGTTACGACGGTCATATCCGCCATGCTAGCCCAGTTGCATGTCGCTGGATAACACCGCTCCTTACTATGATTTCCTATATATTCAGAAAAGCTTTTTTTACTATAGGTTTGCGTTTGACTAAAATTTGCCTGATGTCAAGCAAATAATTCCTTACCTGTCCCCAAGCCCACAGTGATGCCATGTTGCAGTAATTTCCTCTCAGGACACGAGCCAGATAATTATGAGTCGAGTGCTGGAGACGGGGCAGTGCGCCCGATACTCCTTTTGAAGCCAAAGGGTTTTAGGTGGATAAGAGTGAAACTACACTTGCTTTACCACAAATGGAAAGGTTGAGACGAGTGCTTATTGAAGGGGCATATAAACTTTTAATAGCCCACCTAGTCTGGATAACGCTATTGCTCCTTACTCTGAAATCCCATATTTCACGGTAGATTATCCCTTACCTGTCCCCAAGCCCACAGTGATGCCATGTTGCATTAGTTTCCTAACAGGACACGAGCCAGATATGAGTCTCGTGTTGGAGGCCGGGCAGTGCGCCACCGACACTCCTTTTGAAGCCAAAAGACTCATTTCTTCTTCGCTGAGGTGGACGGCGTGAGCCATGATGCACTAGAAATAAACATTTTTATTTATGACCATGATTACTACAGTTGGAGCACATCAAGTGAGATCTTTAAATTATATGAAATTATTTTTATATTTGAATACACTGTAAAATAATTTCTAGTAAGTAGTTATAATATTTCAAGAATATATTATCCTGAACAAAAAAAAATATAGTGTGATGATGTGTTTGTAACGCAGTAGACGCCCGTTGTAGGTATGGAGTAACTATGATGTAATCTGCGGTGTTTACGTGATCCGGTTCTGGGAAGCTCTATTGTTCTGTGAAGCTTTATTGTGTTTTTATTGGTGCCCTTTGTATTATAGGGATTCTCGAACTTTCAAGTTGTTTACTTGTTAACACAATAGCGTTTATTAAGATCGAGTAATGTTGCGAAATATCTCGTAGGTTCGAGACTGTAGGAAATAACGGATATAAATACGCCGGCCGACCCTTGGGGATCAGTTTTTATTCGTTTACCGTCGAAGCGATAACTACTCGAGTTAGAGTGCGATACCAGTGATTGTGAAGTGACTAGCTTGTGTGAATATCAGTGCCAGTGTAAAGTGTTTGTGCGAACCAGTTGTGTCGTGTGTTTTTGTGATTTTTGTGAAGTGATTGTGTGCAATAAAGTGCAAAGTGAATAATCGGCGTTTTAACTGATTATCCAAGAACCTCTCGAACATCTCGTAACATGTTTATCACAATAATTATGTCCTTTATCACAAAACATATTTTAAAAAAATCGTATTAACAATTCTTTACAATTTCATAAGAAAGTGCGGCACGACATTTTTTTTACCTTAATATTCATCAGCATCATCCACAGCCGTAGGACGTCCACTGGTGGGCGTAGGCCTCCCCTATGGATATGCCTTATTCATTCATTGCAATAAGTTTAATGTAATGCTTACCTTTTCAGTTAAAATATTACACTTGTCATAAACATCGGAGTAGCTCTTACAGCCAGAATACTTCTCCAGTACATACGCGATTTCTGCCAGGTTTTCCGACACGTGGCTCTGGAACAAATAAAATTGCTTTATTTCATGCAGCTGCAGTGTTTATCATCATCATATCAGCCTTAGAAAAACACTGAAGTCCCACGGGGGTACAGTCATAAAGAGTGACGTATTACAGCTCGTGTTACTTGTAACTTGCACGCCGCCGCTATTCGCATTGTATTACAGATGAGCAGAATGCGCCATCTTGGTTTCATTTACTTGGCGAGCCTACCTTCATATATATTTATTTATTTATTTATTAGGCTTCACATTGACAACTACATCAAAAAAAAAACATCAATTACTTACATACTAGCTTAGACTAAATGCGTCATCTTTTTAAGGAAGCACCACATGCAAAAATTTTACAAAGTAGCAAAAATGTTACTAAACTAACTTAAAATTACAGTTATATAAATAATAAAGATTGTTAGCAAAATTATTATTGTGTGCCGTGAGAAGAGTTAGAGAATGGGTTGGCACTTTCTGCCATAATTGAGTTTAAATTAATTTTGAACTTTCTTACTGTGTCTCCAAAAATATCAAACAAATTATGTTGCTGGTATTTATTTATTAGTCTACTAAGTCTGGGGACAGGTGAATTTGCACCTAGCACGGTTCTGCGAAACACTGGAGCAAATGGTGTTATTGGCATGCGAGGATATCTGAAAGGAATTCTAAATTTAAATTTCATTAATAGGTTTGGACAGTCTATGTAGTTGTGGAGTAGATTATACAGAAAAGTAATGTCTAATTTGTCGCGACGATCAGATAGTGTTAGCATATTAAAATGAGTTAGTCTCTTTTTATAAGATTTTAATACCTTGGCCTTCTTTGTAGAGTAAGCCAAATGCCACAAGAATCGTTTTTGTACCTACTCTTTCAAGTCTTAGAGAATGTACTGCGTAATGTGGTCTCCATTGATAAGCTATACACAATACATGAAAATGCTGAGTAGTAACAGCAATGTTCAATCGGCCAAGAGCGAGTCAAACTCGCGCACGAAGGATTCCGTACTTTATGGGAGCTCCACATAATTTTTTTTTTTTTTTTTTTTTTAGTATTTGTTGTTATAGCGGCAACAGAAATACAGCATGTGTGAAAATTTCATTTGTCAATCAACGGTTGAGATACATCCTGGTGACAGACAGACGGATAGCGGAGTAATAATACGTCCCGTTTTTACCTACGGAACTCTAAAAAGTAGGTAGAAATTATCAAATATTACTAACTTGTATCCTGCAGTCATATTTCTTTGCTATTGCTGCTAAGCCAGTCATAAGGGTTTGACAACAACTGATAGCAAATCTCGGAGTTACAATGGGTTGCACTAAGTCATTCTGAAAGAACAACAGAACATTTTTATTACATAGTAACTGTATCAAACTGCTAGAGGTTCTAATCCTCACCCACAAATACTTTACCGGACTTTTAATAGTCCACTGCTGAACATAGTCCTATCCAAGAAGGTCGATTGGCCCATATCCATCACGGTGACCCAGTTCGGGTTTGTGGATACACAGTCATAAACCTTTAAATTTCTTCTATGAATGTATGCAGGTTACCAAATGATGGTTTCCTTATCCAAAAAGCCATTTGTGTGTGAATCCATATGTGCATCCAGAGAACTCATTGTATAGGACAGGGTTTGAACATACTATTCATGCTTGCAAGGCAAGCATTCTTTCGTCACATTAATAATTATAAAATATTTTAAAACCCGTAAGCCGTGGCGGTCTAGAGGTAGTGACACCCGCCTTACAATCGTGAGGTCGTGGGTTCGAATCCCCGGTCCCGTACCAATGAGTTCTTTGGAATTTATGTACGGAATTTCACACCACTGGCTTTTCGGTGAAGGAAAACATCGTGAGGCAACCTGCATACGTCCGTAGAAGAAATTCGATGGCGTATGTGAATCCACCAACCCGCACTGGGCCAGCGTGGTGGATATGGCCCAGACACCCTTCGTGGGTAGGCCTACGTCCTGCAGTGGACTATTAAAAAGGCTGGTACAGTACAGTATTAAAACCCAATGTAAACATTATTTACAAACCTGATACTCCAAAACTTTCTTAACAAATTGTTCTGCATCTGCAAGTTCTCTATCTGTAGTATTGTAGTAATCATGATTATTTTTCTCGTTCATGCTGACTTTGCCCACAAACGCCCTCTGACGGTTACGGATGGCACTTCTTACTAGTTCTAGAGTACCCTCTATGTGTAATGTGCCGAAGTAACATGCTGTGGTGGTCCCATTCTTTATTAATGTTTTCTGAAAATAAAATACATTTTTTAAAATTATTAAACCACTAACTTGTGCTTGCATCTCCGTCCGCGTAATAATTTGATTTTTGTGCTATTCCTATGGGAATGTTTTAATTTTCCGAGATAAAAAAAGAAATAAAGAGGAAAGAAAGAAGAAGAAAAAGAAGAGGAACAAACACTCTTTCCGATTTATAATATTAGTAAGGTCGATTAACCTAACACCGAGGATACTGCGCTCCATTGCTCTCTGGCAGACTTTGAGCTTGGACTTCTGGACTTTAGAGTCAAAGATCAAGTCTGTGCACCATAAATTAGAAAGGGAAGAATGCATATGTCCATTATTTTTCTTTTCAGTGACATTGGAAGCTCGCCCTTCATGAATTCTTTCATAGCTCAATAGCTCCTCCAGGCATTTTCTGTTCGTCTAGAGATTTCTTGGTCTTGTCTGGCCTGGAAGGAGACTATTTGGCCAAAGTACATGAATTCATGGACATATTGCATATCTTCCACATCAACCGTTACATATTTTCTGTGCTGTTTGTCATTAATTTCTTTAATCATTAATGTCTGTGCTCGAGAATGCAGATAATGGAGGTAGTTCATAAAGCCACTAAGCTAAAATAGAACTTGGCCGGTCATGTTAGCCACATGCCGGAAGATCTATGAGCCAAAATCACCACCAAGTGGCATCCCATCTGTCCGGCCACTTGGTAGGCCCCGAAAGAGATGGCGAGACGACTCTGACACCTTTGATAAGAACTGGTACACTACAGCACAAAACCGACAAATCTGGAAAGATCGGGGGGGGAGGCCTTTGCCCAGCAGCGGGACACGACAGGCCAGCAATATCAACAATATTACTAAGGATAATAATAGCAAATAAGCAATCCATCCACCATAGTATGTCCACTGCTAGACATAGGCCTTCTGTGCGGATCTCCAATAAAGCTGTGGATCTCTGGTTAGAAGCAGATTGCATCCAGCTTGATCTTGTGGTCTTGATGAGGTCATTGGTCTACTTTGTAGGTGGAACTCCTACACTGAGCTTGCTGGTACATTGTATCCACTCGTGTTTTTTTTTTTTTTTTTTTTCTTCACTGGATCAGCACCTCCGCGAAGCTCGTCTTAAATTATGGAAAAACACGCTCCCTACACCAGCCGATTACGTGGTGCCCTCCGAAGAACTCCCAGCTGGCGGTAACCTCCCGTGGCCCACGTGGAAGTCGCTAAATCGACTCCGGACCCAAGTGGGCCGCTGTAAGGAAAATCTGGTGAAATGGGGATTCGCCGGAAGCGCACATTGCCAGTGCGGTGCTCCGATACAAAATATGCAACATCTTCTCTCATGCCCTAACTGCCCAAATACCTGCTCACTTCAGGATCTTTACGATGCCTCCCCTCGCGGAGTGGCAGTGGCAAGGCACTGGGAAAAGACCTTATAAATTCTCACTTTAATACTATTTGGATCATCGACACGAAGAAGAAGAAGTGTTTTTTTTGCTATAAACATTGATGAATTTATGGGACCAAGTGAAAACCAACCCTATTGAACACTGCTATAGAGAATCTATTGTTACATCAAATAAAGTTTTAAACAGTTTATATTGCTTTGTGATGCAAGCATTTCGCAATTTTGTTAGCAAACTCATAGCCCGATAAACATGAAAAAAAACTTGAAGATGTTTACAAAGTCCTTATCAGAACTTTACACAGTTATAATTACCACCCAAGGTGATAATATTGTTTGTTTCAATAGATAAGGGATACAATTTCTATATATTAAATTAAGTAAATTAAATGTAGAATGAGTAACGCTTTAGTATTAAACACAACAATTGAATTGAATATACTTACCACAACTTTATCATACACTTGTGAGGCATAACTGACATCGCTATATTCTTTTTCTAGCGGGAATGTATAAGTATCTAGCCATTCCAGCAATGGCTTATCCAGTCCTAGTCCGAGATTAGGAAATTGCGGGGCATGCGTATGACAGTCTACAAATCCAGGCATTAAAAATTGATTCTCCTTCAATTGTATCAACTTGTATTCGGTGAGCAAGCAGCTGTTTTTGATTTCTTCAAAATCATACTTATCCCCAATGTAAGTTATCTGAAAAGTTTAATACTATAGGCTGACTCATACAATGTGGAGGTTGTGATGTTAGCTACAAGCTGTATAACCGAATCCTCACACACTTGTTAAGTAACCTTCAGTCTGGATTGGGCTATCCGCAGCTTGTAGTATCATAGCAGCAAAGTTGTATGAAGTCATTATCATCATATCAGCAGTAGGTAAGTTTTCCGATGTGGGACATTAGCTTCTCCTATAGATTTTATCAATAAGACCAGATTGACCTAGCACCTAGCTTGTTCTTGCTTTAGGCCTTATCCTGACCAATCATAGCCATGTCATAAGGTTATAAAAAGGAAGAAAAACATTTAGTAAGTAGTAGGAAAGAAAACAAATATTTTTATTTATATGCTTATATGGTCGACTAATAGGAATTAAAATAATAATATGTATTGATTGGACTTACTATTCCATTTTCCACGGTTAAATAAGCGTTAATTATGATGCCGGTTGGATTCACGATATTACCAGCAAAAACAAAACTTTTTGTTGACATTTTGAAAATATTTCTATATTATTTAAGTAGACAACACGTTTGCTCACAAAATGAAATAAATCAAAATTCTGAGTCGAGTTATAGTATTATCTTCTTTGGTCGAGTTGCGACCATGAGGTTAGGTTTATAACTTCGTGGTGGCAACTGAGCGGCGCCGGCAAATCCGGCAATTGGCGGCGCAGCTCCTGCTCAGTGTGGCAAAAGTGAACTTTTAAAAATCGGACAATTTTCCAGGCAAAAATCGGGAGAAATCGGGAGATTTACTTGTCAAATAAAACAACAGTGTTTTATGACATTATAATTATTAGATAAATTGTTATGTTTTCCCTTTAAGACTGTTTTTTTAACCAATTCGAGCATTCAGATCGTGCTTCCCATTCTTCTTTATAATTATTTTAGCTCGTATTTTTTTCGTTTTCGTACTCTGGTACTGGTACTTGAGCTATTTTAGGGATTAGGATAATCGGAGTTGGACATCTTACACAAACCACACAACAATTTACACAAAGAAAACTTTGAATCGAAAATTTAAGTTCCTTTGTCCCAAAAATAGTGCGGACGAACGATTACTCTCTACACTATGTAGTCACTAAATAATAAACTAAACATCTCAGCAGATTCGCCAAACAACACGAACTAATTCCCCACCAGACAATAATAAACTCTATATTATAATACTATGTTTTAAGTGTACAATGTAAAAATCGGGAGACTAGGTCCCCAAATCGGGATGTCGGGAGAGAAAAGCTAAAATCAGTAGATCTCCCGATTAATCGGGAACTTTTGCATCACTGCTCCTGCTTCATTGCGGCGCGGCGGGCGCGGTGGCCAGTGTTGCCAAGCCTAGTTTTTTTTTATCCCTACTAGGGGTGCCCTAGTCAAAGAAGATATAATAATACTACGTATAGAACGGCCACTCGTTACCCCCCACCCATTTGAGTCTTCCTCACTTCCACCCCGCATCAGAACACATATTTAATACTCTGCGCGTGGGCTGCACAGGCCGGTGATTTCTCCTACAAAAAAAACCGGAAAAGTGACAGTCAGGCTCACACATCGTGGGTTCCGTACAAACATATTGTTAAAATAATTAAAAACCTGTTTTAGCATGTGCTAATGAAGTTATTTTATATGATACCTTACATGATATGATTTACTCACTTTGAATTTTGAACCCATATTTTGTGAATTTTGAGGCCCTATTTTTATGTGATTTAAATAAAAATGTACAGTTTTCAGATTTATTCCTATATGTGTACTCCGAGACAATGCTCTTCGCCAAATTTCATAGTTTTATGTCAACGGGAAGTACCCTGTAGGTTTTGATTTTTGTGAGCGTTGAAATATGCGTTTTTTTTACGACATAACGGCTCTAACTTTTTTATACGGTAACTGAGAAGCTTTTCTTTTACACAACTGCAAGAGTTCATAGGTTTACGTATATAGTTTAAATTTCAACTCGATATCTTTACGCGTTCCCGAGATAAAGAGTCTTGACATACACACAGACGGACAGACAGACAACAAAGTGATCCTATAAGGGTTCCGTTTTTTCCTTTTGAGCTACGGAACCCTAAAATACCAAGACTTACAAATTACTGTTTATGGCTGTATGACAACAAAGCACGACAAGATATCATTTCATTCTTTCTCTAAAGATAAAATAAGGTACCTTATTTACTTTTAGCAGGTAGATTATATTGTATAAAAATTATGTCATTCAAATTTAGATACTTCCTCTTGATATTTTGTTTCAAATAAAATTAATCGTTTACTTTTAGTTACAATGCCTTCAAATTATGAATTCATCACGAAAAATAATAATAATAATTCATTATACTTTATAAGCACTACAATGATATTAATTTCGCATCTATCACTTCCGCATGAAAGTATGGCGGATCGGTCAAAGAGTCCGCGTAGGTGTATGAAATTAGGTACTTCCCTCAGTACGCCATCGGTGCGTTTCGCGCGTGATTTACTTAATCGTTAATTACTATATCTTTTGTTTATATTATGGGATGATTTTACCAATATACCTACATGATGGAGTGGTGCATGTTCATATTACTGGATACTTCAGCAATATGTGAGAAAATAAAGTGAATTTCGTAACAGTGCCGTGTTTTGGTTATGTTCTACTTAGGTAAATGAGTGATTTCGTCGAAATAAGTGTATGTACGATTGTATGTGGAACCTGCAGCGGCTAGTACATCGTATTAGTGCTCACAAAACTTCTTGGTAAGTCAGAATTACAATTCATACGGTCTACATGGGTCGTTGACAACCATAGGCGTTGTGCACACAAATACCCGTGTATCGTTCGTGCGTATGTGTAGTGTCTGTGAATAAATATAGTGTTGTGTGCGTAAGACAGCATGAATATCGAATCGCGGAGTGTCCGGGCTGTGCCCTAGTTTAATCTCGACTTAAGGCCCCATCACACACAGGCGGTAGGAGCAGTATAGCGGACGAGCGGGCATCTGTATTGTACAGCAGGCCAATCGCGTTAATTTTAAACAGCTGCGTTCCATCTGTAATTCAGTTAAAGTTCTGTTGCAATTGTTGTTAAGTTTCGATTCAGCTTCAAGGAACACCAACGGTTCATTTGACACCGGTTACGTTCCAACTCTGATCGAGTTGCGTTTCAACTTTAGTCAAAATCATTAGTGCGATACGAGAATAGACAACAAGTCGAAGTTCAGTTCAAGTTCAATTGTAGTTCAGCTATAATTTTTTAGTGCGATTGGCCAGCTGGTTGTCTAAGAAGGGCTCACATAGGTCCGGTCGCGGTCGCGTTTGTAAACAATTGCCCGCGCCTTGACCGCGGACAGATCGCGCGGGGCCATAGCAGGCCTGACGGGGACGCAGGTAGTTGATCCCACGATGATGATACGCTAGTGTGTACAGTTACTGCCGTACGGCGGCCCTTTACCGCTCGTACCGCTCTACCGCTCGTACCGTCTGTGTGTGATGGGGCCTTTACCGTAGATTTCAAGATAAATTAAAACCCTAACCATACCCACAAAAGATTTAAACAAGCCTTAAACACTGTTTAACGGTGCAATTTGTTCTATTAAATATTGCCTAAGCCGTGCGTAAAACTTTTGCGGTTAGAAGCTAAATATTTAATGTCCTACTTGTGTTTTTCCTTTTACGATATCATTTATAACAAACTAATATTATCATAAATGCGAAAGATTTTTTGTGCGTGTTTGTTTGAAGCTCCTTCACGCTAAAACGGTTCAACGGATTTTATTTATTTATTTATTTGTGTATACAATTGCCTTAAAGTATGTCTAGTTACAATTATTTACACTTATATAATAGTAACACAGTACACATTATACCCTATCGTTAGGGTGTCGCAAATAGTATAATAAACAAAGTACAACGTACATGTCATAATTAAGCGTTGTTTTATAATGATTTGTAAGCTTGAAACTTTTTCGTTTAAGTATTCTTCAATAGTGTAATAGCATTTTTGTTTTGCAAAAAAAAAATCGCAAAAGTTTTTTTGAGTTTTTTTTTTTGGGAATTTCGCTGGAGGTAGAGGTGCATTCACGAAACTTGAAAAAAAAAAATTGCTAATTTTATGATTTAATTTGATTTTCTAACTCTAAAATTACCCTGATCAAATCTGTGCCCTAAAAATATCCTGTTAAATAAAACTTGCTCTAAATCTAGGGTAAATTACCCTAAGTTGGCACCACTGACTGACAGCTGCGAGTGCCTAGTGCACATACCGTAGACAGAGAAAACAATAGACTGCTGGACGCGGTAGTCTCTTTCTCTTAAGAAACAGTATAATGCTTAGAGTACATATATAAATAACTAATACTCTAAGGTATAATGGGACATGGTCATGAAGAAAAAAGATAACGCTACACTAATTTCTGTTCCGTATCGTTGTGTCCAGTATTTTCAAGGTCAAGACAAGAAAAGCCGGAAACATACTATCGGACGCGGTTTAAGCTCGAGACATACTATCGGACGCGGCTTACGGACGCGACTGACAGCCGCGACTTAGCAATGTCAGTCTTTAAGACATCCGGTGTGCCAGATCGATCTCGGACGTCCGAACGCTCAAGGTCGATTAAAAAAAAAAAAAGCCGCGTCCGATAGTATATTTCGAGCTCCGGAAACGTACTATCAGACGCGGCTTTTTTTTTTTTTTTTTTTTTTTTTACGAGGGGGAAATCTTCCAAAGATGCCCGACCGCTTTGGGGTGCAGTCGGGTTATGTGGGATTGTACCCACTAAAACCCCCTTGGTGGCCAGCCTATGTGCCTTCTTGGGAGCCCCGGGATCTCCAAAAGGAACGCACCGGTGCTCCCGGCACTTCGTGTGTCTACTCGCCTGGTAGTGGACCAGCCCCCCTACCGCCTAAGCAATAGCAATCGTAATAGCAATCGTTTATGACTTCATTTTAGTCATTTGGCACCGCCTATGTGACGTTAGCCATCAATTGCTTTGCGCGGATTGCGAAAGCAATCGTTGAATGAACAACTTTGATGGCTAACGTCACATAGGCGGTGCCAAATGACTAAAATGAAGTCATAAACGATTGCTATTACGATTGCTATTGCTTAGGCGGTAGGGGGGCTGGTCCACTACCAGGCGAGTAGCCAAATGACTAAAATGAAGTCATAAACGATTGCTATTACGATTGCTATTGCTTAGGCGGTCGGGGGGCAGGCTTGTACGGTCCTGTACGACAGCGTTGCCACACACGCTGCCGTTCTTCTCGGGCCCGCTTGAGTGGATGGCCAGAGCCCCAACTCTAACCACCCACGAGCCCAGGGGTCCCCTTTTAGTAGGCTCTTACTACAGGCAGGGGATACCGATGCCGTATTCTAGTGCCCCGGCATCAGGGCAACAGACGCGGCTTACGGACGCGACTGACAGCCGCGACCTGGACTATGAAAGTACACTGAGCCGTGCACACTATCGGACATAAGTCGCGGACGTCACCTTCGGACGTCCTTGAGCGGTCGGACGTCTGAGAGCGATCTGGCACACGGGATGTTTTAAGATTGTGCACATTGCTAAGTCGCGGCTGTCAGTCGCGTCCGATAGTATGTTTCCAGCTTAAAGGCTCCTTTACACACAGGCGGTACGAGCGGTATAGCAGACGGGCGGGCATCTGTATTGTACTGGTAATATAAGAAGGGCTCACACAGGTCCGGTCGCGATACTGCCGTACCGCCCTTTACCGCTCGTACCGCTCGTACCGCTCTACCGCTCGTACCGCCTGTGTTTGTGGTCTTTCTGATTGGTTGACATTCTACAACTTTTCTAAACAAACGTGAACATACCTATACGTTGGTGTCGTGAAGTAATAATAAAGATTTTGTACTGAAATTAGCTATTACATAGGCTGACATTATACATATAAACAGTGAACATAACAATACGGTGCAGTGTAATTACTTGTAAAAATAATAATGAGCGTAAAATTCCAGGATTGTCTTACCACGGGTGAGTCCATTTTTAAAACATATTTTGGTCTTAGATTTATTTACTTGAAAAGTAAAAAATCAAAGATTTTGGTCTTAACTTGCTTAAGAATCAGTAAAACAAATCAAATAAAATTAGAGGAGGTACAGACTATGTACGTCAGTACGATTTTTTTTGTGTATTTTAATCGATATTTTCTTCGATTGTAAACCGATTTAAAAAAATCTTTTTACTTCCCATTTAAATACGTCCCATTTCTTTTTTAGTTCGTTCTTTATATTTCCCATTTAAATACTTACGCCCTATTTTATCGAAGTTGGCGAAGCCGTTTTTTATAATTGTAGGTACATGGATGTGACATCGATTCGTGCAAATTATTCGAATTCTTTACACGGCGGCACTTTTTAGGTGTTGCGATATTTTTGCGAATAATAATTATTTTTATCTTATATTACAGGTTTTCCGATAATCCTAGTATACAAAAAATGGATTGCTGCCACTGGTCGAAAGAATCTGACAACCAAGATCTAGAAAATGACGAGTCTAGAAAAAATTACCAGCCTTCGATAGGTATATCCATCTAGGCTTTCGATGTATACGCAATAAATCATTAGTGTTTTATTTTATTAGGTACCTACTTATATTTATACTACTACTTTTAAAGTTATAAATAAATAAGCGGTGGTACAGTGGATGAAAGATGAAGTTTTAAACTGATTATGATTACATTACATTGATGCGAATACATAAGATTATCACAATTACCCCTTGTCTCGAGCACCTGCTGTATTTACCTGAGTTGGGGAAAATGCATATTCCAGGCTTACGCGTAAATCGGTAAATTGAAATTACAACAGTTTCCGTATGGCTCAATACAATTTTGCACGGCGCCCCCTGGCGGAAATGAAGAACTAACCAAAATCTATGGAGCCTCACGCGAATGCGAAAGTTTAAGTAAAATACGCAAAACCTGGACTAAGGGCTCTGAGCGCGTAGTTGTAAACCACCGAGGCTGCGGCTGACCGCGGCCCACGCGAGCGGAAGCCGCAAACAACCGCGTACACCGCGGGCGTAAAATGCTCCATGAAATTTTTTATCATACGTACCTACCTAAGGTACTTACGAGACCGCGACGGCCGCGGCTAGAAACCGCTCCGTGAGTCTTTAAGTCCTTAGCGTTAAGGAGATCGGACAGAGCTGAATTCAACTTGGTGTCAACTAAAAGCTAAGTTACAGTCTCATCGTGTTGACCCTGCACACGCCAAGGCCCAGCGCCTCTCCTGGGTGGTTGTTTGCGACGCGCTTCTTCTATCGCCTGTGATCATCCAGAAATGTTTCAAAGAGCGATGGACATATACTTAGTCTGGCCATAAATAAACAAAATATTACCTACATTTGAATTTGGAATCTGTCTTTTTTATATGATTTTCATTGTTTTTTTTTTTTATTTTGGCGCCAATACATTGTACAATATTTTGCTTTATTAATATGTAGTGGGGATAAAGAAAACCGAATCGCTGTGATTGCATTACTCAAAGTAGGTATAGAGCCAAATGCAATTTTTAAAACTCCATATCTACGCTTGGTATTAGTCAAATATGTTTGTGTACCGGGCTATCAATGAAATCCTATATAGGATTTCATTGTGCACGTCATTATGACCATTTTTAATCTTCAACTTTTAAATCAGTTTTTTTATTCTAAGCCGTTTTATTTGATCGAAAGTCAATGTCGTCTTTTTTACAGTTGTGTCTTTTTTCACGGTTTCAGAACGTCCGGTATCATATCCACCTAGTTCCTGTCGTTTGGAGCTTGGAGCGCATGAGTGCTCGACTATTGGCGCTCGTATATTCGGCGAGTGGAAGCAGCATAGAAGAACTGGCTGTTCTGTGGGAAGCAGCCTTCCATCACAATTCACAGCCTCGCCGTGTTGACTTTGCATGTACAAGAGCTGGTACCAGGCGGCGCGCGCGTGCTCAGCGATTCTATAAACAGGGTGTTTCTGTAAGCGGTGGACATATTATTCAGAATCTAGAAGATGCACTTACATAGGTACTCAAGCGATGATTATAGCGGACTTTTATTGTAGATGGCACTCTGAAACTGTGAAAAACCACCGTTCACATTGACCTTTGTACTAGGTTGCCTTCTCAATCAATTGCACTTTTAATTGGTGCAGGTAGCAGAACAGCTGATTTTTTTCGTATTTTCAGGGTTGCGTCCCATAGTCAAAGTTAGTCATAATGATGAGTACAATAATATCCTAAAACATCTCCGTAGCTTACGAAAACCACGAGTTTATCTGTACCAACCTTTTTAATAGCTCTCTACAGGACGTAGTCCTACCCACGAAGGGTGATTGGGCCATATCCACCACGCTGGCCCAGTGCGGGTTGGTGGATTCACATACGCCATCGAATTTCTTCTATGGACGTATGCAGGTTGCCTCACGAAGTTTTCCTTCACCGAAAGGCCAGTGGTGTGAAATTTGGTACATAAATTCCAAAGAACTCATCGGCACGGGACCGGGGATTTGAACCCACGACCTCACGATTGTAAGGCAGGTGTCACTACCATGGCTTCCAGCGAGTTTATCTACCTTCTAGATATTGCTATCGGTGCAGATGACTGAAGCATCAAACTCATACCTATTTTTATAGAGTGGAAGCAGTTGTCACAGCCTCGCCGTGTTGACCCGGTACATGAGCTGGTACCAGGAGGCGCGTGCGTGCTCGGCGCCTGCCTGCCAAGGCATGAAGGAGCCCGAGCGCGCGCTCTGTACCCAGAATACTGAGTTAGAGACGGCTGCGTGACCTAGCTCCTCTTCTAGGTGGTTGTTGACGCGACGCGCTTCTTCCATCGCCTGTGATCACCCAGAAAATTTTAAGCTGGAGTTTGTGAAAAAAAGAAACGTCGTGGCATTACGGTGAACTAAGAAGATTTTAATCAGCAACCAAGGTACCGACTAAGGTAGGTAAGGCATATAAGGCCCACCTTTATTAAAATTAAAATATTTTTAACCATTGATGAGGTAAAAAACAAAAGTCTCTCCATATTAATTATAAATGTATTTAAGTTCCGTCATGAAATAAAAAAACATAAAATTATAACGTTATTTTTGAAATATGAAGTGTTTTTAAAACCATCACTTCGGGCCTTATTGAACACTATGAGTATAAAAAGGCCCTAAATAGAAATTAACATTCTAAGAAAATTAACAAGTTTAAACGATATTAAACTATAACAGTAAACATAAAACAACATTTGGTCCTTTTAAAACATGAGTATTTTCTTAATTATTAGAAATAAAAGACCTTGGGCCTTATTAATCTATAGATATTAAAATGTCCTACGTTCCTTTAGAATATGTTGCTAAACACAAATTTGAACATTAGGTAAGTATAATCTTACTAAATTAAAGTTATTCAAAAAACAACAACAAAATCGCTAACACTTTGATAGCTAACAAAACTTCTGTGGGCCTTATTACACTAAAGAATTTTCAAATACTGAAGATTCAACGAATATAAAGTTCTTATAAGGTAAATTTTACAACTTTAAATTAAGAACAGTTAATAAAAAAGCAATAAATAATATAAGGTACTCTTTGGATTTCAAATCAGTCGTATTAATACTCGTACTTAAATTAAATTGAGGTTCATCTAAAGGTAATAAGGCCCGGGCCTAATTACCTGCGCAAGGGCCGGGCCTTTTTAGCCGTAGAGCAAGCTTTACAATCAGTGTCATATATTTAGTAAAAAAATAGCAATTAGAATGTGTAAATACGTCTCTCCGTGGGGCAATACAAGAATAGTTCACATTGAAATGGGAAAAACTCGGATTAAAACAAAAAACTCGATGAAAACTGAACCTCTTTACGCTCGAAAAATATTACGTACGACAGCCGCGACCTCTCTCTGTGGCTGTGTGGACGGTACTGACGAAATGGCGGGCCGCGTGGAAGAGCGCGATTTTGCCAGCTCGTTGTATGTGCGACTTCTATGTATGCGTGAGTTTTAAGCGAATATATTTTTATGCAACTGTTATTTCTACAAACTGGGCCTAGTTTGCAACCGGGCCTTTCATGCCTCACCTACCGTAGTATTATTATATCTTCTTTGCTTATGTACTTGATTGACGCGAGTCTACTGATGAAAACCGAATTGGTGTCTAACAAGTATCAAACACTTTTAGTTGTATCTACTAGCATTGACAGATCAGTGTTGTCGACGTAACAAAATTAGTAAAATGGCACACGGGCGACCTCACCTACGATGCTCCTCTTTATGCACAAACTTTACCTAGGTAATATTTAATTTACCTAACTTAGGGAAGTAACGCAATTTTACGAGATTTTTTAAAGAATCTAAAATGGCGGTCACTAACTTGATTGCATAAGTTTATAGATGGCTGCAGTCGCCCTGACAGTCTCAAAGAGTTTGCTTTCAGGAGCAACCATCGAGGGTAAATGGTGCGCATCAGCCGCGCGTCTCTTTCCAGTTTTGTCAGTTCCCTGTCAGCGATAGAGCGCAGTTCCATCAAATCCACAACCTGAAACACGTACTTACCTAAATATAACGAAGCGGAGTTAGCTACTGAGGGAATTTTTATTATTAAGGGACGAGACGAGCAATAGCCGCAATAGGTATGCTCGCCTGATGCATAGTTTCTACTCACCTTTCTAAGATCATCGACTTTTCTAGCTAAGCTTTCTAGCATTCCATCAGCTAGCCGCATCGCACTTAGCATATTTGTGAACGAACCATCGTTTTCATCCTTCGACACCCAACTCAAAGCCTCTATTTCAAAGCGTTTAGATTTTTTTTCAGAGTCAGCTCTAAGCCAATACGTCCATAGGTTGACAATCAGTCGGCGCCGACCCGAACCGGCAGGTTTTCCTTTACTTAACGCACATTCGGCGTACATGCTAATATCATGGGGACTTTCTAACTGGAAACCAGCATCTAATATCATGTCCATACAAAGTGCATAGTACCAAGTTTCACAATCATGTGAAATTCTAGTTTGGCTCAGACGCATTGCTAATAGCAGTACGTCTACAGATTCTGCTATACGTCGTCGCGCCAGCAAAACGTAAAATAGATCAGGAATGATATCTAAAGCCACACTGTCTGCTTGGAGGAATCTGCTGACTATGAGGGCTCGGAAGCCAGAATGAATAGTAGGTACGAGCTGTCCTCTAGCTATACGTGCTCTGAAAGCCCCCATAAAAAGTTTCCCGACAGCGTAAAGTTCATCTGCGTTAATTGGACGACCTAACCTTTGTAACGAAGTGTTAATCATCTTTTCAATATCGGCGGTTGCGTCAGGCGCGCCGCGGTCTAGTTCTACTTGGATAGCATTGCTGTACGCATCACACATGTCAACAAAATTGCAGTCTACATCTTGTACTATTTCCAAGGCTTTGTACGATGTTAATTTAGAAAGTCTATTCTCTCCCATGGACGAGAATAGTAACGTAGCAATATTGAGACAATACACAGAATCTGATAGGATCATCAAAGTATTTGTGCGATACTTTTGTCGCTTCATTTTAATGTACTTAACTAAAGTTTTCAACGGTAACAGGACTGACACTTTGTCAAGATTTATGCGATAAATTTTTAATGCTCGGTCGAGTTCCATCTTAGCACCTGGAATTCTGCCGGTTGCAAAGCAGGCGGCTGCTCGTATTGAGTAAATTTTACCTAAATATCTCTTCATATCGAATTTACTCAATGATGTCGCATTTTCTACACACATAGCTTCCGCCTCTTCAAGTTTAACAAATACAACATCTACATTGTCACCTACTAAATTTAAATAGCAAAATGTAATAGTGAATTCAATTGCTTTGTGTTTTAATTCAGCCTGAATAGCGTGATGAATTAGTTGTCCGTAAATAGCGACATTCAAATCAGTACAGGTGCACTTGCTAAAGTTTATTTCAGAAATTCCTCGTTCGATTGTAATATTTAACGAGTTTTTGATTCCGTCCTTAATATTTTCTATACTGTCAACAACGCCCAATTTATGCCAATCATTAACATCTTCGGCTTGTGTTACCTCACGGATCATATCAAAGATTTTGTTTGGTTGGTTACTATCTAATTCATTCTTAACTACATTGAAGTCTGTCATGGTTACTCTTTTAGTTGATTTTGAGTTGATGTCTTGACTGAGCTTACTTTTCAGTATCGGAATATACTCCATTTTATTTTTATTCATGTTTTCAGTATCCTCTGGAATTAATGCATCACTAGCTGGTTTTATACCATACGTTTCTTTTTTACTATTAGCAAGGGTTTCGGAATGGCTCTTCGTCAAGTTTTTACTTTGTCCTTGATCGTCTCTGTATTTTAAATCAAGGCGTGAAGTTGTTTCACTAAAATCTCGCGATTCGCTTGAAGAGCTACTGTGATTCTTAAGTATGTCACTACGGTAGCTACTGAATGAATCGCTACATTGGAGACTCGTTACAGATTGTACTATCATGATGGCACCCCCACAAGTTGGGCACTTTTGTCTATTATTCTCCAAGTAGTTGACGATTCGGGAGTGAAATTCTTTTTTCTGATTTATAGGTAATAATTCGTAGCAGGTCTTTCTGGAGCTTTTATTTTTGAATTTCATAACCTTACAAAATGCATATTTTGGAAGGTTTTCGGGACTATTTTCCGAATCGTATTCAAAATAACAGCCACATACTAAATTTGAATCTGTGTGCGAGCGTAACGTACTTGAAGTGTTTGAAGAGCCTTGGCTGCTGTTTCTTCGGCCAGTTAATGTAGCACAAGTCAAGATTCGCATCGCAAAGAGTCTTTTGATGGCTTTTGCTGTAGTCAACCAGTTATTCTCATACATTATGTTTTCTAGAAGGGTTCTTGAGAGTACGTTTCCAATCACCGAAGCAATCTTTAATAAGAGTTGCTGGTAAGGCGTTAAGGAATCTATTTGCATCATTATGAGAGCGTCAAGATTTTGTACGTTTATATTTGTATTTAGTTCATTTGTGTCTATTACTATGCAGATACTTATATCTTCTGTTGCGTTTTGTTCTATAAGTTCATCTAATGTTTCTTGATCTCTTACATCAAGAGCCTGAGGACGTAGTAAATTTTCTTCTGGGTATATTAGATCTTCGTATTCAAAATTTTCTTTATCTTCTTTTTGTATTTTTCTTAATTCAAGAGCACCATTTGAGAATAAATGAGTTATAAAAGTTTCTACTGATCCCGGCAATCCATTGCATTTTGATATTAGAGCATCGCACAAGTTTTTTGGTACGGCAGTGACGTCAAGAATTTGGCAAGCTAACGCCGGAATCCATTCAGTTTTTAACGCACCTAGCACTATCTTCCGCACACTGTCGTTAATAAAAGCACTATACAACCAATTGTTTACTGTGTTATATTTTCCACGCGTAACAGCCAAGACAAAAAATATCTTCATCGAACAAAACATTAGTGAAATAAATTCCCACGATGACGGATCCAAATTTTGTAAATCATCTAATAATATGACATGAATATCTTGAACTGCGGAAATTAGTTTTGAAAACATAACTTTTCCCTTGTCTTTTCGTTTCCTTTCATCCTGCATGTACATACCTTCGTGGTATGCGAAACGAACTTTTATTATATTGTTAAGGTAGCACAGATCTTCAGTATAAAGTTGTAAAAGTTCAACCACTTTTTCTTCCTTGGTAAACCCTGTCACAGGTTCTTTTATATCTAAAATGCGGTTAATAATTTGACTCAAAGCTAAGTTAGGTGTAGCTGAGTGTATTGACGATAAACAAATGTGGCTAACTCGAAATCCTTTATTTCTGGCATGTCTTGCCATCCACTCTAGCAATCTACTTTTGCCTGCGCGTGCTTCGCCAACAAGAAGTAATGCATCAAAATCTCTGTAAATAGTTGAATGACTATCATCCAACCAACTCTGAAAATATTCCATTTCATCGGATCGGTCGAGCAGCGGTTGCGTCATTGGTATATCATACAGCTCCTTAACTCTCATTTCTTCAGAGTACTCATATATTTTTCCGACGTTACCAATTCCTTTCAGTTCTGTCTCAGGCTGGAGAGTAAAACCATTTGTAGACATTTTACTTTTTATGAAAGTGGTTTCATCGCACGTGACTTTGTTTCGAAATTTACACATCAGTCTGGCAGCTTTGTTGACAATGGCTCCGATAACTGTAAACTCTCTTCTAAGTGGGTGACCTACAACACCGCAGTAGACTTGCCCTGTTGTAACACCGACAGAAACCTCTTGAACGCCGTCTAGGGCTGACAAAGACCGTCTGATATTATATCCACATTTCAGAGCAGCTTGAGCTTCAGACTCATGTTTAAAACCTCGTAATCCAAAAACTACAAGTATCATAATATCTTTGTCAAAAAGAATGATTTTATTCACACAGCCCATTGATTTGTAAACAATTTCACATGTAATCTGGTAAGCGTTGTTCACTATTGTAACCAATTGTGGAAATGGGCATTCCCTTGGTTTCAGCGTCACAAATAAAATTGAAACCAATCTCATTTCAGTTAAGTATTCGAGTGGTTGATGCGCATCAATTTGTGTAAGTACAGGTCTTATCATAAATTTTCGGATTTCGGATCCGATATTATTCTCTTCAGCTTTTAAAATTGTTTTACGGAGTTCGAGAGCCTCATTCTTTTTCAAAATATCTGCAGCGCTTAGATTACTAGCAGAATCCCATAGAGTATCAGATAAGTTTTCGAGGGCACTAAAAGGTCTTTTCATTTGCTTTATCATACTTGAAAAGCCAATAAATGGTTTGGTGACGTCTTTTTCATGTGGGTCGTAAAGAATAGATTTTATAGTCACGTGTCCGTTATCGTGCACTACATGATCATAGTTTCTAGAGTAGCAGTGAGCCCAAGCATTTGGAGTTAATTTCACTTCTCCAGAAGAACAAAGACTCTCAGCTAGTTTTGCCTCTAGTACAGGCAGGCCAATCATGACATAGTTCATATCGATACCAGTGCCAATAGGTGCAAATATGAGATTTCCTGCTGAAATCGCTAATTTTACTTTCAGACTAACTTTGACATCTGTTTCGTAAGAGGAATACGAGTGTTGTATGATCAAAGCGCATGCAATAGCTGTATGGATTGTATGGCTTAGGAAAGTTCGTTTGTCCGTCTTCCAAAGTGCTAAGAAGGCGTCTCCGGCGAATTTAAGGATATCTCCGCCGTGGCTGTAGATGAGCTCTACCAGAGAGCCGATGTAGGTGTTCAGTGTTACTGTGAGACGGTAAGTTCCACCTTTTCCAAAATTGTTATATCGTTCTGAAAGGGCTGTGAATCCTGAGACATCTGCCATGAGGAGTACACCTACAAAGCGTTTTGGATCAAGTTCATCGAATCTGAAACATTATGAAACTTTAGACCTGTGGAATGATGAAGTGGATGTTTTTATTGTAATGTTAATGAATATCCATATTATCCATCCATCAGCCATATGACGTCTACTGATGGACATAGGCCTCCCTTATAGATCTCCTATAAGACCGGTTGAAAGCGGCTAGCATCCAGCGTGATCCTGCGGTCTTGATCTGTCAAACTCGTAGGTGGACGTCCTATGCTGCGCTTGCCCGTACGTGGTGTCCATTCAAGAACTTTTCGAACCCACCGGTCAGCTATGAGCCCTCTCCACTGCCACTTCAACTTGCCAATCCGCTGGGCTATGTCAGTAAATTTGGTTCTTCTAAGGATCTCCTTATTCCTAATTCGATCTCGCAGAGAAATTCCGGGAATAGCCCTCTTCATAGCTCGTTGGGCTACTTGGAGCTTATTACTAAGACCCATAGTGAGAGATTTCCCACCCATGTTTCTGTGCCATAAGTCATCACTGGCGACTCACACTGGTCGAAAACTTTCGACTTGAGGCATTGAGGTATGTCGGACGAGAAGACGTCACGCAATTTTCCGAACGCTTAATGAATAATGTTAATGAATATATCTGCATAAAATTACTTGTGCATAAGTAGTATTTCATCAGGCAGCAGAGTGGCAAGTATAACTGTTTGTTTTCTGGTGAGGTGGACCTCCACGTCCTGGTCGGCTTTGTCGGTCGAGGAACTCCTTCTATTGAAGAACTCTTGAACCCAGTCTTTGATCTCGTTGTATTTCGGTTCATCATCCATAGAATCTTCGTCGAATAATTCATGACCTGTCCATTACCACAACGAACATGATAAAAGAATTTCACTACATAGTATAAAGCAAAACCGTTATTTCTGTGTGTCTGTCTGTGTATCAGCTTATAATTATCTCCCAAAGTAGGTACTCAACAGATTTCAATCCGGTAGTCACTTCCGAAAGGTTCACCTAGTTCGTAATTAATTCGTATCCGGGCGAAGCCCTAGTTACAAAAAAAATTGGAACTAATGGTGATAATTGTGGTGACAATTATTATATAATTTGGTAAATAAAAGACCGCTAGGTTGAACATTACTGAAATTGAAAGAGGGATAAAAATTAAAAATCTAAAAGTATATCAAACAATTAGCTATCTCGAAGTTGCCAAGACTCAGTATCTACCTACTCCTGTGCTCACCAAACTAATTACCTGGTCATGTTTTCAAAGTTTGTTACGTAAGTATTTATTTATTTCAGCCTGCGTTGTCCCACTGCTGGGCAAAGGCGTCCACTATCCTTCCTTCCAGACTGCGCGGTCTAATGCTGAGGTGGCCCAGTGCTTGTCATGAGAGTTCAGTATTGTTAGTTCTAAATGAAGTCTCTAATGCGTACCTTTACTAGATATCCTTTTGGCATAAGTTCTCCATTTTTCTGAGTTGGTAACTACATTCATAGAATTTTTTCGAGATCTGGTGCGAGATTTTCTGAAGTTCATCTTGATGGAGTAATTGTGCAATTAACTAGAATTTTGGTGCATGGTATAAATTGTATTGTATTTCTCACTTTTGCTTAGTGCTAACTTATAATAATCTCGCTGGTCACGTTTTGGTCACGTTCTTTGATTGTTTAATTGTACAATGCTCTATAATGTGATTTTGATGTGATTTTTTTAATACAACAATACAACGAAACATGAAGTCACAGATAAAATTTGCATATTTGTAAAAAAACGTCAGACAGCCAATGAAACAGACCATTGAGGAAGAAATAATCCTCAATGAAACAGACAGCTAATTCTCTTTGTCAGATATTACTTACTATTAAACAACTATTAAATTCTCTTAGACTATAGTTATCAGTGACAGAAATAAAAAGTTTTACACAAAGTTTTACCAAAGTAGTTTATTTTCATTCTAGAAGTAGAGGAGACAATATTTTTAATTTTAACCGACTTCCAAAAAGGAGGAGGTTAAGGGAGGTAAAACCTGTGCTAAACTTAAATTAAAAAGGAGATTCTATGTTCGTCTGTATGTATTATTTCTGTATGTTCATCGACATTTGCGCCAATTGTAAACTGAAACAAAACAAAATTGTTTAAAAGGGTCCCATCCCGAGGACTTTGAATATAATTTTACCAATTTGAATGTTATCCAAATCGGCCGAGTCATTTTAGATAAATCAACAATGACGTGAAGCTGAAAATTGCTACATTGTTCCGTGCGAATAGGTAATTTTCGCAAATTCTATACACGGTTGAAATCTATCATGTCATTTTTTGCGAAAATTTATTTATTTTTATTCAAATAAGCATATTTAATAATATTATCCATTTCATTACATAGGTGCCTATTGTAATTTAAGTGACCAAGGATTATGTCATTAAACCTGCTCAACCTATCAAAGTAGGAAAATTTCCCAACGCGTTGTTATCTGCAATAAACAATTGTAAGTACGAGTATCATAAATATTACATACCTACAATACGCATTTATGACGTTCCTGTAATGATAAGCTGGACAATCAAATAAAATTCTACATATTTGCAATTGTAATATATTGATACAGTCGGCAATGTGCAATAATTTTAATATGTGAATCAATTAACCTTAATTTAGACTCGTTAAAGCCGCCGCGAGCCGCAGACTTCAATAAATACCAATACTGTACCAGCCTTTTAATAGTCCACTGCAGGACGTAGGCCTACCCACGAAGGGTGATTGGGCCATATCCACCACGCTGGCCTAGTGCGGGTTGGTAAATACCTATATTAGATATATTATAAACTCGTACCTCTTGTATTGGTTAAGAATACTGGTAACACGTAAAATATACAATATGTATTTTAGGTAATTTAATCTGTCCGTTTATAACTCCGCTGCTGAACATAGGCCTATCCACGAAGGGCGATTGGGCCACATATTGCTGGCCTAACGCGGGTTGATTCCAGATGGAGGTATCTTTACGATGTTTTCTCTTACAGATAAACCACAGTGGTGTGATAAATCAGTATACCTACCTGTACTGTACTGTACCAGCCTTTTTAATAGTCTACTGCAGGACGTAGGCCTATCCACGAAGGGTGATGGGGCCATATCCACTGCGCTGGCCCAGTGCTGGCTGGTGGATCCATACGCCATCAAATTTCTTCCACGGACATATCCAGCCGGGCTAGGATGCGCCCCACGAATTGTTACCTACTTTCGACAAGTCAGAACGAGACAGAATTATGGCGAGTTCTTTTCGTGGCTATTCGTGGTCGCATGCTTGGCCTACAAGTTGCCTTACGATGTTTTTCTTCACCGAAAAGCCAGTGGTGTGAAATTCCGTACATACTTAACGCCCTCACGAGATCAATGTCACTTAGTTAAGACTCTAGTTTGTAACTTTTGTTGTAACAGTGCATTGTGATATAAACGAATATAAAATAAAATAAATTCCATAGAACTCATTGGTACTGGGACTTTGAATCAACGACTTCACTCATCAATAGATAAATAGGAACAGATAGATAGCTAACAGAATGATTTTATTATACCTCGCTACTACCACACAATACTAGGTTTGACATTTTTTAATCAATTGCCGAGATTTGAACCTTCCTATCACAGCGCGTACCGTCCAAGCCACTTTTAAAACGATCCGTATTGTAAACAAAACCGTCTCTACATTAGATTTCTAGAGACATTTCGCATTAGAATTTGAACAAAGTGCAAGTTCAGCCGGCAGTCTGTGACGGACCATTGTCTTGGTAACACGTGTTGGTGAACCATGGAGCTGAACGGGCATTCCTTTCTCGACAAAGTGCTGAAGATCGTGAAGGATGAAAGAGGGGAAGGGGTGCCGTTGCTCAATTTCAGGCATCCTAAGGATTTAGAGGTAATTTATTTTTTAAACAATTACACTGACCTGGCAAACATTTTGCCGTAGGTTAGGGTATATAAACAATCTACAACCTATTCTCAAACCTACTAATTGGTAGGTTTAAGAATAGTTCGTAGTGCGCAAAAAATCTTTAAAATTAGTTAACCTATTTTGGAGGAGTTTGATAACAAACACTATAACACAAGATTTTGGTAAAAATCTTTTTTTTTTTGATTTAAATAGGTATTCGTTTGCCTGAATGCCTATTACAAATGTGCACTTACAGCCCAGAATTTTGAACTAGACCACTGCAAAACCCTGCCTTGTGAGGCTCGTCACATTAAAATATTATGATAATCTTAAATCTTATGTTTTAGGTAGCAAATGAATACCTAAATAATTGATCTTATCTAAGCCAAGCGACGAACCAAAGTTACCGACATAGTCCAACGGATTGGCAAGTTGAAATGGTAATGGGCAGGGCACATAGCGCGGAGGGCTGATGACCGATGGGGTCGAAAAGTTCTCGAGTGGAGACCACGTACCGGCAAGCGCAGCGTAGGATGTCCACCCACAAGGTGGACGGGTGACCTCATTAAGACCGCAGAATCGCGCTGGATGCAAGCCGCTTCCAACCGGTCTTATTGGAGATCCATAGGGGAGGACTATGTCCAGCAGTGGACGTCCTTCGGCTGATGGATGGATGGAAGCCCAGCCATAGCCATTCTAACATACTATAATAATTATATGGGTACATTCGACGTTGATCCTGTCGCACCCAAAGAGTATGTAATAGCAGGTCGTACCTACCTACCGTACGATAAAACCAATTGACAGTACTAAACTTATTTCACAGAGTAGGTAGGTACCTTATTTATCTCAATTCTAATTTTAGTGCTTTTTAATTTAGTTCAGATAATAAGTATTGGAAAACTGAATTGCTATTGGAAATAGTTTTACAAAAGAATAGCGATCTTATCGCTAAACAATCTATAGCGGATGGTTGCATTCGATTGACCCATTATGTATTTTAAGTACATATGTGGATTCCAGATACATATGAGATTATTTTATATTTAAGTAGCAACCCATCCCGGCTTCGCCCCGGTACGGACAGATTTTAAAAGTATAATAAACAAATGCAATTATAAATTGAGATATAAACTAACCTATCTCTCAAGTTGTATAACTGCAGATAGTGAGCTAAATTTGGTTAAAATTGGTTAAGTAGTTTAGGAGTCCATCGCGGACAAACAACGTGACGCGTAATTTATCTTTTTCTTGATTTTGGGGTTGATTGATCCCATAGTCAAAGATTTTCATAATATTAGTTTCAGTATTAGCACACATTTCGTAAACTCGTTGTACAATATAATAATGTGTCATATTAATCCACCCTTGGGATGCCTGCTCTCAATTATCACAATTACTCATTAATAGTACGTTTAAAACAGGATGATATGTTAGTCATTTTCATTACCTACAACAACATTTAAAATGTGTTACTTTCTTTACATCGGATCCATGACACCGCTCAGTTCTAAAATGCCACATCTTAAGGCTCCCTCCACTTGGATCCACAGCTATGCTCCACTTATGGATCCGCGGATACCTTTTTCTCCTCTTAAAGGCTCCATCAAACACAGGCGGTACGAGCGGTAGAGCGGTACGAGCGGTACGAGCGGTAAAGGGCGGTACGGCAGTACCGCGACCGGACCTGTGTGAGCCCTTCTTATATAACCAGTACAATACAGATGCCCGCCCGCCGGTGCTATACCGCTCGTACCGCCTGTGTGTAAAGGAGCCTTAAATCCACCGTGGATTTATGGATACTTTTTTTTCACTTAAATCTACAAGTGGATTCATGGATAAGTACCTACTTCTTTTTCCATCTAAATCCACAGGTGGATTCACAGATTTTTTTTCTGCTGCGATATCCACCAGGTGAGTCCGTGGACAGTTTTATTCCTATTCTTTGAGAAGCACTTGAGCAAAAATCCTCAACCTGAGCACTTGAGAAAGTCCTGTCGCGGGTGAACGATGAACTCTGTACAGGGTTATTCCTAATCAATTAGCATCCTTTTAGGGGCTTATTCTGTACATTAAAACTAAAAACTTTTGTTCTGCGACGTTTTTCAAAAGTCGAAAAAAAATGTTGTTACACAGAAAGATATCGTTCACCCGCGACAAGACCTTGGATCTTTTTTAGATGGAAAATGAAGTATCCATGATTCCACTTAAGTGAACAAAAAAAGTATCCATGAATCCACAGTGAATTTAAGAGGAGAAAAATGTATCTGCGGATCCACAAGTGGAGCCTAGCTGTAGATCCAAGTGGAGGGAGCCCATCTTAATACTGACCATTATGAACATAATGTTCAACCTTACGATAGAATGTTTTAAACGATTGGGATTCATAACTAGGATCTATCGGGAGCTCGTATTAGAGAAGATTCAAAGCAGATTCCTAGGATTTTTAAATTAAAAACTATACGGGTTCTGTCCATTTTTATACCCACCCATCCAAATTTATCTTGAGTACAACCAGCTTCAACTCGCTGATGATGTATATAATTCTCTATGGGGTTCTCGACTCTCCAAGCATACTAAGAGTTGGTTAAATATTCAAAAAATTTTTTGCAAAAAATAGCATGACCAACTTCACCCGTGTACAGAATTCGCGAATATTTCGCATGGATCAATGTAGCATTTTTCACATTATTGTTGATTAATCAAAAATGGCACAGCCGATTTCGATAAAATTTAAATAGGACCAATTTCGAAGTATATCTCTTTCCAATAAAAAAAAATAATTATTGAAATCTAACTACTATGAAAAAAGTTATGCGTGGTTATACATAAAAAATATATATACGCGTCGAATTGTATACCTCCTCCGGTGGTTCGTCGGTTAAAAATGTCTAGCAATACTTAAAGATATCGCTGTGATCTGTGTACCTAGAGTAAGTTGTTAAACGGAATACTACATTATTTATGTTGCTTATTTTGGTTAATTTGCCTTGGAATCCACTAATCGAGTCGTGTCCACCTATTCACACACAGGTGTAAAATAAACTGTGCAAGCTAGTTATTATTTTACGAGTTTTTTCCTCGAACTGTAATAGCTCTCAGGTAAATGCTAAAAGGTACTTACTAACTACTTTTTTTCTGTACTAAAAGTAATGTTACGTGTTTTGCCCACGTAGGCGAAGGTCTGTGGTTTAAAATGCCTAAGATGACGAATGATTCCATTTAGGAAGGTAGGTATGTCTAAATTGGATCGATTAAGTTAACTTAAGTTGGTTCGATTCGAATTTCGGTTACTGTAAAGTTTTAACAATATCGATAGAGAATTTTAGATAGATTGCAAGGGACCAAAAATAATCATAACGAAATAAATTACCTACTTCTTGTATTAAAAGCTAGATTCTATCTATCTATTTATTCAGCCTGTTTCCACCCGCCCACTGACGAGTGTATGTAAATCTCCTTTCTATTTCGCCATTCTCAGCTGATGGCATGAAAAAAAAATATTCAAGTACATAGTAGGTATCATAACAATAGTTATAGCAGAGTTCCGAGGAAACTACCATCATATTTATGCACTTACTCTGTCAAGCTACTCCTGAAATCAGAGATTCAAGGCAGCCTGAAAGCCTCCGTCGTCGAGTCATTCGCATCAACGTGGCTACAGATTTTCTCTAGGAGAGGCAGCGCAGTGCCTTCTTTTGCCAGTTCTAGAAAGATAGAGTGCATTGACGTTTAAATTTTCTGGGGTACGCCCTTATTCATTTTGTTAGTATAGCTATTTCCTTAGATTATACAAGTAAATAATCAAAGAGCTATTTCTTAGTAAAATGCCTTTATTCTTCCTATACTTCTAAAATACGCCTGTGTTCAGAATACAATTTTAACAATCAAATGAAAATCATACTTCTAATGGCTATGTTGAAAGTATTTATATCTTCACCTATTTACGCCAATCGTAGATTTAGTTGTTGATTTTATTGGTCATTGTCTGAGAACCAATATTGTCTAAACAATAAGTGATAACGAGAACCTAATCAGCAACGCCGTCTCCGTAACCCTCGGGTAATGACTTGATATCGCAAATGTTATCGATAATAGTACGATAGTTTATTGCATTGATATTACTATGCAGTAATTAATGTGGTGTTTTGTAAACACAAATTTATGCTTCCTATTATTATAGGCCTCTAGGTAAGAATACATAATCAGAGATATTTATTTGTAGAGATGGTGATATGAATATGCCATTCACAGTCATCTTCAGTCCTACTTGAGCCATTTTGGTCCTTGGGTATCTTTCAACTGGATTTTGATACCTACGTATTATTCTGAAATTTATCGGCCCCTTTGAAATATTTTACTTTTCGGGCACTCCCTTGCTTGAATACTACCGCTCTCCCCGACTCCTGTCTTTTTCGCCTTCTTCAAAATGATGAACAATTTTTGGCATTAGATTAGTGACTAGACAATCTAGGTATTTATTTAACAATGCCTATAAGTATTTGTTCTTTATCATTCGGTTCTTCCACTAACTCTTCCGGAGTAATGAGAATTGGTCTTGCGGAATTTACCTCTTTGAAAGGTGTTACCCCTGGGAAGTTTGCTCTGTCCTTTCCTAATCTTTGCCTCTTTGTTTGGCGGCAGTCTCTAGCTTAGGTAGTGTGGTCATCTGTTTCATCTATATCAACTTCCTTTGTTTCTTTAAATGTGCACCAAATTAATAGCACAATTTTAGTGTTTCGGTATGCACAAGATTCAATAATCATATTTTAATAATAACTTTCTTTTTGTGATAAACATTTCAACAACATTTCGCAGGATTTGAACCTGCATCCTCTGGGACTCCGGCCCAGATGCTTTGCCAAATTAAGCTAAAACGCTCTCTGCGAAGGCGTCGAATTAGTGAGTGTTTATCATTTTTACCAACTACTACATTGTTGGAAGCGCCATTTGTGAGAACTGCTTTAAACCAGTCAGTCACTTATTGTGAAATTATTAGAACTTCTTACCATTAACGAGAAATGACGCATTGCTTAATGAATGAAATGATTTTTATCGTGCTATACATCTAGTTATAGAAACTTTCTTTTTGTGATAAACATTTCAAAAATATATTTTAATAATAATTATAATATCTTTGGGCACATCAACAGTTACAAGTACAAATGCTGAGTAGTTTACTGACTAATTAACATAATATATCATAGTAATTATAACAAACACTCTGCTTTAGAGGCTCCCAAACTAGTTAGAAAATGTCGAGAGCAAAATGTCTTCATCAATTTTGTTAAGTACCTACCTACAAAGATTAATACCTTAAGATGTCAGTGTAAAGTTTTAGCAATTCACCCGCTCCATATAAAAGTATACTTCCAGGCCAATACTTAGCTACGTAATGGTCTGGGAGCAAAGGGCGAGGATGTCTGTGATATCAATTGTATGTTATTGATGCAAATGTGTTTGATATCGGCAATTCCAGCCTACTCACTATTAAAATACCTACAAAATTCATACCAAAAGTTAAGTATCACTATATCTAGCTTTGTATCTACTACGTACAAAGCTAGATAGTGACTAGGTACCTACTTTGTACTCTTAGTAATTCTAAAGCAAACATAATCTTTTCAATATCGCTTTATTGCAACAGTTTGAATATCTAAAGAGGAAAAATTTGTTTGTGTTAAGTACTTAATTTACACTGGGCCTCAAAAGACGTTTAATGAGGCATATCGTGAAAGAGTCGCCGTAGGAATGGGCTAAGAGGGGCGCGCCTGGAAATACAGAAAATTATTTGCAACAAAAATAAGAAGTGTATGTAGTATTATAGAATTTAAGCCCGGGAGCTCAAGTGGATAGTGTCCACTATAGAAACTAAAAATATCTTTATTTGCCCGCACCAGCCCAAATTGAATGGTAACACATTTTATTTTCCTGGGGAGGACAAAAGTAGTCCGAAAAAATCTAGCTACGCAAATGACTTACCTACTTATTATTCGACAAAGACTATTAGGTACTGTGACCATGCTTATGTGATTATTTCTGTATTTTTCCAGAGAATCCTAGAAATAGACTTGGATATATCGCACGGAGTATCAGATTGCGAGCTAGAACGATGCGTGCGCCACGTGCTCCAGTACAGCGTGAAGACGAACCAAGCAGTCTTCATGAACCAGCTGTACGGAGGCACCGACCCTTACGGGCTGGCAGGGGCTTGGATAGCTGAAGCTTTTAATACTAGCCAGTAAGTATATCGTACTAGTTGTAGATGAACCAGGGTGGCCCATATAGCGCGGAGGAGGGTCTTCCGCGCTTTCCTCCAACCTCCATAACATACCATAATGCGAAGCTTGGGCGGCGGACTCGGGGGGTCTGTAATCCCGACAAGCATAGCTCCTGAGGTAGCGTGGTTTTTCCGCGCGCCTCTCAAGAAAAGTAAAGTGGAGGAGCTCCACTACTAAACTAACAGCCCCCCGACCGCCTAAGCAATAGCAATCGTAATAGCAATCGTTTATGACTTCATTTTAGACATTTGGCACCGCCTATGTGACGTTAGCCATCAATTGCTTTGCGCGGATTGCGAATGCAATCGTTAAATGAACAATTTTGATGGCTAACGTCACATAGGCGGTGCCAAATGACTAAAATGAAGTCATAAACGATTGCTATTACGATTGCTATTGCTTAGGCGGTCGGGGGGCAGGTCTGACTCATAGAAATCTGCGCCGCTGCTGAAACTGCGGACGTGTGCGAAAGCGTCCCCATAGCTCCAGCACATGGGCGTCAGGCAGAAACACTACAGGGCTTTTAATGGGTACACAGACCAGCGGCGAGACTCCCTTATAACCTTACTACAAACCTACATTTCTTTATCATCATCACAAAAAATAAAATACTTATATAAGCCCACAGTCCGACTCATAAATACATTAACTAGTGTGTTCCGGCGGTCTGGATTAGGTCGTTGGTCCACCTCGTTGGTGGATAAGTCATCGTGGTACGTACCTAGGTGATTAAATGATTTATGAATGTTGGTAGGTACTTAATAATACAAAATAATTTTTTTTTTGCAAAAAATAGCATAACCGACTTCACCCGTGTACAGAACCATTACATAGTATAAAACAAAGTCGCTTTCCACTGTCTGTCCCCATGTATGCTTATATCTTTGAAATCACGCAACGGATTTTGATGATTGATAGAGTAATTCAAGAGAAATGTTTATATGTATAGTACACCTGTGTGAAGCCGAGGCGCATCGCATATTATGCACGGATCGATGTAACATTTTTCACATTATTGCTGATTTATCAAAAATGGCTCAGCCGACTTCGATAAAATTTAAATGGTACCAATTTCGAAGTAGGTATAACTCTTTCCAATAAAAAAGAATGATTGAAATCGGACAACTATGAAAAAAGTTATGCGTTGTTATACATAATATATATTTATATATATATATATATATATATATATATATATATATATATATATATATATATATATATGTATATAATTATATGCTTCGATCAATTATAGGTATAATTGATCGAAGTATATACGCGTCGAATTGTATACCTCCTCCGGTGGTTCGTCGGTCAATAACATGTTTCCCATGGCATTTTATTTTATTGCCCGTAAAGCAAAACTGTTCAAAATTAAAACTGACTGTGGATTGTCATATATTTTTCCACTCCTAATTTTGGTAGAGACCTTTGTCCAGCAAACGTAATAGTGTAGGTTTTAGGTTATACGAGTAAGTAATATTTTAGTTCAATTGGGCGAATCTTTATTTTATCATTTCAGATACACATACGAAGTAGCTCCAGTATTTACTCTCATTGAGTTAAAAGTACTAAATCATATCCTGAAACTGTTTGGGATTCCTCGGGGCGACGGTATCTTTAGTCCTGGAGGAAGTATATCGATGCTGTATGGAATGGTTGCTGCAAGGTACAAGAAATTTCCACAGGTCAAGACTAAAGGGATGAAGGCACTTCCTGACCTCGTTGTTTTCACATCTGAGGATGTAAGTTGTAATAAGAATTCCTATACAGCGACATTCATCAGTCATCAATTCATCATCCTAATTTAAGCCGTAAGACATTCACTGCTGGATATAGATCTCCCATATTGATTTCCAGTAAAACCGATCGTAACCAGCTTGCATCCAGCACGTGATTTACATGCCTTGATCTCAAACCAAATATTACTTGATCTGAGGCCTTGATGACATTAATTATGTGTTGAGGCCACAATCTAATTAGATACGTAGTGATTAATTCCTCTATGTTAGACACTACGTATTAGACGACCGACTGCCACAGTTTTTTTTAGGCCGTAGTGTTATCAATTTGCCAATTGAACCTCGCCCCCCGCATACCCCTCGGCTACAATGTCCTACATACTATTACTTTTTCTGTGACATCAAAACGTGTAGCTATGTATAACGCGGTCACATTTACTCGACGCAATGCATTAATGTTTAAGCAATTTTTACTCGATCTTATAGAAACTTATCTTTTATAGATGATGGTTCGGATCCTTTCGTGCGGGAGTCCGACTCGCAAATGGCCGTTTTTTTTTTGCACACCGTACCGTAATTGAGCGCCAAAATAACGTCACTTGGTCAAGCGTCTAGTTAATGTGACCGCGTTGTATAAGTACATCCTTACATCCTACTAATATTATAAACGCGAAAGTTTGTGAGGATGGATGGATGGATGTATGGATGTTTGTTACTCTTTCACGCAAAAACTACTGAACGGATTGAGATGAAACTTTGCAATAATATAGCCTATATATCAGAATAACACATAGGCTATAAATTATAATGATATGTTGCGTATGCGGGCGAAGCCGCGGGTAAAAACTAGTAATCCGAAAAGTATGTTTGGTTTGTTCCTTTTTCACGCAGCAACTGAGCAACAGATTGATTTTTGGCATGGACATAGTTTGAAAAACGGAAAGTGACATAGGCTACCTTTTATCCCGGAAATAAGTTTTGGGTTAACACAAAAATCAAAAAATTACGCGGGCGGAGCTGCGAGTAAAAGCTAGTATAGTTATAAATCTATCTATAGGTATAGGTTTCTATACATTTCTTATTCTACTTCATATTTTAAGATACTGAAAAGACTATGGGCCAAAATGAAACGAATTTCATCACCAAAAAAGGGAAATTAATCCTCAAATATTTGTTATCGTATAACTCTCATCCTGAATTGTAAATCATAGAATCTCTGAGAGATGATGAGATCTAACCAATAGATAGAGATAAAAGATCTGATAACTTATATGTATTACCTAATCTTTTCAGAGCCATTACTCCATTCGCAAAGCGGCGCACTGGCTCGGCTTCGGCACAGACAGCATCAGGCTCATAAAGACCAACGAGCAGGGACAGATGCTTGTCCACGAACTCGATAAGGCAATCGAAGAGGAGAAGCTTCTTGGAAGACATCCTCTGATGGTGAACGGAACAGCTGGTACGACTGTTCTGGGAGCGATCGATGACTTGGAGGAAATAGCTGCAGTGTGCAAGAAACATGGTGTTTTGATGTACGTTGATGTAAGTATCATATATTGTCATAATTTAAGGCTTTAGATAGTAAGTAGTCATTGGTATCCCGTATCCGTCCCGGCCAGCTTTTATAATTCTATACATTTCGAATTACTCGTAGTTAAAAAGTTTTTTGTGTTGTATTTACAGGCATGTTGGGGAGGCAGTTTAATGCTGTCACACCACTTCAGAGACAGATTGAAAGGAATAGAAAAGTAAGTACTGATAACAAACTAGAGCTTTCTTTTTTATCTTTCAAACATCTTTTTCCTGTTCCATTTCTTCGGCTTCTCCTTATTTTTCCTAATAGTTTATGATAATGACCATCGTACTTAATATTATAAATCCGAAAAGTTTGTTGGTTTGTTCCTCTTTCACGCACCAACGGAGCAACGCATTGACTTTATTTTTGTCATGGATATAGTTTAAGGACCGGAAAGTGACATAGATTACTTTTTATCCCAAAATCTAGTTGACAATATTTTCAATTTTGACATCAAATATCCTACGTCTCATTAAACACTGTACTGTACTAGCTTTTCTATCACATTATTGCAGGACGTAGGTCCACTCTCGAAGGGTGATTGGGCCACGTTCACCAAGTTGGCCCAGTTCGGTTAGGTCATTAAGCATACTACTCAATAATTTTCAGGGCAGATTTCATATCATGGAATCCTCACAAGATGGCGGGCGCTCCGCTTCAATGCTCCGTGTTCCTGACTCGGGAGAAAGGCCTCCTGCACGAGGCCAACTGTGCGGCTGCCAACTACCTGTTCCAGCAGGACAAGTTCTATGACGTCAGCTACGACACGGGAGACAAGAGTATCCAGTGTGGAAGAAAGGTAACAATCTATTTTGAAAACTCTAAATGAATTTGCAGGGACTAACTTCGCTACATGCGGCGCCATTGTCTATGCGCGCCCGCTCGCGGATCATAAAAATTAGCCAAGTGCGATTCGGACTCACGCACCAAGGGTTCCGTACCGTGTTGGAGCACGCCTAGCCCCATTCCTCTTGCCGTTATTAATAGCCAGCAAAAAAACACTTTTGTTGTATGGGAGCCCCCAAGTAAATATTTATTTTATTCTGTTTTTAGTATTTGTTGTTGTAACGGCAAAAAACGTACATCATCTAGGAAATTTTCAGCTATATAGTCTAGAGTAGCTATATCACGGTTCATAAGATACAACCTGATGACAGACAGACGGACATCGGAGTCTCAGTAATAGGGTTCCGTTTTTACTCTTTGGGTATGAAATCCTAATACACCGCCCTTTAGCTAATCCCAAGTTGAGGCCAGAAAGAAGCCTGCATAGCGCAAACGATATTTACAGCAATGGTAGAACTATATCAAGACCTAATGATACGCTATTGAGTACTATCTCCGGGCCCAACACCTCGCACGAGGGCCACCACGCTCCTTTTTAAGATGTTATCCTAACGCATAACCACATGGACGGCCGCCTTAATCCAAATTTTTTTAATAGTCCATCATAGACGTAAGCCTACCCACGAAGGGTGATTGCGCCATATCAACCGCTCTGCGGCCCAGTGCGGGGGCGCAGTACGCGTTCTGACGTTTGTTTTCTCTGCTGCTCGCGCTAGTTACTCGCACCACGAGAGCGAGTGGGAGGAAAAGCGAAGGCGAACGTCAGAACGCGTACACAATACAGCCGCGGGTTGGAAGATTCACATACGTCATCGAATTCCTTATACAGACGTATGCTGGTTGCCACACGATGTTTTCCTTCCCCGAAAAGCCAGTGGTGTAAAATGATGATATTTTTGGTCATTATTTCCAGATAGACGCCTTCAAGCTATGGATGATGTGGAAGGCGCGGGGAGACCACGGGCTAAGCGCGCTCACGGACCGGACGATGGAAGTGGCTGAGTTCTGCATCGAGGCCGTGGCAGCCAGGCCTGGGTTCAGGCTCGTGGCCGCGCCTATCCAGTGCCCCAACGTCTGCTTCTGGTATATACCCAAATTCATGAGGGAGGAAGCCGAAGATGACCATTGGTGGGATCTGATGCATAAGGTAGATTAAAAGCTTATTATACAACATCTTGGTTTTTGTATACTAACTGTTTTTGCGGCTGTACAGCGCCTGTACCTACAGCGTTCCACTGTAACAATTTTGCCGGATAGGGGGACTCATTGTGTTGCGGAGCCGCAATTGAGGCCTCAGTTACGAAGAAACTATTGCTGTTTTCGTGTGGCTCCGTATATTTCTGCCAGTTCTTCCGTTTTCACCACGGGTTCAGTGCAAAAATGTATATAGCCATACGGAAACTACCGTAGTTCCCGTTTACGTGTAAACCCGCCTATAACACTAAACCCTTTGGCTCTTCTTTGCAACTGCTCCGATCAACTCCGATGCGTCGCAGCGTGCACCTTTCCTTGTTATTTGTAAATGCCGGTTCCTTTTCGCGTGATCGCACTATGTGCACCTTCACTACGCATTTTCGTCAAATTAAGATTTTGCGTATAATTAGTCTTCCATTTTCCCAGGTAACACCAAAGATCAAAGAGCTCCTGACTCTAAACTCACAGCTGATGGTGGCCTACTCTCCGCTACGTCAACATAAGAACTTCTTCCGAATGGCGTTCACCTTCCACCCTATCATTGATGAGAAAGAAGTTGTAGACATGTTGCAAGCTATCGAAGACTGCGGGGAGAAGATCACGGTCGATATGTTACACTGATTAGTAATAAACCTTAATATTGTATTTAGGTAGATTTAAGGGTTATAATTTAAAGTCGACATATAGGTGAAAAAAACCGGACAAGTGCGAGTCAGGCTCGCACATCGAGGGTTCCGTACGAATCCAGAAAATTTCACAAAATTACATCACACATACATACATCGACAAAAAGTTACATGATACGATTTACTCACTTTGAATTTTGAGGCTCTATTTTTTCGTGATTTAAATAAAAATGTACAGTTTTCAGATTTATTCCTATATGTGTACTCTGAGACAATGCATCTCGCCAAATTTCAAAGTTCTTTGTCAACGGTAAGTACCCTGTAGGTTTTGATTTTTGTGAGTGTAAAAATATGCGGTTTTTTACGACATAAACGGCTCTAACTTTTTTAAGCGATAACTGAGAAGTTTTTTCTTTACACAACTGCAAGAAACTATAGATATACGTATACAGTTTAAATTTCAATTCGATATCTTTACGCGTTCCCGAGATAAAGAGTCTTGACATACACACAGACGGACAGACGGACAAACGGAAAACAAAGTGATCCTATAAGGGTTCCGTTTTATCCTTTTGAGGTACGGAACCCTATAACATCAGTATATGTGCGGGAATGAGCTGGTTTATTCTATTGTATTGCACTTTCTTATGGCAGGTATTCATTAAATATCTACTAAAGCATACCTATACTCGTATAAATAGGACTAATAAATAAAACTCAAACTAAGACTCTTCATGAGTAAATTTTTCCAAAAGCTTTCAGGGGCAAAAATGTAGGTATATGCAAATTATTTATATCTGAATAGTATTGAGCCGTTATTAAAATTATGTACCTACCGACATATTTCTTACTCCGACAGCGACTTTGTTATTTGGTTGCGTCTTGTCCATCAGAACTATATCTCAACTGTATATAAAAACAATTCGAATAGTTTATTAATTAAAAAATAATAATAAAACTGCTAATCGTACATCAACTTTATTATTTGACACCAATATTCTATTCTGAGAGACTGTCGCTTATCCGAACTACACTTCAGACTATATAAAGAAGTTAAAAGGTGACGTTGTCGACGATCCAAGGCAGGTACTTGTCGACGCGCGTGTAGACGCCGGGGTGGCTGGGCTCGCCGCAGCGCACGCCCCACGACACCACGCCGATGGTGGCCCAGCGACCGCTCGACATTTGGTACATCAGAGGTCCGCCGCTGTCGCCCTGAGAAACACCCAACAGATTTCAGTACTTTATCTACCTACCCTTTGACAATGGGGGCTACACTTCGCATAGACCGAATCAGACTTCTTGGCGGCTGTGATGTTAGCTGCAAGCTGCGGTTAACCCTATTCTGACTGAAGCTGACTGAACAGCCGCGTGAGGAATAGGTTTCGCGCAGCTTATAGTTAATTTCACAGATGCCAAGGAGTTTCATAATTTATTTATTCTGAATTCTAAACTGCTGTGATGTGGGTTGTTGCCAGAGGCGGACAAGCACATTGGGCCGCCATAGGCCAGTTAGTTCAGCCGCCCCCTTTTTTTCTCCCTTCTAGGATTCTCTCAAGGGTGAAAGAAAAGGATGTTATCAAAGAATTTTCGATGGCTACTAGGAAACCCAAAAAAGGACAGTAAGGATTGAATACTAGCATAAACATATTGCGCGAGTGCAGCCAGCGTCCACAATCTTTTTTTTACGTTTTGACGAGTCCTACGTTTTAATCCGACTGTCTAAAAGAGGAGTAAGGATTTTGGTAAAAATGTAATTATGTAGATGATCGTAGAAACATATAGTTAAGTAGTATCAGGTATGTTTATACCTCTTCCTACAAAGATTCAGCTGCTGCACTAATTTTGATAAGAGTAACGGAAAAAATACCTAACTTCCTTGAAGTTCAAACATTTGTGAAGTTCAATAAAAACAAATGTTAGAAATGTTGGAATTTGAAATCAACTCGCACTGATTTATTCGAATTTAAGTTATATTTTATAGTAGATATTTTTTAACATTTTTATTCTAGTAAAAAATAGAATTGTTGATAATAGAATTTCAGATAATGATGAGAGTAAGATAGAAAATATTCGTTTAATTTGAATCGCACCCATATTTACCATAATTGTGAGTTATAGGTATTAACCCAACGACAGTTTCAAAGAAACTGTCAATGTAAGTATAAAGCTCTCAAATACACTCAAAACTTGAGGTACAAAAGAAACACAATTTTGAGCGAAGTTCATTGTTATCGATAACCGGACGGCGGGCATATCGTAAAACATCCTAAAACAATAAGTTGTGAACTTGGGGAATTGCACAATGCAACTCCCAAAAAGGATATTTTTTTTGTGTTAAAACTATTTCCGTACATGTGTATTGTGCATTCGTTGACCAGAATAATTTGTGGTCTACCGGGACGTAAACCCTATAATTTTTGGCATAAATGCCATTTTACGTTTTCTCTGTGTAGAAGATAGGATTGTTCATTACCTCCCGCTGATTGGGACGGTTGAACCGATAGCACTTTTTTGGCATATTTTTGTAGGAACGTTGTAGTTACGGTACGTGTAGAAGAAAACAAATATTTAAAAATTGTTGTAATTTGTGAGAGCTGCGTTAGATGTGATTGATGTGATGTGTGATTCGTAAGTACTGGCCGCCCCTAAAACCTAGCCGCTCTAGGCCTGGGCCTAGTCGGCCTTAAGGCAAATCCGGCTCTGGTTGTTGCAACGTAGAAGACAAAGTAATGAGACCAGGGGCCTTATCTCCCGCTTGCTCTCGCGGCGTGAGTAACTGGCGCGAGCAGGAGAAAAAGCGAAGCCGAACGTCAGAGCGCTTACAAAATAAGGCCCCAGGTCAGTGGTAGCCCAGTGCACACACGACATTTGATTCATTAGAGGCCCATCACTGTCGCCCTGAGAAATAAGTACCGAACGTTTGGAATTTTCGTACTTCTCAGATGACTCGGAAAAACCTCGAAATATCCTAAATCCTAAGCTGCTTTGGCAACTGCCGTGTGGGTTACAGTGTAATAGAATTACTTAGGTATGTACCTTCATTTATCATTAATTCATTTTATTTATATATTTTTTATCTATTATATTTATGTCTTCTGCGGTATAGTAATTTGCCTGGACCAATTTTAAGAGCAACGTCCCGAGAGTCGGTGTATTTGTCATAGATCCAGTATTTGGTTGTGTTACTCAAACCAGATCCACCAATCTGCACTGGGCCAGCGTGATGGGTGTGGCCCAATCACCCTTCGTGGGTAGGCCTACGTCCTGCAGTGGCAGGAATTATTGAAAAGGCTGAATCATTACAGTACTCAAAACTGAACCCATAAAATGAAACTGAAAATGTTGAAGATATTTAGATCACGTCATTAACAGACCTTTTAAATTATTCGTACCTGACAAGCATCTTTACTGCCCGAGTATCCAGCAGCGCAGAGATTTTCATCGAAAATGGAGTCCGTGAAGGAATCGACGCACTTCTGGTGATCCCAGATAGGTACAGAAACTTCCATCAGCACGGTGCTGTGCGGACCTCCGTATGACTGGGTGCCCCAACCTGGAAAGGAAAGTATAAACAATATTTTTTTTTAGTCATATTCATTGTAACTACAACGAGGAAGAATTTGGCTGACAAATTCAGCTAATAAGTAAAGGCCGCTTATGAGAAGCGGCCTTAGCAGCATATAGAATAATTCTTCTTGTTCTTCTCGGCCACAGGGCGTTAACAGTTCGACATAGGCCTTCGCTACAGATCGCTGATAAGATCGATCGGAAGCGGTTGGACCGAGCGCAATCCTGCTGCCTTAAGCTCTCGTCACACAGTAGCGGGAAGTGCGGGAAAGCGATCGCGATCCGAGACGGGATTTTTATGTAATATTCGAATTTATATACAACCTGACACATCACAAGCGGGCGCACGCGCTTTGCACTGGATCGCTTTCTCGCGGCTCTCGCCTCTGTGTGACCCGAGCTTTAATGAGGTCCTCTGCCATTGCGTTTGTCGATCAACGAAGTAAGTTGTTGTCGATAAATTGTCTCCACTCTAGAAGTTTACGACCCCATCGGTCATCATTCTTTCATTATACGTCTTGCTCAGCTATTGCCATTGCAACTCGCTTTAAACAAAAGAATTAACAAAAAATAAAATAGAATCGTAACTGGTTTTTAGCAATTGCAGTTTTATAGTCAATTCGGGTAGTATTTTCTTACTCCTCAGGCAGTTGAAAAATATGAACATGAATTGTATAAATCCTTACCAATAATAACAGCGGTGTCATTGACGAGGTCCAGTCCTATGGGCGGTAGACAGATGGGCCACACGTAGGTGTTGAAGACGGCGGGACGGTGCAGCTTGAGGATCGCGATGTCGTTCTTATACGTGGCCAGCTCGAAGTTCTCGTGCTGCCGCTTCTCCACCACCTTGAAGTTGTAGGAGCGAGACTCGTTGTCTCTGTCGAAGTCGTACTCGCCGAGACGGACCTCGAGCTCTTCGGCTTGCCATCTAATTAGAAAATAATGAGATGCAAAGCAGTCATCGACATATTTTTTTTCTTGAGTACATCCCATGTCATCCTTTTTGAACCACCTTGTCTATAAAATAGCAATTCCGATGTTGCCGTCATAATTTGCGCGATAGTATATGACATCAACCGACTGAAACCCCAAAAGCAGTATGACAACATTATTGCATCGCCCCGACACTGCAGCAGTCCCCACAAGCGTAAAATTAAGAATTTTGGGCACGGGTGCCTTGTGCACACCCTATAAACTTCTTTGTCCTCCTCAAAGTCATTACTTATATTTCTAAGGGGTGAGCAACAAGAGAGTTTCTCCCCCTAAAGACAATTTTGAGCTATGCCAATGGTTACAGGTCTGTGCAATGTTCTAAAGTACAAAATTAGGTATTATTATGCCATTGGCACCACCGACCGTGTAAGGCTTTGATCGTACAAACTTGTGTTATTTTATAAGGTCTGTGTCTACTGATTTTATTTTATTGTGATTATTTATTGTTTACCTCCTGGTGCAGTGAGCAGCGGTGAGCACGTGTCTGTCGGTGATGAGAACCCCGCCGCAGTACTGCTCGAAGCCCGTGGGCGTGACGGAGGCCATCCACGGCCACTCGCGCACGTCGGTCGGCCGCGAGCCCATCACGCGCGCGTGCGGACGCGTGCTTAGACCACAGCCTGATAAGGACAACACTTTTATCTAATTCGAAAAACACATGATAGACGTAGGTACCTATTCATTATTTCAGTTCCATGTCGCTGAAGTTGAAGATCGTAGAATTGAAGATACCTAGAAACTCTACTTCTACTATTTCTAGTATCTTTAACGCCATCCTGCCGGTATAGGTACTTACGTCTAGCTATCCTCAGTATCCTCACGTAATTTTATTTGCACTCTTCGCGGCTCACATCGACCATCAGATTTATGCGTTAGGTATATGGGTATATTTATGCTCGACCATATAGCTTAACAACTAACCAATCATAAGCATTTAGATAAATATGTAATGACACAAAAATTTAAACAAGACTCTTATAACCTTGGCCCAATCATCATACAACTACATAATATATAGTCAATCGTGAATTCATCATAAATTTTTACATACAGTGAACCTACACAATTCTTTTTTAGTAAATCTATACCTCTGTTCTCAGCTCTAGTAATTCTCATAATAGCTTCATTGTCCTCTTCTCTAGGTGCTGTAGCCGGCAAGTCTCCAGCCAAGCCCTCTGGGCCAAACTTGTCGGTGTCTTCCGGACAGCAGGCACCAATTTGCCTAAACGTATGATATTATTTAGAAAAAATATAGAAGTCTATAATCATATACAGGACTAGAAAGATTTAGAGTCAGACACAAACATACTTATTCTGTCAGTTATTTCCTGTCGCGCGATACCTAGTATAATAATTCAGAGAGTAGAATAGTCTGATGATGCTCTAGTTCACTGAACACTTCTTACTGGGATTCATGATACAATTCTTTTAAGCATTTGATAAGTTAACCTCTTGGTGATGAAAATCTGTTTGCTGACTGTCATGACTGACTGTAATGTGTTTAACAGCATTAACAATAAAGGGCTTATGGCTAAAATTGAAATTAGTTCTAGGGAACATTTTAGTATTTCTGACAGATTCTGTTTCTGATTTTTATCTCAATCAATTCCTAAATTATGTGTTGGCTCAGATACATTATTTCAGTCAAAATATCTAAAAGATCCCTCAATATGAAAAATTAGCACGACGTGTAGTCTGAAACAAATTAACTTACTTTTCATTGATGATACACATGTAATCCATGAACTTGATGAAGTCATTTTTGAAGTCGTCTTGCAGACAATGTTTGACTGGTCGGCACCGTCCCTGCTTTCCGTTTGGTTGAGTGCAAGGCTGGTTACTCTCATCATTCTGGAAAATTACATGTTTGATGAACTATCCTCCCTCCTGCTGCCTGCATAGCGAGAGAGAGAGAGAGATAGAGAGAGAGAGAGAGAAAGAGAGAGAGAGAGAGAGAGAGAGATAGAGAGAGAGAGAGAGAGAAAGAGAGAGAGAGAGAGAGAGAGAGAGATAGAGAGAGAGAGAGAGAGAAAGAGAGAGAGAGAGAAAGAGAGAGAGAGAAAGAGAGAGAGAGAGGTATCATTATTAGTTTTTCTCCTGTGAATTGTTCACGTCTCTCTAATGGTACTACTGCAAAAGTATCTGTCTACGGGCTCCATCACGGAGCACCTTTGTATGAATTGGCGAGCTCAATCTCCCAACGCAGTTCTTACCCTCATGCCATTAATAGGTATATTAGCAACAGAGTGGTAGAAAAGATATGTATATAGTATAGCATTTTAGAGAAAAGTGATCAATTGACCGAGTTCATTCTTGATTAATACCTACTCATGATCATGCCATTATCCCACTAGGTGGGGTCGACACAGCACGTTTTCTTTGGCAACTTCACTCGATCACTCCACTGCAATACGTCATCTCATCATCAAGTCCTTTCTCTTGCATGTCATCCCTTACACAATAACTTAGTACCGTTTTGAATTACCCTATACTTCTCTTTCGTCAGCATAAGTAAAAAACCGGACAAGTG